>LR989960.1:16010000-16703672 GCA_905147015.1 Laspeyria flexula | reverse complement strand
CATCAGCAGCCCACCCAGCGACAGCCCCTTACGGGGCACCGACACCGGGCCCTTTCGGGCCCTAACACCGAACGACAGCGTCCGGGTGCACCGGGGACGCTGTCGACCTTCGCGGAAAGGAGCGGGTGAGGAAGTGAACCCCGATCCCCCACCCGCAGCCTTTACTATGGCGGCATCAGGCGCATATGCGCTCGCTGACGCCGCCCAGTTCGCCGGCGGCGGATCGGCTCCGCAAGGGCAGATTCCTCCCGGAGCCGC
This sequence comes from Laspeyria flexula, assembly GCA_905147015.1. NCBI lineage: Eukaryota > Metazoa > Arthropoda > Insecta > Lepidoptera > Erebidae > Laspeyria > Laspeyria flexula. The sequence goes on along the minus strand of LR989960.1, from coordinate 16,703,414 downwards.
TCCGCCGCCTCCTTCTGCGAGATGACTTCCTCACAGAAGGATGCGACCGCTTCCCAACTCCTGTCGCTGCCGGCCATCGAGCTCATGACGGCCGGCAGCGAGAGGTCCTCTCCAACGACTGCGACGAGGCCACGGCGCAGCCCTTCCCACGCCGGACAAGACTCCAGCGTGTGCTGCGCCGTGTCGTCGTCGCAGTCGCAGTGGTGGCAGACGGGACTCGATTCCCTCCTAGCGACCCTGTACAGGTAATGCCCGAAGCACCCATGCCCGGACAAAACCTGCACCAGTCGGAAGGAAAGGGTCCCGTGCTGCCGCCCCATCCACTCCATTAGGATCGGCCGGAGCGCCTCCACGGTCCAGAAACCGGCCCGTGGAGCCCCCAGCCGACCCTGCCACTTCACGACGGTGGCTCTGCGGGCGACCTCGCGCCACTCGCGCACCTGTTCGGGCAGAGGGGACTGCCCGTCCGCCCGAACTGCCGCCACCCGCCGATACACTTCGGCGAGCACTTCCGCCTCCAAGTCCCACGGGGGAGTCCCGGCCAACGCGCACGCCGCGTCTGCCGACACGGTGCGATAACCGCGTATGGCTCTGACCGCCATCATTCGTTGAGGTCTCCTCAAACGATCTCTATTTTGGGCGGTCAGAGCCGCCGCCCACACCGGTGCGCCGTACAGCGCCATGGACCTGACTACCCCCGTGTAAAGCCGGCGACAAGACAAGCTGGGTCCGCCCAGGTTCGGCAGTAAACGCCCTAGGGCGGACGCAGCACCCTCCAATTTTGCCGCCAGCTGTCGGAAGTGCTCGTCGAAGAGCCACCGCCCGTCTAGAATCAGGCCCAGATACCTCATCTGGGCCTGCACCGGTACGAGAACCGAGCCAACATTGATTGAGGCGCCGGCAGGTGGACCGCGACGGGGCCCGTGAAACATCAGGGCCTCCGTCTTATTAAGGGCCACCCTAAGCCCCAGCGCCTCAATGCGCCCGACCACCTGGGAGACCCCCGTGGTGGCCAGGCGCGCCGCCTCCTCGAAGTTCCGTCCCCGGGCTGCTACCAGCGTGTCATCAGCGTAGCAGAGTACGCTCAGCCCGGGGGGAAGTTCGGCGCGCAGGACCCAGTCGTAACCGATGTTCCACAAGAGGGGGCCAAGAACGGACCCCTGCGGAACACCGGCCGACGTCGCCCTGCGCCCAACGTTGGCGTCTCGGTCCTCGTACAGGACGCTCCTCTCCTTCAGATAGTCTGCCACCAGCAGCTGGATATATGCGGGCACTCCATGATACCGGAGCGCCTCCGCGATGCTGCTGAATGGCAGACTATTGAAGGCGTTGGCGATGTCCAACGACACCGCCAACATCACGCCGCCTCCCATGACGGCCTCCTCGGCCGCGGCCCTCAGGGCCAGAATGGCGCCAACCGTCGAACGCCCGGTCCGGAAACCAAACTGGGCGTCCGACAGGTCGGGGCCGACCTCGCGAAGGTGCCGGACGATGCGGGCAGCGAGAACTCTCTCCAGCAACTTCCCCGCCTCGTCCAGCAACACGATAGGCCTGTAGGCCGCGGCCGAGTCCGGGGCCCTCCCCGGCTTCGGCAAGAGCACCAGCCTCCCCACTTTCCAGCGCTCAGGGAACCTTCCGGACGCCAGACAGGCGCCGAAAAGGTCCCTGAGGCGGTCCCCCATGTGGTCAAGGGTCAGAGCCAACACTCGGGCCGGAATTCCATCCGGCCCGGGGGCGGTGTTCTTTCCGCGGATCCGCAGAACAGCCGCCCCCAACTCCGCCTCCGTGACAGGCGGAACATCTAAGTTAGCCTCCCGGACATCGGCCAGATTGGCCATCGCCGGGGGCGTATGCTCCGCCTGAGGAGGAAAAAGACCCTCGACCACTTCAGTGAGGAAGCTGGGCCGGAGAGACTCGGTAAGGGGGGGGCCCTGCGCGCGGAGCTTCCCAAGCGCCGCGCGGTATGGGCGACCCCAGGGGTCACGATCGAGTCCCTCCAGCATTTCTGCTCTTGCCCGCTCTTTGGCGCGACAGATGGCCAGCTTGAACGATTCTCGCGCCTCGCGCAGAGCCTCGAACAGCTGGCCCTCCCTCTCATCTCCGCGGTGACGCCGCCGACTGCGAGTATGCGACCTCCGGGCACGAATGCAGGCCGCACGGAGGTCAGCCAGCTCCTGGGACCACCAGTAAACCCCCCTCCTGGGAGGCCGACGCCGGACGCGGGGCATGGCCGCATCGCAAACCTGCGTAAACGCATCGCAGATGCGGTCAGCCTCAGCGTCAACCCCCCCGAAGGGAGGCTGCGGAGACAGCCAAGCCTGAACAATGGCCGCCTCCTCCAGTAGGTCCCTATCCAGCTTACTCACAGCCCACCGCGGAAATCGGGGAGCTCTGTCCGCCGCGTGACCCCTGCCGGGGTCCTGGGGACTTCGGGAGAGCTCTACTCGGATGTAACGGTGATCCGAGAGAGTCTCCGCCTCCTCCAGGACGCACCAGCTCCTTACACGCGCGGCGACGGCAGGGGTAGCGAACGAGAGGTCCACTATCGACCCCCCTTGCCGCCGAACGCACGTGTTGGTGGCACCTCTGTTGAGAAGACAGAGGCCCACCGAATCAGCCCAATCCTCGACCGCTCTTCCACGGGCGTCCGTCCTAGGGGATCCCCAGGTCTCGGACTTGGCGTTAAAATCCCCCAGGACTAAAACGCGGCCCGGTGCCAATCGCCGTATCGAGGTCTCCAGAGATGTTAAGAAGACCTCGAAATCCGCCAGACTCCGGTTGGGGGAGAAATACACTCCAAAGAGCAAAATTCCCCCCCACTCGGCGGCAACGTATCCCGAGCCCTTGTCTCTGAGCGACAAAGGCGGGGAACGAGACGCCGTGGAGCCGACGATTGCCACGGAGCTGTCCCGATCACCCACCCAGTTTGGGCGAGGAGGGACGTAGTACGGCTCCGCGGCTACGGCCACACCTATTGACCACTCCGCCATGGATTGCAGGAAGAGATCCTGCGCTCCGGCGGAGTGGTTCAAATTGGCCTGGAGGAGGAGGATATGTTCGCAGTCCATTATTGGGACGGCGAAACAAACATATCCTCCTCCATGCTGTCCACCGTGGACGGTCGAGCGACGCCGGAGGCAGTCTGGGTCGAGAGACTGCCCCCAGCCTTGGACTTGGAAGCCCCGGGAGGGGGTCTACACCCCTTCTGCCCCACAGAGTGATTGGCGGGCAGGTTGCCCGCCTTACACAAGGGGCAGTTGGGAGCGGCGGAACAGGCCGCTGCCTTGTGCCCCGGTCCACCACAACGGTAGCAGAGCTCCGTGCAGTCGAAGCTGCTCTTACAGGCAACGCCGACGTGCCCCGTCGTCATACACCGGTAGCACCTCGCGGGCCTAGGCGCCAGCAAGGTGACCCTCGCTGAGCTCCAGCCCACAAGGACGCGACCGGCTTCGGCCAGGCTGTTGGCCGCTGCGACGGGGCACTGAGCCCACACAGCTCCGACCCCACGTGGACCGGGGCGGATGGCGCCGACCTTAATCGAGACCAGGGGACAGCCAGTCACCTTGTGAATGGCCCCCTGGACTTCTTCGGACGTTACAGAGTCATCCAGACCCGAGATGCGCATCTCTGCGCACTTGGTGGGCCTGGCGACTCTTACGCCACCCTCCGCCTCAAAGAGACCCCGCAGCCTCTCGGCTACAGCGTCGGCCGTCTTGTTTCCGTCCGCACCGGAGAATTCCAAAATGCGGGCCCCGGTGCGGGCGACGCGCGTCTTGACGCCGTTGGGGCCAAGATCGACGGCCCCGACATCCTGCCGCGCCCTCCTAAAGACGGCCGCGTAGGAGAGGCCGCTCTCCGCCGCCTCCTGGGACACCGTGATTACCACGGCGGCCGATTTAGGCGGCTGGAGCCTCCCGGCCCTCCTCTTCTCCTTCTTCGCCGCAGCCGACGACCTTTCCGCCTTCCTCTTGTCGCGCCTCCTTTTGCGCTGAGCCCTTTTCCTAGCCCCAGCCGTCTGCCATCCCTCATCGGAGGGAGCAGAGGGGCCGGGGCCAGGCGTCGGCGCGCGCGGCACACGCGCACCCGAAGGGCCAGGCCTGGAGGCACGAGCTTCCGCCGGAGTCCTGAGGGTCGGGAATTCCCTCTGGGACACTGACGGGACCTTGGTAGGACCCGTCACCCGGCCCGAAGTCCTGGACCGGGATCCGGCGGTTGTCGGCGCTGACGCCGCCGCCGCCGCAAAAGACCGGCCCACCGTGACCGGTGGGGCTGGCTTCGCTGCAGTGGACGAACTTATGTCCGCAGCGAGCGGCGGGCGGAGGCGCGGTTCCGGCGGCAGTCTTGCCGCCAGACCCTCCAGACGTGCGTCAAGCATGGTCCCGACTGAGACCATTACCTGACGCAGCTGCGCGTCCGACAACGAGGAAGGCGTATCCCTCGTTACACTTGGCGGCGGATGCCGCTGCCCAGCTCTGAGCTGGCGGAGCTCGGCGCGAAGCTCCGCCATCTCCTTCACGAGGCGGTCATTGACCGCCCGGAGATGCTCGATTTCCTCGGAGGCGGTGCGCTTGGTAAGCACGTCCACCACCTCCCGGATCTGAGCAGCCGCCGTCTTCAGGGCCCCAACGAAAGTGCCCTTCAGCTGGGTGCTCCGTGTCGCCACCGTTAATATGGCGTCTACGGAGTCCCCAGCCGATTTGGCGAGCTCGTCGATCGAGCTGCCCTTGTCCCCCCCGGTGCGGACCCTTTCCAGGTACTGCGCCGCGGCGTCAACCGCGACGCGTTCCTTCTCCGCTCGTGTGCGGGCAGCCAGCTCCCGCTGGGTCAAAGGGAGTGACCCCTGGGTCGCACACAAGGAGTCCACGGTCAACGGGGTCGGCGTCTGAGACCTTGATCCCATTGCCGAAGACCCCGCAGCTAAGGTCCTCTTCGGGGCCGGAACATCCGGCCCCATATCCTCTCTGGAGCCGCCAGGACTCCTTTTTCTCTTAGAGAGTCGGCCGCTTGCCGAACTCTCTGGCCGGACGTCGCTCATAGAGCCACCGTCGAAGTCCAACTCGGACTCCGACCCATCCCCGTAGCTCATTGAGCTCCGCCGGCTGTCCTGTCGCGATCGCGACCGCGACCGCAATCGCGCGGCGACCGGCGTAGCAGGCCGCACAAAAGTAGGCTGGCCAGATGGACCAGCCTCTGAGCTCGCCAGAATGGGCGAGCGCGCCCTATCTCCCTCTCCATTCTTCCTTCCCTTCCTCCTATTTTTTATTTTATTTGGCAATTCCATGATTGTTCCCACGATTAGAGACGAAATAAAGGTCGATCCCCGGGTGACGCTCATTCCGGGGACAAGCCTACTTACCACACTGGGGTCGGCAGGTACCAGGGGGTTTTTAAGACTTTACTGTCTGGTTTTATTGAGATTTCCTTCTCGCAGGCCGGCCAATGAAGGCAAGCCCCTCGGTCCCGTCAAGCCGCTAGACGTGATCAACGACACTCGACGGGATAACGATCTCTCTGGCAGGGTCGGGTTTCCCCTCCCCTATACGCCCGGTGATTTTTTAGAGAGGTTTTCCTTCCTCGCAGCAGCACCCCGAGAGGTGGCAGCCCCCGCTCCAGCGCCCAAACGCCGGCTTGCGGTGTGAGCGCGGCGGCCGAAGCCGCCCCCCGCTGTTTATTTTTTACAGAGGTTTTGTTCCTCGCAGCCCCCACCCCGAGAGGTGGTTGCCCCCGTTCCAGCCCCTAAGGGCCGGGTTACGGTATGGTGTCAGACTATTAGCCGTCACCCGGCAATATACAAGGCTTCTCATGAGAGAAGCCAAGAATTGCCAAGTGACGTTGCCCGGGGTGCACCGGCCAGAGCAGAAGGCTCCGGCTCACGAGGAGGTTATCTGACTTCGCCCCCCAACCTAACCTAACCTAACCTAACCTAACCTAACCTAACCTAACCTAACCTAACCTAACCTAACCTAACCTAACCTAACCTAACCTAACCTAACCTAACCTAACCTAACCTAACCTAACCTAACCTAACCTAACCTAACCTAACCTAACCTAACCTAACCTAACCTAACCTAACCTAACCTAACCTAACCTAACCTAACCTAACCTAACCTAACCTAACCTAACCTAACCTAACCTAACCTAACCTAACCTAACCTAACCTTTTTTTTTTTTTTTTTTTTTTGTGACGAAGAGGAAATGCCTACGCATTCCCCGCCGCAGGGGGTCCGCGACGGGGATATGTGGGACTCGCACCCACTAAAACCTCTCCGGTGGCCACCATCTGTGCGTTGAGGGGGGACACTGGGAACGCGGGTATGCTGCATCCAGTGACCCCCTCGCACTTGTCCGTGAAGGACTCGACTCGGGGCGGAGTTTGAACTCCGCCCATCTGTCGCCCCGAGTATCGGGAGACACAACGGGCTGCGCCACCACAGCCCGCTGTCTTCTCGAGGAGCGCTAGACGGGACAGCCAGAGGACCCCCCTCCGACCGCCCCACGCATCCACGAGGAACGCTGGTGGTTATTTTTTATAGAGGTTGACTTCCTCGTAGCCGCCATTCCAGAGAATGACGGCCCTCGTTCCCGACCCAAAGGGATCGGGTTTACGAGTTAGGCGGGGGGAGACTGGGGTCCCCGCCCGCCTGTCTGACGTGCTGTTGCACCCTGCCTCTCGCGGCAGCTTGGCGGTTTCCGCCAACTCCTCCACGCCGTCTTCGCCTTCGCGCGGGATCGGCAAGCTCCCGATCCCTTTCGGCGGCCTCCTTCTGGAGCATGACCGCTTCACAGAAGGAGACCCCGGCCTCCCACTGGGCGGGCCCCGCCAGCATTGCCTTAAAGACAGCCGGCGGGGACAGATCCGCCCTTAAGTTCAGCGCAGCGACCAGGACCCGCCGCTCGTTCGCCCAAGCTGGGCAGTGTTCGAGCGTATGCTGGGCGGAATCCCGGTCGCTGTCGCAGTGATGGCAGTGTGCCGTCGCCTCCCGGCCTATCCTGCACAGGTACTCACCGAAACAGCCATGTCCGGTGAGCACCTGCGTGAGCCTGTAGGTGACGCAGGCCCTCTTGGTCTTCATCCAGGCCCCGAAGTTTGGCAGGATCGCCCCGACGATGCGCTGGCGTGTGTACCGCGGCGAGACTAGCCGCGCACGCCAGTCATCGAGCGCCCATCGGTGCGCATCCCGCCTGAACTCTCCAAGCGTCTGGCCCGGCGCCTCGTTCCCCCCACGACGGGCGTGGCTCTCGTCATAGACGATGGCGTCCACGCCCGCCAGAATGTCAAACGGGGGGAAACGCGCCAAGAGCGTGGCCGCCTCGAACGAAATCGTTCTGTAGCCCCGTGCGATCCTCAACGCCACCACGCGCTGCAGACTGCTCAGTACAGCTTTACAGCGCGAGGTATTCGTGAGGCGATGTGCCCAAACCGGTGCCCCGTAAAGGGCCATGGACCGCACGACGCCACCGTAGAGGCGGCGGACCTCTTCCCGTGGTCCACCGAGGTTTGGCAGGAGCCTTTGCAAGGCACCGGCCGCCCGACGGACCCGGGGAGCCAGACGCTCGAAGTGCTCATCGAAGGCCCAGCGACCATCCAAGGTGAGGCCCAGGTACTTCATGTAGGGCCCCACTGTCACCTCTGCGTCACCTACTCTCACAATCGACGCGGGTGGCGCCTTACCCCGAGGCAGTCGGTGGAACCAAATTGCCTCGGTCTTATGTGGCGCCACCCGGAGGCCAAGTCTACCAATGGCGGCGACGACACACTGCACGCCCAATACGGCGAGTTGACTCGCCCCGTCAAAACTGTTCCCCTGGGTGAGAATAAGAGTGTCGTCGGCGTAACACACGACACTTACCCCATGGGGAAGGCCGACCCGCAGGACCGCGTCGTACGCGAGGTTCCAGAGCAGGGGCCCCAACACGGAGCCCTGCGGAACCCCGCAGGACAGCTCTCTAGAATAGACCCCGTCCCGGCCCGTGTAGCTTATGGTCCTGTCGCACAGGTATGCCCCGACGATTCGTCGCAGATAGAAGGGCACGTTGTGATGTTCTAGTGCCCTCCTTATTGCCGACCAGGGGAGGGAGTTGAAGGCGTTGACTATGTCCAAGCTGACAGCCAGCACCACTCCCCCCCCGCGTACAGTCGGCTCCGACAGGGAGCGGACGCGCTTGATCGCGTCTATCGTCGAACGCCCCTGCCGGAAGCCGAACTGGTTGTCCGACAAGTCGGGGCCCACGCGCGACAGGTGCTCACAGAGGCGGGCGGCTATAACACGCTCGAAGAGCTTGCCCGCCTCATCTAGTAAGCAAATAGGCCGGAACGAGGAAGGACTGTCTGCGGCCCTGCCGTCCTTTTTTAGGAGCACCAGGTCGGCCTCCTTCCATTCAGAAGGAAAGACGCCGTTGCTTAGGCAGCCGGTAAATAGCCATCGCAGTCTATCACCTAGTACCGTCAACGCTAAGACCCAGGCACGACCTGGGATCCCATCAGGACCTGGAGCGGTATTGCGAGCTGAGAGCCGCCTCACGGCCCGGTCCAGTTCCCCCTCAGTCACCTCATGCTCCCAATGGTCCCGGCCATTCCAACTGGGTTCACGCGGTGGAGGGGGGTTCGAGGGACCATCCTGGACCCTTGGGAAGAGTGTGTTTACCACCTCCCCCACAAACTCCGGGTCCAGGGTCTGCGTCAGTGGAGGGACCCACGGTTTGAGCTTAGCCATCACCATCTTGTATGGCCGCCCCCATGGGTCCCTGTCGAGTCCCTCGATAAGCTCGTTCCAGGACCGGGCCTTTGCCTCCGCAATAGCTGTACTCAGAGTTTTTGAGGCGGCTCTATACGCCTGATGCAGCTCCGCTGTCTCGTGCTCGTTGACACGACTTCTCCTTCTGGCTCGCTGAAACTGGCGGCGGGCAGCGACGTACTGTCTTCGTAGCTGAGCGATATCATCCGACCACCAGTACAGCGAGCCTTTTTTCTTGGCCGGGTTGGCTCGGGGCATGGCCGCATCACAAATGCTTGTCATGGCTCCCCGGAACCAGTCGGCCAGCATTTCAGGATCGGGAATGTCAGGCGGATCCCAATCTATGGCCTGGGCGGCTGCCATCAATAGATCCTTGTCTAGGGACCTCAGAGACCAGCGGCGTGGATTGCCAGCATCATTTGGGATTGGGCCCCCGGCGGGGCGGCGAAACGCCACGTTGACAATGATGTGTCGATGGTCCGAAAGTGTGGCGAGTTCGACGGCCACTCGCCACCCCGTGACTAGGTGGATGGCCGGGGGAGACGCCCACGACAGATCCACGACCGACTCCCCCTGCCACCGCACACAGGTGCTGACTGAGCCCCTGTTTAGTAGCACGAGGTCCAAGCCGGCGGCCCACTCTGACAGGGTGTCGCCCCTAATGTCGTCCCGGGTGTCGCCCCACGCTTGCGAGCGGGAGTTAAAGTCTCCCAGGACGAGAACCGGGCGAGTCTGATAGGCCCTGATGTGGCCGGCTATCCCGTCGAGAAATGCCTCGAAGGCGGCCAGACCGCTGTTGGGCGAGATGTAGGCGCCCACAATTATGGCTGGCCCCCACTCTACCACGACACACCCCGGCCCTTTATGCAGGAGACTGCAATGGGGGTCCCCCACGGACCCCGTCCAGTAAATTGCGGCGGAGCCTCCGCTCTCTCCAAACCATCGGGGATGGTCGGGAACGGAATATGGCTCCGCCACCACCGCCAGCGCGACTGACTGCTCCGCCAGGGTCTGAAGGAGCAAGTCTTGTGCCGCACGGCAGTGGTTGATATTAGCCTGGAGGATTCTTTGGGGGGGAAAGAATTTTAGGCTTTAGCAGTCTCCTCTGCCGGGCCGGGGCTCGGCGGCGCTCTATCGGTGGCGGGCCTATTGTCTGGGTTGGCCGCTGGGCGTGCAGGTCTTCTAGCACGCTTCTTAGGGGGAAGGCATTGTCTGCTCCCCTGCCGATGACTGGCGGGACGGCCCATGTCAGCACACAGAGGGCAGTGTGCTGCCCGCCCGGTGCACTCACGGGCTTTGTGGCCCGGCTCGCCGCACGCGTAACACAATGAGCTACGGTCGGTGCCACAGCATTTAGCACGCACGTGTCCCAACTCGTGGCATCGGTAGCACGACAGGGGCCTTCCCTCTAGCGCCTCCACTCTGGAGATCAGCCACCCTACTCTAATCTTACCCGCAGATGACAGCTTACGGGCCGCTTCCAGTGGGCAACGGACCCAGACAGTTCCCAGGCCGGACCTGAACGGGCGGATCTCGCCCACTCTGATGTCCTCAACGGCACATCCACCCTGCTCCGAACCTAACCTAACCTAACCTAACCTAACCTAACCTAACCTAACCTAACCTAACCTAACCTAACCTAACCTAACCTAACCTAACCTAACCTAACCTAACCTAACCTAACCTAACCTAACCTAACCTAACCTAACCTAACCTAACCTAACCTAACCTAACCTAACCTAACCTAACCTAACCTAACCTAACCTAACCTAACCTAACCTAACCTAACCTAACCTAACCTAACCTAACCTAACCTAACCTAACCTAACCTAACCTAACCTAACCTAACCTAACCTAACCTAACCTAACCTAACCTAACCTAACCTAACCTAACCTAACCTAACCTAACCTAACCTAACCTAACCTAACCTAACCTAACCTAACCTAACCTAACCTAACCTAACCTAACCTAACCTAACCTAACCTAACCTAACCTAACCTAACCTAACCTAACCTAACCTAACCTAACCTAACCTAACCTAACCTAACCTAACCTAACCTAACCTAACCTAACCTAACCTAACCTAACCTAACCTAACCTAACCTAACCTAACCTAACCTAACCTAACCTAACCTAACCTAACCTAACCTAACCTAACCTAACCTAACCTAACCTAACCTAACCTAACCTAACCTAACCTAACCTAACCTAACCTAACCTAACCTAACCTAACCTAACCTAACCTAACCTAACCTAACCTAACCTAACCTAACCTAACCTAACCTAACCTAACCTAACCTAACCTAACCTAACCTAACCTAACCTAACCTAACCTAACCTAACCTAACCTAACCTAACCTAACCTAACCTAACCTAACCTAACCTAACCTAACCTAACCTAACCTAACCTAACCTAACCTAACCTAACCTAACCTAACCTAACCTAACCTAACCTAACCTAACCTAACCTAACCTAACCTAACCTAACCTAACCTAACCTAACCTAACCTAACCTAACCTAACCTAACCTAACCTAACCTAACCTAACCTAACCTAACCTAACCTAACCTAACCTAACCTAACCTAACCTAACCTAACCTAACCTAACCTAACCTAACCTAACCTAACCTAACCTAACCTAACCTAACCTAACCTAACCTAACCTAACCTAACCTAACCTAACCTAACCTAACCTAACCTAACCTAACCTAACCTAACCTAACCTAACCTAACCTAACCTAACCTAACCTAACCTAACCTAACCTAACCTAACCTAACCTAACCTAACCTGACCTAACCTAACCTAACCTAACCTAACCTAACCTAACCTAACCTAACCTAACCTAACCTAACCTAACCTAACCTAACCTAACCTAACCTAACCTAACCTAACCTAACCTAACCTAACCTAACCTAACCTAACCTAACCTAACCTAACCTAACCTAACCTAACCTAACCTAACCTAACCTAACCTAACCTAACCTAACCTAACCTAACCTAACCTAACCTAACCTAACCTAACCTAACCTAACCTAACCTAACCTAACCTAACCTAACCTAACCTAACCTAACCTAACCTAACCTAACCTAACCTAACCTAACCTAACCTAACCTAACCTAACCTAACCTAACCTAACCTAACCTAACCTAACCTAACCTAACCTAACCTAACCTAACCTAACCTAACCTAACCTAACCTAACCTAACCTAACCTAACCTAACCTAACCTAACCTAACCTAACCTAACCTAACCTAACCTAACCTAACCTAACCTAACCTAACCTAACCTAACCTAACCTAACCTAACCTAACCTAACCTAACCTAACCTAACCTAACCTAACCTAACCTAACCTAACCTAACCTAACCTAACCTAACCTAACCTAACCTAACCTAACCTAACCTAACCTAACCTAACCTAACCTAACCTAACCTAACCTAACCTAACCTAACCTAACCTAACCTAACCTAACCTAACCTAACCTAACCTAACCTAACCTAACCTAACCTAACCTAACCTAACCTAACCTAACCTAACCTAACCTAACCTAACCTAACCTAACCTAACCTAACCTAACCTAACCTAACCTAACCTAACCTAACCTAACCTAACCTAACCTAACCTAACCTAACCTAACCTAACCTAACCTAACCTAACCTAACCTAACCTAACCTAACCTAACCTAACCTAACCTAACCTAACCTAACCTAACCTAACCTAACCTAACCTAACCTAACCTAACCTAACCTAACCTAACCTAACCTAACCTAACCTAACCTAACCTAACCTAACCTAACCTAACCTAACCTAACCTAACCTAACCTAACCTAACCTAACCTAACCTAACCTAACCTAACCTAACCTAACCTAACCTAACCTAACCTAACCTAACCTAACCTAACCTAACCTAACCTAACCTAACCTAACCTAACCTAACCTAACCTAACCTAACCTAACCTAACCTAACCTAACCTAACCTAACCTAACCTAACCTAACCTAACCTAACCTAACCTAACCTAACCTAACCTAACCTAACCTAACCTAACCTAACCTAACCTAACCTAACCTAACCTAACCTAACCTAACCTAACCTAACCTAACCTAACCTAACCTAACCTAACCTAACCTAACCTAACCTAACCTAACCTAACCTAACCTAACCTAACCTAACCTAACCTAACCTAACCTAACCTAACCTAACCTAACCTAACCTAACCTAACCTAACCTAACCTAACCTAACCTAACCTAACCTAACCTAACCTAACCTAACCTAACCTAACCTAACCTAACCTAACCTAACCTAACCTAACCTAACCTAACCTAACCTAACCTAACCTAACCTAACCTAACCTAACCTAACCTAACCTAACCTAACCTAACCTAACCTAACCTAACCTAACCTAACCTAACCTAACCTAACCTAACCTAACCTAACCTAACCTAACCTAACCTAACCTAACCTAACCTAACCTAACCTAACCTAACCTAACCTAACCTAACCTAACCTAACCTAACCTAACCTAACCTAACCTAACCTAACCTAACCTAACCTAACCTAACCTAACCTAACCTAACCTAACCTAACCTAACCTTTTTTTTTTTTTTTTTTTTTTTTTTTTTTTTTTTTTTTTTTTTACTTGGGGAAATGCCTGACGCATACCCCTCGGTCTTGGGGAAAGAACCGAGGGGTTATGTGGGGCTCGCACCCACTAAAACCCCAAGGTGTTCCTCTCGTCGCGCTCTGCTGTGGTCACGGGAGCGCAGGAACATTCATCCGCGACCACAGCGACGATGGCCCGCTACGGGCCCCCTCTCTGCCGGAGCTCAGCTCCGGCGGTGACGTGCGGGAACACGCACACGTCACCAGAAAACGCTCGCGGTCGACTTTCCCCAAAGTCGACCGGTCCTGGCGTGGCGGACGCGCTCAGCCGGGCGCGTCCTCTTCTCGGGCTTTTACGGCGGGAGGTCGCGGGCGTATGCCCGCCTTCTCCCGCCTACCCTTCGATGGCGGATCGGGTCACTGAGGGCATCGTCTTCCCTCTGCCGTTCCGCCTCCTCCTTCTGCCTCATCACCTCTTCGCAGAAGGAGAGCACTGCTCCCCAGTTCGTCTCGCTCTCCAGCATGGCCTTCACCACTGCTGGGAGCGAGAGATCCTCGCCTATGATCGAGGCCAGTGCAGCGCGCTGACCCGCCCACGCCCCGCACACCTCGAGGGTGTGCTGGGCTGTGTCCTCCGGGGAGCCGCAATGATGACAAATACATTGCGGCTCCCTCCTCGCGACCCGGCACAGGTACCTCCCGAAGCAACCATGCCCCGAGAGCACCTGCGCCAGGCGAAAGGTCAGCGCCCCGCGCCTTCTTTCGGCCCATTCTCTGAGAACGGGCCGAATGGCCTCGATCGTGCGGTGACCGGCGCTCGGTTCCGCAAGCCGCTGCTGCCACCCGTGAAACAGGGCCTCTCTAGATCGGCCCCGCAGGTGGCGCAGTTCCTCCGGTGAGGGCTCTTGCCCTCGGCTGCGGAACTCAGCCGTCAGCCTGTACACGTTGGCCAGCACGATGGCCTCCAGCTCCCAAGGTGGGGCCCCTACCAAGGCGCAGGCCGCACCGTATGAAACGGTGCGGTAGCACCTGGCCGCCCTGCGCGCCATTACCCTCTGCGGTTGTCGCAGAAGGGTAACGTTCTTGGCGCACAGGGCGTCCACCCACACTGGGGAACCTAACCTAACCTAACCTAACCTAACCTAACCTAACCTAACCTAACCTAACCTAACCTAACCTAACCTAACCTAACCTAACCTAACCTAACCTTTTTTTTTTTTTTTTTTTTTTTTTTTTTGTCGAAGAGGAAATGGCTGACCCATTCCCCGGCACGGGGGGCCGTGACGGGGATATGTGGGGCTTGCACCCACTAAAACCTCTCCGGTGGCCTTCATCTGCGCATAATAGGAGGGCTCTGGGAACGCGGGTATGCTGCCTCCAGTGCCCCCCTCGCGCGTGTCCCGTAAGGGACTCATCCCGGGGCGGAGCCGGGTAGACTCCGCCCAGCTTCCAGCCCAATCCTGGGCTGGTATAACGTCCTGAGCCACACAGACCGTTATCTTCCCGGGGTCGCGCCCAGTCGGAGCAGTCGGCAGACCCCCCGCCAACCACTCCGCGCAACACTCCAAGGTATGCCGGATAATCACACACATGATAGTACCGGCGTCTATCCGACCCCCCGAGGGAGACCGGACCCCGTGGTAATTTTTTATAGAGGTTGTTCTTCCTCGCGACCGCCGCTCCGGGTGACAGAGTGGCGATCCTCGTCCCCGGCACCTAGCGCCGGGATTACGAGCTTTGCCGGCCAAGTTCGGGGCCCGAAGACCCTTCCCTCGCCAACGCACCTCGGCCGCACAAGTGCGGCTTCGGCCATCCCGTAGGTAATTTTTTATAGAGGTTTTCCTTCCTCGCGGCCCCACTCCGAAGAGCGGAGGCCCTCGGGCCCACCAACCAGGGGCGAGCTTACGAGTGTCGGGCGACAACCGAAGTTGCCACCTACCGCCGGTTATTTTTTATAGAGGTTTTCCTTCCTCGCAGCCCCACTCCGAAGAGCGGAGGCCCCCGTTCCCGGCAAGCGCCAGGCTTACGGTTTGGTTCGGGCGGCGACCGAAGTCACCACCCTCACCCACCCCCTCCCGTTGGTGATTTTTTATAGAGGTTTTCCTTCCTCGCGGCCCCGCCCCATGGCGAGGGCCCTCGTTCCCGACCGAAGCCGGGCTTACGAGTTGGGCCGAGCGACGTTTGACCGCCGCCCAGCCGCATCCCGGCCGGGTTCGGACCGAAGTCCTACACCCGGCATCGGCCGCAGAAGTCAGGGGGGTAGGGTCCCCTCTCCACTGCGGCCCCACCGCCTCCACGGTCTCGCGCCCGTGGCCACGCTGGGGCTGAGGCAGGTAGGCAGTCTTCGGCACTCCCCACCTGCCTCACCCCCTCCCCAATCCCCCCCACTCGGCCACCGCGCTACCGCGTGGATGCACAACGGTAACTCGGCAGCCCCACCACAACGTGCCCGAAGGCTCCAGGCCGTCACCACTTAGCCGAGTCGGTGGCGACGACCCCACGGCCGGACGAGAGCGAGTCTCAGTCCGGCAACGGCCGCAGAAGTCAGGGGAGGTGGCGTTCCCCTCTCCACTGCGGCCCCACCGCCTCCACATTCTCGCGCATGTGGCCACGCTGGGGCTGAGGCAGGTAGGCAGTCGACCGGCACTCCCCACCTGCCTCACCCCCTCCCCATCCCCCCCTGGCCACCACGCCACCGCGTGAGCGGTAACGCGGCAGCCGCCCCCACCAGAGAACTGGCGGGGGTACCGGGACGCCACCACTTAGCCGGGTCGGCGGTGACGTCCCCCCGGGGCTGCTCTTCGCTTCCATAACTGTACTGAGCCCCCCTGCCACGACAAGGCGGCAGCCCATCAGGGGGGAACCTAACCTAACCTAACCTAACCTTTTTTTTTTTTTTTTTTTTTTTTTTTTTTTAAGAGGGGAATGCATTTACGCATACCGCCCCGTGCGGGGACACGGGACGGTTATGTGGGACTCGCCGGCTGAGGCCGGAATACCCACTAAACCCCTCTGTGCACCGACTCTTCGCCGTCACGGGTGGGCCGCCGGAACTTGATATGACATCAGCGGCCCACCCAGCGAAAGCCCCCATCGGAGCACCAACACCCAGCGACGGCGTCCGGGTGCACCGGGGACGCCGTCGGCCTACGCGGAAGGGTGCGGGTGAGGGAATGAACCCCGATCCCCCACCCGCAGCCTCACTAAGGCGGCATCAAGCGCAGATGTGCGCGCCGACGCCGCCCAGTTCGCTGGCGGCGGATTGGGTCAGCGAGCAAACACTCCTCCCTGACTCTCTCCGCCGCCTCCTTCTGCGAAATGACGTCCTCGCAGAAGGATGCGACCGCCTCCCAACTCCTGTCGCTGTCGGCCATGGAGCGTATCACGGCCGGCAGCGAGAGGTCCTCTCCGACGACTGCGACGAGGTCACGGCGCTGCTCGTCCCACGCCGGACAAGACTCCAGCGTGTGTTGCGCCGTGTCGTCGTCGCAGTCGCAATGGTGGCAGCCGGGACCCGACTCCCGCCTCGCGATCCGGTACAGGTAATGTCCGAAGCAACCATGCCCGGACAAGACCTGCACCAGTCGAAAGGACAGGGTCCCGTGCTGCCTACCCATCCACTCTGCCAAGATCGGCTGGAGCGCCTCCACGGTTCTGAAACCGGCACGCGGCGCCTCCAGCCGACCCGACCATTTCTCCGCGATGGCTCTGCGGGCGGCCTCGCGCCATGCGCGTACCTCCTCGGGCAGAGGGGACTGCCCGTCCGCCCGAGCCGCAGCCGCCCGCCTGTAAACTTCGGCGAGCACTTCCGCATCTAGGTCCCACGGGGGCGTTCCGGCCAACGCGCACGCCGCGTCTGCCGACACGGTGCGGTATCCGCGTATGGCTCTGACCGCCATTGACCGTTGAGGTCTCCTCAAACGGTCCCTATTCTGGGCGGTCAGAGACCCCGCCCACACCGGTGCGCCGTACAGCGCCATGGACCGGACAACCCCCGTGTACAGCCGACGACACGCTATGCTGGGTCCGCCCAGGTTCGGCAGTAATCGCCCTAGGGCGGACACAGCCCCCTCCAACTTCGTCGCCAGCCGGCGGAAGTGCTCGTCAAAGAGCCATCGCCCGTCTAGTACCAGGCCCAGATACTTCATCTGGGCCTGGACCCGCACGAGAACCGAGCCAACGTCAATCGAGGCGCCGGCGGGTGGACCGCGACGGGGCCCATGGAACATAAGGGCCTCCGTCTTGTTTAGGGCCACCCTAAGCCCCAGCGCCTCTATGCGCCCGACCACTTCGGAGACCCCCGTTGTGGCCAGGCGCGCCGCCTCCTCGAAGTTCCTGCCCCGGGCTGCCACCAGAGTATCGTCAGCGTAACAGAATACGCTCAGCCCGGGGGGAAGTTCGGAGCGCAGGACCCAGTCGTAACCGATGTTCCATAGGAGGGGGCCAAGAACGGACCCCTGAGGAACACCGGCCGACATCGCCCTGCGCCCAACGTTGGCATCACGGTCCTCGTACAGGACGCTCCTCATCTGTAAATAGTCTGCCACCAGCAGCCGGATATACGCGGGCACTCCATGGAATCGGAGTGCCTCCCCGATGCTGCTGAATGGCAGAGTACTAAAAGCATTGGCGATGTCCAACGACACCGCCAACAACACACCGCCTTCGACGACGGCCTCCTCGGCCGCGGCCCTCAAGGCCAGAATGGCGTCGACCGTCGAACGCCCGGTACGGAAACCAAACTGGGCGTCCGACAGGTCGGGGCCGACCTCGCGAAGGTGCCGGACGATGCGGGCAGCGAGAACTCTCTCCAGCAGCTTCCCCGCCTCGTCCAGCAACACGATAGGCCTGTAGGCCGCGGCCGTTTCCGGGGCCCTCCCCGGCTTCGGCAAGAGCACCAGCTTCCCCACTTTCCAGCGCTCAGGGAACCTTCCTGACGCCAGACAGGCGTCAAACAGCCCCCTGAGGCGGTCTCCCATGTGGTCAAGGGCTAGGGCCAACGCTCGGGCAGGAATTCCATCTGGCCCGGGGGCGGTGTTCTTCCCGCGGATCCGCAGAACAGCCGCCCCCATCTCCGCCTCCGTGACGGGCGGAACGTTTTCGTCGGCCTCCCGGGCTTCGGCCAGCTGGGCCATTGCCGGGGGCGTATGTTCCGCCCGTTGCGGGAATAAGCCCTCGACCACTTCCGTGAGGAAGCTGGGCCGGAGAGACTCGGTAAGGGGGGGGCCCTGCGCGCGGAGCTTCCCAAGCGCCGCGCGGTACGGGCGACCCCAGGGGTCACGATCGAGTCCCTCCAGCATTTCCGCTCTTGCCTGCTCTTTGGCGCGACAGATGGCCAGCTTGAAGGCTTCCCGCGCCTCGCGGTAAGCCTCGAAAAGCTGGCCCTCCCCATCAGCGTCGCGGTTACGCCGCCGGCTGCGGGTATAAGACCTCCGGGCACGAATACAGGCCGCGCGGAGGTCCGCCAGCTCCTGGGACCACCAGTAGACCTCCCTCTTGGGAGGCCGCCGCCGAACGCGAGGCATGGCCGCATCGCACACCTGCGTGAATGCCTCGCAGATGTTGTCAGCCTCGGCGTCGACCCCCTCGAAGGGAGGCGGCGAGGACAGCCAAGCCTGGACAATGGCCGCCTCTACCAGTAGGTCCCTATCTAGCTTACCCACAGCCCACCGCGGAAATCGGGGAGTTCTGTCCGCCACGTGACCCCTGCTGGGGTCCTGGGGACTTCGGGAGATCTCTACTCGGATATAGCGGTGATCCGAGAGAGTCTCCGCCTCCTCCAGGACACACCAGCTCCTTACGCGGGCGACGACAGCAGGGCTAGCGAACGAAAGGTCCACTATCGACCCGCCCTGCTGCCGAACGCACGTGTTGGTGGTACCTCTGTTGAGCAAACAGAGGCCCACCGAATCAGCCCACTCTTCGACCGCCTTGCCACGGGCGTCCGTCCTGGGGGACCCCCAGGTCTCAGACTTGGCGTTAAAGTCCCCCAGGACTAGAACGCGGCCCGGTGCCAGTTGCCGTATCGAGGTCTCCAAAGATGACAGGAAGACCTCGAAATCGGTCAGACTCCGATTGGGGGAGAAGTAGACCCCAACGATCAACATTCCCCCCCACTCGGCGACAACGTATCCCGAACCCCTGTCTTTGAGCGACAAGGGCGGGGAACGAGGCGCCGTGGAGCCGACGATTGCCACGGAGCTGTCCCGGTCACCCACCCAGTTTGGGCGGGGAGGGACGTAATACGGCTCCGCGGCTACGGCTACACCTATAGACCACTCCGCTATGGATTGCAGGAACAAATCCTGCGCTCCCGCGGAGTGGTTCAGATTCGCCTGGAGGAGGAGGATGGTTTCGCAATCCATTATGAGGAAGGCGAAAAGAAAACATCCTCCTCTATTTGCTCCACCGTGGCCGGTCGAGAGACGCCAGAGGCAGTCTGGGTCGAGAGACTGCCGCCGGCCTTGGGCTTAGAAGCCTGAGGGGGGGGTCTGCACCCCTCCCGTCCCAAAATGTGATTGGCGGGCCGATTGCCCGCCTTGCACAATGGACAAGAGGGAGTGGCGGAACAATTCGCCGCTTTGTGTCCCGGCTCACCGCAGCGGTAGCATAGTGCGGTGCAGTCGAAGCTGCTGGTGCAGGCAACACGCACGTGCCCCGTCGCCGTACACTTGTAACACCTCGCGGGCCGTGCTGCCAGCAAGGTGACCCTTGCCGAGCTCCAGCCCACGAGGATCCTTCCTGTCGCGGCCAGGGTATTGGCCGCGGCGACAGGGCACTGGGCCCACACAGCTCCGACTCCGCCGGGACCGGGGCGGATGGCACCAACTTTGACCGAGTCCAGGTGGCAACCAGTGGTCTTCTGGATAGCCTCCCGGACCTCGTCTGACGTGACTGAGTCATCCAGGCCAGATACGCGAATCTCTGCGCACTTTGTGGGCCTGGTGACTCTAACGCCATCCGCCACCGCAAACAGACCCCGCAGCCTCTCAGCTACGACGTCGGCCGCCTTATTGCCCTCTGCTCCGGGGAACTCCAAGATCCGAGCCCCGGTGCGGGCGACACGGGTCCTGACACCAGTGGAACCGAGATCGGCCACACTGATGCCCTCCCGCGCCTTACGAAAGACGGCCGCGTAAGAGAGGCCGCCGTCCGCCGCCTCCTGGGACACCGTTATCACCACGGCGGCCGATTTGGGCGGCTGGACCCTCCCAGGCTTCTTCTTTTGTTCTGCCTTCTTGGCAGCAGCCGCTTGTCTCGCGGCCCTCCTCCTCTCGCGCTTCTTTTGCCGCTGAGCTGCCTCCTTCGCCCCAACCGTCTGCCAACCCTCGTTGGAGGGAGCGGATGGGCCGGGGGCAGACGTTGATGCCTGTTCAACGGTCGTTGGCGCGGCCGCGCGAAACGATGATGTGCGTGGAGCGGGCCCAGCGATTGGGGCTTGAGTTTTTGCCGGCGGTCTGAGCGATGGGAAGTCTCTCTGAGACTGTGACGGGGCCTTGGGTGGCCCCATCTTCCCATTCAGAGACCCGGCGTAGGACCCCGCAGGTGGTGCTGCGGACGGGCGTTTGTCCGCGGCGAGAGGCGGTCGAAGGCGAGACTCACGACTCTCGAGGCGTGCATCCACCATGGTCCCTATGGAGGCCATGATCTGGCTCATTTGCACATCTGAGAGAGGGGAGGGTGACTCGTCCGGACGATTTGGCGGCCGCTGCCAGTCAGCCCTCGACTGGCTGAGCTCGGCGCGGAGCTCAGCCACCTCCATCGAAAGGCGGTCGTTGGCCGCCCGCAGGAGTTCTATTTCCTCAGAGGCGGTGCGGGATGCGAGTGCAGTCACCGCCTCGCGAAGCCGAGAGGCCGCCTCCTTCAGGGCACTCGCGAAGGTGCCTTTCAGGTGGGTGCTTCGCGTGGCCACCGTGAGGATGGCGTCCACGGATTCCCCGGCGGACTGGATCAGTTCATCCATGGTTCCCGAGCTTTCCCGGGAACGTACCCTCTCAAGGAATTGCGTCGCGTAATCAGTCGCGACGCGCTCGCCCTCGGCGCGGGTGCGTGCGAGTAACTCCCGCTGACTAAATGGTTGGGCCGACCCCTGGGTCGCCGCCATTGAGTCCAACGTTAGTGCCGGTCTCTGAGTCCTGGGGTCCAGGGCTGAAGACTCCGATGCAGCAATCGAAGAGGACAACTGACTACCACTGGCAGCGCTGGCAGCACTTCCGGGACGGATGTCAGTTATTCGCTCCAGCAAGACAGAGCAGTCAAAGCCCAACTCCGATCCCGACTCGAACCCACCGCTGATGGAGCCCCGACGACTCACCCCAGGTGTCGATCCCACCGACGGCGGCAAACCAGCACCACTACTCTTAGCGGTCCCCTTCCCCATCCTGACATTCTGCTCGGCCCTTACGGTCGATGCCACAGGAGCAGCCGGGCGGGTGAGCATTCGCGTGGACCGGCGAATGCGGTTGGGTTCCGCGATCTCTACCTCCTGGCCCGTGACTTGACCGGAGGCCAGATTGTCAGCCATACTGAACTCGATGTATGCGAGTTAATTCGGGACTACATTAGGCGGCCCCATTATGGGCGCCGCGTTAAAATATGAAGTGGAATCTACGATATAAGGATATTAAATAAACAAACGGGTTAAAAGGAATTTTTTAAAAATAAATAAAGAGAACTTGAAAATTTTAAAATTTGGGTTGTATGTATTCCCCACAGGCACCCGAATCGATGTCCTGAGACACAAATGGGTGGGTGGGGGGGCGATTTTTTTGCCGGAATCCGGCTAAATCGCCGGCCGATCCGCGCCAAACGGGTGTCGTTCGACGCGTCCCGACGGGTTCTATTGGACGAAACCAAAAGCAGCCCCGTAGGGGGTGGGAAAAATAAGGTAAGTGACTTTGAATTATTAAATGTAGGGAAAATTAATGAATAATTGATTTTTTGTGTTTACAGGGGATGCGTGAGGCGCAGAAACTTCAGGAGGGTGTCTCCGGGCTACGGTGAGCAGCAGCCAACAGAAATGGAACCTATCCGGGAATTTCTAGGGGGTAAGAAAAGTTTGAGATTTGGGATTCGTGATCCTTAAGGTGGATTTTGAGTGAATACGAAGAAGGTATATTGCGGAATCCGACCAATTCGCCGGCCGATCCGCGCCAAACGGGTGTCGTTCGACGCGTCTCGACGGGTTCTATTGGACGAAACCAAAAGCAGCCCCGTAGGGGGTGGGAAAAATAAGGTAAGTGACTTTGAATTATTAAATGTAGGGAAAATTAATGAATAATTGATTTTTTGTGTTTACAGGGGATGCGTGAGGCGCAGAAACTTCAGGAGGGTGTCTCCGGGCTACGGTGAGCAGCAGCCAACAGAAATGGAACCTATCCGGGAATTTCTAGGGGGTAAGAAAAGTTTGAGATTTGGGATTCGTGATCCTTAAGGTGGATTTTGAGTGAATACGAAGAAGGTATATTGCGGAATCCGACCAATTCGCCGGCCGATCCGCGCCAAACGGGTGTCGTTCGACGCGTCTCGACGGGTTCTATTGGACGAAACCAAAAGCAGCCCCGTAGGGGGTGGGAAAAATAAGGTAAGTGACTTTGAATTATTAAATGTAGGGAAAATTAATGAATAATTGATTTTTTGTGTTTACAGGGGATGCGTGAGGCGCAGAAACTTCAGGAGGGTGTCTCCGGGCTACGGTGAGCAGCAGCCAACAGAAATGGAACCTATCCGGGAATTTCTAGGGGGTAAGAAAAGTTTGAGATTTGGGATTCGTGATCCTTAAGGTGGATTTTGAGTGAATACGAAGAAGGTATATTGCGGAATCCGACCAATTCGCCGGCCGATCCGCGCCAAACGGGTGTCGTTCGACGCGTCTCGACGGGTTCTATTGGACGAAACCAAAAGCAGCCCCGTAGGGGGTGGGAAAAATAAGGTAAGTGACTTTGAATTATTAAATGTAGGGAAAATTAATGAATAATTGATTTTTTGTGTTTACAGGGGATGCGTGAGGCGCAGAAACTTCAGGAGGGTGTCTCCGGGCTACGGTGAGCAGCAGCCAACAGAAATGGAACCTATCCGGGAATTTCTAGGGGGTAAGAAAAGTTTGAGATTTGGGATTCGTGATCCTTAAGGTGGATTTTGAGTGAATACGAAGAAGGTATATTGCGGAATCCGACCAATTCGCCGGCCGATCCGCGCCAAACGGGTGTCGTTCGACGCGTCTCGACGGGTTCTATTGGACGAAACCAAAAGCAGCCCCGTAGGGGGTGGGAAAAATAAGGTAAGTGACTTTGAATTATTAAATGTAGGGAAAATTAATGAATAATTGATTTTTTGTGTTTACAGGGGATGCGTGAGGCGCAGAAACTTCAGGAGGGTGTCTCCGGGCTACGGTGAGCAGCAGCCAACAGAAATGGAACCTATCCGGGAATTTCTAGGGGGTAAGAAAAGTTTGAGATTTGGGATTCGTGATCCTTAAGGTGGATTTTGAGTGAATACGAAGAAGGTATATTGCGGAATCCGACCAATTCGCCGGCCGATCCGCGCCAAACGGGTGTCGTTCGACGCGTCTCGACGGGTTCTATTGGACGAAACCAAAAGCAGCCCCGTAGGGGGTGGGAAAAATAAGGTAAGTGACTTTGAATTATTAAATGTAGGGAAAATTAATGAATAATTGATTTTTTGTGTTTACAGGGGATGCGTGAGGCGCAGAAACTTCAGGAGGGTGTCTCCGGGCTACGGTGAGCAGCAGCCAACAGAAATGGAACCTATCCGGGAATTTCTAGGGGGTAAGAAAAGTTTGAGATTTGGGATTCGTGATCCTTAAGGTGGATTTTGAGTGAATACGAAGAAGGTATATTGCGGAATCCGACCAATTCGCCGGCCGATCCGCGCCAAACGGGTGTCGTTCGACGCGTCTCGACGGGTTCTATTGGACGAAACCAAAAGCAGCCCCGTAGGGGGTGGGAAAAATAAGGTAAGTGACTTTGAATTATTAAATGTAGGGAAAATTAATGAATAATTGATTTTTTGTGTTTACAGGGGATGCGTGAGGCGCAGAAACTTCAGGAGGGTGTCTCCGGGCTACGGTGAGCAGCAGCCAACAGAAATGGAACCTATCCGGGAATTTCTAGGGGGTAAGAAAAGTTTGAGATTTGGGATTCGTGATCCTTAAGGTGGATTTTGAGTGAATACGAAGAAGGTATATTGCGGAATCCGACCAATTCGCCGGCCGATCCGCGCCAAACGGGTGTCGTTCGACGCGTCTCGACGGGTTCTATTGGACGAAACCAAAAGCAGCCCCGTAGGGGGTGGGAAAAATAAGGTAAGTGACTTTGAATTATTAAATGTAGGGAAAATTAATGAATAATTGATTTTTTGTGTTTACAGGGGATGCGTGAGGCGCAGAAACTTCAGGAGGGTGTCTCCGGGCTACGGTGAGCAGCAGCCAACAGAAATGGAACCTATCCGGGAATTTCTAGGGGGTAAGAAAAGTTTCAACCTAACCTAACCTAACCTAACCTAACCTTTTTTTTTTTTTTTTTTTTTTTTTTTAAGAGGGGAATGCGTTTACGCATACCGCCCCGTGCGGGGACACGGGACGGTTATGTGGGACTCGCCGGCTGAGGCCGGAATACCCACTAAACCCCTCTGTGCACCGACTCTTCGCCGTCACGGGTGGGCCGCTGGAACTTGATATGACATCAGCGACCCACCCAGCGAAAGCCCCCATCGGGGCACCAACACCCAACGACGGCGCCCGGGTGCACCGGGGACGCCGTCGGCCTACGCGGAAGGGTGCGGGTGAGGGAATGAACCCCGATCCCCCACCCGCAGCCTCACTAAGGCGGCATCAGACGCAGATGAGCGCGCTGACGCCGCCCTGTTCGCCGGCGACGGATCGGGTCAGCAAGGAGACATTCCTCTCTGACCCTCTCCGCCGCCTCCTTCCGCGAGATGACGTCCTCGCAGAAGGATGCGACCGCCTCCCAACTCCTGTCGCTGCCGGCCATCGAGCGTATGACGGCCGGCAGCGAGAGGTCCCCTCCAACGACTGCGACGAGGGCACGGCGCTGTTCGTCCCACGCTGGACAAGACTCCAGCGTGTGTTGCGCCGTGTCGTCGTCGCAGTCACAATGGTGGCAGCCGGGACCCGACTCCCGCCTCGCGATCTGGTACAGGTAATGTCCGAAGCAACCATGCCCGGACAAGACCTGCACCAGTCGGAAGGACAGGGCCCCGTGCCGCCGACCCATCCACTCTTCCAGGATCGGCTGGAGCGCCTCCACGGTCCTGACACCGGCACGCGGCGCCTCCAGCCGATCCGACCACTTCACCGAGATGGCTCGGCGGGCGGCTTCGCGCCACTCACGCACTTGTTCGGGCAGAGGGGGGGGACCGCCTGTCTGCCCGAACTTCAGCCACCCGCCGATATACTTCGGCGAGCACTTCCGCCTCCAAATCCCACGGGGGTGTACCGGCCAACGCGCACGCCGCGTCTGCAGACACGGTGCGGTATCCACGTATGGCTCTGACCGCCATCGACCGTTGAGGTCTCCTCAACCGGTCTCTATTCTGGGCGGTCAGAGACGCCGCCCACACCGGTGCGCCGTACAGCGCCATCGACCGGACAACCCCCGCGTACAGCCGGCGACATGCAATGCTGGGTCCGCCCAGGTTCGGCAGTAATCGCCCTAGGGCGGACGCAGCTCCCTCCAGTTTAGTCGCCAGCCGGCGGAAATGCTCGTCGAAGAGCCATCTCCCATCCAACACCAGGCCCAGATACCTCATCTGGGCCTGTACCCGTACGAGGACCGTGCCAACATTAAGTGAGGCGCCGGCAGGTGGCCCACGACGGGGCCCATGGAACATAAGGGCCTCCGTCTTGTTCAGGGCCACCTTAAGCCCCAGCGCCTCTATGCGCCCGACCACCTGGGTGACCCCCGTGGTGGCCAGGCGCGCCGCCTCCTCGAAGTTCCGCCCCCGGGCTGCCACCAATGTATCGTCAGCGTAACAGAATACGCTCAGCCCGGGGGGAAGTTCGGCGCGCAGGACCCAGTCATAACCGATGTTCCACAAGAGGGGGCCAAGAACGGACCCCTGCGGAACACCGGCCGACATCGCCCTGCGCCCAACGTTGGCATCTCGGTCCTCGTACAGGACGCTCCTCTCCTTCAGATAGTCTGCCACCAGCAGCTGGATGTATGCGGGCACTCCATGAAACCGGAGCGCCTCCGCGATGCTGCTGAATGGCAGACTATTGAAGGCGTTGGCGATGTCGAGTGACACCGCCAACAACACGCCGCCTCCTCGGACGGCCTCCTCGGCCGCAGCCCTCACGGCCAAAATGGCGTCGACCGTCGAACGCCCGGCGCGGAAGCCATACTGGGCGTCCGACAGGTCGGGGCCCACCTCCCGCAGATGCCGGACGATGCGGGCAGAGACAACTCTCTCCAGTAACTTCCCCGCCTCGTCCAGCAAAACGATGGGCCTGTAGGCCGCGGCCGAGTCCGGGGCCCTCCCCGGCTTCGGCAGGAGTACCAGCTTCCCCACTTTCCAGCGCTCAGGGAACCTTCCTGACGCCAGACAGGCGTCAAACAGTCCCCTGAGGCGGTCCCCCCATGTGGTTGAGAGTCAGGGCCAACGCTCGGGCCGGAATGCCGTCCGGCCCGGGGGCGGTGTTCCTTCCGCGAATTCGCAGAACAGCCACCCCCAGTTCCGCCTCCGTGACGGGCGGAACATCCTCATTGGCCTCCCGGACTTCGGCCAACTGGGCCATTGCCGGGGGCGTGTGTTCCGCCTGAGGCGGAAATAGACCCTCAACCACTTCCGTGAGGAAGCTGGGCCGGAGGGACTCAGTAAGGGGGGGGCCCTGCACGCGGAGCTTGCCAAGCGCCGCGCGGTACGGGCGACCCCAGGGGTCACGATTGAGTCCCTCCAGCATCTCCTGCCTAGCCTGATCCTTGGCGCGACAGATGGCCAGCTTGAACGACTCCCGCGCTTCCCGAAGCGCGTCGAACAGCTGGCCCTCCCCGTCATCACCGCGATGACGCCGCCGACTGCGAGTGTATGACCTCCGGGCACGAATGCAGTCCGCACGGAGGTCAGCCAGCTCTTGGGACCACCAGTAGACCTCCCTCTTTGGAGGCCGACGCCGGACGCGGGGCATGGCCGCATCGCAGACCTGCGTAAACGCATCGCAGATGCGGTCAGCCTCGGCGTCCACCCCCTCGAGGGGAGCCTGCGGAGACAGCCAAGACTGAATAATGGCCGCCTCCTCCAGTAGGTCCCTGTCCAGCTTACTCGCAGCCCACCGCGGAAAACGGGGAGCTCTGTCCGCCTCGTGACCCCTGCCGGGGTCCTGGGGCCTGCGGGAGAGCTCTACTCGAATGTACCGATGATCCGAGAGAGTCTCCGCGTCCTCCAGGACACTCCAGCTCCTTACACGCGCGGCGACGGCAGGGGTAGCGAACGAAAGGTCCACTATCGACCCCCCTTGCCGCCGCACGCACGTGTCGGTGGTACCTCTGTTTAGGAGACAGAGGCCCACCGAATTCGCCCAATCCTCAACCGCTTTGCCACGGGCGTCCGTCCTGGGGGACCCCCAGGTCTCGGACTTGGCGTTAAAGTCCCCCAGGACTAAGACGCGGCCCGATGCCAATCGCCGTATCGAGGTCTCCAGAGATGTTAGGAAGACCTCGAAATCAGCCAGACTCCGGTTGGGGGAGAAGTATACCCCGAAAAGCAAAACTCCCCCCCATTCGGCGGCAACGTATCCCGGGCCCCTGTCTTTGAGCGACAAGGGCGGGGAACGAGGCGCCGTGGAGCTGACGATTGCCACGGAGCTGTCCCGGTCACCCACCCAGTTTGGGCGGGGAGGGACGTAGTACGGCTCCGCGGCTACGGCTACACCTATCGACCACTCCGCCATGGATTGCAGGAAGAGATCCTGCGCTCCGGCGGAGTGGTTGAGATTGGCCTGGAGGAGGAGGATATGTTCACCTTCCATTACTGGGAGGGCGAAACAAAGATATCCTCCTCCATACTCTCGACCGTGGGCGGTTGAGTCACGACGGAGGCAGTCTGGGTCGATAGACTGCCCCCGGCTTTGGGCTTAGAAGCCTTGGGAGGCCCCTTGGGAGGGGGCCTGCACCCCTTTTGCCCCAGTGAGTGGTTGGCGGGCAAGTTGCCCGCCTTGCACAAGGGGCAGCAGGGGGCGGCGGAACAAGCTGCTGACTTGTGCCCCGGTTCACCGCAGCGGTAGCACAGTTCGGTGCAGTCGAACGTGCCAGTGCAGGCAGAGCGCACGTGCCCCGTCGCCAAACACTTAAAGCACCTCGTAGGCCGAGCCGCAAGCAATGTTACTCTTGCGGAGCTCCAGCCCACGAGGATTCTTCCGGCCGTGGCCAATGTATTGGCCGCGGCGACAGGGCACTGAGCCCAGACTGCACCGATACCGCCCGGTCCGGGGCGGATGACGCCAATCTTGATGGAGTCCAGGGGGCAACCAGTTTTAGTGTGGATAGCCTCCCGGACCTCCTGAGACGTAATTGAGTCGTCCAGGCCCGAAATGCGCATCTCCGCGCACTTGGTGGGCCTGGCGACTCTGACGCCATCTTCCGCCGCAAACAAGCCCCGCAGCCTCTCGGCTACGGCGTCCGCTGTCTTTCCGCCCTCCGCACCAGGGAACTCGAGGATTCGAGCCCCGGTGCGGGCGACGCGAGTCCTGACGCCGGAGGGGCCGATGTCGACCGCCCCGACGTCTTGTCGCGCCTTGCGGAAGACGTCCGCATATGAGAGGCCGCTCTCCGCCGCCTCTTTGGACACCGTAATCACTACGGCGGCCGTCTTAGGCGGCTGGAGCCTCCCAGGCTTCTTTTTCTTGGCAGCTGCCGTTGCGACTGCCTCTGCCTTCGTCGCCCTCTTCCTCTCGCGCCTCCTCTGACGCTGGGCCTTCTTCTTAGCCCCGGCCGTCTGCCAGCTCCCATCAGTGGGAGCAGAAGGGCCAGGGGCTGACACCGCTGCACGATCGGGCCCAGCTGTAGAGGCGCGAGTCCCCGCAGTTGCCCGGAGGGACGGGAAATCCCTCTGGGACTGTGATGGAGCCTTGGCTGGCCCCATCTTCCCGCCCAAATTTCCGGGCCGAGATCCCGAGGGTGCCGGCGCAGACACCACCGCCGCGAAAGATGGTCTCGCCACGACTGGCGGGGCCGATGCTGTCGCCGCGGACGAACGCCTGTCCGCGGCTAAAGGGGGGCGGAGGCGCGGCTCCGGCGGCAACCTTGCCGCCAGACTCCCCAGCCGTGCGTCAAGCATAGGCCCTATGGCCAGCATCACTTGGCGCATCTGCGCGTCTGACAAGGAAGAGGGCGACTCTTCCGGCACACCAGGCTGCTGAGGAGCAGCCCGCACTTGGCGAAGCTCGGCGCGGAGCTCCGCCATCTCCCTCGAGAGGCGATCATTTGCCGCCCGCAGGGACTCGACTTCCTCAGAGGCAGTGCGGGTGGATAGAACCTCCACTACCTCACGCAGCTGAGCTGCCGCCGTCTTGAGGGCACTGGCAAAAGTACCCTTTAGCTGGGTACTCCTTGAGGCCACGGTTACGATAGCCTCCAAGGAGTCGCCAGCCGACCGGACGAGGTCGCCCAGCTCGCCAGTACCCTCTCGGGAGCGTACCTTTTGGAGGTACTGAGTCGCGGCATCAACCGCGACACGCTCCCGTTCCTCCCTAGTGCGGGCTGTCTGCTCCCGCTGGGAGAAAACTGACCCCTGGGTAGCCGCCAGGGAGTCAATGGACATCGGGATCGGTGTCTGGGACCGAGAGCCCAGAGTCGACCCCGACGCCGCGACCTTAGGGGCCGGGTCGTCCGCCCCCAACAACTCCTCTCCTGAGCGAGGACGCCTCCTCTTCTTCCCCTTTGGGAGCCGATCACTGCCACTGGCCGAACTCCCAGGTCGGACGTCTTCCGGGTCAGGGTCCAATTCGGACCCCGAACCCAGCCCACAACTCACCGAACTTCTCCGGCTGCTGGCACGAGACCGAACAGCCGGAGAACCCGGCAACGCAAAAGGCGTCACCACCGGCACCAAAACCGGTGCGCCCTTCGCACCACGCAGCCGCTGCTGCCTCTCCTCCTTCTTTTCTCCTTCTTTCACGTCTTTTTTAAAGTTTAACAAATCCATATCTGTTCCCACGAAAATGAGACGAACTAAATGTCGACCCCCGGGTGACGCTCATTCCGGGGGCAAGCCTATTTACCACACTGGGGTCGGCAGGTGCCAGGGGGTTTTTAAGACTTTACTGTCTGGTTTTTGTGAGATTTCCTTCTCGCGGGCCGGCCAATTAAGGCAAGCCCCTCGGTCCCGTCAAGCCGCTAGACGTGATCAACGACACTCGACGGGATAACGATCTACCCATTGGCAGGGTCGGGTTTCCCCTCCCCTATATGCCCCCCAAGTAATTTTTTCAGAGGTTTTCTTCCTCGCAGCCCCCACCCCGAGAGGTGGTGACCCCCGTTCCAGCCCCTAAGGGCCGGGTTACGGTATGAGCGCGGCAGCCGAAGCCGCCCCCGCTGGTAATTTTTATAGAGGTTTTCTTCCTCGCAGCCCCCACCCCGAGAGGTGGTGGCCCCCGGCCCAGCCACTAAGGGCTAGGTTACGGTATGGTGTCAGACTATTCGCCGCCACCCGGCAATATACGTGGCTTCTCGTGAGAGAAGCTAAGAATTGCCGAGTG
Organism: Laspeyria flexula; assembly: GCA_905147015.1. Lineage (NCBI taxonomy): Eukaryota > Metazoa > Arthropoda > Insecta > Lepidoptera > Erebidae > Laspeyria > Laspeyria flexula. Next base: position 16,672,341 of record LR989960.1, on the reverse strand, counting down.
ACGTTGCCCGGGGTGCACCGGCCAGAGCAGAAGGCTCCGGCTCACGAGGAGGTTATCTGACTTCGCCCCCAACCTAACCTAACCTAACCTAACCTAACCTAACCGGTTTTTCACTTTTATGTCTTTTTGTGAATTCTTTTGACTGATACTTGTACTGGGACACCCTAGCGACAATTCCCGAGGGTTATATCTCAAAAATTTTCATTAGAAATTTGTTTTGACCATTTTATTCAAAATTTTTTAAGTTTATACCGATTTTTCAATTTCCGCTTTTCCAAATTTTCTGAAAATCTCAGCTTTTATCACGAGGAGGGCGCTGCACTCTCGGCTCCATCTGAAACATAAAAAAGTTGTTAGAAACTGTGATTTTTCCCTAAATTTCATATTTTTTACTTACATTTCTGCTTATACCTTTTTCCCTGACCCCCGGAGGTGTCCGGCATATTTTTTACAGGACTGGCGCAGTCGCGCCGCGTCTAACGACACCAAGAACGCCCTTCTACAGCGTTCCTGGACTTCAGGACAAAAATTTTATGTCTGTTCCCCACCCACCCACCCGGTTGTCGTCACTTACATAGGTCGAGTGGATTTGGGGAACGACAATATAAAATTTTAAGTGTATGTTATTGTATCGTCTTTGTCTCGTTTTATTTACTTGTTTTACACTTTTATTGTTAAATTATCCAATTATTTATTGTTTTTACACTTTTATTTTAATTTATTTTATTTTAATTTTAAATTATTTCAATTTTAATTAATTATTTTAAAATTTTTTTATACACTTTTGATTGGATTTTGAAGAAGTTAGCTTCGTCATGTTCGGCATCCGCACCCCCCCGAGGACCTCCAACACGTCATCTACGGCGAGACCCTCTGCGCCCGGAGGTGAATTGGCCTTGGTCAGGCGCAGTGTGGGGGAGATAGAGGCGAAATCACGCGCCTCGATCTCACCCCCAAAAAAGATAACTGCGCCGAAAAACAAGGCCAAAGAACCAACGGGCGCAAAGGAGTCAAAGTACTCCAGCCGAACTGCGGAGGCCAAGGCTTGTTTGATGAAGGCCAAGATGGCCATCAACAACAGCCGAAACCTCCGCACTGACATCAAGAATGACGTGCTGGAGGCCATCGAGCGCCTTTACGCACTAGTAAAGGAGTCGGCAGCCGAACGTGGCGAAGAGGTTAGACGAGTGGATCCTCAAAACGAAAAGGGAATTAAATTATTGGACACGCAACCACAAGGCGTCGAAGAAGCGGACTGCACCCTAATAAAAGAACTTAAGGAGCACGGCAGGAAGTTGGAAGAAAATAAGATTGAAATGACAAGACTAAGAGAAGAACTACAAAAGGCTCCGGTGTCTTACGCGAGTGCAGTGGCCGCGCCTCCAAAGCCCCAACTGCGGGGGCCCGCGGCCATGCACTCGATAATCATCACGTCCAATGACGCGATGGACACCGGAGACCAGGTTATAAACAAAATAAGAATAGCGACAGAAGCAGTAAAAGAAGGCATCAGGGTAGACAGAGTTAGAAAAGTTAAGGATCAAAAAGTTATATTAGGGTGCAGTTCCGCAGAAGAACTAGAGAGGATAAAGGAGAAGTTAAAAACGAAGGGACAGGACCTAGGCTTCGAGAGCATTCGGAGCAGGGACCCGCTGATTGTCCTTAGGGACGTAATGAGCTACAACTCAGATGAGGAGGTGCTTAGGGCGCTGAGGGCGCAGAACAAGCACCTCCTCAAGGACATCAGCGGCGACGATGACCGGATGGAGGTTCGATACCGTAAGAAAACGCGGAGTCCGTTGGTGGCCCATATAGTGGTGAAGGTGTCACCGAAAATATGGGGCCGCCTGACGGACTCCGGCACGGTTCACATCGACCTCCAGCGGGTCAAAGTCGGAGATCACTCACCCCTGGTTCAGTGCTCTCGATGCCTAGGTTACGGGCATACAAAAAGAATTTGCGAGGAGAAAGAGGAGGTATGCAGTCATTGTGGGGGACCCCACCGAAAGGACAAGTGTGAGGAGGTGTCTTCGGGGGGGTCACCCACATGCTGTAACTGTAGGCGTGGCAAAATAGCCAACCAGGCTCACAACGCCTTCGACGCGGAATGCCCGGTCAGGAAGAAGTGGGACTCCTTAGCAAGGTCGGCTGTGGCATACTGCTAAGGTGGTCCCACTTCCTAAAGCAAGTAATTCCGGCGTGCTGTTGAGGCGTTGTGTAGTCACTGGTCGCTGTAGAAATGAGAAGAGGGTATGTCCTGCTCAGGCTGTTCACCAAAGCTCGACTTCGTCCCGCAGCGCGACACGGCAGTTCCACTATCTCTTGGACCGTATTTTAGACAATGCTAGCCAGAGAAGTGTCGACAGGCAGAAGGCATCGCGCTGCGGTCGCCCAGCATGTGTCGGCCTGAGCAGAACATCCCCTCGGACAAGAATGGAAAAGCGTAGTGTAAAAGTGGGGTCAATAGGTTGTTCTTCTCGACGTAGACTTTGCATAAAAATAAATTTCGGATCGAAATCTGCACCGAGGTGCAGTGGTGAATCAATAAGGCAAAACTGTATTTTGTACATTGGCATTCTGCCCTGCACTTCGGTGCAGAGTTCGGTCAAGTTACATTAGACAAATAGAAACAGAAAAAGAAAACAGACATAGAAATAAGATATTTAATAAAGTAATAATTAAGCAGTAAATCCCTTTCCTAACAAAAATAAATATTAAAAATAGCAAAAACTAAAATCTGGCAAACAAGGTCTCGAATCATGTTTGAGGATCCACTCGCGGAATACACATATAGTGTATTCCATTTAGTAAAAAAAAAAAAAAAAAAAAAAAAAAAAAAAAAAACCTAACCTAACCTAACCCAACCTAACTTCGAAATTTCGTTTTTCACTTTTGTATCTTTTTGTGATTTCTTTTGACAGATACGTGTACTGGGACACCCTAGCGACAATTCCCGAGGGTTAGACCTCAAAAATTTGCATTAGAAATTTGTTTTGGCAATTTTATTCTAAATTTTTTAGTTTATACCGATTTTCACATTTTCACTTTTCCAAATTTCCTGAAAATCTCAGCTTTTATCACGAGGAGGGCGCTGCACTCTCGGCTCCATCTGAAACATAAAAAAAAAAAAAAAAAAAAGTTGTTAGAAACTGTGATTTTTCCCCAAAATTCATATTTCATACTTACATTTCTGCTTATACCTTTTTCCCTGACCCCCGGAGGTGTCCGGCATATTTTTTATAGGACTAGCGCAGTCGCGCCGCATCCAACGACACCAAGAACGCCCGTCTACAGCGTTCCTGGACTTCAGGACAAAAATTTTTGTCTGTTCCCCACCCACCCACCCGGTGGTCGTTACTCACGTAAGTGGAGTGGAATTGGGGATCGACAATATAAAATTTTAAGTTTTTTGTTATTGTATCATCTTTGTCTTGTTTTATTTACTTGTTTTACACTTTTATTGTTAAATTATTTAATTATTTATTGTTTTTACACTTTTATTTTATTGTTTTTACACTTTTATTTATTTAAATTTTAAATTATACAAATTTTAATTTTAATTAATTATTTTAAATATTATACATTGCTGATTGATTTTGAAGAGTTAGTTTCGTCATGTTCGGCATCCGCACCCCCCCGAGGACCTCCAGCACGTCATCTAAGGCGGGACCCTCTGCGCCCGGAGGTGAATTGGCCTTGGTCAGGCGCAGTGTGGGGGAGATAGAGGCGAAATCACGCGCCTCAACCTCACCCCCAAAAAAGATAACTGCGCCGAAAAACAAGGCCAAAGAACCGACAACGGGCGCAAAGGAGTCTAAGTACTCTAGCCGGATTGCGGAGGCCAAAGCCTTTCTTATGAAAGGAAAGATGGCCATTAATAATAGCCGTAACCTCCGCACCGACATCAAGAATGACGTGCTGGAGGCCATCGAACGTCTTTACACGTTGGTAAAAGAGTCGGCGGCCGAACATGGCGAAGGGGTTAGGAATCCAGAGAAGCCAGAGGATTCAAACAGGGAAGGGAGTAAACAGGAAGGAAAGCAAACACGGGAAGTTAGAGACGACAGCGTCCTCGTTGAAAAATTAGAGGAACATGGAAGGATGCTGCAGGAAAACAAAGAGGAAGTAAGGAAATTGAGGGAAGAACTGCAGAAGGCCCCGGTGTCGTATGCGAGTGCAGTGGCCGCGCCGCCGAGACCCAAACCTCGGGGGCCTGCGGCCATGCACTCCATCATCATAACATCAAATGATGTAATGGACACTGGGGACCAAGTTATTAACAAAATAAGGATGGCCACGGAGGCAATAAAAGAGGGACTGCAAGTGGATCGAATCCGAAAGGTAAAAGACCAGAAGATTATATTAGGATGCAACTCGGAAAAGGAATTGGGAAGAATTAAGGACAAGATAAAAGAGAAAGGAAAGGACCTAAGCTTCGAGAGCATTAGGAACAGGGACCCGCTGATCGTCCTCAAGGACGTCATGTCCTACAACTCGGACGAGGAGGTGCTCAGTGCTCTAAGAGCACAGAACAAGCATCTCCTCAAGGACGTCAGCGGCGACGATGACCGGATGGAGGTCCGGTATCGTAAAAAGACGAGGAGTCCGCTGGTGGCCCACATTGTGGTGAAGGTGTCCCCACGGATATGGGGCCGCCTGACGGACTCCGGGCACGTCCATATCGACCTCCAGCGGGTCAAAGTCGGAGACCACTCGCCCCTGGTCCAGTGCTCTCGATGCTTGGGGTACGGGCATACACGCAATTATTGCGAAGTAAAGGAGGACGTTTGCAGCCACTGTGGGGGGCCGCACCATAAGGACAAGTGTGAGGAGAGGGCTTCTGGGGGGCCCCCCACATGTTGTAACTGTAAACGTGCAAAATTTGATAGCCTGGCACACAATGCTTTTGACGCAGAATGCCCCGTCAGGAAAAAGTGGGACACCTTGGCAAGGTCGGCAGTTGCGTACTGCTAAGGTGGTCCCACTCGGGAAGGTGTGCCAGGTAGTCGTGTATGTCTCGTGTGTCTTTCGTGTTGTGTTGGCCAATCAAAAGAGGGGGTGTTCTGTTCAGGTTGTTCATTTAAAATCGGCTCCGTCCCGCAGCGCGACACGCGCAAAACACCGCTATCTCTTGGACGACATTGTTGTCAATGTGCGCCAGAGTACAGTCAAGCAGAAGGCATCGCGCTGCGGTCGACCAGCATATGTCGGCCTGAGCACAACACTCCCTCGGATGAAACCGAAAGAAAAATGCCAAAAATGTCTCGTTGTTGTCTCACGTCCCATGTTTGTTCTTTGTCTATTGTCACCATTAGTTGGATCGAGTACTGCACCGAGGTGCAGCGGTGGATCTGATTAGGCAAAAATAAATTTTGTACATTGGATATTCGCCCTGCACTTCGGTGCAGTAGTCGATCAAAATTAGAAAAAAGTTAATTTAGAAATTTAAAATAAGATAATAATAAGTTAGTGAAAAATAGTCCATTAATATCCAGTAAAATAACCCTTCCCAAAATAAACATAAATCAGAAATAAAATATATGGAGCATAAAAGATCACGGATTATGTCTGTGGATCCTCTGGCGGAGTACACAAAAAGTGCGCTCCATATTTAAAAAAAAAAAAAAAAAAAACCTAACCTAACCGAAGGTCAAAAGTTTATCTTTACGAGTAGTGATTGAATCGCTGAGAATCTTAACACCGCGATTCAGCCGGACGGCACAACGCCATCTATGGAGATTTTTGACAACTCTTGATATACAAAACACGTTTATTATATATTATAAATTTTCAAGACAGTGAGTTCACCATAATATTAACTTTTGAGACACTGGTTCCAGTCATAATTTTAACCGTATCGCACTTCACACTTGTTTTTTCTGTTCCGTGTTAATTACCCATAACTCAAGCAAATATTGCTTAAATTGGGACTAGATGGCGCTGTGTTAATTTGGTAAAATTTTTGTTTACTGTTTTTTTTTTTTTTTTTATTTAGTAATAATTACAATTAAACCTAAAGTTTCCTTAATTTTTAATTACATATATATTATTATGTATATATAATATGGTGTCTAATTTACTTTATTTATAATTGGTTACAAATTCTCAGACTTAGTTAAACTACTTCTAAATTTAATAATAGAGTTACAAAATAAATCAGTGCTACAGAATTTTGTGTTGTACAGCTGGCAAGCTCGTTTAATGAAGGAGTTCTCGGTGAAGCGGGTTCAAACTTAAAGCGGGTTAACCATTATATGAAATAATGGTTTTTCACGACAACTACGTTCACGTCTAAGTGGAATTCTTATACTATACTAATCTTATGCAATAATGAGGGGGCATCAATCATATTATTTAATATTTTGAAAAGTGTAATAATATCATATTTATCGCGACGATATGAAAGGGACTCCATATTATATCTGTTTAAAGAGAGTTTATAACAGTCGTAGTTCTGAAATGTTCTATAATCTAAAGCTTTTATAAATTTCTTCTGAATTCTTTCAATACGATCTATATGCAATTGATAAAAAGGTTTCCAAACAGTGCATGCAAATTCCAAGTGGCTACGCACATAACTATTATATAACACTTTATATGTCGTAGCACTTTTGAAAGGTTTACCAACTCGTAGAATAAAACCTAACTGCTTATAACCTTTACTTATTATTTTATTCAAATGACTATTAAAATTTAATTCACTATCTAAGATGACACCAAGATCACGTACTTCATTAGTCCTAGAAAGTTCTAGGTTATTTAGTTTATAACAGTGTACAATAGGGTTACGTTTTCTGGAAAAGCTGATAACAGTACATTTATCAACGTTTAAGAATAAACTATTGACATTACAATACTGTTCAAATTTACATAAATCATTCTGTAAAGTTAAGCAGTCATCAACATTGCGAATTATTCTATAGATCTTAGTGTCTTCCGCATATAAAATGGTTTTAGAGTTCGTAATACTGTTTGAAATATCATTTACATATAAAATGAATAAAAGCGGTCCCAAATGAGAGCCCTGCGGTACTCCAGAGCTGATTTTTATGAAGTCAGACGAGAAACCACCTGTCACCACGCATTGGCTTCTGTTAGTAATATAAGATTCTATCCATCTTAGCAGATCGCCGTGTAAACCCAACTTTAAAAGTTTCATCAAGAGCGTATAGTGACTTATTTTATCAAACGCTTTAGCAAAATCGGTGTACACAACGTCTACTTGGAGATTATTATCCATAGCATCTAATAAATATTCTGTAAAAACTAATAGACCACTGTCCACACTTCTACCCTTAAGGAATCCATGCTGATTTGGAGAAATATGATTTCGAACAGCACTAGATAGTTGGTCAGTGACTATTCTCTCCAATATCTTACCAAACTGGCATAATTTTGAAATGGGACGATATTTCTGTATATTTTTAGTAATATTACCTTTTGGCACAGGAGTAATATAAGCTTGTTTCCATAAAAGGGGCATACATCCTTCATTTAGAGATTTACTAAAAATTATAAATATAGGCAATGCTAATGATTTATCGCATTTTTTTATAAACATTGGGTGTATGCCATCCGGTCCTGGCCCCTTGTGAACGTTTACTGAATTAAGATATTTAAGAACCAATTCAAATGTTATTTCTATTGAACCTAAATTAATTACGGAAGAAGATTCAGATTGGAAACTGTTGATAGATGGATTATTATCAGATCTTTCAAAAACAGATTGGAAATGTTCGTTAAACATGTTACAGATTTGATTTCCATCAGAAGATGTAGTCCCTCTGTATTCCATCGTGCGCGGTAAGCCGTTGTTGCGAAAAATTGCTTTAACGTAAGTCCAAAAGTATGATGGTTGCTTTCTAATATTATATTCAGAATTAGAAACAAAACGGTCGTAGCATTCTTTTTCAATTCGCCGCGATCTTTTTCTAAGAATGGAAAAACTGTTGTAGTCTAACGGATTACCATACTTCCTCCATAGCTTTATACTTTTCATTTAGTACTTTTCTTAATGCTTTACTATGCCACGCTGGGTAAGAAGTAGATAAATGTATTTTACGACGAGGTACAAATTTAAGTATTAAGTCATTAATAATAGTGTAAAATTTTGAGACACAATCTTCTATGCTTAAAGAAGAGAGGATCATATACCAGTTTATTGAAAATAATTCTTTGTTTAAATCTTCGTAATTTCCTAAATGAAAATTATAAGTATCAACGGGCGTAGGACGTAAGGGAATATATTGTTGAAGATCTAGTTCAAACAAAAGAGACCTGTGGTGTGGGTCCTCCCTTGTGAGCGGACTATCACACCTTGAGACATTGCAGTTGGTATTACTTAATATTAAATCTAATATTCGATTGTTATCATTTACCGTAGTATTGAATTGTTTTAAATTACTAAGTGATAGAAATTCTGAAAAACATTGAATGACCAGATTCTCACTGGGCACTAATGAAATTTCAAAACTATTAGGGCATAACCATTGTGCATGTGTCAAATTAAAATCACCTGCAATCAAGAATAAGTCATTCGGCTTCTCGGTTCGGTTTAGTCTTGAATACTGGTTCTGGGCGTTGTTCACATCTTGTAGCTGGGTGATAACAGTATTCGCGGTAGTTCATTCCTTTTGAAGTTTATTAAACGTTTGCATATTTTTCTCCACTGTAATCAAACGGCTATCCAAGTCTTCGAAACGGGAAGAGAGGTTATTTAGTTTTTCATCAAAATTTTCGACAGTCTTTGTGATTGATGTAATATCCGAATGCATATTCGTGAATTCACTTCTCAATCCCTTTATTTCGTTAAAAATAGTAGCAAGATCCACGTTAGATGATGAGCCAGGATTGCGACACTGATGACATCGCCATGCCGACTTTTTTTCAGCACTCATTCTTCGATAAGTTGTTTCAGCAACTCCGGCGCAACAGAAATGTAGAATACTTTTACATTGGTTACATGTAACTCCGTCCGCAACAATTTCACTACATTTTATGCACTCCATTGTTCCTATTTGAGTTGCCACACAACTTGATAGATGGCGTTGCGCTGTTCGGCTGAATCGCGATGTTAAGATTCTCCGCGAATGAATTCCTATCCGTGACGTTCAATTTTGACCTACGACGGAACGGAGACGATATATGCGTTTGGGGTGAGAGGGTGTGTGTGTGTTTCCACATAATGCCATTTATCACGGAAACTGTTTGACCGATTTAGATGGGGTTTTCTGTTAAGTGTGTGCGATTCTTGGGGAAAGGTTATTAGATAGGTGTTATGTTAATAGCTCGCCAGGGGGCGCTACAATACACTGATTTCGTTGAAACCTTTGTGCCGTCCTATCTACAAAAAAAAAAAAAAAATTAAAAAACCCACGACGACAACATCTGTACAAAAGACCCGAAACATATGAAAAAAAAAAAAGGTTTAAATAATTTTATTTAAATTTTACTTTATTTTGCTGTTTCTAGTATAAAATATATATTGTTAACTAAATATTGTTACTAATTAGGTAGGTATCAAATACATAAAACTGCAATATTTTCGTTCATTTCCAGTCAGGGTATGGCAGCCCCCGACGGATCTAATAATACCCTCAAGATGCTGTTGGTGCTTCCCCTTACTCTGCGCATTATTGACGCTACTTTACTCGTTTACTCAATTACGGCGTTATCTTATGGGGCAACAGTACAGATGCACCTACACTATTTACATTACAGAAGAAACTGATGATAATAATAGTTAACATTGATGAAACCGACAGTTGTAAACCCCACTTTCAAGAATTAAAAACACTAACATTACCCAGTATATACGTAGTATATCTTTGAAATTTGTACGGAAAATACCCGGAACTTTATACCACGAGACAAGACAATATAAAAACAAAGATTACACTTAGACACAGAAACAGATTAAACCTACCCAATTGACGACTTAACATGCACTCTACCAGCACATTCGTAATGTCCATAAAATATATAATAAACTACCAGATTGAAGAACCAGGGTTTAATGCTTAGTTCGTATTTTGTAATAAGGGGGCAAAGAAAGACTGTCATAAATGAATTATAAAAATATTTATTGAAACTTTCATAATAACAACAATATCGTCATCACAGATAACATTAAACGTTCACAATAAAAAATGCTTACACCACTTACTTTAATATATTATCATATACATACTTACTACGAGTATTTACATAATTATTAAATGAGTATGACACAATAGTGAGATTACAATAATTCGAGTCGCACAAGGTTCACAATGTACGAAGCTGACGACTCCTAGTTTGGTCTTTTCATAGAATCCAAATGGGATTCTATATTTTGTTGTATTCATATTTTGTATGTCCAGTAAATGATGGCAATATTGTATTGTTTGCATCTTCATCTAATTATACTTATTATATTAAAGCTGAAGAGTTTAATTATTTGGTTGAACGCGATAATCTCAGGAACTACTGGTCTGATTTGAAAATGTGTTTTAGTGTCCGATAGCCCATTAACAGGCTATATAATATCACGCTACGGCCAATAGGAGCTGAGCAGTGGTCAAATACAGAACGACGGGAGCGAAACCCCGCGCAACATCTAGTAATATAATAATGACGTACCTGTAAACATCCTTGTCGAACTAGACAGACAACACTTACTTATTAATCGCTACCTATACGTATGTATAGGCAGCCATTACAAAATTCGAGCCTATATACACTATCTACACCTATATACTAGTATTAATGTGGATGTACAAGTTGTGTTCCCTCGCTAACGACATGCGACATTACTTTCCTAGTGCGGGTTACAGGCACAGTTTCAATCCATTATAGGCATTATCCATTATAGCACGACAGTAGCCGGCGCCGCCTTCCGTTCGCTACTTTTGCGGATTGTCAAATAAAAACATAAAAATATTTTATTATTCATTGAAAAATGAATATAATTTTGACAATTTCCTAAAATTAACAAAATAAACAGTGTTCTTACACTACAACAATTTATTGTATAAATATGAACAGTTAGAGTAGTCGTTTTATTCATCATCATCATATTATGAGCCCAGCGAGTCCACTTGTACTAGCCGGCTCTCCTCACTTCTGATTGGATGAGGCAGAAGCCCCGGGCTCGCTGAGCGACCGTGAGCTTTCTTAGGAGCCCCATAGTTATAATATAAATGCATCTGTCACTTGTCATTACATTATCAGTCTTTTGCCAGTCTGCCATCAATCAAAAGATGCTTTTGTACTCACCGTGTTCAACTACAAGAAGAACGAGGGCTTACTTTGTAAAATGATTTTACGATATATGCCAAATTATATAAAAAAATAATTATGTAAGACAATTCATTTCAAAGAATGGTACGGTCGTTAATGTTAGAAACATTGACGTTGTCATTATGCAGATTCCTCTTAGTATGCGTGACCACGATGAGTACATAGATTTACTCGGTTTCACTGTGACTTTAGTACTTAAGATTCATTCGTTCAGCGAGAGAGCAACACTGATAGAAGCCGTCAACGGTAATTCATGATGTAAAATAATAAAATGAAGAGAGACGCTTAGTGTCAGATCTCGTCCGGTGAGTGACGTCACGCCGTCGCTCGCAGCTCCGTCGCCAGCGCGTCCACCGACAGCTGCAGCATCAGCGGCTCCGCCGAGCCCTGCGAAGGGGCGGGAGCGGGGGCGGCGGGGGCTGGGGCGGGCGCGGGTTGCGGGCCCCGCGGCGGCGGGAGCGCGGCGCGCAGCTTGCGCCAGAACCAGGGGTCGCCCCAGCGCACGTAGGTGTTGGCGCCGAGGTAGCGGCGCAGCTCGTCGTCCAGCGGCAGGCGCGCCGGCTCGTCCAGCAGCACCACGACCAGCCGCGGCCGCGCCTCGCGCAGCGCCGCGCCGTACGCCTCGCGGAACTCGGCGCGCGCCCAGCCCGACGCCAGGAAGTGGCGCGACACCAGCGCCACCGTGCGCCGCGAGCGCCGCACCGACGCCGCGATCTGCGCCGGGATCCAGCCGCCCGGCGCCCAGTCGCGGTAGTGCACCAGCAGCCGGTACGGCGCCGCGCCGCCTTCCAGCTCGGCCAGCACGGCGCCCGCCACCTCCTCGTCGTGGTGCGAGAACGACAGGAAGGCGTCGTAGGGCCGCTCGTCGGCGGCCTCGGGCGCGCGCGGCAGCCAGCCCAGCTCCCGCAGCACCTTCTTCACCCGCGCGCGCCACTCCGGCCGCGCCGCGCACGCCCCCAGCGCGCCCAGTGCCAGCAGCACCGGCAGCAGCAGCAGCAGCAGCGGCAGCAGCGCCGCGGCCCCCACCGCGCAGTCCGCGGGCGGACGCAGCGCGGCGCCACCGTCGCACGTGACGTTGTGGTCGGGCGGCAGGCGCGCGCGCAGCAGGTCCAGCGCGGCGGCGTCGTCGCAGGCGCAGCGCAGCGGGTTGTCGGCCAGCAGCACGCGCCGCGCCGCGCCCAGCAGCGCCGCGCCCGCGTCCGCCGACTTCATACCGTTGTCGCGCAGGTCGAGCTCCTTAAAAAAATTAAGTAAAACGATTTTAGTGAATATATTCTCTAATGATAAATAGAAATAAAATAATAAAAAAGTAATAGTGACCAGCACGTGCGGCGGCAGGTCGGAGACGCGCAGCGACGAGATGCTGTTGTGCGCCAGACGCAGCTCCCAGGCCCAGGCGCCCATGGGCAGGCGCGGCAGGCGCTGCAGGGCGGCGCGCTCGCACGTGAGGCGCATGACGCGGCGCTTTGGCGGCTCGGCGCGCTGCTCGCAGCGGCACGGCGCGGGGCAGGCGGGCGGCGGCACGGCGCACAGCAGCTCGGCGGGCTCCACGGCGGACAGCGCGGCGCCGGAGCTGCAGCGCAGCGGCGCCAGGCGCACGTGCGCGGGGCAGCGCCGCAGCGCGCGCGCCGCCCAGCCCAGCGCGCAGTCGCAGTGCAGCGCCGAGTCCAGCGTGACGTGCGCGCGCCAGGCGGAGGGCGGCGCGGCGCCGCCGGGCCCGCGCTCGCAGTAGGCGGCGCGCTCGAGCTCGAGCGCGGCGAGGTCGGCCTCGGTGTACAGCAGGCGCGTCACGTTGTTGCCGGACAGATCGACGGCGGTGGCGCTCCTGAACTGCAGGTCCGCGTACTGCGACGAGACGCTCGTTAGTACACAGCCAGCGTGCATGACACAGCTGCGGGTCTGAGGTAACCTCACCGTTAGTTCTCGCACGAGGTTGTGTCGCAGGTCGAGCGCGGCGAGGCGCATGTTGCGCCAGTCGCGGCAGATGTAGTGCGCGCTGGTGTTGCGCAGAGAGAGCTGCGACAGACTCTTCAAGTACTCCAGCTTAGACGAGCCTACGTAGACATACATAGATTTATATACAGGGTCTGTTGTAAGTAATGGAATAACCCGTTACCTGGAGGTAGCCCTGATGTCAAGGTGCAAGAAAATCATATTTTTATTTCAAGGTTGCCAACGGTGTGAAAATGGTATACACATTTAGATTTTGTTTAAATTATGCTCCTTTGCCCTCGTATCTACACTAGTTAATTCTGAAGTGCCGTGTAAGACTGATGCCTTAAATGCTTGGAAAATGACCGTACCCAACGCCGTTTTACCTACTGACCTTTCTTCTCAGAGACAGTGGGACGAGCCGCTCTGCAGACAAGTTAGGGACAATCTTCTTGATTCGTCCCCTAACCCTGCTGATCGTGCTCGTTTGCTGGCTGTGGGGGAATGGGAATCGGGACTGTGGCTTCAGGCGCTTTCATCGTCCACCGTAGGCATTTTTATGGATGATACGAGTTTCCGCCTCGCTACCTGCTTACGCTTAGGAGCACCATCTGTCTCTCCGCACCGTTGCTGCTGTGGGGAAAGTGTCGGGAGCCTTGGACACCATGGCCTCTCATGCAGTAGAAGTGCTGGCCAAATCTCGCAGCTTGCTAACCTCAATGACATACTTCGTCGGGCTCTTGCCACCGCTGGAGTGCCAGCCGTTTTAGATCAAAATGGCCTGGCGCGCGACGATGGTAATGTCATTATTGCCTTGGAAGATGGGTAGGCCTTTGGTGTGGGACGCGACTTGCGTCGATACCCTTGCACCATCTCATCTTCTAAACACAACCGTTTCCGCCGGCGCTGCTGCTGCTTATGCTGAAACTTTCAAGCGGCGCAAATATACTAACCTCGCTGGAGATTATCTATTTGTGCCGTTTGGAGTCGAAACATTTGGGCCGAGGGGTTCAGGTGCTCGCGCTCTATTTAAAGAGCTTTCAAAGCGATTGTCCGACGCTTCTCGTGACTGACACGCTGGCTATTTTCTTGCACAAAGAATAAGCATTGCCATCCAGCGTGGCAATGCTGCCAGTCTGTTGGGCACTTTTCCCACAGACAATGGCAGCGATGCGGAGGAATTTTATGATACCGTATTTTAATTTGTAATTACCCCCCCTTTTTATTTTAATGATACATTTAGTTAGTTTTTATTTATAAATAATATATTATTGTTTAGGTTAAGTACAATTATGGTTTATTGTCGTAACTTAATCGGTTATAAGTACACGCGAACCGATTGGTGATTCGTTCTGAACTGATATATTCGGCGCGGGTCCGCGTAAACGCCGACTACGCGCAACGTGATGTACGTTGTGAAACCTCGTACAAATATAATTTCTCGGTAATTATTTAATGAATGCATCGAAATGATTTTTAATACAAGCTAGAAATGGAACATCACTGACTGCGGATCCCGTTGAGGCCGCCGTCGCACGCGTCCCCGAGCCGCACGTTGTGGTCCAGGCGCAGCACGCGCAGCGACTCCACGCCCGACAGCGCCTCGAACGCGGCGCTCGGCAGCTCGTTGAGAGACAGGTTCAAGTCCGTCAGGTTCTTCGTAGACGCGAACAGGCCCCTGCGAAACGGAGCACTCGGTGAGTGGTCGCTCACCCCAGGTCAGGGCGACGGCGGGCGGCACTCACCCCTGCAGCTCTTCGAGGCGGTTGGCCGACAGGTCCAGCTGCGTCAGCTCGCGCGCGTCCGCCAGCAGCCGCACCGGCAGCGCGCGCAGGCGCGAGCGGCTGATGGTGACGCGCCGCAGCGCCCGCGCGCCCCACAGCGCATCCTGCGCCAGCGTCGCCAGCTTCGGCGCCCGCACGTGCAGCTCGCTCAGCCGCGCGCAGCTGGCCAGCCAGCCGCCCGGCAGCGCCGGCGCCGCCGCGCCGCTCACTTTGAGCGTGGTGAGCCCCGCGCAGCCGCTCCACGGCGTCGGCGCCTCCTCGGCCCAGCCCAGCAGCGTGAGCCTGTCGAGCGTGGGCGGCAGCGCGGGCGCCACGCGCGCGGCCCGCGCCTGCAGCGCCAGCTCGGCGAGCGGCGCCAGCGGCTCCACGAACACGTCGGCGGCGTCGTCGCGCACGATCAGCGACGTGAGGTTCGGGAAGCGCTCCAGCGCGGCGCGGTCCAGGCGCAGGTCGCCCGCGCCGACGAGCTGCAGCTCTTGCAGCGCGGGCGGCAGGCCGGCGACGTCTTGCGGCCCCACGGAGTCGAGGCGCAGGCGGCGCAGGCGCGGCGTGGCGCCGAGCGCGTCGGGCGCCAGGCGCAGGCCGGTGAGCACGAGCGCGCCGTAGTGCTCGAGGCCGAGCAGGTGGCGCCGCTGCACGGTGCCGGCGCCGCGCCGCAGCTCGAGGCGCTCGCCGGGCTCCACGTTGAAGGCGGCGAGGGCGCGCGCGTAGGCCCGCGAGGGCACGGGGAAGTTGGTGAGCACCGCGTAGTTCACGAGGAACGTGCCGTTGAAGCTGGGCAGTGCCGTGTTGTCCAGGGTCAAGTTACCTCCGCCGCTTTCCATTTCAAAATAGACACCTTCCTTGAATGTGATTTTCAAGTATGTCCCTGAGTGCACACAAATTAATTAAGATGAAGCAATTGTAAATAAAAAATACCAGTTAATGTCCGACCATGTTCAATGTAGAATTTATATCTGCATAGAGCTTACATCCTTTTGTTGAGAAGCACAGTTTATCATCAATAACTCAAAAAACAGTATATTGTCCAATCATGTTCAAAATAATTTGGTTGGCAAAATAAAGGTGGGGAGGGTCACAATGCGTGCTACTTTATTATTGCGTTTATTTCGGAAAATATTCACATAATTTGTCATTCAATTTTTTTGTGCATTCTATTACATGTATGGAGCGTCCTAGGTTAGGTTATGGTAACCGCTTACCATCAGGTGGGCCATAGGCCTGTTTGCCACCGTCGTGATATAAAAAACTGATAATATGTTAACAGGATGCAACATTTAGATTGGTCAGTATGTGCAAGTTTAAAACTATAATGCCTCGGACAATAATGTTACTATAAAACATGTTATTCTTCTTTTTTTTTTTTTTTTTTTTAAAAGACATACCCACACTAGGGAACAAGCCCTGTGTCGCGGGGAGCTTTACTAACATGAAACTAACGGACACAAAGTACACCCAGACTAGAAACAAATATCTATGAATCACACAAATATTTGTCTCGTGTGGGAATCGAACCCACGTCACCCAGCACGGCGATGTAGTGGCGAGGCGACCACCTTAACCACTGCGCCATGGTCACAGTCAAATTCAAAAATTGAAAATGCATTGTATTTATTCATATCCTTTAATTAATTTATTTTTGGTGTGAGATATATACTTGTAGTAAAAGGTTAGTGAAATGTTGTTATTGTTTATACCTACTATCTTCATTTTGGTTATAGTACAAAAAGTGTGTTGCCGAGTAGAAAACTAAAAAATTGTTGAACCAATGTTTTTTTGTAGATGAAAGATTTGAAATATGACACTGAAAATGTAGAGAGGCAAATTTTCTGTGATCATGGGAACCAAACTGCATGCGGGTGGAGTCACAGGTAAGAGCTGGTATGTACCTTAAAATAAAGTTAATCATTACTGTATATGTAAGACAGTAATCAGCTCTTCAGATAGACCTATGCCCAGCAGTGGGACACTAATGGGTTGCTGCAGAAAGTAATCAACTTGCAATAGGTACATGAGGTCAGTGTTGTTACTTTACATTAAAATTGATCCTAGAGTGATAACAATAAATAAAAAAAACAATTTTTCAAATCAGACCATAGTGGTGGTGGAGGTAGTGACTGAGACCTAATTTTATAATAGATAGCTTCCCATTATACTAAAATATATTCAACAATATTTTTATAAGTTTTAACAGTGGCCAAATGGATAGTGACAGACTGTCATACAAATCATGAGGTCCGAGTTTGATTCCGACTGACAGTACCAATGTGGATGTCACTTGATGGAATTTATATATACTAGTCAAGGGACTTACCATCTGGTAAAAATGAAGGAAAACATTGTGAGTAAACCAATAATATTTCTGAAAACTTTTTTTTTGAAAAATAAATGGACCTTACTCCATAGTGCCCCCTAGCATATTACACACCAACCCAAGAACCTAAAAAGGATCAAACTTCACTTGAATGCTTTGTTATTATTAGACAGTAGTCACTCGCATGCTATTTATAGAACAAACATGTGTTTGCACATAGTACAAATCCAAGGTCCAGTGTAGCTGTAGACACTAGGCAGTAGCGGGTACAAGCTCACCGTCTACATGGAATATGTGCTCGTCGTGTCCGTGATTGTTCTCGACGCACCGCGGGCCCGCGTCGGTCGGACACGCCAGCCGCAGCGCGCCCTGCGCGGCGCCGCACCACACCCAGCCGAGCCAGCTCACCAGCACACACCACCTGCGTACGCGCATCTTTGCCGACCACACACTTGCACACTACCTACTCTTCAGACACTGTTAATTAGTACAGCGATGTTACCGATAGCCTGCCACTGACCGACTCATTGCTGGTGCTCATTTGTATATTTATCTAGATTTTTAATTTCACTAAACTTAAATGCATCAATTAATTTAAGTCGTTCGTATTATTTAAATCACTGGTGCACACTTTATTATTTTGATATTCACAGTATAATTACAGATTTGTGTAAATTTAGTTCCGTGGAATGTAAAAGTATTATGTGTATAAGGAAAAAAATTGAGGAAAACCCACACATTAAATTGTTTGTTGAATTGAATCATACCATCATTTAAAAACAGGCTGAGAGTGTTGCCACTTCAAATACTTGAAGAAACAAGCAAAAAAATTAATCTACTTATTTCAAAAATAAAGCTTTCTTCTAGCTTCTATTTTAGACAGAACTCATAGAACCAGTTCAACCATTTTAATTTATATTAAGAGCTTTTGTACGGCATGGTAAAAAAGCCATGATTATTCATTATTCTTAAGAACGAATTTTTTTATCCATTGATAGCATCGTTAATCTATTGCTAGTCGCAGTCTATTGCGTCGACTCATAGAATGTAAATAAAAATTTCGCCATGATGCAATTAAATAGGACAGTGAAGTGAGGGAGCCATCATCTGCCTACTCGCCGCACTCACAAGCTCTTGACGTTTTCTTGCGAACGAGTGAGTGAATTTAACTACGCTTTGCGCCAGCCAACCTGTTTTAAAAAAGTGAGTTGACAGATCGCCGCAGTGAACTGAGTTGGCATCACTGATCTGTATATACCTCTGGATAGGCGTCTTTGAAACTGATTTTGTCGCTGTTTGATTTGCGCCATTCGCTGTAAGCAGTGGCAGAGAAGATATGAACTAAAATTAGTGATGTGACAAACTTTGTAGATTTACCTTATATTTTATGTACCTATTACTATACTTATATTTTATGTACCTATCGATAGATTTCATTTTAAGATTTGATATAAACATATTCTGAAAAAGGGAAAATAATTTTTAATAATCCATTACGAAATTAATTAGTGACGAATTGATTTTGAAGGCCCTAATTTTAATAGCAGTATCTGTTCAAATAAATAAAATTGAAGTGTCTGTTTGTAATTATCAAAACAACAGCTTTTAGATGACTTATTCGTCAAATGTTACGAACAAAGACGACTGTTTGCATTTGGAGTCCCATTAAGCCCCCTGATTCTGACTCGTCGGATTGCTCCCGGATCGTAAACTTTTTCGAATCTTAGTACGACGTATTTTTACGGCTTAAGTTATTTAATGTTATAAAATGGTTTACCGTCAGTATAGAAAATTAAAAAAAGATTAATATAAGATTTTTTCCTACAACAATCTATTTCTTTAACATTACGTTTTTTAACTTTAATTAAACTGACATTTCCGGCCGAAAATATTCCGACAGCTTAGAATCAGGGGGAAGGGGCGCTTTCATGTTGGCTAGTCATGATTTTTGAAACGCTGGATCAGGTTGAAATCTACATTGAAATAAAAAACTATTATTATAAAAACCTAGGGACCTAGATAATGTCAGAAAAAAAATGGGCATTCAGCTTTTATTTCATTTACTTCTATGAACAAATTAAAATTTTGTTTGCAACCATAGATCACATCAGACCATGATCATATTTATCGATATGACAATGGGCCCGATTTTGTTTCTCTTCAACCTTAAATAAAGATGAACTTAAATTTGTAAAATAAGGACACATTCTTAAATTTATGCGATCGCGTTAGTACTTAATTAAGGATACGTTCTTAAAAAACTACCAAATGCTAAAAACCTTATTTAAGGACACTACCATAGATTATAATCGAAAAAGTGTCATAAACGTCATGTTGTTTATTTACTTTTAGATGTTAAAGTCAAAGTCAAAGTATCAGTTTGTAGATTCACAAGTTATATTTATATAGTTTACATAAATCTAATATGCCGATACATAAGCCTTCTTTTTAATCTAAAAAATAAAAAGGACCAAAATCAGAACTCGGCAAAAGTGAGGTTAGATCATTAATAAAACAAAGTAATACTTGCCGTCGAAGATCTTCATTATACCTTCTTTGTAAAATAACAGCATGAAAAGGGAACATTTTAAATAATAAGTGTTTAATTGAGCCAAGAAATATGAGTGAAATATTTAGTACACGCAAATTAGGTGCGACTTAAATTAAGGTTGCACTAAGATCACAGAACTGTCAAATAAGTCGAAAGACAATACCAATTAAGAAACTACCATCTCTAATTAAGTCAAACCATACTTATTTAAGGTCACGTCCTTAAATAACACAAACGCAAATACCAATAAGGGCTTAAAATTTTTGATCTAGTTTTACACTCATTTAAGTGCACTTTTTGCACTTATTTAAGATCGGATAAGAAACGCGATCGGCCCCACTATGGACATCACCAACACTTTGTTTACAAAACGTGTTATATACGTCAATATTACGTCAAATATAGTTTCAATCTTCTCCGCTAGTTGGTCAAATAGACAAAGAAAATTAGCTGTCATTCTCATTTGTATAGGACAGCCAGTCTAGCTAGAGGTATACCACAGAGTACATTATGACTTATGAGGTATACACAAGCAAGTCAGTGGTTGGCATTGGCATAATTGCGCGGCGTAGCACAGTGTTATTGTATCAGATTGTCTGTCTTAGTCAAGGAGGTTAAATCTATGGTTATGGACTCATTCAGGGATAGTTTTTTACGGCAACGTCGCAATATAGGGACATATTTCCGTAGTATCCCTCATTAGTCTGTGCATATTTCGTGGTTTTCTATTTTTATTATTTAATCGGAGCTACATTTTAAAAATGGCTACAACAATTTTTGGAATTTATTATGTGAAAGATCTTTGTTTTGAAGTTAACGTTTTGCAAGTTAGTATTGGGATAGAAACTTAAAATTTTGTTTTTAATATTTTTGATAGGGATGGGTTCAGGGGGTGATATATTAAATAGACAGTTCTTTGTTTTTCAAGTTATATGTTTAGGTTATTTTTTAGGTTTTTATGGATGAATAATACGCAATTAGAACTTCATTAAAAAGTGAGTTGATGGGTTGTTTTTGGTGTTTGAAAACTTACCGTAATGGATGAAATAGGTGTGAAAATTATTAGAAATTAATATGGATGTCGTTTTCAAGGTTTTTAGAGACGCTGATTACGAAAATGTTATCAATATTGACGTAAAATGAAATTAAACTCCTGTGGTAGGGTGTTGTGGAATTCATGAATTGTACTTAAAACAAAGGACTATGTTATATCAAAATCTACGCGGCCGAAGTCTCGGGCAAAAGCTAGTATTATATATTTTGTTTTGTGGTCTCTTCACAGAGCTAAGTTTAGTTATTTATGTAGGTACGTTGAATCTGTTCAGCGACTAGACTGTACCTACCTACCTAAAATAACTCTACGAACAGATAGTTATTGTATTTAAAGATGTTCCATAGTTATATCTATTATGTGAGACTGTGACTATACTCTGGGGCGGAGCCGGGGCGGGTTGCTATTTGAAATAAAAATACAGAAGTTTCAATACAATTTTAATTTAATTAGGTTCACTTTATTATACAAACATGTGATGAATGGACATTGGTCTCTTGTAGTTGACGTAGCCTATCGTCTTCGAGTCAGTCGATGACGCCTCCCACTTATATAATAATACTTATCGTTATTTATATACTTATGTAAGTATGTATAAATGTACAAAAGATCACACTAGTCAAAATTTTCACATACACCTACCGAGATACTTAATTAGGTACATAATTCAATATGAGGTTTCTATTTACCTTGGTAGTTTGGTACGAGTAAGTAGGTACCCTTCCTATTATCTATAAATTACAAGTAGGTATAGGTACGCATCTCTGCGTGGATCAAGTACAGTATTATATCTACTTGTTAATCTGATCCAAGTTACTTGATCTTACCTAACAAATATATACGAGGTTATTGTGGGTACAAAGAGGGGTTCATTCCTATCCAGTCACACCCAACTGCTTTGAGTTGCGAGAGCAATGTGATGTCAGGGCCCTGATTCTTCGCCCTAGGAAAGCTCCCGCATCGTACAACAGGTACGTAACTAGGTCATCATCATCATATCAGCCGTAGGACGCCCACTGCTGGACATAGGCCTCCTCAAGCGACTTCCAATAGGACCGGTTGTATGCGGCCGTAACTAGGTACTCGCCTGCTATTTATTTATAAAAATAACTAATGAAAATATGAATATTTACAGATGAAGTAGTATATGGCTAAAAACTTATCTAAACGATAGCTAGTGGTAATTTCATTGTAAAAATATATTATTTGTAATGACTTACATAAATTTACATTAAAATATAGGAGCTGACCCGCCGAACTTCGTACCACCATATTTTATTATTGATGAATATTTTCGAAAAAGACCATTTTTATGTACCTACCTACCGATCCGATACTCTTCCAAACTAAGCAGCACGCAGCACTGGCACTGCTGCGACATGCGGTATGCGACAACTATCTAAATAAATAGTCGTAGATCGTATTAAATATAATTGATAAAAATAAAATTTTTAATTAGACGGCAATGTTAGAGTCAATTTGACAGACGAGTAGAGTAACCAACATTAGTGGCGGCCGACGCGTCACCTCTGGTTTGTGGCGGCGCGCGGCGGCTCGACAGCAGTGCTGCGCAACAGTGCTACCGCAGCAGTGCTACCGCAGCAGTGCTGCGCAACAGTGCTACCGCAGCAGTGCTGCGCAACAGTGCTACCGCAGCAGTGCTACCGCAGCAGTGCTGCGCAACAGTGCTACCGCAGCAGTGCTGCGCAACAGTGCTACCGCAGCAGTGCTACCGCAGCAGTGCTGCGCAACAGTGCTACCGCAGCAGTGCTGCGCAACAGTGCTACCGCAGCAGTGCTACCGTAGCAGTGCTGTGCAACAGTGCTACCGCAGCAGTGCTGCACAACAGTGCCACTGCAGCAGTGCTGCGTAACAGTGCTACCACAGCAGTGCTGCGCAACAGTGCTACCGCAGCGGTGCTGTGCAACAGTGCTACCGCAGCGGTGCTGCGCAAAAGTGCTACCGCAGCAGTGCTACCGCAGCACTGCTGCCGAGTTCCAAATGACTTCTCATATAAACCTATAGAGGATGTATGGGGACCGGTGGTGATGCGTGTTGCTTACATCGGAAGAGTACCTAAGTCCGCCTAACTGATGTTAATGTGCTGTAGTTTTTGAATCCATAGCGAACAGATAGACAAACAGACGCGGCGGACGACCTCGTTTTATAATTTATGTAGTGATTTGAAACATTAGAACAGACGATAGGTAGGTATGTTATTTGCATTAACTCTTAATTAAAACGTAGGTAGGTGGTCGCATATTGGTAGGTAAGGTACTTCAATGAAATCCTGTCGTCGTGTGCCTCGGGACAGCACAGACACCTGTGACCTGACGGCGCCGGCGCAGAGACCACGTAGATTACATTTACTATCTCGACAGTCTTAACGAAATAGAAATTAAGTAATCGTAGTTTCATAATCACCTAATTTAACTTAGCGTTACAATAATATCTACCTAGTTTAATATAATAGTTTGTACTACACGTATATCGACACATTGGATTGGAACGAGAATCAATCACCGAACTAACAGTCCGATATCAATAAATAGCGTCGACCTCATGATCTCGCGCCACGTATCTGCTAGGCACTATCTAACGTTATGTACATCATACATACATGTATCGCTATACAGCTGCTATCGACTATCGACGAACAAACAACACTATAAATATAATTATATATATACTTCAGCTAACATAGTTACAACGTGACCCTGTGTCTGTGGTGTACACTCGCACAATCACTTCGTGTACTCATATCATACCACCTTAAAACTAAATATGATTCATTTTACATTAAATTAAACTAAATACCTAATCATTCATTAGTATTTTAAGAAAATCCCATACATAAGAAACAAATAAATTACACATCTTAACGTTTTATTTTGAACAAATCGACTAAATCTTTTAAAAAAACGGTGATGTAGTGGCGGCACGGCTCTTACACTGACCAGTTGCTTTATAATAAGAAAATAATAATCTAGCAACTATCCCTATATCAACTTACTATCGAGAAATTTACTGCCTTCACTCTCCACTATTTATCAAACGAATAATAAAGAACAGCATCGGTATTCAGTCAGACCGAGTTGAGCAGCGCGCTCCTCGCGCGGGGGACGCGCCGGGAAACAAGCCACGCTCGGCGCTCGTCGCTCGTCCTCGGCGCTCTTCGCTCG
Organism: Laspeyria flexula; assembly: GCA_905147015.1. NCBI lineage: Eukaryota > Metazoa > Arthropoda > Insecta > Lepidoptera > Erebidae > Laspeyria > Laspeyria flexula. Next base: position 16,648,247 of record LR989960.1, on the reverse strand, counting down.
GCGCTCGGCGCTCGGCGCTCTTCGCTCTTCGCTCGGCGCTCTTCGCTCTACGCTCGGCGCTCGGCGCTCTTCGCTCGGCGCTTGGCGCTCTTCGCTCACAGCGGTGGCAGGTCGTTGTCGACGTCGAGCCGCCGACGCACCCACTGCAGTACGGCCTCCTGTGCACACGGATCATGCACTCAAATATACAATGACTCACACTAGTTAAAATAGATTATTATTTTAGCCGTGACCGACATTCAGAATGGTAATGAAAAATGATGAAGGTACATCTTTATTTTCAGGAATACATAATTATATTGTAGATGAAATGTCCACATTTAGACACAACGTAGAGATTAAGGTATGTAAGTAGGTAACTTTACCTGTACACATTGAAACGTATCCAACCTCCCATTATAAAGCTAAACATTTGTTAACCCACTGTTAGTGACTAGGCGGTAATATGTAGTTGCGATCAAAATGTTAGTAGGCACTCACTCTAGGCTCCCGTAGCGTTGCAACACCTTCTCTACTACTGTTGTTAGTGGAGGGGTTAGTCGTCTCGCTCGGAACGGGAACGTGACTAGGACTCACGGCTGGACTAGCACGCACGCTGTTTCGTATATTTGATTTGTATTTTTGCAAAATATGGGGTAGATTTCCAGTTTGGAAATTGACTTGACCAGATAAGAATAAGTTCAGAAAAATGATTTTAAAATGGCCTCGACACAGGTAGGAAAGAAGTGAGAAAAGTGGCTCGGAGGTATGGGAGAGTGGGAGCGGTGGTGGTGCTTGTCAGTCGTGGTGGCGCGAGTGGTGCGCGTTGTCGGTGTAGTCGTCGTAGTCGCGCGGCGGGTCCAGCTCGTCGCCCGGCTCGTACTCGTCGCCCGGCTCCGCCTCGCCCTCCTCCTCCGACTCCTCGGGCGGTGCCTCCGCCGAGCCGCCCGCGCCGCGCCCCACCGCCGGCGCCGACTCCTGTCGTCACACGTGTCACACTACTACTACTGCTACAGTTAGTGTTAGCGGGGGCCCCGGGTTAGTGCCACGAGCGTGCAAGCCGCAGCTCTGGACTCACGCACCTTGGTGGGGCGCCAGCCGCAGCCGGGCAGCGGCAGGCCGTCGGGCCCCAGCGGGCAGGGCGCGTCGAGGCCGGGCACGCCCTGCTCGCCCTTGTCGCCCTTGTCTCCCTTGCGCCCGCGCTTGCCCACGGGACCCTGCGAAGTGCGCGCACACTGTAATATTATCATCGCTGGCGCTCCATCGCCTCGTCTCTCCCCGCCGCGGGACGAGTGATGCGTCGGTCTCGTGTTGTAGAGCATACAATACATTCAATAATAATTGGAACAGTACATAGCATAGCTCCGCAGTATAACATTAGTTCAGTACAATCGTTAGTAGGCATGCACTAAGTATAGAGAGTTAGAGAGAGGCGGCCGCGTGCTGGACCGACAGAACGACAGACGGAGGGTGCAGTACGGGTGGCGGTGGACGCTCCGGCACTTACGGGTTCTCCCTTGTAGCCCTTGTCACCCTTGGGGCCCTAGCGAGCGATAAACATGATCGTTATAATGGAACAAACGAGGCTACAATTTCAGTGGAGCTAACTGATCGAAAACGCAACTAACCTCTTGTCCAGGAATGCCGTCGGTACCCTGAAACGTACGCGAACGATTATTAATGCGAGAAGCAGCGGCAAGTACAGAAGTGAATTAAGTAAGTGCGTGCGACGTACTGGCAGTCCAGGATCGCCTCGCTCGCCCTTGGAGCCCGGCTCGCCCTGCGCGCCCTGCAGCACCTCGTCACAAACAAACTCGTTAGCGGAGCCCGGGGGTCACTGCGCACCACAGGGCAGCCGGCATCACTAAGACCAAGTGTCCGCTTTGTACGAGACCACTAACCGTTTACCCGTACCGGCTACCCTGTAATATCCACAGTGACACACTTTCTGTATAATGGCTTTTGTGAAACAAATGGCTTTTTTTACAATAAAAAGAGCGTAAATTGCTAGAATTCTGTTAGGCGGGTCAGATTGACCAGTGTGACCACTGAGTGGGGAGGAGAGATCATGATAAGTGTGAATAGTGAGCAGAATAGAGCGTGTGAGGAGGGACTGACCTTCATGCCGTCCAGTCCGGGCGGGCCCTGCGAACAATCAACGCGTCACCACACGTAGCACCACAAGTGGCACCACACCGTGGCACCACAAGTGGCACCACAAGTGGCACCACACGTGGCACGACCACGAGGCGCCACTCGTGCATCCATCACAGTACCACTTCAAAACCAACCATTTTACCTGAACTCAGAAGAGAGATAAGTGAAATGTTGTTGTTACAGTTTTTTACTTTTATTTAATACAATTAACTACCCTTACGCTATATCAATTTGGTTACTAATAAAGATCTGGTCCGAATATTGAATTGGAATTGCTATTATTATTATATGTTCTATAAATTTGATTAAAAAAAGTTGAGTTATCAAATTTTACTAAATGTAGTATAATACAAATGTGGGGCACATAATTATCTGTACTCACCACGCTACTATACTCACCGACCTATTGTTGTCGTCTCTGTGCTGTTTCACTTGCTATCTCTTCAGGTTGTTCGCATGCATTCCAAGCCACTTAACTATAAAAAGGTACTTCACGAATTTAGGGACCTCATTGTTTTGTTTACAAATAAGCGTAGATATAATGCATGTCGATATAATAGCAGGATGCATGAAACTCGCGCAAGTCGGTATAGACAGAGGAAGAGGCCGCAGTGTGGTCACGTGGTCACCTGTCACGTGGTCACGTGGCATGCGGCGCGACAACATCGTCACGAGTGGAAATAAGAAAAACACGACAAGGCACAGCATGCAAATATTTATTTCTTCAAAATAATTTTTAAACAACAATGTCTTATACGCTCGTGATGAAGGTATATATGGTACAAATGACAACTTTCGATTTCATAAAAAAACTAAATCCTTAATGTTACGCTTAAGACATACACGATCGATATAGAGACAAGAAACTGTATTATATTTATATATAATTATAATATTATGTATACCTAGTAACGCGGCGGCGGCGCTGGGCTCGCTCTTACGTGCTACTATGTACAGTACAAGGTTCCCGTGCCGGGCCGCCGCCGCCGAGCCGTTGTTGGCGATAGTGCGCTGTGAAATTGTTCCACAAAATCACTAGCACAAAACTCGTATAAAAAAAGCGTCAAGTGAAGAAGAACTTTATGACAAGGGAGAAGAAAATAAACTAGAGTAGGTACAGTTCCGCGTGAAACAGTAGAAATATACGCCGTAGTAAGAATCCAGTACGTTACAATATTACACACAGTAGTTTGACAGTATAGGTACAGGCTAAGTTAAATAGTACAATAAGCGAATGTAGGAGTAACACGAATGGAATATATAAGTACACACGAGTCAACATTAAAGTAGGTAACAATAAGTGGTTAAGTTCGGGACGGTAACACACCGGGTGCGGGCGCGGCGCCACCCGACCGCTCACGTGCTAGTGGTACTAACGGTACTAGTGGTACTAGCGGTACTAGCGGTACTAGCGGTACTTGCGCTACTAGCGGTACTTGCGCTACTAGCGGTACTAGTGCAGCAGCACTGAGCCCGCGCGGCCGAGCGCTGGCGCCGCCGAGGGGCGCGGCCCGAGCGAGCGTGCTCACGTGTTCGTCAGTGCGCTCGCTCCACGACCCGACCACACTAAACTATTTATACAATACTTATGTTATACATACGATCAGATATTCACATAATAGTTAAGTTACAGTTCATTCATTACATTCTAACTATTTGGATGATAGTCGTGTAAACGATTACATTACATTAAAGTATAGGAAGATATGACAACGTGGACGAGAGCCGAGCGGTGACCAGCGCGACTCTCGCATGTCGCAAGTCGCAAGTCGCAAGTCGCACTGGACACCGCTGCGCGCTCGGGCCGCGCCACATGCTCGAGTCAGGGCCGAGTCTATTGATCAACAATCTACGGATTGAACTCATGGCTCGATCATGCATTTGTCGTGAAGGAGCTAATAATTCGTTGCATCGAAACAGTTGATCAAAGAAATAAATGGGCATGACAGGTAGAAGTGTTTGTATGATAGACTTACTGGCTCGAGCGTGCAGCAGCGGCGCGCGGCGGCGGCTTACCGTACTATGTAATAATTACATTTGTAGACTAGTATCAGTAGTGCAGCGAGGCGCTGTCATGGCCGCACTCACAGGTACATAATGAGGTAACACTTACACGTACTTGGCACCCGGTCTCTTGTCACCATTTCTCGTCAACGACCACATCATTATTATATTAATGTGGCGGTTGACGTTTAAGTACTATAATTTGATTAATATTTATTAACATTATTTCCATACACCTTACAATCTCTAAAAATATGACTCTGATTATGTACTAGTATCGTTATCCAAATAAATATTTCATTTACTTACAACATATGACTGGAATTATTTATCGGTCGAGGAACGTAATGGCTACCGTCGTTCTCGTGCTCTATCATAAAATACCCATGACACTTTCCGACAAGTATAACAATATGTACAGGCGAGTAGAGTCGTCACTGTTTCTATATACAAGGAGCAGGCAGCTAGTGGCTAGCGGCTAGCGGCTAGCGGCTGTCAGTACTTACAAGAATGATACAATTTACAAGACGGCGCTTCGAGTGGCGGCGCGTAGCGGCGGCGGCCGCGATCGTCACTACGTGAAGGCGAAGTCCGGCGGCCACCGGTTGTCCTGCGCCACACCACACCCGGGTTAGTACTCACACCACAGATATATGAGTTAGTCAATAGGTAGCTGCTAATGTCACTAAATACTGCATTTTATGTGTATAACAAAAGGTAGCATTCTAGTGATGTGCTTGTCGTAACATCAGTCACGGTTCGCGTCTCAAACTCTCAATCATAGACCTTACCGGTAGTGGAGGAGGGGGAGGCTCGCGAACCACTTACAGCTACCTTTTGTTATCGTGAAGACACAGCTGATAGTTAGTCGCTAAGAAAGCTTACAGCACTCCGTCGTTACAAGTGTGACACATAGACTCACCCGGGGCCCCGCGTCGCCGCGGCCCGGCTCGCCCGGCAGCCCCACCGGCCCCTGCGGACATACTGCACTCAGTACCTGCTCGTAACGATACTTAGGCTGAGATCTATAGAGCGTACTGGGACTTTGCTCAGACTTCACTCCAACAAAACTTTGCTCAGCCTAATCTCAGCCAAAGCATTGATTTTGAATCTATAGACAATGTCATTGCTTAGCCCGCGTACGAGTAGATGTTTCATTTCATGCATCATCTTCTGCTGAATTAAAATATAAAACAAATGATACAATACTTTTTGTAATTTATAATAGTCCAAAAACTCCGTTTTCTTAAAATAACTAGATTATTTTTAAATTTTGTTGTCTAAAATTGGTTAAATGTAATAAATATTAAGTTATGAAAGAAATTGAGTAAAGGATCGCTAATGACAGCTGTTCAATGTTCAATGAATGTTATGCGACAAAGTTCAATAGTCATTTTAAAATTATGACATTTGTACACCATTATTTTTTACAGTATAATAGCCAAAGATTTTCTTAAATCGTCGATTTTGAGAACTTTGACTTTGCTTAGCTTGGGCTTGAATAAAGTCAAAGTTTGCACTATAAATACCGATTTTGTCTTATATCGAAAGTTTAGTCAGAGCAAAGTCCAAGTACGCTCTATAGATCTCAGCCTTAGTCTAAAGTGAGCTGAGATTTTCGCTTATACGCACCGGTAGGCCCATTGGGCCGGCGTCACCATTCTCTCCTTTCTCGCCCTGAAACATAAATAGATATGATTGTTTAATAGGCATTACTTTAATGTGACTCAATGATAAATCATTTTATTTTATTTAGAATACATTATGGAAAAGTGCACACCTACTTAATTAAAATTAATAAAAATTATCAAGATACAATAAAAAAAAATTACAAGGGAAAAAACATACCTAAAGAAAGGATGATTAAAATAATAATAAAAAACTGGTTAGGAGCATCTCGGGCCATGCCCAACAAGAAAATAATGTTAATTAGATGTCTTTATTAAGTATTTTTTTTGTGATTTTTTTCAGATTTTTACGTTTTAGAAAATAGAGGGGGGGACACACAATTTATGCTACTTTTATTTTCAAAAAAATACACACTTCTTAAAAAAAATTTTTAGCAACCTTAAAGTGTTTTTATAAGTTGTATCGTAATATGTGTAGTAGTAAATAATACTAGTAAATGTTTGCAAAAAAAAAATTCAGTTTCTGTTACATGTATGGCGTGTCCCCCTTAAAAATATTTATTTTTATTGATTAACTACTAAACCTGTCTTGTGTGGGCCGCTACTAGGTTTCATTCTCCAAATTTTATCAATGTATATTGATGAGTCGAGTACTTATTGGGTAAAATGCCTGTGAAACACGGACGGACGGACTGACATGATGAAACTATAAGGGTTTCGTTTTGCCATTTTGGCTATGGAACCCTAAAAATGATTGGCTAGCGGCTAGATGGTTGAGTAGATTGTTAGTAGTACGTACCGCCTTCCCTCTGACACCAGGCTCGCCCTTGTCACCCTTGATGCCAGGGGGGCCCGCCACGCCAGGCGGCCCCGCGGGGCCTGGCGCGCCTGGGGGCCCCATCATCTGTAAACACGCACATATCAGTAGATAGGCTTTTTATTATACTTTTAGTTGCGTTACATTATACTCCTAATGGAAACTCGCAAACAAAAGTTTTGGAAAAGTTGGCGATTAATAGTACGAGTAGAAACGAACGAACGGTTTCAAACAGATACTAGACTATTTTAGCGATAAAAAAGAGTGGGTGAGTTCCATGCCAGTCGGCGAACTGGCCATAGGCAAATACTGCTTATGGACCTGGCCAATATCAGAAATACGGCAGAGTGTTTAACTTAAAATATTAAATCACTGTACTTCCAGCGATTCTGTATAATCTGTACAATTCTATGCAACTGGTAAGCCAGCGCTACTTAATGATGCCAATGAAGAGTTTGATTTAGATCTGAAGCCATTCGAACCTCAGAAGATATAATGAAATGGAAGAGCTTGGTGCACTGAGTGGTCAACAATGAAGAGACTGACAAAGAAGAAGAGTAGTAGCAAATAAGAGTGTATAGTTACAATTTCATGTCCGTAGAGCTCGTAGCCGGTGGCGTCCCCCTGCAGGTTCTGTCTCCTCCTCAGCTTCCTGTACTTCTGCGCGCCGCCGCCAGCACATGGAACACCCGCGACACGTTACACTCGCGCTCTCTCACACGTACTCACAAAGTGTACTCGTAGAGCTCACCGAGTCGCCCTTCTCGCCCTTGTCGCCCTTGAGGCCGGGGTAGCCGGGCGGGCCGGGCAGGCCGGGCGCGCCCAGCATGCCGGGGGACCCGATGTCGCCGTACTCGCCCTTTGCGCCTTTTGGGCCCATCTCGCCCTGGACATTCACACATCACACTGTATTCGTTTAGAGGTCGGCATAAACCAATATTCGTGATAGTGAGACGTACCTATATGCAATAGTACGCAATAGTAAAAGTAAACTTATAAAAATGTAATAGTAGAACGTAACAGGTATGTATACTAACGGGTTTCCCGGGCGGTCCCTGCTCGCCGGGCGTGCCGGCCGCCCCGTCCGTGCCGGGCGGGCCGCGCGGCCCCGTCTCGCCGCCGGGGCCTGCACAGTGCACATATAAGCTCTGTTTTACTTTTTATTCTCACTGTTCTACTTACTAGGTGCATGTCCACTCATTGTACTTGACCGTTCACTGTCTTACGGCGTCTCCACTATTACGAGTACACAACGTTGGACTTAAGTTGGCACATAATACATATTATATATATTAGTAGAACAATTACTTGTTAAACTGGCAGTTATTTATCGTTACGTGATTATTATTGCTAGTATCAAACCCACAACATGAAAGCGACTCACCCTGTGACGTGCCGGAGCGCGGCGCGCGGCGCCGTGTGTGCGGTGTCAGCTCCTAGTGCTCGTTAGTTGTCACTTGTACCACTACTACAACAGTACGCGGGAGCTAGTAGACTAACTGTACTCTACAAATGTGTCATGCAACATGCGCGTGCGCATGCCATGCGCCGCTCGAGCGCCACTACTGAAGGAAGCGTGAAGCGACAAGCGGCAAGCGGCGGGCGGTTGCACCGTCGGTGTGGTGTCGCAGTAGTGTGTGGTGACGATTACCCGCTTGCCGCGCTTGCCGCGCGCGCCCTTGTCGCCGACGGCGCCGGGCGGCCCGGCCGCGCCCGCCTCGCCGCGCTCGCCGCGCGCCCCCGCCGACCCTTCACACAACACACCCCTTCACACTACACATTACTACACGGTATCTACGCACAAAAGCTGATCTAACAACAATGTAACCGGTGTTAATAGTATTACTGTTTAGTGAGGTGCGCCCATTAGCGTCGCTGTGACATTAGTGCTAGTGCTACGTAGCTCGCGGCGTAGCACTCGCGCGGGTGCTACGCCGGAGTACGCGCTACGACAACGGTGGCTAGTTGGCTACAGTGCTACGTGAGAGTAGTGAGAGTATAGTGAGAGTACCGGGCGGGCCTGGTGGGCCGGGCGGGCCCTCGATGATACCGGTGGGGAAGGCGTCCCCCTTCAACGTCGTGGTGAAGCCGCGCTCGCCCTTGTCTCCTTTGTCACCCTGCGAACATGGTGGTTACTCATATTATAGTACTATTATTATTGGTAATAAGCCAGCTTTTCGTGATGGTTTCATTCTAATGATAAATTATAATTATTAGTGGCCATGACCACCGAGAAGATCGCTCGTGCTTGCAATCAATTCTATCATCAGTTTAAACATTTGGTTACCAGTAACAGCACAGATTGAATATTCTGATGTAAATTAATGAATCCTTTTGTATATACCTTGAGGCCTGCGGGTCCGAGCGAGCCTGGCGGTCCGGTCGTGCCGGGAGGTCCCACGGGCCCGACGGGTCCAGGCGGGCCGGAGGGGCCGGGGGGCCCCGCGCGTCCCTCGTGGCCCGGCAGACCCTCGCCACCCTGCGGGCCTGGAGCGCCTGGCGGCCCTGGTTCACCGGGCTCACCCTGTATTATATAGATTTTATTTCAACGACTGATAAAATATGTATATAAAAATTCATGCATTTGTCCTAAGATTAAAAATCCGAGCAACATCAAATGTTTAGGTGTCGTAATCGATGACACTCTCTCATTTAAAGACCATATTAAATACGTATTCAAGTTTAGACGTCTAGGAAAATAAATATTTGTGTTAAAAAATTAAGTCGGTACACCAAGCTCTGTGTCATTTGGTATTGAGTCACCTCTTGGGGAGGTGCTCCACTGTAATGATAGCTCTTGAGAGAGGCCAGAGGACTATTCTTTAAGTAGCTACGTTTCGCCCTTTCCGCTTTCCAATACGCCAGCTTTATGAACATTGTAAAGTATGAAGAGTCCACCTAATCTATGTTTACAAATTAATAAATTATATCATTTGATTTGATTTTAAATCTTTATCATTTCCACAAGTCAAAACTGGCGCCGATATACTGTTAAATTTTAATTACTTTTTTAGAAAATAGTTTTTGTAAATTCAGTCTTATTTAATACACATTACTTGCAATTGCTATTAAAACATTACTTAGAGACCCCCCCACACTAGCGTCTTTCGCCACCGCAGCGGATACGACAACGACGCTCGAAAGACGCTAGTGTGGGGGGTCTCTTAGAAAGCAATAAAACTTTATGACGTTCAGACCTCACGACAGCGAAACAATTGTGGGACAGTTGCACTCTATTTTGAGCGGCATTTTTTGATCGCTGAGTGATATTACAGATGATTTAAGAATGAAGATGGTTCTATCAGAGTCCACAAGTAGTGGTTAATAGCACGTTGCTTTTAAAGTTATATATTATTATTCTGCTAAGCCGGAGGTCGTGGGTTCGATCCCCACCCAGGACAAATCTTTGTGTGATGAGCATAAAGGTTTGTTCAGTGTCTGGGTGTAATTTATCTATAATATGTACGTATTTACACAAAAAAAAATTGTAAGTAGTATATCTAAATAACACATGCAAATATAATTGCTTAATTTGGGACTAGATGGCGCTGTGTGAATGTGGTACCTAGAATATTATTATATTATTATTATTAAAGCAAGTTGATCAGACACTACACCATCGTACTACTCGATACGTTAGCAGCTAGTGATGTACTTGATCGTATCGTACAACGAACGAAGTGTACGAGCGATATATTTACTTTTTACTTTTATTAGGGTTCCGTAGTTCTGACTAGGAACCCTTATAGTTTCGTTATGTCCGTCTGTCTGTCCGAGGTTTTGCTAAGAGACCGGTAGTACTAGAAAGCTGTAATTTTGTAGGAGTGTGTTTATCAATTACGTCCACAAAGTGGTAATTAATTAATACAATTTTAGAAAAAAATTTTTTTTAGGGTAGCACCCATACATGTGAAGTGGGGATGATTTTTTTTTTGTCGTCTACCCCATCGTGTAGGATATCGTTGAATAGGTCTTCTAAAATGACTTGGGGGTTACTAACATTATTTTTCGATTTAGTGGTCCATTTACGAAATATTAAACTTTAAAGAGCAAATTTTTGTCCAGTAGGGCGTCCCTCCCCCTCTAAAAGCTAAACTGCTGGATTGAAAAATCTGGAAAAATTCATCATGATGATAGTGCATTTCATGAACTTTAAATATAAAGTATAGCGGTTAAGATAACTTTATTAGTTTAGCAGTAATAGTCGTTGAACTTGGGTGTTGGATAATTTGTTACCAAATACAAAATCCTTAGCATTAATCCTTTAAAGTGACTAAGATAAAGTAGTTGCTTGTTTATAACGGGTAAAGACTTGCATTTAAAAACAAAATATCAAGTATATAATAAATCATAAGTTTTTCAATACTGCCGCTAGATGGCGCTGTACAAACGGGTTATGTTTTCATTCGAGTACCTATAGAAGTCACAAACGAACTTTGTGAATTGAAATAATAACTTGGCAGCGATCGTGCTCTAAGGAAGACAAGTGGTTATTATTGATTAATGTCCAATCTGTTTAAATAATAATCTTCGAAAATAAACATTTTGCATTAGTTCAGTACCGCTATTCGATAACAGAATAAATGGCGTTGTGTCGTGACGTCACTTTTGTAGATCGCGGTGTTAAGATTTTCTTGCAAGGTATGACCTCCGTGGTTACGGTACTATGATTTGTTTTCCTCTGGACACCCTTGTCATAATAACATACATATTTTCTATGATAACCATTAACTCCTAATATCTTTACCATTACTTATTGTACTATATTGTGATAACGGGCTACTACAGAACCCTACATTGTGCGTGGCCCGACACGCACTTGGCCACTTTTTAAACTAACTTTACAGACAAACACGATCTACTTAAACATGCCAAACAAATAAAGCTTTTATAGATACTTACATAAAAATGTAGCTACAAAGATAAGTATGGGAATAAAATGAAATGTTGTTCGTTTGAGGCTCGTCGGCGGCACTCACCTTGAGTTGTATGACGCTGTGCGCCGAGATGTTGTGTCCGGCCGCTTGCAGCCCCTACGTACAACACACAGTACATTGTGGCGCTGGTCAATACTCACATTCTACTAACAACGTCAACAACTTGATGACTAATGTTCATTTCGACCATCGACACAATATATAAAGCAGCGTAAAACAACAAAGTAAGGTAATGGGACGAATGACAAAATATAAAATACACCAATACTAGGCACAAACAAGGCGCAACACAAGCTCTAACTACGGCGGCGCCCGCGCCGGCGCGTCCTACCTTGACGGCAATGATCTCGGCGCTCGTGTACGGACTTATCTTAAAACTGTCCACTGATCGCTTCACGCCCTGCAACCACCAACCAATCACCACTCTCATAAAACATCACATTGTATTATATATCAATATGTCATCATTGTGTCCCTCCTGACCGTAAACAACAAACCGGTTTATTCAATATTGAGGGTAGTTCTAATAGCTGGCTCTCGAATATTCCTCGACTCGTTTGTTCATACAGCAGAAGGCAATGCATCATCATGAAATGCGGTACGAACCTCGTCATTTTATGGAACTCGAGGCACTGAGTTGTGTTGTGCATCTGTCACGTGACTATCAATCATCATCATATCAGCCGTAGGTCGTCTACTGTCGCCCACAGGCCTCCCATGAGATTTACCATAAAATCGGTTGGATGCGGTATTCATACAGGGTGACTGAGTACTGAGTGACTTGCACTATCTGTTATCGAAATAAGGAGTTGATTTCAAAGCGTGTACCTTGACGGCGGAGAAGACATCAAAGCCGGGACTGCCGTGCTCGCCCTTCTGTCCCTTGTCGCCGGGCCGGCCCTGCGGACACCGCATCTAACTTAGTATACTGTCAATTGGCACAATGGTTATTAAAACAACGAGAGAGAGAGAAGGTACTTATGAACTCGTGTTCATTACTCACCGGGTCTCCTTTGGGTCCGTCCAGCCCGATCGGTCCCTGCAACAGTGCACACGTGTGTTACGTACGGCACGATACATACAGAACAAGCACACCTCCCACTATACTAAGAGCTCAGATACTACAACAGTGTTAGGTATATCATCTACATCGCCAGGGAGCCAAGGGAGCGACTGTTTCTCATGTTAATTCAGCAAATTAATGTAAATAGTTTTTGAAAATACGATGTACATTACGTTGATTTGAAGTTGTACACAGTACACACATAAGCGTCAGTGAGTGCGAGCATCGAGCCGCTTCCATACACGAGTGCAATGGGCTGTCCCTTGTACAGACGGTAAACATAAAGTTCTCGTAGCTCTATTGTATGTGTGAGGTGAGCGGCTCGGCGCTCGCACAGCTAGGGGACACAACTACAAGTAGTAACACTACAGCAGTTAGAGGGACATCCAAGAGAAGGCGATCAGAGCAGCCGCGGCCGGACCCACCCACAAACTATACAAACAGAACAATCTTGTTGTGAACAGACATATGTATGGGAACGAACAGTTTGTGGTGTAGGAGCCGGAGCACGGCGAGCGGTTCAGTTAGTACAGGCGAGGCGGGGCGGGGGCGCGGGGGAGCACTACGGGGCAGCGTCGCTCTTACCATGAAGCCTCGCTCGCCCTTCTCGCCCTTGCTACCCTGAAACGTGACACGCGTGTAGTTCGGGAACATTTGCTTCTGTCTACTCATTACTAACTCATCTCAGATTGGTATGTACATACAAACATACTTATATAATATATTCAATAATATGCACTTTGGAGTGGGACACGGTACACGAACAGTTGGACAGATAAGACACACGTATGACGTGTCATAATATGTGAACTGTGGGGGATATGTCCAAAGACAGGTGTTATCAAGTGAACGTGTCGAGTTAAACAAATGTGTGTGAAGTGAAAGTGAAGAGAGTAAAACAAAACATGATAATATTTACAAAACAAGATAAGTAATGTTAGATGCAAATAAACAAAAATATGTACCGGGAATCCGTTTTTGCCTGGCGCTCCCGTCATCCCCTGCAAATACAATAAACACAAAATAATAAGAAGCGAACTACAAGTACGTGTAGTGTGTTCCTACTGAGCGCGGGACTGTTCAGTGTTCACCCCTCGCAGTACACAGCAGTACCACGAGAGAGAGCTACAGTCGCGGGGACTCACCGCAGGTCCGGGCTCGCCGGAGTCGCCCTTCTTGCCCTTCTTGCCGCGCTTGCCCGGCGGGCCTGGCGGGCCTGAAACAACACAATCATCACTCATCTACTTAAGCTAAGTACGTAAAGCTATATATATATATATATATATACAGGGTGGAATTTTGTAATGCCACCTGGAGGGAAAGTACTTGAGATAGATAATTTTACTCAAAAGAAACATTCCTTTATTTTTAAAAAGAAACAAATATTTTCGGAAATTGGCTTGTCACACCTGGTAATCGAACCAGCTAAAATCTATAAAAATAACATATTTTATGGCATCGATTGATAGGGTCAATCGTAGGGATCAAATCTCTCTAACAAACATGGTAAATTAATCAAATCAAAGAATTTCCGAAACTATTTAAATGCAGATTTGTTTCTTTTTAAAAATAAAGGAATGTTTCCTTTGAGTAAAATTATCTATCTCAAGTATTTATAGAGTACTTTCCCTCCAGGTGGCATTACAAAATTCCACCCTGTATATATATATATAGCTTATATTATATATAGATAGTGCTAGTGATTATTGTCACTATGCGTAAGGTCACATTACTACAGAGCTACAGGCTCTGAGGCCGCGCGTCTTTTGCAATATATTGAGGCGATCAACAATCATCAATGATTAATTTATTTACATTTCATAATTACGGAAGCAGTTCATCGTTCAATAACGTTGTTATAAAAAAACTAATTTCACTGTTTAGTTGTGTATTTGACGTACCAGTTTTAATCTTTTTATGAAACATTATTATTATGCATGCTTGAAATATAATATATTGCTATTTTTGTGATTTACGCGTAGCAATAAGCTACGCATGTTGTAGCATAGCTGTAGCAAATGCGACGCCTTCGTAGCTTGGTAGCAGTACTACGAGATTGTCTGCAGATAATGAGATAGTTGACGCGATATAGCATAGATGGCGGTACTTATCCCATCATAAAATATTCTATCGTAAAGTGTATTTTATTTGTAACCCATAATTATAGATGTAGCTACTTTATTCATATTATCAACAACGTATCTGAATAACTTAGATAGATCGAAAGAGTCAGGTTGCCGTGTGTAGAGACAGGCAACAGCAACAGTGAGTCATATAAGACGAGTAAAGTTGTACTCTGTAGGTATATCGACGACAAGATAGCATTTCTTCGCGACCTCGATGATGTAGGCCTAACTTTCAATTGGTTCCAGGAATGGAGGGTGAGACAGTAGCGCCGGGGAGGGGGTTAAATAGGCCTACTATTATATTTGTAGCAAATGTGGGAATCGCCAAGAACGATCCGATTTAATTAAATATCGAAGATTCCTTGCGTATCGCGGACGGCTGCGGTATGTGTGTAGTATGTAAGTACACAGCGCCGCAACGATGCACTTGTTCCGGCGCTGTCCATCCGAGCTCAGCGTGTCCCGGGACAACGATAGATGCCACTTGTGTGTGGCGCGTGGCGCGTGGCGCGTGGCGCGTGGCGCGTGGCGCGTGGCGTGCGTCACAAATCAGCACCACATTATGGTGCCATTACCGGCGCGTTCTGAATTTTGATAATCGAGTTAATCCGCCCGCCACCCGCCGCCGGGGGACACGAAATATGAGTGTCAGTGCGCCCTCGCGGCACAGGCGCGACGCGAGGAATTGCGCGCAAATTGAGTTAACCTTGTTTAAGCGTCATTTCGCTTCAAACTTCAGAAAGTAATCTTGTTTTTTCGGAGGTACCTGTCCAACAGAGATCTTCACAATATTGTGCATTACATAATCGTGACACAGCCATTATTGTGATTACAGCAGCGCAAAGTACCTAGAGCGCGCGTGGTTGCTGCAAGATTACATTTACAAAAGTTAAGTTCATTATACTTAGTGAATTCGTGTCAAACAACAAAGTACAACTAAACGTGAACACAACGAGTTTGTGCAGTCGACTGCAATAGGCTGATATGATGATGATGACAACGAGTTTTACTTGAATATCTATCTACTCGCAGATTATTTGTACATAATAATATGTTTAATAATATAGTGGCTATTTTCCTCTAATTGATATTAAGTCATAGTATATGTTGGGACGCGACCTCTGTGGTTCGGACTTTAGGTTTTATAGATAAAACACGTATATTTATTAAATAATCCTGGTTGAGTCTGTAGTGCGTTATCGGTGTCCACAATTCAATGCCTTTCAGTTTAGCCACACGCACCAGCGCTTATCGGCAATTGAACAAGAAATGTAGAGTTTACCATAAGATGCTAATTATATTAGGGATCGCTTAAACATCAACATAAAACAAAACACAATTACGATAAAAGATTCAAATTTCTTTTGTAATTTCTCGCTGCATAAAATTAGGGGTAATTAACGTTTTTATACGCTCGGTCCCTCGTGCCGCATGCCGCGTGCCGCATGCTGCAATTCTGCATGCCACATGCCGCTTGCCGACGCGTTAAGTGTTTATTCGAGTACGTAATTTAGTAGATAATAACAAGTAGAAGAGACCCTGATATTTGTCGAGGTGGAGGTGGAGCGTCGCGTCGTGCTGTTTTGCACCCGACATTATTAAATAAAAGCGATAACATTTGTTTAGCTAGTGTTCAAGTGCTGCGCAGCGTGGCTCGTGGCGCCACTACTGAGCGCCTGACATGACACGTGGAGCGCCCTCGCGCCACTCACTCCGGTTCGTTTGTGAACGTCAACAGACACCTTCTCTAACAGTACTCGAGTCGCTCCACGAACCAAATAAGCTTCGCTCCTAACAATGCCTTACATATTTGTTATATATATCAGCCAATGAACACTAACTACAACTACACTACAATAGTTACTAAGTAATCTTGTCCGTATATTAAGCCGTACGCGTTGTGTGTGTATCAACTGTTTGATGCAACTAGATAGAATATTTAGTTGACTACCTATCCATTAGTTGTCTTTGATAATACGAATGTCACAGTAACGTACTTAGGTAGAGTACATAATGACATTCTTAAAACCCAAACTGCACCAAAGCGGAGAGGAGATGTCTTACAGCAACTAATAAACAATTTTAATTACAATATTGACAATTTTATTTATTTTAGAACTTATATAGATTGCCCACGCCGCCGCCGCCGCCGCCGCTACTCACCGCACGCACCTTCTATTCGTTGTTTGAACATATATTATGTATCTTCATCTCAGCTTTGGTGAAATTTAGACCTTACAGTGATAGCACATCAGCTAATAGTATAAGTAGTCTAAGAGTCATTAAAACGTTTGTTAAGTTAGTCATCAGTGTCGGCCGCTGCCGCTGGCTCAACCGACGCTTGTACTATACTTGCTAGGATGAACACCTCGGTGTCACCTGGATTTACAGTGTGGTGTGTGAACGAGACACAGCATTTAAAGTGATCACCTCTTATGTAGAGCTCGACGATCACCTGAATATTGTGAGGATGTGTGAGTGGTGTCGAGCGGCGGCGGGCGCGGCGACAAATGTATCTTACTAACTTAGTTTTGCTCAAAGTATTGGATTTTTAAGAGAAAACGTTAACTGAATTTAATTTGCAACAAAACGACATTTAGTAATTAGGTTTCTTTCAGAAGGATCGAGACGTGCGTCGGCAGAATTTTTATTATCGTTTGTCAATTATATTGAGGATTCAGAACATTTCGTTGAAACCAATTTGGTTTAATGAGATGTATGAGTCGCTGACGAGTGTTGCACACCGATGCAGATGCTCTTGTATGAATATTGTTAGTTGTTGTTTATCGTAGTGTGCACGTTATTGTGTCCAGTCACACATTAGTGTGTACCAACTGTTCAGTGGCGGTATCATGAGCGAAGTGCCCACGCCGTTTGAGATACTCCCTCCGCCTCCTCCTCCCTGCCTCTCGAGGGCCGTTCTCCGTCGGAGACGACACCCTCGACATCCGTCAAGTTAATCTTCGACATCAGTCATAAGGTGCGGCCGAATTAACTGTCCCACACTCCCACTTGAGCCAACATTGCGGACGCCGATTAAAACTTGGTGTTATTTGTCAAACCGTTTCATGATGTTGTTCGGTTATAAAATATAATAGTAATGAATAGTTATCATGTCAGCCGATGAGATGTGCGATGCGGTGCGGTGCGGTGGTTGGTGTATGAATGTAAATAGCCCTCATTACAAGCTGATCGGTGGGAGTTATATTATAATGTAGCGAGTGTCGACAGCGCATCGCGCCACCACCACTCAACGTGAAACTCTTTATTTGACTTCATTTTATATATCTAGTACATTCTATATCAAGTTCTTTGTGACTAATACATAATAACAATAATATTTATATTGTGTACGGTACGTTTGTAAGATAACTTAAAACGTTAAACGTTAAACGTTTACGTTATGGTTAGGTCACTTCATTAGACACGTATATATCGTTCTTGAAACTTGGCTCTCATATCTGGTGCGAATTTAAACAGTTATATTGTAATGTATTATAATAACATTATAAACAAGGAATATTATGATTTGAAAGAAAGAAAGAAAGACACATTTATTCGGTGCAACAACATTAAATAAACAATACAGATATAATAATAATAAAAAGATGATGTGAAAAGAAATAAATAACAAGAATATAGATTAAGAACGTCGCAGTTGCACCGAACGGGTGTCCAGTTCAGCGTGTGCCAGGTAAACAAAACCTGGCGCTGATTTTCAACTGGAACCCAGTAGTGAGTGACGCACGCACGCCAACCAAATTTGTAGGTAATAAATTGTGTAATAGTAAAAAATAATAAATTAATAGTAAATTGGTAATAATTAATAATTAATTTGGATTGTCGTTTGTGCGTAAACACACGTGAGTCACTAGTACTGATAACATTATGTTGCTTTTATAGTTATAATAAGGAAAATACTTATAAATTCAGTGAGTATTAGTAAATCGGTTTGTGATCGTCATTGTGTTTGATGTCAGAGTTGCCAATATAACTATAAGTTTCAATGTACAGATATGTACACGTATGTCAGTTTATAAACGAAATACGAGTTAATAATAAGGGTAGGTATCTAACATAGTCCTGACGCACAGGCGCAAGGCATGTTTTGCACTGCTCTGGTGTTGCCATGTTATGTCGGTGATGTGACGGGGATTAATATTATAATTACTAATTTAACGTACTGCTCTAATATTTTCCAGAATAACTTTTGAATTTGTTGACAATAAACGAGTTAATGGTGGACATGAATTAGCGTAAATATATTAATTTGTTTCGAATTGAAACTTTCAAATGTATCTAATAAAGCTATTATCTAAAATAAACATATTGTAATGTATCATCGATAATTCAATAAGATTACATCTCGATTGAATGCAATTGCCAGATATTTTCGAGATTTGCAAAAATAAAAAGGAAAAAGTTTGTGAGCCAAATAAAGCAACAGCAGATGTTGTTGTATGTTGAACAGGTAACTGAATAAAGTGAAACAATAATATGTAAACAAGTTGTAGGTCGTGGGCCGAGGTCGGGTCTCGTCGTCGAACGTCGGAGCATCACTCACGAGTGACGACACGACACGGTGGCGGTCAGGCCGCGAGGTGCGCGCCTTCCGCGGTGTATTTCAGCTTATAATGATGGTGAGCCTTTTGCCATTAAAGAGTACATTTCCAGGGTACGGGCTAAAACTACGAAATTAATGACAGTAAAACTGAATATAATATGTCTGTGGCCCAACCCAGGAGCTGATGTGCGCATCAGTTGATTGGTGCGATACTGAGGTGAATTTTATTATTATATTTACACACACATGACTTAACAGCGGTTTTGAAGAAATAACTACAAATACTTACTTACCTACCTAAATTTTGTATCATGTATCTCGGTATTCTTTGTGTAGTGACGAATTAAGAATACATAATGTCTCTACCCCAGCTCAACCCGTGGGGGTCGTAAAAAGCGATAAAGGAGGTAACCTTATGCAGACAAGAGCACTTGCCTTTCCTAATTCTATACCAACCTGTTTGACCAGCAGCGTGGTATAGTAGGCGAAATTCCCATCTACATTATTTGGAGGAGACCCGTGGCCATCAGTGGGACGTTTATGGGTTGAAATGATGATGATGTATCGGTAGTACATGACCAGTTTTGTGTATCGAGTGGGATCTGCTTTAAACTCAGTAGGTATACAATATAAACGTAGAACAGGCACACAACTACGTAAGTACTGCGCACTCGAGTTGTTGAATGAACGTCTCGTGTGTTTGTACATAAAGACAGAATGTGCGCCAGCGATATTTTATATTTGATCGACGAGTTATTTGCTGTGAAACTGGATTTTCGAATGCCTTTCAAGAAAGCGCCACACAGCGCTACACGTTTGCGATATTTTCCGAGAGCCACCGCACAATGCCCGCGGGAATCGAATCCACCTGTCAATACCAGCCGCCGCGCCCCGCGATATTCTCACACCACCCTACTTCTATACAAATAGAGTCGATATTTCCATGGCACAGCGCTCACACAACGTGTTTTCAGAAGTGTGCATATATTTGCAAGTGCGGATGATACGGCGCACTTCATTTTGCAGATTTACTCACTTTTCGTCGCTTTGTTCTGCGCTAACAACACTAGTCTCACCCCTTTATGGTTATTTGATACAAACAACACCAAAATGGAAAAATAACTTAAATATTATTTAAAATAAAATTAGAGACACAGAATTACATCAACGTAATTATTTAAAATACAACTGTTGTAGTAAGTTCAAAGTGTAAAACGGAGATGTTTGCTTACAATCACCGTGCGTGAGCAGAAGTGAACACACGGGTACAGACGAGAGGAGAGAGAGTGGGGGGGGGGGGGGCAGTGATGGAGCCATCAGCGTCACTGGTTAGCACTCTACGTGAGCAAGTGTAATATTTTAGCAGTAAGCATGTATTAGCAGATATCTACTGTAGTACCACCGTCCAGAGAGGCTTCGCGCAATAATGTGTAGGGCCAACAGGACGGTGTCACTGAACTCGGCCCTGCTGCTCACTGGGACCCTCTATTGAAATGATGGGAATGATTTGAAATGACCCTAAATATTAAAGTAGAGACCAAAAACCTACCAGAGATTGTCAATATTTTTAGAATACTGAATAGAAATAGAGATTAAGAAAAGTATGATGCCAACATATGTTGCGCATATGGACGGCAATCATACAAGTTATGTAATTAGTAACTAAGCATAGGAAGTAAGTAGATGTAAGAAATATAATAGAAAAGAACAAAATGTAAATAAAGATTGTACATATAGAAATAAGAGATAGACCAGATAGTAGTAGAATGAAAGAGTAGTGTAAAGAAAACATACATTAGTATATGTATTATGTCCATTAGACAACGATAAACCTGTAGCGAATATTTACTCGTAGTCTTACCCTCTACTTCCAAGCCTTGAATCAATGATTTTGTATTACAATATAAGATGACAGTATGGGAATACCGTTGTCACTGGCAGTAGCACCTTGAATAAGCATTCTGTTCAGTCTATTTCTTTGTAATGCCATGCCGTGGGGCATCTCTACAGAGGATCCCCCTTTTGTGCCGTTTTATTTTGTTTACTAATTAATGCGCGGAAAATTAAATGGTAATGTATTTAATAGAGACGTGGCGTTATAGAAATCCCACCGAAGTATTGTTCTTTAGCGCACAGTAGGTACCTATAGCATAACATGAAGTTACCGGGTTTTTAATGTCAAATTTACTTTAAGCTGAATGAACGCTACGACATCGGCACAGCGTGTCCCTTCGTCCAGCATACTCACCATGGAATCCTGATATTTCATGAATGTCAAAAAACTGTTCTGAAATAGTGCTAAATAGTGCCCAAAGGAAAAAAATAGTGCTCTTGTACTTGCGAAGTTATAGCCATAGTTCGATGAGTATGCTGGACGAAGGTTTCGCCCAGCATACTCACCTCTGTCCGGAGAATCTGTATACGCTTCAAACATAATTCATACTTCAAAAAATAGTTCCCAAATAGTGCCAAACGGTGCCCAAAAAGAAAAAACAGTGCTCGAATAACTTCGGAGTTATAGGCTTCGTTCAGTGAGTATGCTGGGCGTAGGTTCTACGCCCAGCATACTCACCTCAGTGCGCGAATATCGAACGAGCTATAGGTACAATTTACGTCTCAAAAAATTGTGCTTGAAATAGTGCCCAATATCAGTCCAATTTTTGCTTGACTTTTGACCTAGAAAACCATTAAATTTGATTGTAAACTTCTACATACATTACATTGAGTACAGTCGAATACAATATTATTAACTTTCTTTCTAACAATTTTTGTCTTGTGTAAATTATTAATTGTCTATGTAAGGGAGTATTTACTTTAGAATCGCAATATTATTAATTACACATTATTTTAATAATACTTTATAATAATATGATTAAGCCTTCGCGCGTCGCATGGGACCCCGGTAGCTAGGAACAATGATTTTATATATTTTGTCTAGATCACGGCGCTTGAAGGATTAAGATATCAAATGAAGTAAATCATGCATGAAAAATAAAGTTGCTGTTATTAATGCTTACATTACAACTGACAAAATTATTCAAAATAATCATTTTCCGGATCAAGGACGGTACCACAACGTTTACGGAATTGACCTGGGTGCCTAGTGCGAGTTTTATTATATAAATCGAATGACTTTTACCATCGTGAAAACCGAGCAAACAATAAACGCTTCGAGCTTCGACAATAAGCGAGTGTGGGTTTTACCGAACCTAACTTTTCGAACCCCGTTTATTCACCGTGACAACGGTATGTTATTTTTGTAGCGTTGGTACGACATTTACGTCTTGAGATTACCCAAACAAATCTAAAATGATATTTTATAAGGAGGTTTAATAGAATAACTTGTCACTCGAATTTATCGTAGTTATATCGTGTTTGTTTATATTTTGACACATGTCGTGTCCTAACAACCTCTTGCTTTATATTTCATTGTATTTTAATTTATACAAACTTATAAGAAACGAAGAAAAGTACCTAATATAATTTATGGAACACTTGTAATAAACAAGTTACTAGTGTTACTTATGAATTTTTTTTTTGTGAAAGTTATATTATTTTGTAAAATTACTTCTTGCACATGGAAATATCAGTAAACCAGTCTACAATGCAAATAGTAGGTGGTCCAACATCATTGACTGTGAAGAGAGCCACACTTAATATATGAAAAAATCATGATGGAACTTCGAAATGAATATGACAAGGTATGTATTGATGTTATACTTAATGCTCACATTTTTTTGCCGAAATATGCAATCATGCATCGTAGGTCATTGTCTAGAGGGTGATAATGATGCTAAAGAGATTAAATTTATATGGACAGCATTTACTCATATCAAATAAAGTCTATTAGAATGCTAAGCAATAATTCGTCTGCCAGTCAGCAATATTTTATAGAATTCTTGTAGACGTGCAATCACAGTAGATAAAAACATTACCCTCCTTTTTTGCAGTCGGGTAAAAAGGTAAATCTATGGGGGTCTCAGTTTCCAACGTGTTTGAAATGTCTAACAATTTAAACACAATCCATATGTATATTTGTTACAGATGAAGCTGAAGATTATTGGAGAAATATCTAACTGCAGCAGCGTAGAGAGCAAAATAGGCTGTGGATGATGGAAGTACTGACAGATTATAATAGTTTCAAGCAATGTAGACATAATAATGTATTAGGTCTGATTAAAATAAAAGGCTGGTTCAAAATGAGTTCCTTATTGGTTTTTATTTCCCATATTAACTTAAACAATATAAACAATAAATATAGACTGGCCTGTTGGTCTAGTGGTTAGTGACCCTGACTGCTAAGCCAGAGGTCGTGGGTTCGATCCGCACCCAGGACAAATCTTTGTGTGATGAGCATCAATGTTTGTTCTGTGTCTGGGTGTAATTTATCTATAATATGTATGTATTTACAAAAAAAAAATGCATTTAAGTAGTATATCAGTTGTTTAGTACCCATAACACAAGCAAATATAATTGCTTACTTTGGGACTAGATGGCGCTGTGTGAATGTGGTAGAATATATTATATTATATATTATTATATTAAAATCAGGTAGATATATTTTATATGTGCCTAGGCAACTAATACAATGTTTATAATATAATGACGACAATAATTACAATATTAATATTATTTACTTTTTTTCAATATGTCACTTGTCACTATAAAAATCAAGGTGAAAACTTTTCGATCGCGTATTTCTCACGTTTGCTTACTTTACTTCATAAACTGTCAAAATATGTAACTCGCACTCGCACAATTGTTGACGCAGTTTGGAGTTAACCAATCACGTGCACCAACGCTAAACGTGCAAAAACGGTTTCGGCACGTAAAAAATACACTACATAGAGGAAAAACTCACACTCAGAACAAATGTTTCCTAAAGTAACCACCAGATGGAGTGATTTCAATACCATACAAATCTGCGTTTACTTTTACGCCGTGAATTCGTAAAAAAACTCGCACTAGGCACCCTGTATTCCTCATGTGATAAAGTTCAATATAGTGTGGCAGTAATGGATGCACGTACGGTCAATAGGTATGGGGCTTACGACGCGCGGCGCCCGCGACGCAAATGAATATGTTTATGTTTAAATACTAGATGGCGCTGCCCTAACATCTTACGATTATTAGACAAGACTGATCTGTATTTTGAAGGTGATAAGGGTCCATTTTGTGTCACAAAGCGACTCGCGGCGCCCGCGACGCAAATGAATATGTTTATGTTTAAATACTAGATGGCGCTGCCCTAACATCTTACGATTATTAGACAAGACTGATCTGTATTTTGAAGGTGATAAGGGTCCATTTTGTGTCACAAAGCAATCGAAACGAACAAGCGCTTCTCAGTTTCTTTGTTTGTTTACTTCGTCGCACATCATTATAATAACGCCGGCTTTTGAGTTTGACTACATAGTGGGTTGCAAAACCAAACAATGTGTTGGTGATGTCATTATTTACCTATATAAAATTGTGTATCTAGTACGTAATCAATATAGGAGCTGCACCCAAATCAGTAAGTATATTTCAATTTATAATAGTGGCATTTAACTAAATTGATTTTACACTCATTCATTAATTGCACTGTAAAACTAGGTAGCAAGCGAGTTGTTTTTTACAAAAACACGTTCATTTTTTCGTTGAATATGACACTGTACACTTAAAATTAAGGACATGCTTAAGAAGTTTTAAAAATGGGTACCTACTTAGTTACTTTTTTAAAGGTTTGATGTAGGTAGGTACACACATAATAACGTAACGTAACTTGTTTGTTTATCTAATTGGATCTCAAATACCTATTTATATACCTACTTCTGCGGAGGCCTGGTTTTATCCTCCAATTCTACTGGAAATGAAACACTGTCTTATTTGCTAGGATATAATTTACTTTTCTTCAATTTTTTTATTACAAGCTTGTCCTCGTTACCCGTCAGGATCTGTTCTCGTCTTAAGTTCACGTTAGTTACATTTCAATATCGAAATAGGTAGAATCAGTCAGCGCGAGCGTCGGTAGTAAGTATAAACGTAACTATAGAATTAACACAGATGTATTTTTTAGATAATATGACGTGAAGTGAAGACTATTACCGATTGTCATCCGGCGAATGCACTTAAACTTTTAAGTGTCGTCAACCTATTCATCACATTTTCTATGGGAGTTGTGACTTCGGGAAATCGTCTTCAGCCTCGTGTTTTGCCCCTTCGCTATTTATAATAGAAATCACGCTAAAATAATGGAAAACACGTAAGTGCTTAAGTACCTTTAGAGGAAGGCTGGAGCCTGTCATACCTATATTAAATTATTTAAATACGTGTTATTTTCAGATTATCTTGAAGACACAATGTTTACCACGTTAGAAGACAACTTTTTCTGACTCGTACTGCGTGAGCGGTGGGGCCCGTTATGTTTTTTACATCTATAGTTGGTATTTTCAGGTAATATAGGTAGTATAAGTACACAAGTGTTCATAATGTTATTGATGTTGATTTATATGTTAGTTAGTTAGTTGTTATTTCATATTATGTTAATATTGAAAACAAATGGCATAATAATTTGTGATAATTCTTGTGAATCTAACGACATGGATCAGCAAGGAAAACGAGGGCCTAAACCAAAGGTTTCTTTAGAAACGCAAAAATTAGTAATTTCAGAATTCAAAGATGACTTTTTTAAAAATATTCCTTCCGCAAATGACTCAATTTATAAACAAATTCAAACACGGTTAAATTACAAAATGAGTATTAAATCAATCATATTAAGCATAAAACGAAATTACGAATACTTTTTTGGTGTTGATAAAAAAGAAATAATTCGTAATAATGATTCTAATTTGATAAATCAAAAGTCTACATCGTCATCAAACGAAAGCATTAATAGTGTTTCGGAGAACACCAGTAATTTTTCAAGATATTAATTTTATTGGCTGCAAATGACTGTTTTTATTCAGACAAACACACAATGCAATGAAGTAATAGACTTCATTTACGCTTAAAGTTTCATTCATTTATTATTATTTATAAAATATATAATAATGCATTTAATCGAAAGTTTTTGACATGTGAGAAAATACCATAATTATTTCCAATAACATGAAGTCTACAATTAGAAAGTTTAATATTTTTGTCCAAAACCATGTGTCGACGACTGTACCCCATTTTACGTTAGTATGTAGAAGTTTACATTAAAATTTAATGGTTTTCTAAGTCAAAAGTCAAGCAAAAATTGGACTGATATTGGGCACTATTTCAAGCACAATTTTTTGAGACGTAAATTGTACCTATAGCTCGTTCGATATTCGCGCACTGAGGTGAGTATGCTGGGCGTAGAACCTACGCCCAGCATACTCACTGAACGAAGCCTATAACTCCGAAGTTATTCGAGCACTGTTTTTTCTTTTTGGGCACCGTTTGGCACTATTTGGGAACTATTTTTTGAAGTATGAATTATGTTTGAAGCGTATACAGATTCTCCGGACAGAGGTGAGTATGCTGGGCGAAACCTTCGTCCAGCATACTCATCGAACTATGGCTATAACTTCGCAAGTACAAGAGCACTATTTTTTTCCTTTGGGCACTATTTAGCACTATTTCAGAACAGTTTTTTGACATTCATGAAATATCAGGATTCCATGGTGAGTATGCTGGACGAAGGGACACGGCACAGCGGCTAACTCGTGCACTTTGGGCAGCCGCCGCCGCCGCCAGGCAGGGGTGCACTTTGCGTACACACCTAGGGTTGACTCACTACTTATATGTTTGCAGAGCTAACAGTTACTATCACCATGCAAATAATATCAACTCTATTATGAAACATATAAGTTTCATAATCGCTAGTTACAAGTCTCGCATCAAACGAGTGAATAGAGTCACCTCGGGAATAATTCCACAAATAGTGCGACAACTACGTTATGTGAGAACGCCACAGCGACGCTTTAAATTGAGTTATTAATGTGAGTAGTGCGCATGACGGTTATATTTATTGTTCGTTTTTGTAATTTTGTAAGAACTATCCATTTACTACTTAACTGTTGTATACACTCACGACTCGTCTATTACTTGCTTACGCACTAATGTTCCAGAAGGATTGCTGAATTACTCACAAAAATGGAACCCTCATTTTCTGGAGTTCATGTGTGTTCAACAACAAGCTTCGGCGATAAAAATATTGATCGACATAAAGTTAAAGTCTTTACTTCAACTTAGTATCAAGCTCTCAAGACAATCGCGACCGGCACTTGTGGTTCCATCACACAACACAAGCAAGGAGGAACAAGTCAGTCAACAGTCTATACTGGAGCATATACCTATTATTGTTTTCATAGCATAATTATAATAACTATGTGGAAATGCAAAGTTAACACAGTACAAAAGAGTTCAACGCGCGAAGGTACCAACAAGGACAATACTAAATAAAAATGATAACTATAGGTAATTAATAATGTTATATAGTGACAACAGACTGTGGCTCACCGCTCACCGCTCAGTGCGCAGGGGGAGCGCTGTAGGCACGAGAGCGGTTTGTCTCGCTACAAACAGATCGGAGACACATTACCATACATTTACATTTTCTTAAACTGTTCTAAGCAATGTCCCCCCCCCCCTCTATCCTTCCCTCCCTGCTGCGTCGTGTGCACCGCCCGCTCCAACGTACAAGGTACAGCGGAGATAATTGCGTAGAGCATTATTGTGTGCTCACCCTTATTTACGAGTGGCAAGTGCTTTCTGTAGAATCACAAACAACCAGTCGGAATATTAAGTAGAGCGGGGACGTCTTCACACAGCAGCCGCCGGCACCGGCCGCGCCGACTCCGACCACGTATTGTTCTTACTACTAGCAAGTTGTTACCTTCTAATAATATACTTATATACACGAACAAACATTTGAACAACAATCTAATTGAAGTACTTAATCCAGTCATTGTTGACTTTAAAGTGATGTCAACGTCAGTAAAGCGGTCTACTCTCACAATATCTGTAACGATACGAAGGGACAATGAAGCACAAGACGAGGCACACGAGGTGCACGAGATGCTCGAGGCGCGCGGGGAACGCTCCGAGGGCGAGGCGACATGAAACAACATAAAACGACTGTAGCTATAAAATATAGGTAAACAAGCTTTGTGATCCTTTTGAAGCGATGTAATTAGATAACAACAAACAGAGTGTCAGATCACCGCCCGCACCACGCGCCGGGCGGGTGGACGGACGGACGGACGGACGGACGGACGGACGGACGGACGGACGGACGGACGGACGGACGGACGGACGAACGCACGGACGGAGGCAGGCGCCGCTGCGGGGCACCACCTCGCTCGCACTTCACTAACACTCACTGCGCTACGACGAAGAGACGCCTATTTTACCTTATTTTGTTCTAAAATATTCTGGTTTAAGATATTTATTTCTCAAAAAGAATACAAATATTCATTAATAAAAACTATTTTTTTGTCAAAGTTTTTCTTGGCGAGTATCGGACAACGGATACCGATATTCACTTAGGATCTAAATATTTACCTGTTTGATTAACTATAACTAAACAGAAAAATTGTGTCCGAAATGGGCCGGGTACTGCACTCACACACAGTCCACTCCCAGGACTTGGACTGTTCCAATGTTTGTGTTGTGTGTTCTTTAGCATCATTGCAGTGTTAAGATAGACACTCTATCTACAATCTATGTACATATATTAAGAGAACAATATTATGTAGTCTAACGACTCGGTACACTTTGCTGTAAACATTCTAGATTTATTTGTTAAACAAGCCCTTCTCCGTTCACTGTATTATGAGTCATCATCATCACCATATCAGCCCAATGACGTCCACTGTTGAACATAGGCCTCACCTAATTTCCGCCACAGCGAGCGAGTATTATGAGTATTATGACATAATTAAATAAGAAAGGGGACTGCATTCTGTACAATTTAGTTATCCATTTTCTACGCTACTGCGTGATGTTAGCTAGCTCTTTCCAACAGTTGTTTTATAAATGTTACCGGAAATGTATAAAACCTAGGAATTGTATACAATTCCTAGGTATTGTATACATTAAATTGCCGACGACAACAATTTATTTTATTATATTTAATGATGGCTAAACAGATACCTAACTCGAATATTGAAAGCAACAGGTGGTCAAGCCATGCATACAATACAATACAATATCTTTATTTGTCTGAATATGGTTACATAAGGTGTTACAGTCATAATGAGGTAGGTACAACATATTCTGCCATTTGTAGCGTGCAAATTATAAAATTATTACTGAAAGAATTGTTACATTAAATAATAATAAAATTGTCAGAAAATTTATACATTAATAATAATAATTATGGATTGAGAATTACAATGTCCTAGCATTTAAAAAATTACTTAAAGTATAGTAACATTTACGATTTAGCAAATCTTTTAATTTATTTTTAAATTTATTAGTGGGTAAGCTTTTGTAAACATCTGGTATCTTATTAAATATTTTGGGAGCCATGCACAATACACTCTTCCACATTAGTGCTGTTCTTGCACTATGTACACATAGTCTAGTATTGTTTCGTCTATTACGATTAATAACGTCTGAAAGACTAGGAAACAATTCTGGATTTGATTTGACAAACAGAGCAATCTCCAATATATAATTATAAAGAAGGTAGTGTCAGTATGTTATATTTTTGAAAATATGGTCTACAGCTGTCAGTAATCTGAAGGCCAAACATTGCTCTTACACATCTTTTTTGCATTTTAAACGCAGTTTCCCAGTCTGTGGAATTTTCCCAGAACATGATCCCATATCTAAGTAAAGAAGCCACAAGGCCATGGTAAGCATTTAGTAGTGCGTGTGTACTTACTATTGGAGCTAATTTACCTAATGCATTCTAAATAATATTAGGATCGGATACATTATTTTACATGAATGTAATATGTCATTGTTGCTAAAGGCAGTGGTAGAACGGTGCTCATCACAAGTGAACGCTAATATTAATATTAGATCAAGTGACAGATCGCTCGCTCGTAATTAATGTCGCTGTGTAATTCCAGCTAAAACTTTATCCAGGCGATATGAAATCGGCTTTAAGATAATCCGGTAAGATTTAAAGTGCATTGTTAATAAAATAAATAGTGTCAGTAGGTTGGCAGCGAGCCAGCAGCGGGAGCGCCGCAGTGGTCCGGCCACACCGCGCGCCGCCCGCCGCGCTCGTACTACGAGCGGTGTGGACATACCACCGTATTTATTATTGTACAGCAGCACCGACATTGCTGAACTATTCACTGTTTGACTCTGAACATTGAACTAATTCATCATCATCATGATTTCAACCCATAAACGTCCCACTGCTAGATTGTGGAGGGAATTTAGACTACTATACCACGTTGACCAGACGGATTGGTTGTTTGAACTGATTACTTTCTTAAAATTTTCTTTTCTACTAGTTTTGCTTCGTATCGCTGGCTGTCTTTTTTATCCGTTCAATAGCTGAAATATGTACTTACTGATAAATAATAATGGAAAAACCTGTCGTTGGCCATATTTAAAGTATTGTTACCTTGTTTTGGTTTATAATGTATAGTGCTTTGTTGGTTTCGGAAAATAAATAAATAATCTATTGAGCTAATGTTACAATATACAATAACATAATAAATGGTAATACCACGAGCATTCTTTTCATCAACATATCGGTAAATAAATGACTCGACGCGTTATTATTTCTATGATACTTCCTGTAGATAAAGAATCAACATGGTGCAGTCGACAGGATTCACTTCACTAAACTATGTCTATTTCTGTAACGCCCACTTCACTACTTTTGTTCGTGTTCAAATTAAATATCAATGTGTGAGCGCGGCATGTGCGGCGCGGCGCGGTGTGCTCGTGCGCTACATTTAGAAGATGTTTAAGTGCGATGACAAATAGTTACGGTGGTGAAAACCGGCTCTTATTAATTACTGTCACTTTATTAATATTACTAACTGAAGCGACAGACCATGATATTCAGAGACACTCTGAGACACATGTCACTTCTTCAAACGATCACTTAAAAAAAACCGGTTAAGGGAATGTCTGACCATGGCTCAATGTAGGGTTCCGCACCAAAAGAGCGTATCTGCATAGCGCTTACGTCTCTTTGTTTAGAAGTGCAATTTTTCGGCAATAACTCAAAAACGATCGATTCGATAATTTATTATGCATGTTTTTTGTGAATTTTCTTCAGATTTTTTGGTTTGACGGTTTAGAAAATAGAGAGGGGGTGGACACTATTTATGCTACTTTGTGGGCGATTATTTCCGAAAACATTCACATAATCAAAAAACTTTGTTAGAAATCTTAAAGTGTTTTAAAAGATCTGTCGAAATAAGTGACATTTGTTAATTCTTGCTGAAAAAATAATTTCAGTATCTGTTACTTGTATGTATGGAGTGCCCCTTTCATATATTTATTTTTATTATTTAACTACCAAACATAGAAGCGGCCCACAGAAGACACCTGCCTATTCTCCGAATTTCACCGATATACATTGAGTAGTGTTCGAGTAAAATGCCTGTGAGGCTGTATATTGTTCACCTTCCTTATGTATAGTGCACTATCACAATGTATAGTGCACTATCACAATGTATAGTGCACTATCACAATGCCAGCTGTTTATTCGTTTATGTTTAATGTTTTTCTTCACTTCCTATTGATAACTCCTTTAAACTTAAACTTCCTATTAACTTTCCTACTTGTAAACTCCGCTTCTGATTGTGACATTTTCACCCATTCGCCTTATAAGCGCCATTGTACTTTTTCCTCACGTTTACGCTGCTGTTCACAATCAGGAGAGGACATATAGGATTTAAGAAAAAAAACAGGCGAAACATTATCTATGAAATGGTCAACGCGAGCGGAAGTTAGTTCTTATAAAATATTATAAGATGCGTATTCGCATACGCAGATGGAAGCGTTCAAACATCCACTACTAACACAAAAAGTGTCTATCTGTCAATGTGTCTCTTTACATTCAGTACAAAATCTTGTAAATATATAGTTGTACAAACAAAACGACGGAAGCCGCCTGTTGTGGCTTCTAGATGTCAGACAGCTTAAATGTTGCTCGTTGTCTTAATAAAACTATATAATTATATACGAGACTATCGAGTTTCTTTATCTAATAAAAGCTCCACCCACATTGTTTATAGACTGAATTCCGCGAAAAGAATATATAAATATGGCGTAAAACAGCGGGCGCCGGCCGTGTCGTGGTCACCATGCGCCACCACCACTGGCGTGGACGCTGCAGCGCTGGCGCTCCGAACTTATACGATGCAGCGATGCGACGACGGTCGCACCGCTTCTCGTTGTGTGCTTATTGTAAAGGCCCATCTGCATCGTCGCGTACTCGAGCTAGTACTTCTGTAGGTATATACGGCTATTTAACTATTGAGATTGTTCAACTATATTTGTTGAAAGCAGACTATTGAATCTGGACCAGTTAATTCTGAGTGCATTGTTACATTGACACGGTACAAGTGGCCTCAACTCTTCTCTTCCTAACTGAACCCGAGCTCACATCTGCTGCGGGCACGCTGCGGACGCAATCAACTGATATACCTACTCATAATTGAGACTTCTGAGAGCTTGGCTATCGTTTTAGCAATGCTCTTAATTTCAACAGAATCACTATCATAATGAGGAACTGATTTTATTTGCTGTACATTTTAGTTACAGACAAACCTGAATAAATTTTGAATAAGTGGACTTATATTTAAGTTTACATTGTATCAATATACATGAGTTACATGACATACCAACAGCAGCAAGTGCGAGTACCTTCTGTAAACCATACAAACAATTATTTACTGTAAATTTAAAAAAATACTTTGTATGTAAGAGACGAGCTATCGAGAGAGAGCAGTTAATAATAATAAACGCGCTATGATTAGAAGTTATCTTGTAGTTAGAAGTTGTCTTGGTCTAGTGGTTAGAGACCCTGACTGCTAAGCCGGAGGTCGTGGGTTCGATCCCCACCCAGGACAAATCTTTGTGTGATGAGCATAAAGGTGAGTTCTGTGTCTGGGTGTAATTTATTTATAATAGGTGTGTATGTATGTATTTACAAAAAAAAAAATAAAGTAGTATATCAGTTGTTTAGTACCCATAACACAAGCAAATATATTTGCTTACTTTGGGACTAGATGGCGTGGGTGGTATATTGTGATGTATGATTGTATGGGTGATATTATTAGTACGTATTTAACTGAACTTAAAGAAAATTAGTTTGCCTTACTTATTGTATATTTTAAATGAGTTCTGTTAGCCGAGACGATCAGAGAGACAGATCTGTAGGTCCGGCGCGGCGGCGAATGTCGCGGTGCTCATTGACGAGCTTTCACGTAACAGCGAGTATATTACGACGACAAAAACATTAATAGCTACTGCTTGTTGCAGTACCTGACAGTTGCCGCACTCACAACGCAAACCAATCAAAATATCATTAAAGTTAAACACAGGACAACGTTTACGTCGGAAATTCTTCACAAATTATGCAGTAATTGTATGACAATTATAATTATTGCGTATGCTTTAATATAAGTAGTAGTAAGTAGTAAGTGGTATTAAGATTATATAGTTAAAGCATTGGCAAGACATTTTAAGCTGCTATACCGGCAGACTGGACTTCTTGAATAATTGTCGTCAAATTTAATATTCTAATTGAACTCTTGCTCATAGTAAGGCTTGGGGACAGCAGACAGCAAGGCACAAGTCGAGTGGTCACAGTTATTGTGTCATGTGAGGCTCCCCTTAGGGGTCGCACACACACTAATCACAACGATCTGTCAGTGAGGGTCGTCCTCCCAGTAATGGTACACATCAAGTAAGTAGGACTGAGGAGCAGAGCCGGCAATAACTAACTAAGTAACACTCTAAGTGGCCGCGATCTAGGTACTTAACTCAATAAACATAACAATATACCTACCTCGGGTTTGTTCAAATTAAATTCGCATCACGAGTATGACTGGCTACTAAGGCATTATGCTTATGATGAAATCTTTTTGTGATGAGCATCACTGTTTGTTATGTCTTGGTTTAATTTATCTATGATAATATTATGAATTTAAATAATTTTTTGAAAAAATTATTTAAATAGTCTTGTTTAAACAAGCAAATATAATTGCCTAATTTTGGTCAAGATGGCGCTGTGTGAATGTGTAAAAATAATATTATTATTAAACAAATTAAAATACAAATATAAGAAATGCTATAATAGTGTCCTGGAGGCAAAACGTACGAGTGTGTAGTTTGTCTTGTGTGGTTTTATTGTGTATCTTGTAGTGCGGGGGGACTGGACACTACTCACGTAATGAGTAAATTGTTGGCCTCGAGGAATTTAATATAGCCTCCGCTAGTGTGTCCCGCGACCCTCGCCCCGCGCCCCGCGCCCCGCGAGCTCCCGCGGAGACGAAGGCGACGCGATGGTGTACTTTAGAAACCATACATTTTTGTAGGTTTTATTCTCGCGGATGGAAATAACATGAATGATGAATTTACTAAAAATACGTTAAATTCCGTAACTTCATACTCACGTTCACTTATACGCGGTAGTCATGAGACTATAGGTACGAGTATGTATCGTAATTGTATCAGTATTAAGGGCATCGATACACGTGGCATAATGTCGCGCACCCTCGTCGCGTCGCGTTACAACTAAAACTTTTTCAATTAGTTGACCGAGCGCGCACCCTACACTAGTGCGGCCACTGCCGCCGCCCGCCGCCGGACTATGCGTCCGACTACATCCACTTTTATACTCCAAATTAAATTAGTTTTCCACATACGAATACCTGCACCTAATTTATTGGTACTGTGCCGTAGCTATTTGATCTGCTAAAAGTATTTTAAACTTTATTTGAGAAGCGACCGAACGACTTCAACATTGTTCTAGCGGACGATTTAGGGTCGGTCTAAACACCCCAGTGCACAGTGCTTATAGATACAACAGGTACTCAATTGAGTTTTAATATTGCGCGACTTTGTTTTTAATTGAATAATATGTAAATATATCTATTAGTAGATGTTAACCTTTTAACTGTAATAATTGTTTTATTTGTTGTAAGGATTTTGGTAAATCTTCATTATTTACATTCTAATGGCTGTTCGCCGAGGGTCACACACGCGACACGACGCCAGCGTTTCTCTATAAGATAAATTTTCAATACAGCTTCATTTAAGAAACCTATTTAGATTATAATCGCGGCCGTGCGCATCTTTAATGCGTCAATTTGTATGCGCACGTGTGATCACCTCTTAATAGATATGACCGCCTACACAAGACGTAACTTCGGCTGTTACGATAATTACAAGCAATATTAGTTCGTAATCGACGCGGGGAGACAAAACAATCAGACGTAGACGTAAACTCGCCTTGTTTACAACAAACAGCGCGACACAGACGTCCCGCTGCGCACTCGTTATCTTCTAACCAACACTATTATAGTTTATGTTATAGCTTAATACAACTACATATAGATACATATATATATTATATTATAGTCATTTTATTTTTCAGGTATTTGAAACAGCTATTTGCAATAACTATTTGTAAAAACATAATACCAAGTGCGGCGCGTGTGAAGTATGGAGTAAGCGCGTGGCGGGCGGCGTCAGGCGGCAAGACTCGACTACACCGTGCTACATCTCGACTCGACTAAATGTTGTTATAAGAGACTTGCTATTAGAGTGAAGGAGTGTCTTACAGTCGCCATGTTTATAGCTCGCCGTGATGTATTATAATTCATTACCGGTAAATAAATTACTGTGCGGTCCGTGTTATTACCGGCTTACATTAATTCGTCAAGTGTGGTCCGGCCCCGCCCACGCGCCTCACTAAATTAAATAATAGTACACGAGATACGGCGCGCGGAGCGGAGCGAGCTAAGATCAAGTGCCTCTGGAGTCCGGACAGGATACCTGTACTTGGATATACATTCTTATATTATAATAGGTACCTACATTGTTTGTATGATAATATGTATTATCTAGACCAACAACGAAAGAAGCGCTTCACTGAATCGTACGAATACGTTGCCTACCTAACTATATAAACTAAGACAACTGTTACTTTATAGGTAGATACGATGAGCACAGGTATCGAATTTAATCCAAATATACGTGATAATTAGGTACATGATGTTATGTTGGTAGTCGTATAGCGAGGGGACCGGAAATTAATATGTCAGGAAGCAGTGTAAGTTAGAAACTTGGTAGGATACGTAAATCAGAATCAATGTGGCGAGAAATACGAGAAATGTGTGGAGACACAGGAACGAGGGGCGCGAGTACCAGGCGCGCAGTCACTCGTGGAGGTGGCGCGGCTCCACACGCGCTGCGGCTGGTCTAACTCTACAACGCGCCGCCCGCGCCACTCCGCTCACACGTCTTTAGCAGATAATCATTTTGTTAAACGTCAAGAGCGGACTAAATTTTGAATACCTAAGTGAAAATGCTTGGCTTTACTTTAAAGAATGAATAGTTAGAGAAATATAGACGTAGCTCAGACTAAGTGATCTTAAATGATAAAGTCGGATTACTAATGTTTGACCAAAAAAATATTGACAAATGATCATTTGACACAAAACGTTTCACCAAATGTTCATTTGGCAAACAAGACATTTGACAAAAGTATCATCTTACAAAAACTCACTTAGCAAATGATCCTTTAGCAAACAATACACTTGTGTGTTAAATACTAAAATGTCAATTGACCTATTTTTATTTCACCAAAGAATATGTTTAGCAAATTAAGCATTTGTCCAAATGTCATTTAACAAAATATTATTTCATAAAAAGTACTTCTTTTTTCATTATTTCAGATTTAGTCTGTTGGGTAATTTATTCCACTACCCTCGTATCACCGTTTCGTAAGAATAGATAGAAAGCAAGCAATATGAATTTGTTTTAAATGAATTATCATCATCATCATATTAATGGGAGAAACGCCGTAAAGTCGTTTCTGGCACTCGCCGGCCGCTACCGCGGCGCGCTCGCTTCGCTTGCTCGGCTCATGCGCTGTGCTTATGTCAACCTAACACGCTCGTCGCTTCGCTCCTCGCTAACCTAAGCTGTTTGGGTATGACACTTTGCCTTTCTCTGTGGGATAAAATTACACTTTCTCCACTATCGGTGGTCATAATACAAACCTAACCTAGGTACTATAAAAGTATACATCGGCCTTTTTTATATATTAATGTTGAAAGACTCCACATACTCCAGTAGCAAAATTATTAAACTCGATTTCTGCTAATTTAAAATTATAAATACATATATAACAGAAACATTGCTTACACAAGTGTATTAAAATGATAATAAATAATTATTTTCCAAATAATTGTGTATTAATTTGATCCATACCATATCTATTTTTTATTAGATTTATTTATAAACGAAACACTTGTCAATCAATACATTTTATCAAACGTTTTTAGACCAATAGGCCAGTCAATGAATGATTTTGGAGGGAAATGTCGAAAGCAGAAACTTTGACTTAGGAACTTTGTTTGGACTGGTTAGGAGATAAACATACTAAAAGTCCTTACCTACCTAGGAAAAGTGAGTCATTTGTAAAATGATTAGTTGTAAAATGATCAATTGGCGAAACCATTGTTTTCCAAACGTTGTTTGTCAAGTATAATTTTGCCAAATGACTTTTGGTCAAACAGTCACTATGGCCGCAGTAAATTTATCGATGCGCAATGGAGCCATAGCTTTTGGAACAAAATCCTAAGGTTTAGTTAGGTCTTAGTCAAATAGACTGGTGGTGGCTGAAGAATATAGCTGGGACAGGGAGAGAATAGTAGTCATAATAACATCGATTGTTTTCGATGAAACAAGAAAGTTTTCAATATTTCACTTCATACGGGTTTAATTTTAGAGTGAGACTTTATGAGCCAGTTAGAAACTAAAACAGGAACTAATTGAGTCCAAACCATTCGAATCGTGCATATTTAGCTACGCGTCTGTCAGGTGCTCGGCGTTGATCCGAGCTGTGCGCGTGCGCCGGTGATTGATGTACTACGATCTGTACATACCCACACAGCTACAGCGACTCGACATGATTACCTGGAAGAATAACACACTCACATTAGTTGTGTCGCGAGTCGCGTGTAAATACACCGCGCGTTATCTTTGATTGTACGAGTGACTGTGTAGGTAGAAGTAGAAGTACGTTACTTGGAAAGAACGATATAATTGATGTTCCCCGAGACAGTTGTGCACTTGGGCATCTTCATTATTTTGTATTGTTGTGTTGGTATATGATCACTACTCACTACTGTCTACTCTGATATTATCAGGTTTAACTCGTAAAGAGAGGGTAATGAACTTCTCAGAATGTAATACTCGGGTTGGTATTATTATCCATCCATAAATTATTATAAAAGGCTTTGTCCTGACTGACTGACTGACAGACAACGCACAGCCTAAACTGCTGCTCGTAGCGACTTGAAATTTGGGGGGTGTGTTTGTCCTTATGTTTAGAGGTGTACTAAGAAAGGTTTTTTAAAAGGGATAAAAAAGATTGTATGAAACTTCTTTGTTTTTTAACTTATAGATTTGAAAAATTGTTTTGGGGTACTACTATCAAAATAAAAAATACCCTTATCAATATCTTTAACAAGGGTGGCTTTGGAAGGGTGAAATTGGGGATGAAACGTTGTATGAAAAGATCTTTGTTTTGACGTTAACATTTTGCAAATTAGTATTAGGATAGGAACTTAAAATGTTGTTTTTAATATTTTTAATAGGGATGGATTCAGTGGGTGAAATATAATAATAAAAACTTACCCTGAGGGATGATGAAATACATACATACATACATAGCATCACGCCTTTTTCCCGAAGGCTACCCCTTTGCAGAGGTGTTTCGCACCCACATTTCGCCAGCTATGTTTCGTCCCATGAAATAGGGGGGTGAAATAGTTGTGAACATTATTAGAAATTGATATGGATGTCATTTTCGAGGTTTTCAGGGACGCTGATTATATAAATGTTATATTTAATGACATAAAATGAAATTCAACTCCTGTAGTGGGGTGTTTTTTTTATTTTATATGTAAATGCTTAAAAAATAAAGACAATGTCCCACAAAACTGCACAGTCAGTTTGTCTATGGGATCGGAACATTACACTTATACTATAACAAGTTTTAAATGAATTGCACTTAAAACAAAGACCTATGTAATATCGAAATCTACGCGGACGATGTCGCGGGCAAAAGCTAGTGTACTTATAATTAAGTACTTACCGCGTAATCTAGACGAGTATAACATTGCTGAGAGTTGCTAAAGCTAATTATTGGTATGTTACATGTTAATAATATCTGTGCAGTTCCAATGTGGATTATATGTACTAGTCAAGTGACTTACCATCTGCTAACGGTGAAGGAAAACATCGTGAGGAAACCCATATATCCTAGAAGAAATTGTATGAGTATGTCTGATCCACCAACCCGCACTAGGCCAGCGTGAGTGGATAACGGCCTAAACCCTCTCAGCTCTCTAGTTAGAGCAGTGAAGACCCGAGCCCAGCTGTGGGACTTATTGGGTTGGTGATGTATACAAACAAGTAATAGTGTCACTGTTCGAGTATGACACTTCACACAGTAGAGACGTGGAATGTGGTACCTACGAGGTGGCGGCACGCGATCTCGCTCGCACTCGTACTTCACAAATAGTTGTGGTACAAGAACGCACACGCATTATAAGGCCTCGGCTACAATATTAACACTTCAAGGGAACTTTTATTACCGACTGCGGGGAAAACAATTAGGATGTAAACGTTTTCTACTTATGCCAGTAATGTACTATGTAGGTATATATGTGAGTTATGCCAGTTTCTATATATTATTTCCGTGTAACATTTATAATGTGTCAATGGAGTCGTTACAACAGGGAGCGCGAATATCATAATTTTTTCATAAAGTATATACTTATATACTTCTTATTAGCATATACTTAGATACTTCTTCATCATCATCATCATATCAGCCCAATGACGTCCACTGTTGAACATAGGCCTCACCTAATTTCAGCCATAGCGAGCATCCTTTACTAGGTCGTCGATCCATCTAGCGCGGGGCCGCCCCACCTTCGCCTTCCAATACGAGGCCGCCACTCGAGAACTTTTTTGCCCCATCGGCCATCAGTTCTGCGGGCTATGTGGCCTACCCAGTACCACTTTAGCGAGCGATTCGGTGAGCTATGTCGGCAACTTTAGTTCTCCTGCGCATCTCCTCATTTCTGATTCGCTCACGCAGGGAAATTCCGAGCATAGGCCTTTCCATGGTTCGCTGAGCGACTGTGAGTTTTCTAATGAGCCCCATAGTTAGCGGCCACGTCTCAATACCATAAGTCATCACTGGCAACACACATTGGTTGAAGACTTTTGTCTTCAAACAGTGGGGTATAATTGTGAACGAGAAAATATTGCGTAGCTTCCCGAACGCTGCCCAACCGAGTTGGATTCTTGCTACTTAATTACTGTAAACTTTGAACCAAGGAGTATATAACTATACATGCTTCTATTAACAAAACAACGATCAATCTGAACTAATAGAAGAAGTTCAAAAAAATAGTATAAATATAACATAATAATATATAGTTAGGCATAAATTTATACTACTAAATTAAATTTATCATAAAGTTAGTCTGGGTCCTAGAGCTTTGTGGAGAACATGTACTAGTAATTTATGAATATTAAATAATACACACATGAGATATTTAGTTTATGTAATAAAATAATGTTAAATACCTACTTTCTCAATACCTGGCAAAAACCTGACAGGGGTCAAAGTCGAGTTAGCTTTGGTTATAGAACTTATGTGACATATTTTGTTGGTGATAGATATTAATTATAATTATGTGTACAATGCAGAGGTGCGACAGTGCGATGCATTATTGCGACGTGCCTCACATTCCGCGCGCACCTCGCTGTCTGTCTACATAACTTACACTACAGACATTTACATTATATGGGTAAGTATATGCGCTTACCTTATAGTGATGTTTACTTAATTATCATCCTTGTTATTAAGTAATTAACTCGCAGGCAGAGTACCCAAACTTACTTATTCTTGAAAAAATATCGTCGTCCCTATTTTTTACTTCCAAATTTTATGTACTATCAACGTCTTGTTTTAGATCGGCGACTAATTTCATGCTGCCTAATATCGCTTAAAATATCGTTAAATTGTAATGATCAATTAAGAACCTTTGATATTTAAATCTGAATTGTGAATTATCAAAAATGTAATTAAATTAATAATATCTTAATCAAAAAGTGATTAATTTTTATTAAAGGATGCAAATCATGACGAGGTTCATTGGCCGTTCGTTAATTATTATTTTTGCTACGAGTCGTACCTACAATTTCGTAGCACGCGTCAATTTGTAACAATAAGTAAATTACTTTGACTAAACTTATGACCAGAATATTGAAAGCTATATATAATTGGATACAAACTGCTAGTACAGCCAATCTTACAAAATAAAGTATCACAATATGTCCGCGGCACTACTCGGTCAGCTTTACAGGACAAAATAATCTCACAGCTTAATGCTAATAACTTAATAACGACGTCGCGTCAACTCAAGTATAAAATGAAAGCGACCATGAATATGTATGAGTCTCGCGAACTGTAGTCCTCGGGCAAGGTCACACACACACGTGCAGGTGTGTGACGTCACGCGTCACCGTCGGGCGGGCCGCGTCCACCGGACCGGGTACCTACAGCGAGCGAAGTAAGGACATCGTTACACTTAGGTACGCATCTCAAATTGTACCTATTTTATTTTTTAATGTACAGTCACCTGCAGTTTTGTATGGACAGCACAGGATCCCTAATTCTATCAACGCTCAAACCCGAGTCCATAAAATTTGGGCTGGGTGGCGGCAGTGGTTTTATTAACTGTCAGTAAAACCACTGCTGTCTGATTACGTACAAGGTACAGACGAACTATGCTAAACCTCATCGTTACAAATGACCTTCGTAACAGCCAAGGTGTTGCTTTCTCTAAACGAGGACGGTGGGCCTACTCTTTCGCTTTAGCAAACATTAGGTGAGTGAGGCCTATGTCCAGCAGTGGACGTTATTGGGCTAATGTGATAATGATGATATGTTTATTACCTAATGGCTGAATGTTGGCCTATCATCCACATAAAAAGTGTCAAAATGTACTGAGTTAATAATAAATAACTAGGTATTAGTGTAACAAAGTGAGCATGCACCGGCTCCCACACTCGTCTGCAATCCACAGACACACACACACACACACAGGCG
Source organism: Laspeyria flexula (assembly GCA_905147015.1). Classification (NCBI taxonomy): domain Eukaryota; kingdom Metazoa; phylum Arthropoda; class Insecta; order Lepidoptera; family Erebidae; genus Laspeyria; species Laspeyria flexula. Next base: position 16,605,673 of record LR989960.1, on the reverse strand, counting down.
AATGTGACGTAACAGATTACACACACTATCAATATTAGCGACCAAACTACATGCTGCACACAAGTAGCGTATAGAGAGAGCACAATATTGTATTCACAAGTTGAAATAGTCGGTCACTTTATTTTCTGAGGAGATCTTGCGTCACGTCAACTCAAACGTTTTCAAATATCATTCGAAACGGACAACGTCATTCATTTGTTTATTTTGCTTTGATTTGCTTTTGTATTCGGTTTATGTTAGTTTGAACATCATAAGAAGCACATAACGATCTAGAATGCAATGTCGTGGTCGTAATTGAAACTAGTGAGCTTGTACCGTGGTCACATATATGTTGGGCGGTTGATTGCTGCGGTGAACCTTGTCACACGTATCTATTAGTCACTGGTGGTCTAGTGTGGCGGCGGCGGTGGGCAAGCTGTCTGCTCGCCCCTGACAGCGCACCCCGCCGTGATGGATTAAACACTAAACAGGCTACCGGCGCCCTCTCCGCAGTAGCGGCACATCTCGCCACATTATTAGCGTGTCACGTGGCGACACTCGGAATCAGATCGAGTATGCATGACGCACCAACATTGTCAATGTGTACTAGGTACAAAATACTTGAGTTACTCATCAGTAATAGCTCAAACGTACCAACAAGCAAATCAATTATCTAGTGAGTCAGGTGGAGTTCTTTGGAGAATCATAAATTATCATAACTATTTCAAAGTATTTATTTATGCACTACAAAACTGTTAGAATACGTTGTGAAACTAGTATATTACACAGTCTTAAACTAGCATCACAATATGTTGCTTCTGTCGCAAATTATCGCGCTCTACGAATATTAAACGCAGGACGTCCGGAGCGGGCCGCGGCAGCCCGGCCGGACTGTCCGGACTGTCCGGACTGTCCGGACTGTCCGGATACTTGCCAGTGCTTGTGAAAGTGTGGTCACACTCACTACACATTATTTAATCGCACTAATATTTCTCACAACCCGCTACACGAGTAGGTACATTACATACATTCATTGTATTGTTCTCACTCATTATCTCATTAAGCACAGATCTACCCATCGCCACACACAGATGGCACTTGGTAGCTCCAAACAGTCATTAAGTAACATCGAGAAAAACATTAAATTAAATAATGGCAGAAGTTGTGACAATTTTTTAAGATAATATATTCACAAAAATTCCACACAAATTATTTTCTCTTTTTTCCTTGTAATTAATGTTTTTAATACTTTAAAATGTAGTAAGTGGCCTGATAGCATTTTGGTGATAATTATAATAAACTTAAATAACGCAGGCGCATGAGTAAAGAGTAGGTATAGCATATAGCAGTGCACTTAGGTAATTTTGATAAATTTACATAGTTAACGTGGAGAGCTTTAGCACTCAGTTTCAATAAACGCCAAAACTTACAGTGATGTTAACGTCTAGTGGCAATGTGCGCGTCATCGTCAATGATGGCCATTAATGCACTCTATAGTAATAAACGAAGAGAGAACAAATCAACTTTTAGTACATTAATCATAAACAAATGAACGAGCTCCACTCCTGAAAGTCAATGAAACTATTTGACCCGACCGTCGAGCTCCTAATGCAGTGCAGAGCAGAGGCGTCCCCCTGCGGCGCGGGTGCCACCCCGGTGTAATCTAAATAATATCCGAGTCAATGCCGCGCGAATACCTACCGCTAAACAACAAGGATTATAATGTAAATGTATGCTAATGTGCGGAGGGGCCGAGGTCGCGGCGGCGCGCGGCGACTGCAGCGCCGCGACCGGCCACCGACAGATAACGACAGCTTACGTCGTCAAAAAGTGAGGCTTTGCGTTACATTGTTGAACATGACTTGTTTCACAAATTTACGTCGACGTAGTCGCACAAATGTAAATGATATTATAACAAGGGTTATTTTCATGAAACGCCCAACATTCAAATTGTACTAACGTTTTCTACGCGCACTGAAATTTAAGCAGAAAATACAATGAACACCGATAATAATACATTAATTTATATCGCTGGAGCACTCGGCTCGCCCTGCGCATGCGGCACCGTCCGCGTTGTTTCCAAATATGCGGCTGTACACAGATTGTAGAGACGCTTGTTTATATCGACACATAGAGGCCCAGCACCACGAGGATCCGATTTAAATGCACAGTTTACTAGCTCGAGGTGGCGCTGAAAAACATCAATTTGTTATAAGTCTGCATAGTTTAAAACTTTTAAATGATTAAAGATATTTAGAAGCAACTGTAAATAAATAATGGTTTAATAGCATCCTGAAGGTCATTGCTGACGAACAGGACTCTAATATCCTGAGGGCATATTTCCGTATTCAAATACGATTGTGTCACTATTTTGCCAATTTTATTTGTACTATGTAATTTTTTTTATGTACTTCTGTCTGGAATAGAGATTTATATATTATAATTGTTATGACTAAAGTATCTAGTTTTATGTTGAACACTGAGGTGCTACCTTAGTGCTCTGTGCTAAGTACCGCGTCCAGTGACGGACGTGAGGTCGACAAGACGGCGGGCGGCGGCGCGGGGCGCAACAGTGCAGATGCGAACCGCTACGGAATATAAATGTGTGCGCGACGCGAATCTTCGGCCATTACGCAAAAACCGGCCCAATCCGCAGCTTCCATACCATTTAAATGGACAATTTGCCGCTTCACTTATTTACGCTCTCTCTCTGTCAGCCGCTGTTCGGCCACCCCTCTGTTATTTCCTTCCGAAAACTTTCTCCGAGCAATTTTTCGTTTGTCATTTGGTAAACGCTTTTCTAAGCACAGTGAAACGTCTGCATTTTTAATTTCTTAGAAAAAAATTAAATGAGGCGTCGAGTGACTGGCTCGCTTGTTTAAATGTCAAAAGTTGTAAAGTTCGAGTTGGCGATAATGTAACGCGCACAGATACAAGATAACGAGGGGGGAGTGGCGGTGCGACGCTTCAGTTCAGTTTTGTATAGTAAGCAAGACACTCGTATTTAGCGTCAGCCCAGCCTCACTACATTAATGACTAACAACTGTCAGCAATTAATGGTCACAAGTTGGTCACACCGCACCGCTCTACTACACTTGTGTTAGTGAGTGGCGTGCTCACTGCCGCAGCGTGCGACCTCGATCCTCGTCCACCGCAAAAGGAGGGGAGGGGGGGGGGAGGAGGGGTAGGGTCCACTGCAGATGATGAATTAATTTTAATAGTTCACGGTTTAAAATTTTCATGTCAATGTTTAAGTCAATAGTCATGTTAGTAACCGGCCGAGACTTTGATACAATAATAGATAACTAAGATTGTTAAAGTAATTTTCCGAGAGATACCAGTATAATTATGATCATCATCATATCAGCCCAATGAAGTCCACTGTTGAACATATATACCATATCATTATATAATGTTATATTTATAGGTGGTTATAAATGTAATGAACTAAATATTCCAAGACTAATAAATTATGATTCAAATTAAGTAGGTAATTAGACGGTGTGCCCTTACAACTATGTTATATAAGAAATAAGATACAGATCAAGCAATCACCGAAATCTTTTATAATTTGTAGTAAGTAGTCCAATATGTAACGTAGTGAGCCACTGAGCTTGCAACGATTAAGTTTGGTACAGCGAGGAGCAGGCGCACACACACACACACACACACACACACACCTGCACTTGCACTAACATGCATACGTACATGTACTAACTACTGTTTAGGTTTTATCGATCATTATAACCCCTCATAATGCGTCCCAGATGATATCTACGTACCTACTGTGCTTTAAATAAGTTATTTGGATAAGGCCTTGCAAGTATCTGCGATGCGAATAGCACCTTTGCATCATACGAGGGAAACTACTAAGAGTGTGGTTATTTCTTAAGGTAGACACTGTGTGGCAAGGACCGCGGCGCGAGGCGAGTGTCGCGCGACTGTTGGCAACACTCCAGGGTCCGCGTCACTAACATTACTTGTGTTGCTCAGCAGCTCATCGTTAACGTCCAGCTAGATCATTAGAGACGTTAATTAAATAAATGTAGCTCCGAGTACCTGTTCCTCTTACATACTCGTTACACGTACAGACGTTCTTGTTGATGTTTACAAGTGCTGTGCTCTTGTCAAATATTCATGTACCAGAATCAGGTCTCTTGCATAAAATTAAAGGTCAAGACATAATTTTGTGATATTATCTACTTGTTATTTATTTGTTTACTATTATTATGTCTGTAAGTATGTCGATGACTCTACCGTGAGAGCCGACAAACTGGAACATTAACATTGCCGGTGTGGGTACTTTACAACTGTGCAGTAGTGATTTACTCGCGCTAATAAGAGTAAAGTGATCAGTGTTTTATGTCTGGACACAAATAAATGCGTGCCGCTCGCGCTGTCGCAGACAGTTTCACAGAATCAGTAATAATAACATCGAAAGCTTAACGAGTACAAGTCCAGGGACATAATCCCACAACAAATCTGCGCTCGATTAGAAGCTTTACAGCCGCGCGATTTATCGATATAAGTTATTGCGACTGTAACTTGTTGCGATCATTTATACGATTGTGAACAACTTTGTTATTACATTAAGCGGCGTGGGACGGGGGGGGGGGGGGGGTTCATGCCTAAACGACAGCCAGAGACTCGCAGTGTATTATGTTCATAATGCTTTCTTTGAATTAACGCAGATTCAGAAGATGTTGGTTAATTCTCGCTGATGTAGTGTCGCGACTCCACACATATCGTGTGACACTCGGTATTTGTCAGCGGTCCCCGACGGGTCGCCGGTCGGCGCCACGCTCGCTCACCGCTCAGCTCAGTTAAAAATAAAAGGCGCCAAAAGTAAAATAAGTAAAAGTATTTGAAGGATGAATTCGTTAGCACAACGCGGTGATATATAATCGCAGTGAGTGCGCTCTATCAGTCTTCTTGTCGAGATTGTCGACCCACATTAAGTGCGTACTTGTTACCGAAATATCTTTACACTCATTCAACGACGTGCAGTTCAAACATAAAAATACAGCATTACGAGCGTGAGTGGTGCGAGTGGTGGGAGTGGTGGCAGCGAGCAGCAACACTAAACCGTGTGTGTTTATGGCTACACTCACTGCACTGTTCCTATTGTCATTTATGTCTTATAACGAACCGATTTCTATGGAAATTGGTATCGTTGTTCTACTTTTTGATAGCACGTGAATGTACAAAATCTAGAGATATCCGACCAATGAAAACAAACTGCTCTCAAAATGGAGAACAACATCGTGACGTGAATGTTAACCTCGGCCTCCATCTGTTTGAGGAAATCATCTCAGGAACTGATATTTTAAGACATATTAGGTCAAAACAATAATTTCACATGTATACGCACCACAGACGAATCCTGTCTAGTTCAAGGTGGACGGAGTCTCTCGTTGGAAAACCTGTATGCTGACACTACGCAAGAATTTTATCTTTATTTATCTTTAGTTGCCAGGCATATTATGTTCAATTTTATATAATTATAATGGCAATAAAGCAGGTGCAGTTAGGAGCTACCTACTACACTAAATGTTGTCTCCAAAAGTACAACCCCACACTAAGTTGTGTCTAATAGTGTACAAATGCATAAGTATATATGTATATACACATATATAGCGGTCTGTATCGGAAGCGCAGAGAGCAATATCGTCGATTGCACATTTCCTCGCGCTACAGGCGGCGCCGCGCGGCGCGGTATACTCGTAGTTACAAGTGCTCATGAATTTGGAAATCGACCGCTGCAATCGTTTGTACAACTACTGTTTTATTCACTATCTATTTATACGTGTACACTGTGTCTAGCGAGATGTAGTCACGAGTACCTTTTAACGCTGTGAACTTACATACAAGATGACAACACTTACGTTATATTCTCACAGAGCTTTAAAATGATGGAGCGTTTAGATCTCGTAGATCTCCGCTAATGTATCAGTTTGTACGTTGGTAAACAGTTAAGTAGCACCTAGTCACTAATACCGCACAATATAGTAAATATAAGCATCAATGTTGCCATCAGTGCCAAACTAACCACAGATCTATTTTATTTAACACTACTATTTTTGCGCTCTTTGCAAGTCTCTTTGGAAATTGTCCTCGAGGTAGATTTCCTCTGTTGAGATAGGCGATTCTCCCTGCCTTCCTTTGTTTCATTTAAACGGCGCTGTCTCATATGAGCAACGCGTTTAGTAGGTCTACCCATACTCAAATAAATAATTAGTGTCCTTCAGATTCACTAAAAATCAAGAAATAAAAAACAATTTTAACAAAAAAAAAACACGACTTCAAATAATAAATATTCCAAAACAAATTAATATGCACTAAAAAGTAAAAAATAATTGCGTATATTTCTACAAATTAATAAATCAACTAACTTTACTAACTCAACACATACCTATGAATAACAAATAATTATAAAAATATTTTCAGAGTTCTCCTAAGTAAAATGAAAAGAAAAATATTAGACTACTTAAAAATCAATTAAATTGTTACGATAATATTATAATGTAAGTAGGTACAATTATTGTTATTTTTGGAGTCGGTGTCAGCCAACTAAGATAGGTTTCTCTTTATCTACAAAGTGTTTCAATTTGTTTGAAAAATTTCAAACATCACCAAGTCATATGATAATATGCATTTTGATTTGTCTCTGAGGCTGATATAATACAAATTGTAATCTCTATAGTTACTGTTGGCCAGGCATAAAATAACTGTGTTGTTATCAAGGAGACATAGATTATGATGAAGCTAGAGCCGAACTAGCTGAAATAATGAGTAGATAGTGAAGCTAACCAACGACAATAGATTGAGTTCGTTAAACATTCCTAGATTTGATATTGTAAACGTTATCTGTGTCTGTACGAGAGACCACCGCGCCTGCGCAGTGCAGTCGAGCAACTGTCACGTGACTCGTGAGTGGAGCATTCATACAAGTCTACCATTTCGTATAGCTATGATACAAGTTTGAAGATATCACAGTATTTATGTAGATGAGACGTTTGACGAGAGAGTGGCGCGTGCGGCCAGTGATGCGAGCTTCGGCGTCGATTTGGTAACGTTCATTATTTCCTACCACTGACAACAGACTGTATGAATGATGCAGCCTCAGATATTCAAAGTGTCCGACGCGTGCACCCGCCGGGCGGGTTCGGAGCGGACGGGGGAGCGCGGCGCGTGACCCGACTGCCGACGCCCCCCGATGAAGACGCGTTATTTACTCCACTGACCCCCATAAAAAGAAACGTTCCTTTCAGGATTGCGCCGCGTGCTGTGCCGCTGCCCCCTGCCCCCACGTCCCGGCGTTGAATTTTAAACAAACATACAGACGTCGCTTGTTTACTGATTTCCGAAACGTCTTTTAGTTCCTGAGGGGAGCCAGTAATGTAGGCGGTGTGACGCAGCCGGACACGCCACCCCGGGACCGACGCAGACGAACACTTTATGTGGTGGCGCTAACACTGGCGACGTCATATACCACTGATACCATCTACCTCTGAAAATTGTACCCTCGATCGCTATCCACCCCCAAGTGTCCACTTGCAGAACGTCCGTTCTGCTTAAACATTGCTTGATCTCACGCAGCTCCAAATAATTAGCTGAGTTATTTAGTGGCAGCCGTTTACTCGCCTGAATGTTATCCTTCACGAGATGTTCTATAATTAATATTATACGTTGATAATCATATTTGACCTAAATTACGATGGTTCGGTCGGGAGATGGGTACGAAGGAAGCGAGTAGGAACAAGCGGTAATATCTGCAGATATCAGTGGCCATGTCGCGTCTCATGTATGCCGATGTGAGTGCACTCGGCCGCTACGAGACCTCTACGACATTACTACGTCACCGTCTAACAGCTACACTTGATTCGTTTTTTGGGAGTACATAAATAGAGTCTACGTTGAATGACGAGTACTACGAACTAGCCCAAGTAAAATAATATATTATGTAGCTCAGTGAGTGTTTGATCGGTGGATGCTACGAGGCGGCTACGACAGAGCGGCGTGTGGGCGTAGCGCGGTGTGACGCAAGACGCATGACGTAGCGTGTGAATGGAGCCGAACGTGATGTGATTGATGAACGACGCACAACGCACATATTGTGTTGTAGCTGTCTACGAGTTACGACAAGTGCATACTTATTGTTCTAAGTTGTCTGTGTATCTTGTCACTCTTGTGTAAGGTTCATTTAGAGAAAATAATATACCGCTAATGGGAATTTAAAAGTGTTCATCATTTCAACCCATGAACGTCCCACTGCTGGGCAAGGGTCTCCTCCAAAGAATGTGGAGGGAATTAAGCCTACTATACCACGCTGGCCAGACGGGTTGGTATAGGGTTTGTTTCGAATTTTCCTTTTCTCGCAGTGCTCTTGTCTGCATAAGGGTAACCTTAAAACCTTGTACCATCGTAAAAGGTGACTAATTGAGTAATCACTCACGGGTTGAGTTGAGATGGGGTAGTCAATACACGAATAGTAAACACGACACATACACGAAAAGTATTACAGTTATACATTTTAAATGAAAGCGCAGAAAGTGTACTCAACTACTCGGTTGTGTCTAAATATATTTTTGCTAGGTTTTATTGATTATTATCTCAATTGATTAATTGTTAAACTAATTGTGTACCTATTTTCATAAGACGTAGATACAATTAATGATACATTTTATAATGATGACTTAATCACTATTTATTTCCATATCTTTTGCGTCAAGTAAATAACTATGCATATTATCCTTTGTCTTTGGGTTTTAATTACAGATGTTGGTTGACAACGCACGCGACTTGAAGTTGTCGAAAGCCGCTGTTTTAATGATTCATTCATAGAGTAGTTAGTAGTGGACAAGAGTTATTAATAACCACAGCGACATTTCGTCAAGTGTCCGCCCACACACGCCGCGCCGCGCCGCGCCTGTAGACTGCAGACTGTAGATTATGAGCCGCGAGTGAGGTGAGTCGTGACTCATCCCATAACAGTAAAAGGTTGTTTCATTCATGGTTACAGTGACCGTTGCACGGGAGCGAGGGACGAGGAGGGTGGGGGGGGGGGGGGCGCTATAGTGGCCGCTCATTCCACTGAAAGAGGTTTACTTTTATGACTACATTTACATCCGCAGTACGATGTTTAATAAGTTTCAACTAATCTTTTAGTGTTTTTATACTGTCAATTAACAAAACCAAGTACCTAGTTGATAGAAAGGCACTATTTCGCCATCGATTAAGATAATACTAGTAAGTACCTATATACTGTCCCTATCTGGAGGTACTGACGACCCAATAGAGCTGTATTTATAGATGTTATTTAGGTAAGTATGTACATATAATTTTCTATGGCAGATAGGCAAAGCTGGTGAAAGTGAAAAGTGAATAGAACAAGTAAAGTGGTAGCAGTTAGCACTCACAGCAGAGCTGAGTGGTGGACTGTCAGCCGAGAATCCTGAGTAACACGACAATATCGACAGAGGGCAGCACGGTGACGAGACGTGGCTAACGCAATTAGTGTCGGCGCCGCGCCGCGCTGCGACGCGAGATAAACGTATTAGTCCAGGTGTCACGACGGACGTCACATTATCTATCTATATATCTATCGCTTCAGGAACTATGACGTCACATACCTGTGCGCTGCTTCATTGACAGCTGATTTAAATTTAAATAGTTGCCTTAGTAGCCATACTTTATTGCCATAATAGCCAAGAACATAAACAATAGCTCAAGGTATAATTTGGGGAAGCATAATATTATTCTAAATAAAACAGGGTTACTAGACAAAACCTGCCTCGCCACTGAAGACCAAAGTCTTCAATCAATGCGTCCTACCCGCTATGACATACGGTACTGAGACTTGACACTCACTGTAGGACTACCCATAAACTAAAAGTCACTCAGCGAGCTTTGGATTGAGCTATGCTCGGCGTCTCTTTAAAGGATAAAATTCGCAACGAAGTAATCCGACAAAGAACCAAAGTTACCGACATAGCTCGTAGAATAAGCAAGCTGAAGTGGCAGTGGGCTGGTCACATCTGCAGAAGGACCGATGCACGGTGGAGCAAACGTGTCCTAGAGTGGAGACCGCGACTCGGCAAACGTAGAGTAGGACGCCCTCCAGCTAGGTGGACCGATGACCTGAAAAAGGTCGCCGGGTCTGACTGGATGCGGAAGGCGGAGGTCCGAGTGTTATGGCGCGAGTTAGGAGAGGCCTATGTCCAGCAGTGGACTGCAATAGGCTGAGATGATGACTACACTAAACCAGGTTAAACTTTATAAACTATTTTGTTTTTGTGTTTTCTTCAAACAGGACCTCGCAGTAAGACCACGTGTTGTAATACGCGTGTATAGGTATAGTAATAGTTGAACATATAAATTCGTGTACTTTGTGTTTATATTTTATAAACGTCGACGTAACACATTTGCCAACATAATCGTAGAGAACACGTCGACCCATTTTATTTTACGAAGCGGCGCTCTCGAGTCCACTCCCTGTTATAAATAACATTTTCTTTTTCTCTTTTAGCAAAATAACCCGATTACAAGTCGAGTGACCTGTGACGTCACAAGGTCCCGACCTCACGAAGGTCGACGTCTCCTCTCGTACTACGTACTACGTTTACTTAGTTAGCGCTTGTAACTTTAAATATAGTATACGAACAATATCCCACCTTGTCTTCCATGAGCTGTATTCGCTTTTTAAATTGTATTGTAATATTGTAGTGTATTGTGATTAATTTAATATTATGTTAAATGTAGCGAATAACATTATTGATAATTTAATTTAATTCAATTTAATCCAATTTCATTCTTATTTAGTTTAAATTTTATTTTATATTATTATTTTATTATATTTGCATGCTATCTAAGATGGCTGGATGGGCTAGAGCTAATATTCTTATCTTTAATGTAACACCTATATGTACCCTATTTAAAGCAATAAAGATTATGATTATGATTATGATCATCACAATACTGAATTGCGAAGTTCAAACTACAGGATTGCGCTGAATACCGCCGCATAAAACCGGTCCTATTGGAAATCTCTCTGGGAGGTCCTTGTCCAAAAGTGGATGTCGTACGGCTGATATGACACAATGATGATGATGTCAACATAGATATGCGAATTAACTTAGTGTATTCGTGTTGTGAGTTCGTGACAACCGCACGTGCAGAGGCAAAGTTCAATTATACAATGTTGACCAAAGGTAGATAGATATTGGTAGGTAATGCAGAGAGTTGATCTCACTAAGGATCAGTTAAGTATACACACCACACCACATGCTCCGTCTGATCTAAGTAGACCACTAGGTACGTGTTCGATTATAGGGATTTCCTTAGAGCGGAAGTTAAAAACTAGTAAATGAATAGAAATACAATCGAAAAGTATATTTTGTAAAGTATTATAATGTAGTGTGTATTGTTCATAAGTCTGTTGTGTAGTTAGAGAGACGAGGGACACCAACCCCGCCGACAAACAGCTTCGCGACTTAATCCACTCAGCGTGATCTAGTACATGGGTAATACTTGCTTTTGTCTAGCCTACACACACGACCCGCGCTTGCCGCTGTGGATATCAAATCACATGTGAAACAAAAGAACCTTTTAAACTTACATGCAGATAGGATTAACTATAATGAAGAATACAGCATTAAGTCGTGAATTAATACCAGATTATAGAGGATCGAGCTGCGCATTAAATGTAATGATCGCGTCCCGAACGTGCACCGACGTTGCACGTCGAGACCGGCGCGCGGCGCATCGATGACAATTGCACCTATAATTACTAGTCGAGTATTATTCCCCTCAGACATGTACATCCTCCTCCCACGGGCGCGTTGGGTCACAGGCCACTATGAACATAGAATTGGCTAATTGAGAATGCAGACACCTAGCGAGAGTGTACACCGTGCTTGTTCAGTATCCATTACTCGCGGAGTGCACGTCGCTATCTGTAATTAGCTCTCAGGGGCGGCGAGCTGCGGCAATTGGACGTAGTATCGTCGTCACTTGTCTGAGGCACGGTGTCGGTAGGTAGCTAAAGGCGGCAGTAATTCATTAGGCGGGATATGATCGGGCTTCGTCAGGTAGTCACCTTGTTTTGTCTTCTAGTTGGTATTGTTTACGAACCATACGATATGTACTTACTGTGGGCTATTGACACTTACTGTACTTACACTGTTCACTTAGAAAGGGCTTCGAGCCATAGAATAACGAGAGAAATTACATTGCAACATGCAGCATGTTGAGAGAAACACATCGTATAATATCCGTAAGCATTGTTTAGTGTGTACACGTGTGTGTGTGTGCCTGTATAGAGTACGAGTCGTGTGTGAGAGTGTGAGCGGCGCTGTGTGAGACATAATGATGATGAGCCTCTATTAAATTAACAACTTAATGTGTGGAGCATTTCACAAATTATAAAAATTGAGATATAAAAACGCTTAAATTGTGTTCTAATAGTGTATAATCAGTAGTGAGCCGACTCACACGCGTGCTCCGTAATGTAACATGAGTTAGGGCGCGCGCACACTGGCGCCGCATTAGCGCCACACTGCGACTCATAATATTAGGGTTTAACGAGAAGTTATACGGATTAAGATTAAGTATGAACTGAGCAAGTTACAGCAGACTTGTAATAGTGCGGAGCCCCCGAACGATCGTATTCACTTAGTCGTTATTAAAGTTGCCGACTAAGTTTCCTGAATTATTAAGTCGAGGCCGTATACTGGTACTTACTTGCGTTACATCATTACGTTAATGAGTATTGCATGAAGCACGGTTACGGCGCGTGGTGTGGCCGGCGCTGACTGTTATTACTCGCCATTATTCCTGAGACACGTGTGTGTGTGTGTGTGTGGTGACGCGTGTAATCGTCACATAAATCATGTCTCACACAACACTTTATATTAAAATCCTTCCCCGCGACATATTCCACTCTCATCTGCATCACGTGACACCGGTACGTCATGACGTCAGCGCCACCAGCGCCTCCTCTCGGCACAGGCTCACATCTCGCGAGAGGAGAGTTATGAGCATATAACATTAAAGCAAACTATTGGCCTGATCATAGTAACATTACCTACATGAGTAATATTATCTAATTGTATACAAAACAACGCGGTTACAATTACAATTGATTTTTGTTACACGATTATAGGTCGCACGGGGTTTCGCTCCCGTCCTTCTTTATTTGGATACTGCTCAGTTCTTATTGGCCGTAGCGTGTTGTATATGTAGCCTATAGCCTTCCTCGATAAATGGACTATCCAACACTAAAACAATTTTCCAAATCGGACCCGTAGTTCCTGAGATCCTAGCGTCCAACCAAACAAACAAACTCTTCACCTATATAATATTTGTATATGATATTCTAAATGCCTTTTAAAACCCTTTTTGCATATTAGAAGTAATTATTGGCGAGCGTATATTTTCTTTGTTATTGGAATATGAGCAGCAGACAACTAAAGTCTTGATAATAATTGAATATCAGTTAAAGCTATTAAAGAACAAGACTACTTAATTAATATCTTGATCTCTCTAATTAGAGGTAGGGCGAGACAAATAAACAGGAAACTTTCGTTAACGTGTCCCTGAGTCACAAGTAGGTAATGTGACGAACCTGATAGATCTAGTGCAGTAGTTGAGACACAAGGAAGCTTTCTACACGCGACGATATGTCACACACACACAACACACTGCAGTGTGCGACCATTCTTTGAAACTGACTTTTAAAACAAATACCATGTCGTAGTTTAGTTAGTAGCGCTTTGTTCTATTTAGTTTATCATCAAGGACACTTTACTATATAGGTACGTAGTTAGCCCCCATACAAGTGTATATTGTTATCGAGACGATAACGTTATAAAAGGTGGATTCCATTAGGACTGCAACTTTGAACAAACAACTCTACACGAGAGTTAGCTACATTTACACATAGGTACTAACTATCCTATCCATAGATAGTTGTTGTAGGTCAGGGTGTAACTTGTGTCTATAAAAAGTATGTGAAGTCTACAAAATGGGGTCACATCTACATTTCACCAGATATGGTAGATCCGTCTGAACTCGCTGCACGATCGTAACTCCTCGTAGCGCACATGTCATAAATCGCTCGCCCGCGCGGTGCGGCGGCGGCGCGGCGGCACGCGGCGAGCGGCCACCTCGTGAGTATTCATTACACGCGCGTGTTACGACCTGCGGTAATTGAAATATCTGAAAACGTGACGTCCATGTGCGCTGTACGAGTGTACGAGTGTACGTAGACGCTTAGATGATGAGAGCTATTTGGTATCACATCGTAATGTTGTGTAGCTAGTCACACTCTATGGCATGGACACATATTTCTTTCGATATTAAAATGGACCTAACAAACGTTCAAAGTAAATTACACCCAGATTGAGGGTCACTATAAATTAATAAGGTCCATTATTTTGAGGATGAACGTACGCGGTTACAACAGCGAGATGCCAGTTTTGCAGTTAAAATATTTAAGAATCTTAAATTACAGTGCGGCAATTTAAAAGCGTTTATACCAACAGAGTGGGAACGTCGCCGTTTAGTGTCACATTTCATAGTTTTAAATTTTATTATTTAATCGTAGCGATATTTTAAAAATGTGATCACTAAAATTTTTAAAATTCACTTATTGGTTAAACGCTCTTAAATAAGCCATGCATTTTCAAATAAAATAAAAATCTAAATTAACGCCAACGGATGGCGTGAATGATCTCTGAGTTTTTGATTTCGTCGAAAAAGCCCGACGATATACGGTTAAAAATAAAAAAAATAAAAAATCAAAGACTATGGCAGCAGCAGCGGCGGCGCCGGCGGCGCATTCACGGGTAGTTTAAAATGCTAATTGCGAATAAAAATTATATTAGGTATATTTTTGAACTATATATAATTTGTGTATACAGTTCGTGATCGAATCAGAAATGAGGAGATTCGCAGGAGAACTAAGGTTGCCGACATAGCTCACCGAATCGCATCGCTGAAGTGGCAGTGGGTAGGCCACATAGCTCGCAGAACTGATGGCCGATGGGGCAAAAAAGTTCTCGAGTGGCGGCCACGTATTGGAAAGCGCAGCGTGGGACGGCCCCCCGCCAGATGGAGCGACGATCTAGTAAAGTTGCGGAATTAGATGTTAAGAAATCCATCCAGTCCATTTCCACAAAGGCAGTGGGTGATGATGGTCTCCAAGTTCAAATGCTCCAGCCTATTCTCGATAACATTGTACCCATCATCACCCATGTTGTCAATTTTTCCTTGTACACCAACTCCTTTCCTTCATCCTGGAAGAGAGCCCATGTGCTACCTCTGCCCAAAGTTGTTAACGCTTCTGAATTTTCCCAATTCCGTCCCATATCCATCCTACCAATCCTGTCTAAAGTCCTTGAGAATGCGGTACAAAAACAACTGTCACATTATTTGTATATTAACAGCCTCTTAAGTCCACTACAATCAGGATTTCGACATGGCCATAGTACTGTAACCGCTCTTGTAAAAATTACAGATGACATCCGACTGGCTATGGAAAATAAACTCCTGACAGTACTGGTGTTATTGGACTTCAGCAGTGCATTTAATTCAGTTGATTTTGATATTCTCCTAGCTATCCTATCCTCTCTTAATGTCTCTTCTACCGCAGCTGCGTGGTTTAGTTCTTATCTTCTTGGTCGCTCGCAGTCTGTTCGCACAGAGGCAGGATCATCTGACTGGTGTGACCTTACTGCGGGTGTTCCTCAAGGTGGTGTTCTATCTCCTCTACTCTTCTCTGTTTTCATAAACGCCATCACTAAAGTTATCACTTCACACTATCATCTCTATGCAGACGACTTGCAGCTGTATCAACATTGTGCTGTTGAAGATTTGCCCGACACTGTGTCTGCCATCAATAATGACCTTGCAAATATTAGTAGTTGGGCCCGATCCTTTGGGTTATTAGTCAATCCTTCGAAGTCTCAAGCTCTCATTATTGGTGGCAGATATCAGTTAAATGCTATGGATACCCAGTCCCTACCTCCTATTGTATACGACTCAGTTCCAATAGTGCTATCAAAAACGGCTAAGAACTTGGGTATAGTCCTCGATAATTGTCTCTCCTGGGATAGCCACATTGCAGAAGTAAGCAGAAGAGTGTATTGCTCGTTTCAGTTGCTCAAGCGTCTCCAGAAATTCTTACCGTTTCACACTAAAGTTACTCTTGCACAATCACTTCTACTCCCATATCTAGACTATGCCGATGTCTGTTTCCTTGACGCTAAGGAGGAACATCTAAATAAACTTGAACGTCTGCAGAATTTGGGAATCCGCTTCATTTTCGGTCTACGCAAATATGATCATGTATCAGAATTTCGCGAGAAACTGAAGTGGTTACCGATTCGGCAGCGTCGAGCTACACACATTCTTTGTCTTCTCTTTTCTATTTTAAACAATCCTGACTTTCCTCACTATCTGCGTGAACGCTTCGAGTACCTCGTTCCTCGAGGTAAGACCTGTCGTTCTTCCACCTCTCTTCTTCTTAAAACTCCTCCTCACTCTTCTAGTTGTTACGATGAATCTTTCACTATACAAGCGGTAAGGCTATGGAATGCACTTCCTCATTCCATACAAAGCTGTTCTTCATTAGATGTCTTCAGGACAAGAATTAAGGATCATTATCTGTCTAAAATATATAAATAAATTAGTAGTATATGTACCTATTATATAATTATGTATGTTAGGATATATATATATATTGTACACGTATTTAAGTATATTGTATATGTATGTTTATGTATGTCTATTTAGTATATATATAGCATAGTGGTATTCGTACCACAATAATATAATAATCCTTTCCTCTACTTTTCGTTCTATTTTACTTTCATCCTCTTTATTTCTCTCTTTAGTTGTACACTTCATTAATGCTCTCTTCTTTACGCTTATCTCCTCTACACTCTAAGGTTTGCTGTAAGAAAACTCAATTCTGAGTTAAGCTCGCCTTTGTACATGCTTTTTGTATATATTGTAATTGTATTTATTATTTTCTTGTGTGCAATAAAGTGTTAAAACAAAAACAAAACAAGGTTGCGGGTGGCCAAAATCGCTCGCTGTGGCGGAAATTAGGTGAGGCCTATGTTTAACAGTGGACGTCGTTGGGCTGATATAGTGATGATGATGACAAATAATTTAGTTCTAAAACGGCTGATAGACATTTGCTCTAGAATCTTAATTATAACAATTGAATTATTGAACTGAAACATTATGCAGCACATTAAAAGCACTACGCTTAGATTATAATTATTATCAGACACGTGGACAAACGAAATCTTTGCTCTTCTTCAACCTACTAAAGGTCTGAATCGTAGTTAAATAACAAAATACTGAACCAAAAGAAAGCAAGCCGGTGCGGTGACGGTGGCGCCATGGCGGAGGCTCGGTGCAGGTAGCACTCTCGACTGTACACTTGTGTACGTACGTACGTTATCAGTGCGGGTACACTTCTGCACCGACCACCAATTACATTCTCACGCGGCACCTGCCGGCTAAGGACTCATCCACACAACAACACCGTTCTCTTTAGATAAAAAAAACAAAATTAAAAATTTTGAAAAAACCCACGACGATAACATCTATACAAAATAAGAAACGTAACATATAAAAAGGTTTAAATAACTTTATTTTAAATCCCCGACGAAAAGATAATAAGTAGCGTAAAAACAATCCCAAGAAAATCCGTCGGGGGCTGCCATACCCTGACTTGAAATGAACGAAAGTATTGCAGTTTTATGTATTTGATACCTACCTAATTATTAACAATATTTAGTTTACAATATATATTTAATACTAGAAACAGTAATGATATTGGCAGCCCCCGACGAATTTTCTTGGGATTGTTTTTACGCTACTTATTATCTTTTCGTCGGGGATTTAAAATAAAGTTATTTAAACCTTTTTATATGTTACGTTTCTTATTTTGTATAGATGTTATCGTCGTGGGTTTTTTCAAAATTTTTAATTTTGTTTTTTATTTTAAATATTTTCAAAGAGCGCCCTGTCTTACTAACTGTAAGTAACTCGTATAAAATTTTAAGAACCTTGACAGATAAATAAAAGTTTTATACTAAGTTATAGAACAAACACATTTTTTTTTAAATTTACTGTTGCAGTACTTGCAGTAAGTCTTATAACTTGAAATTATCATTTTAATTTTCTTATTTTAAACTTTTTAAGGAGCGCTTTATCTTACCATGTAAGCTCGAGAATGAATGGAATTTGCATGGAGCTTCGACTATATTATATATATTTTATTTTTTGTTGACTTGTGTGCTCATCCGTCGCACAAAGGTCGCCGGAGCCCCGCTTCGCGGGGCTCCTACTTCTGGGTGGTTTAAAAAAAAAAATAACCCTAACCTAACCAGTCCGATTCGGATTGCTCTGAATCGGGGGGTGTTAAGTTTAGCTATCGCACATTGATTGCCGTAGCCGGACTGCCTTCGGCGTTAGCGCAGATTTCCACCTATAATAGCTTGTCTCTCGAAAACGGTGCGTGCTATCGCAAAAATGATGAAAATTTGGTTACACCTCGAGCACGGGATACCTATAAGTTAGAATAAATAAGGTAGGTAGATGTTTATATAACGTCAGTCTGGAATAAACTCTCACTCTTACTAATTTTCTTTAGGCTTATCATTGTATACCTCAGTACTAATATTCAGTGATATAACAACACGAGATCGGTTTTCGGATGTTTTCCTTTACTTGTGCAACTTGTTATTGCTTCTGGCCAAATTTCATGATTTTAGGTCAACGGTAAGTTCCCTATAGATTATGATCGTCAAGATAAATCGTCAAAAATGGAGCAAAAACAGCTGTATCTTTTGATTGCGTTAACTTAGAAGTTTGATTTTTATTTTACGCCGAGGGTTTGCAGACTCAAGTATATGATATTAATTTCAGCTTTATACCTCTATGCGTTCTTGAGAAAAATATTCTAGACAGACGGACAGACAGACAGACAGACATACAACGGAGTGATCCTATAAGGGTTCCGTTTTTTTTCTTTTGAGGTACAGAACCCTAAAATTGCATAAACGGTCACCCATCTATGAACTGACCTTATCCGAAGTTGCTTAACCTCATGAGTGTAATCAATATCTCAGTACTACAATGATACGTGTCCCTATACAGTAACAGGTCTAATTATTTTACAGATAACTGTAAACATAAGTTTGCTTAGTCTATTGCAGCGCCCCCTGGCGAAAAAATACAATATCGTGTATCCAAAAGTCATCCTCGATAAATCACAAATACATTACAGAAAACCGTATCGAAATCGGTTTAATCGTTTTAAAGATAGGAGGGCACAAAGGTTTCAACGAAATTAACATAGGTTTGCCTAGTCTATTACAGCGCCCCCTGGCGAAAAAATACAAAATCTTGAATCCAAAAACAATCCTCGATAAATCACAAATACATTACAGAAAACCGTATTGAAATCAGTCTAATCGTTTTAAAGATAGGAGGGCACAAAGGATTCAACGAAATCAGTGTATTGTAGCGCCCCCTGGCGAGCTATTAACATAACACCTATCTAATAACCTGTCCCCAAGAGCCGCACACACTTTACAGAAAACCGCATCTAAATCGGTCAAACCGTTTCCGTGATATAAGGCATTATGTTGGAACACACAAACACACAAACACACAAACACACAGCCTCTCACCCCAAACGCATATACCGTCTCCGTTCCGTCGTGGGTAAAAACAATCAGAAGATTTAGTTTCTAATTAATTCATTTGTATTAAATATTTAAAGATGTTAATCAATATAATTATTCTGCTATTCACTCATCAGCGGTCACATAAATACTTTACTAATAAGTATATAAATTATGTTTGTGCGTTAACTTTGGCTGAGGCTTAGTTGGCTTATTGCCAATGGTTTATTGATCTAGTGTCATAGTTTACGACTGTTGCACACGTGGTCCTAGGTTCCGTCCTGACAAATATTATAGATAAGATTAGATAAGTCCTTCTTAGTCTGGGCATACTTTATATCAGTTTTTTTAATACCACAACGCGTCGGTGGCAGGTAACAGAAGTAGGCTCACCTGATGGTAAGCGGTTCCTGTAGCCTAACGCCTGCAACACCGGGGTATCACGACCAAATGTATGTTAATAATTGTATGTTTATAAAGACAGTCGCGATTCAAGAAGGCTTGGTTCCAAAGGCCAATTTATGTCATATGAGTTATTTATTTAAACTAAATGATGGTAAAAGTAAATCATTATAACATGATGTGTAGCCTGTAGGTGCCCTAAGCGCGAACATGTAGTAAGTACATACATATAGACATGATAATGAGTACGTAGAGCTTATTAAGAGCTCGCTGTAATGGCTGATCTTATAAAAGAGGAATCTGTAAATTAAACTTGTGAACCAAGTATTAAACAGTAACGGGGCTTCATACTTACTGCTGCACAGTGCACACAGGTGAAAGGGAGGGAAGATAGACTACTCAGAATGGAGGACTCATCTATGGTGTTGTAAAAAAATCACGTTACGAATAAATACTAATGGAGATTGTGCTATATTTGCGAAAACTGGAGTCTCTTATACCCCAATTTTAATAGCCAACATCCAGACTGACAATTGGCTTGATATGTATGAGGTCATTTTTGTAAATTAACGATTTATTAATAACATTTTTAGATAGTACGAAAACAAATTCCCTTGAAATTTACCTTGTCCACATTAAATAGATACCTATTTTCCTAGTTTTTAAAAAACAAAATTGGTCTACCAATATGTAAAAATATCGGCTATAATGTCCCCTGCGATGTTGATATACACGACGTTGATGTCATTTAGGGCTGTTTGATTGTTTTAAGATAGGAACGGCCCAGTTCTGTTTTCAGCTTGGGCTGAGAAAGATTTCAATAGAATACTGCTTTATAAGAAGTAAAAAAAATATTAAAAAACCAAAAAACCCTACTGCCTAAAGGTAGCCTTCCACAGTCAATTTAAAGCAATGAATTTGAAGAATACACTGGTCAAGGTCTATAGGCTTAGATATAATTATTACGAATATAACAACACCTTGCACTTCAAAATCTATGAGTTCGAGCGCAGACAAAGTCTACGTCTGCCGCGCACTGCGCAGCCACTGCTAGTTACTGATTCATGTTATGGCACTAGAATAAAACATAACTCTACTCGGGTTTATCACAATTAAGAGTATATCCTAATAGGTACACTGTGCAAAAGAACTTGTAATAAAACGATGTATGTACCAAACCTACTCACCTGATCACCTGGATAGCATGGAAACAGTAGCTGAAGTGGTGTGAGCAGAGATTTAACATAGCTGGTGAAATGTGAGTGTGAAGCACGTCTGCCTACCCCTTATGGAATTAAAGGCTATGTTAAGTCTTAAATAAGCTCTTTAGTGAATAAGTTTTAATTAATTCAGTTTAACAACCTAAGTAAGAAGTGATTATACGTACAATATTAAACTTTCAACTATATTTTACAATGTATGTTTAATTTAATATGATAGCATTTAGTGTTATAGATAAATTATAATTATAGATTGGATGATACGAGTTACAAAAGTTAAACTTTCGCTATGAAATTATTAATTTATTTAGGTAGGTATTGCTAACTTTACATTATAAGTATAGTTAGAAACTAAGTAATTACTTGATATTAAATAAGAACTTTGTTGTTAGTTGTTTATTAACATGCTAATGATACTTCTAATTGAACATTCATATTGTTAAAGGAGGCTGATATCGGTTTACGTTCACAATAAGAAACCCTTAAGTCACAAACGAGCTGAAGATTTGACGTGGATAACAATAGTGGGACACCTGTCTGTAGCCGCCTTGTACCACCATCGACACCAGCGTGTCACGTGACACGTCATCACGCTCGTGTACCATGAAACACGTGCAGCTGAACTCATGAGCTTGCTCTTCATAATATCATGTTCTACAACATTACATTTGAAATATCAGTCTGCGCCCTTAGCGTCTCGTGTGACCTACTGAAACACATTACTTTGATGAAAACTAAGCATTGTATTAATCTAAGAAAGTATATCTATGTACGAGATTATATCAAACTGAGAGCCAATACTTTTTGCGTGTGAAGCTGTGAAGCAGTAGAAACCTTTAAATATACATCGTTACAATGTTTTGTATTTATAGTAATGTAAGTAGAACATGTTAGTTATAAAGTAGAGAGAACAAAGAGCGGGTGCCGCGCCGGGTAGGCAAGCCGCCGCCTCGTGCTAGTTGTGCCCCGCTGCTGCACCTGTCTAAGACTCGATGTTATTTGTTCCTTTTTGTTCTTAGCATGATATATTGAGCCACTTTTAATGTTATTCAACTTTTATATTTGTTACATTTAATTGTTTATTATTCTTGTTACCGCCGCCGCGCCGTTGTAATTTATGTAGGTATCACAATATTGACTTCCATTGTTATTTATTCTGACTTAAGATTGTGAAATACCAATATATTAAATCGATATATTTTTTTTGATAATTTATGCAAATTTCTCTAATTATGTTATTCGTACCTGATATATCACAAGAAAAAAATCAGCAAGGATAGCGTTCTTTTCTGGCTCAAGAGATTTTTTTTATTAATACCTATAATAGATAAATAAATCCATCACCGGTATTTTGCATGCGTGTGATACATTATGTACCGGTACACACACATATAGTGGTCTCCGAGGCCACGTCACGTGCAGTGATCACATAACGTGATCGTTCGTAGAGAGCACAGTCGAGCGTCCCCCGCGCTCGACGCGACGCAAGACGACTACCAAATTAGGAATCTGTGGCCGCCCTCCGCGTGCACGGGCCCTACGATCGCTCCCTGCAGCACGCCGTTTATTGATGACTCGTATTACTTTCTTCTTCATGCAATTACTTTTATCTTCATGTCTGCATTTGATCATGTATCATATACACATAGTTTAGTAATATTAGATCAGAAAGTGTGTTCCAAAGGAAATGTAGCAATTTACTTTGTCAAAAAAAAGATCACAACAGAAGTGTGGTGAGTGTACGTATTGATATCATACATATACCTATACGTAAACATTTGTTTTTAAATATGATCGAGCGTCAAACAATATAATGATGTGATTAGTATCTAACAAAGTCGGCACGTGGCGGTGCGGAGAAGTGAGGTGCTGTGATGGATCGTGTCGTTGACGAGTGCAGACGAGCGACGAGCGCCTCGCCGTCTGCCACCCGCGCCTCGCGTGTGTATACCAACCATTTTATTAAAAAAGTAAATAAATTGCCATCATTCGACGCCATACGATCGAGTAGAGTTCTTTGCTAAATGAAATTGCCATTCGCATATCTGATTTTCTCGCTTTTCCATTTAAAGGGATCAATATTGGCGGGAAAAATACCTCAGTGGTGCTATTTGTTATTAATCAAGGCATGTCAATAGTAGGGTTGTCCTGTGTAAACAGCTAGCGGAGTGAGCCGACATCGATCATTACCGTCCTTCGTCGGTCGGGAGCGCGGTCGCGGAAGAGCCTCGCTGTTTACACATTATGTTTAAATCTACATCAACAAATATCTTTTATGTATTTTAATGATAGCTTCTCAAAGTAATCCATGCTGCAACTCCTTTCAAAAGTATTTTAAGGTACTTATGTAACAGAACGTGAGAGAACTAAACGTAGGATTTTTTTCATTTACGTAAATCTGGTAAGTTAAGGTAAGTTCCGTGCTCAAGTGTCCCGGTGTGTAGGAGCATCAATAATAGTCGGCGCGTATCTCGAAGGAGGTCGTTTGTCTCGCGTCCCCTCGGCCCCTCGGCCCTCAGTCCTGCCGTGTGTGCACTCTTAAATAGGATTAACGAATAAAAACTCCTATTACTTACCAGAGGTGTAATACAGACAAATGCTCCTAAATATTTTGTGAGCGTACCTGTAACAAACAAAGGACAATTTATTAGTTTTAATATTATTAATAGGATTCATAGAAGTCAGCCACGTATTACTTATCCAATATGCTAGAAACTCTATGAGCTTTAGAAACCTATCCACCAGCAGATTTGGTGAGGCAGAGTTCTCATACAAGATTACTTCGAGTCTTCACCAGCCAGACTGTCGCCGAATGTCTGTTGTACCACTTAGAGAACTTTATTAAGTTTTAGTTTTGCACATGTTGGCTGAATGTTACGGAGATTGTACTCGTATCATCATCATATCAACCCAAAGACGTCCACTGTTGAACATAGACCTCACCTAATTTCCGCCACAACGAGCGATTTTTGCGTACACATATATATAAATCTATTTCGAGACAAGCACAAGACCTTGCACTGACATTCCAATAAAAGTAGCAGAGTTCAGGTGCACCTGTTAATGGCATAGTTAGGTGAGTCGCAACAATGTTCGGCGCGGCGCGGCGCGGACGGCAACAAGTGCAGCTACCCGCTCATTACTCGCTCGCTTGCCGCGCGCCGCCGTCCGCTCTCAGGTACCTTAGGTATGGTATTATAGGACGTATATAAAATATATAATTGGACGGCCCCCACCAGATGGACCGACGACCTGGTAAAGGTTGCGAGTGGCCGTTGGTTGCGAGTGGCCGTTGGTTGCAGGCGGCACAAAATCACTCGCTGTGGCGGAAATTAAGTGAGGCCTATGTCCAGCAGTGCACGTCATTGGGCTGATATGATGACGATGATGACGTATAATCTAAAAAGATACCTAAACGTCATTAATTAACATGAGATGGAAATTATTCAGCTCATATCGAATTTAGAATGGTGGATCCTTAAAATTAAAATACCTAATAAATATTTTGCTCACTCAAACAATTTCTGCGAAGGAAAAAGTGTCTTGTAGCCATTTTGTTGTGGACTTTGACACAATACCTACTTAATTAATAAAATATAAATAAATTAGAACAATACCACTTTGGTTACAATTTGTTGGAAACGTGTGGGAGTCGTCCATTGTTAGGTAATTTACTTTTCATGTTTAGTTTCTTATCAAAATGAGTCTTTTCATAAATATTTTTTATGGTTGGACAAAAGTCTATGTAATGGAAACATTTAATCCTTTGAAATCTCTTTGGGTGCTTTGTCGCGGGCCCCTAATTGCGCTCGGCAAAAAGTACCGCCAAGTCTAGATTAAAATGTGCATCCTCTGTGCACATGCTCCCATCTAATTTAAACTCTAATTACAAAGTAGGAAGGCTCGTTATCGCAAAATGACGGTAATAACAGACAGCGCTTCTTAATGTGCGGAGCTTCTAGGAGCAATTAAACGTAGAGGTCATATTCCGTCGGAGATATTAAAAATGTACGGAACGAGAGCTCACAGAGCGAGCGGCGCGCAGCGGTTTAATTGTATTATTTTTGTAGCTACATCTCACATCTCTGTAGTCTTTACGGTATCGAACACTACATCAATTTTATTGTGAAATTGATGTAGTGTTCGATAACCATAACACAAGCAAATATAATTGCTTACTGTGGGACTAGATGGCGCTGTGTGAATGTGGTAGAATATATATTATATATATTGTGTTGTAGCTCAGCTCCGACTGTGGTGTGGTGCGTTGGTGACAGAAATAAATATAACGTAGTGTCAATTGGACGGTGTTACACAAAAAGGATCCAAGTCTAGGGTTCATGATTTCTCGGGCTTTTCAATTTCTCGGGTCTCGAGAATTCTCGAGGCTAATTTCTCGGGTCTTCTCGGGTTGTCGAGAAATTTACATTTACGTGCGTTTTCTCATATTATTTGGTTCCAATAACGTCAAAAAGTTCAGTGGTTTTCCTCTCAAATAAAAGTATCACATTAATTATAAAGCTTTTATTGATTATATTCAAAAACATTAATTTTATGAATAAGCTAATCAACTTTTTTTAACAAAATACAGAAATAATATTATTCAGACTCATAATTAAAATGACAGCACCATTTTTGGCTGGTTAGAGTGCAGGAGACAGAAATTTATAGCAAACGCAATTCAAATATAATAAGCACTTGGAGTAATATTTGAAAGAAAGAAAGA
This sequence comes from Laspeyria flexula, assembly GCA_905147015.1. Lineage (NCBI taxonomy): Eukaryota > Metazoa > Arthropoda > Insecta > Lepidoptera > Erebidae > Laspeyria > Laspeyria flexula. Next base: position 16,579,640 of record LR989960.1, on the reverse strand, counting down.
AAAAATATTTATTTTTGTTCTCACAATACATATTTAGAATGCCAAAAAATAAAATAAATAGCATTTGTATCTTAACAATTACTTATTATAAACTACTTACGTAATAAATACAATTTTATAGTAAAATATGCATGTGCGAGTCAAAAAAAGGTCTTAGCTCAGCATCATAGCTGTCTTGAAAAAGATCAAGACAGCGCTGGTATTCTGCTAAGACCATATTAGTGAGACGGACGGACGTACACTGTCGACTATAAATGTGAGAAATTTTACAATTACTTTCTAGTTCCTACCTATTAAACTCCTACATCGAATACAATTATGCATATAATATAAGTATATTTACAAAAACTTAATATGTATAAATAAAAAAAAAAAAAAAACAAAATAAGAACAATAAATAAAAATTGTAACAGTTGAAGCGTGGAATAAGAATTGAAATAATATGTGATACACACACACACACACACACACACACACATTACACAACTGGCAATATTAGTCTCACAAATTTAAAATGACACATTAATTAATTTCAAATTACTTACATAAGAAAAACATATCAGAATAATTAAAAACTAAGCTTGTGTGTTGTTGTTTTACAAACATAGGAAATATAATTAGACTAAGTAGGTAGTATAATTAATGTATCGTTAGTTATTTTTATGTATTAAAGTTTGACTAAAAAATAATAGAAAAGAACAGATAGGTACTAGTAAAATTTAAGATCATATTTAGATTATTTTATTGATAAAAATAATATGAATAATAAAGCCATGATGTGTCAATAAAAGTGAAAAGACTTACCTGTTTGATTTCAATTTATCTCGTAATCTGTGAAACACTTACTACGTAAACTATACTCTGCTATATAATAGTCGAAACACGAAAGAACGTGTAAAAACGACGCCGCAGAGCGCTTGCAGCGAGATCAAAGGGTGCCGCTGCGCTTTGGCCCGCGCCACCACGCAACACAACAAACGGCGATTTAATTTCTATATAGGTACATGATTTCTCGAGTTCTCGACTTTTCTCGAGCTTGATTTCCCGGGAACAAAGCCCAACGATTTCCCGGGAATTCTCGGCTCGAGAATTCCCGGGAATAAACCCTAGATCCAACCCACATGATGGTCGAAAATGAGTTAAGTACGCCAAAGTGGTCTTTATAGTCTATATTTTCATATAGCAAAAACAACCAGATCAAAATACGAATATTAACGTTTTAATCGACATGGGGTACCAACCCACATCTATGACGGGTTTCGGTTTTGTTTTCACAAAAACGATTCAACCTCCTTGGATCATTGAAGTGAAATTATCAAATAAAGAAACTAGTCTACAATGAAAATGTTAATAAGGATCCAATTTACTTGGATTGTATTTGTTAAATTATATTTAAATGAAAAAGAATGCATTTGCAAAATCACAAAAAGGTTTCAAGCGGTTTGGATCGTTTTTGCTAAATGATTTTGTTATGCTAAGGTTCTAATTAAAATAACAAAAATAATCCTAACCACATGAGTAGGTTTTGATAAATTTAGAAGTTATTTTATGTCAACGTTTTAAAATAATAAAATATATTCTTTTTTTTTAAGTAACCCAATATATTTTTTAATAGATTCTTTTTTTTTAAGTACCTAGTCCAAAATATTTTTTTAACATTTTTTTTAACCATCATCATCATATCAGCCCAATGACGTCCACTGCTGAACATAGGCCTCACCTAATTTCCGCCACAACGAGCGATTTTTAATACGCAGTTAAAATTCAACACGAACTTTTTAGTGCCTGCTACTTACTACTTTTTAGTACCTATATATATATATATATATATATATATATATCATCATCATCATCATATCATCCTATCGATGTCCACTGCTGGACATATGCTTCACCCAACTTCCGCCACATTAAGCGGCTTTGCGCCGCCTGCATCCAACGACCCCCAGCAACCCTGACCAGATCGTTGGTCCATCTTATGATCTTATGGTCCATATTCGAGAACCTTTTTCCCCCATCGGCCATCGGTTCTTCAAACTATATGTCCTGCCCACTGCCACTTCAGCGATGCAATTCGTGTCGACAACTTTAATTCTCCTGCGGATCTCCTCATTTTGGATTCGATCCCACAGGGAAACTCCGAGCACAGCTCTTTCCATGGCTCGCTGGGTGACAGTGAGCTTTCTAATGAGCCCCATAGTTAACGGCCACGTCTCAGTGCCATATTATAAGTCATCACTGGCAAATGGGAACACTCATTGGTTGAAAACCTTCGTCTTCAATCACTGGGGTATTGTGGACGAGAATACAGTACGTAGTTTACCGAACGCTGCCCAACCTAGTTTTGGATTCGCCGATTAACCTCTTTTTCGAAGTTGGACCTACCTAACCGGACCGTTTGTCCTAGGTCCTATAAATAAATTTGTGTAACACCGTCCAATAGTCCGCGACACAGTCCATCACTATGGACATAGTAGTTAACATTGATCGTGCGTCCGTGATGCGGCGACTGTTCGGTTGTAGTTACGCTCTGTGTCACAGGTTTATGTGGCGTCTATAAAATAACGCAAATCATTTTATTGTCGGTGGCTGAAAAGTTAACGTCGTAAAGTTTAATGGTCGCTGAAATATATTCCGCGATAGATGCCGCCAGGAGGGGTGGGGGGTGGTGAGGTGCGGGGGAGGAGGGGGGGGGGGGGACAGAGGTGCTATAAAATGAAGCCCACTTTATCCGCTCTGTCTGCCAGAGTCGATAATGTGGGAAAATACTGCATTTACTGTACACTTTGTAACTTTGGTGAACATCTTTGAGGACACATAATCTTCATTGACGATGAAAAATATATACTTTATCTATTTACTCTTAAGTAGTTTTTACGTTTAAAACTGCCTAAACTTTAGATTTATATTTGTTGATATGTTCCATATCTTAATCAGATGTTTAGAACTTTACTTTAAGTCGTAAGTGGTTGCTATCCCTTGGTAAATAATCATAGATAGGTGTTCATAATTATGTACAGGATTATTTCCTCACATGAATGATTGTAATTGTTACGACATTCTGGTAAGTAATGGTTGAGCACAAAATCAGAGCTCAAGTAAGCGCGGTGTACATAATGATCACTCCTGCCTGTACCTCAGCTACCTGTGCGCTATGTACGTCGACAATAATAGCTTCCAACAATTAGTATGAGCTGCAATAGATAACTTGTTTTGTGAGGCGTGCGCGCTAGTTAATTTCACGCGGCTCTGCCTGCCTCGCCGCGCCGAATAAGCCGACGTGATCATCCTTTTTTATAGTCCTAGTCGCTCGTAACACGCGCATATATTCCACTTTGACTAAACAATACAATACTAGCAATAAAGTGCAATGCAAAGCTCTTCATATTTACAGCATTGTAAGTAAACTCAATAAAGTCTCTCTATATTCAAGTTTTCAAGATTCAAGTTCTCTTGTTTCACAAAATATTCGGCAATTATAACAAAACGCATAATGTGTTCGTTGTCTAAGCCCCTCTCCACCCCCCCCCAGCCGCACCTCCCAGGACTGGGCTCTGCACTTAATTGCTGTGAAAAGCGGCACTTGATAATAAGCAGCGGCGGACAAAAGACGCGGTTTCCACTCGATTATGACGCGCCGAGCGACGAGCGCTGCCACAAGATAACGGCTGTCGCGGCGCGGACTCGTACTACACTAATGAAACCAAATGTTAAATATAAAATGTCATTAGTGACGACAAATTATGTAAACTGCGGCCGCCGCCCGGCGCCGCCCGCACTGCGCGCTGCTCACCGGAACTGAACGTTATGTCACCAACAAACTCACTTATATTCTTCACTAATAATTAACGTTATTTATTAACGCTTTGAACCAATATTTATGATTATCTATTAATGCTACTAGTTCAAAACATCATAGGCGACATTTCTATGTTGTTTGCTGACATTCATGGCTTGCGTCCTGTTCAGAGCCCAGTCGACTTACGCCTCGTCCCATTGTCAGGTGATGCTGGCGACGGCGAGCGGAGGCTACGATTTAATTATGACATTATTTAGCGCATGTCAATCAAACCTGGCATCCACCTGGCTCCGCCCGGTGATACAGGTGACAAACATAACTTACCAGAACTGCATACTATGAATTAAACTTATTCGTTTAAGAATATATTATTGCAATAGCATTAGATAAATGGAGAATCGAGTCACAAGACAATATATTTTGATCCAAATTATTATGCGGCAGACTGAGACGGTTTAAATTTAAACTGGAACGTGAATACTTTACAAATATTGACTCGATATGAAAATATATAAATTCAAAAACAATTCAAAGTGGTATCGACACAAGAGCTCGCTAAGAATATTGATTCGAGAACACGATTGAAGAGAAATCCCCATTCGATCTTCAACAACTTCAACATAAATAAAAGTGTCACGGAAGAAAGACGGCTCGGGAGGATCTCCGGGGCCCCGCGCACGGCCGAGGTACGGCGGCGTCCGCATGGAGTCGCGCGGTCTCGCCAAACAATTCAAATCGGATGAAGCGTCACATTCGCATGTGATGGGGCGCGCCGGTCCTACTTCACTCCACAACGATATACGCGACCAACCTCCACAAATAAAACCTCGAACTCGTGAGAATTCAATTTATTATGTTTATTTGGTGTTCGTATGTGTCTCCGCAGGCGCAGTGCGCGGAGACACATACGAACGACCGACGCTGGCATCTCGTAGAAACCAATTAAGATAAAATGGGCGCTACCGTTGCAGCGCGGCAGCAGCGGCAGTGGTGCGTTATTAAAGACTGCTGCTTTACAACATTATTTCAGTACGCACCTCACGAATACTTACGATAAGATAGTACTGAGCGCGGAGCTGGCACTCGTCCATTCTGTTGTCTTGTACTTATGTGTATCCGATACAGATACTCGTAAATGCCCAAGTTTATAAATGGCCTGTTATGAAGACGAACGTGTTAATTAAGTTATAACTCATCGGACGGAGCTCACCAGCACTCGCTAATAGTTAAACTTGTACCTAGTATAGTCGTAAAGTCTCGGAAGCTCCCACAAACGTACAAAGCTGGTGGTTAGAATGATGCTTTGTTCTACTTACAGTCACATTATATCTTCGTACCTAGAAATGTATCCACTCACCATGTATTATTATTTATTCGTATGGCAAAATAAATACTTCAACATATTAAAAATGGGCTCTCATTTTGTGAGATACACAATATGAACTACTACAACAAACTACAGAAGAACATTTGATTCGTAATGCTCGCAGTTAAATAACTACTAGGTCTAGTCATAGTTCAAGTCGGAGCACGTCCACTCTATGTTCTAAAAGAAAACAACATCATATGTTTTCCACGCATTAAGTATTCATAGAATTTTTAAATTTGAATTTGGAATATATAATAAAAGCTTGCACACACTGCATGCAAATTGACACGACAAGTCTCTCTGTGTGTGTGTGATACATCTGTTAATTTGATTTATTCAGTATAACACGTAGCTAGCTTATTATATCTGAATTGTTCATGAAGATATTTTTGACGATTCCTATATAAAATGTCGGTGGACGAATGTGATTTCCTACATCGGATGACGATTTACTAAATTTTACCATAAAAGGTGAATGAAGAATTACATTAGACCTAATACAGAATGTAGTTACTGGTGATTTAAATGAGGGGTCAAAAGAGATGCGTGATTATTTATTTTGATGTCGTGATAATTAAATAAGCTTTTGTCATTCAGTATTCAATATGATACTGACCAAGTGTACGCAGGATCAAGTTTCAATGTTTCAAGTCTAAAATCGACATTATTCAATTATACTGCACGAGTGCATCAACTAATCAACTATAATCGCTTATTTATAATAACTAGCACTTATCTGCAACCAAAATATCTTTACTGTGTGTTTGTACAATAATGTCAAGATTAACTTGACATATAGTTAGTTATATTACAATGGTTGGGTTTAATTGACGTTTGAGATAGAGGCACAAGTTTAATGAGAGCGACTCCAATTACTATCGACTGTTACAAGATTACACAGATTTATGTCCACGGCGATGATTACTCTAGCTGCGACGCCGGTGACGTCACTGTTGCGCTACTGCACTACAAGATACATTCCTTTACACAGTGTTTAACTATCTGTGTGTACAATCAACAACTCAAGACTGTTTATAGAATGTTGTGATTCACGAAATTTCTTTAAACGAATGAAATTTATATAGCGGCGACGTAAAAATGTGTCGTCGTGCGATAAATCGCCCATTACATCGACGTTACGGTGACGGGCCATGAATAAACGTACCAGCGAGGTGCACCACGCACCGGCCTCGTGCTCACCTCGTGCCGCATGAGGCCTCGGGGACCAGCAATGAGCATACAAACAGATATCATCCGTATATCGCTGTTCACCACGTTTAACAAATACGTCGTTTGTGCTTCACATAACGTTGTATATTTCGTAACGAAGCTCGCGATTATTGTAACCAATAAATAACGGAACTAACGGTATCTGTAATCAATCAGTCGTATGGATGGTGTGACGTCACTCGTCGTGTATCTGTCAAACATTTACACCGCACCGCTGTGTATGTAGGCGGAGACTCGACACTCAACCAACATGTAAGACTCCTGCTATTCAAATCAATATTATTTTTAACTGTTTTTACTACCAATAGATACATAGTTTTTCATGAGACGTAGCAATCCGCTATTGTCAAATGGTAGGCAGAAAATGTATAATAGCCATGATGTTTGTCTAAAAGTACAGGTATCCTAAACTTTAGTGAAATTTTAAGCTGATACGTAGCCGAAACATTTTAAATACCATCATACATACTCTCACTGAACCAATTCTAGTTCTTCGGCAACTTACCGGATTATACACACCATGAAGTTTAGTACGTGCCATCTGAGAAGCCTTTTTTATTAGCTGTATGAAAGACCTAATATAAGTAGATATGATGTCAAAAGCAACGAACGAAAAAAAAAAGTGTTGAGGAAGACGGAGGAAGGAGGAAGGAAGACGCAGAGGTGTCTGAAGCGTGAAGTAGATAACTAGTAGTACTAGGTAGTCGCCGTGATTGTCGCTAATCCGACTAACGAGAGGCGACACCAGACACCGCGCCACTCCGGCGACTACCACCACCATGCTCACGCTCTCACCACTAAGGGGGTCTCTACAGAAATAGAAGCTAGGACAATTGTCTAAAAATTAATTATAGGCAAATTAACGAAATTACTTGATATTATTGAAAATTTAAAAATAAAAAAAATATTTTTTTTTCGGCGGCACAGGACCGTTCGCAGTGGCGTAAATTAGGTGAGGCCTATGTTCAGCAGTGGACGTCATTGGGCTGATATAGTGAAGATGATTCAAATTTTTTATATTTTTAAAGATTTTAAGACATACGATAGAAAGTCATAAATAATTTGTTTTAAAATATATAATGTTAAATAAATGTTGTTTGTAAATATAACACATAAAGTTTCTCTGTTTTTTATCGCACTGTGATCTGATGTAGTTACTTTGATTATTTGATTTAGTTACTTGTTAGGCCTAGATCCAGAGTGTCGCGGCCTGTCTTGGTCAATGGAAGTAATCGCGTCGACCACGATGTGCACCACATTTAATTCAAAGTCCGCATCACACAAACTAATTTTATAAAATATTCGCGCCGTAAATTTGCTCAGAACATAAGGAATGTATCAATAGATAGCGCAGCTTCACTAACAGATTACTTTGTGAAACAAATTGTTATTGCTTGATGATTCCTTACTAATGAACACTCCGGACCGAAGCCTACGAAATGAGTTTAGAGTCATTTGCAAGTAAAACCGTTGTGACAAGGGCAATTACAGTGTTAAATAACTGCACAGTGCGTCGATTAATTTAGTGTCTCGGGCCGCGGCTGCGGAGGGGACGTGATCGCTACGTGACCCGGAATCAAACGAGCACCGCCTCACATAAATAACCCACAAGAGACATGATAATTCCGGAACACCCTCAGCTTTCAATAAATTAAAAATCTATGGAGAATTTAATAAAAGTTGTCGTTCGTCTGTGCCGAAGTCGCTAGTCGGAGCGAGTAGCGAGCTGAGCGAGACCGCACCGCGACGGAAAATATCGATGTGGAAAATGTCACCGCAAGCGAATTTATTTTATTTCAAACCGAATAAGAGAATCTGCCGGAATCTTCACATTTTATGTGCGGATAAATTATATCCAGCGTTTCAACACTTTTGTACTTTTTATTTTTGTGTCGACCGAGTTCAACTTGTGTAGATTCTTATTTTTATTGGATATGATTTAACTGAACTAGAACTTTTATAAAATACCCGACCACTTGCGTTTGTTGCAATCTTACGCAGATTATATTGCCAGAAGTAGGACGTTTACACATAAGTACATACATACTAATAGTGATTTATTTGATACTGTAAGCCATTCAAATAAAATACTTTTAAAGTAATTAAAATCCCTGCGTTTAATTGATGACATAAACTGTGGTGCAGCGCCACCGGGCGGCGGGCCAGTGTCACAGCGGCATGCAAATTCGTTGGTGATGTCGCGCCGTCGCACCAAATCAAGATTTAATGTCAATAAAGTTTTACGTGAGTCGGGCCGCACCGTCCGCCGTCCGGCCGCTCGTAAAAATGATATTCATTCGGACACCGGACACTGGACCCGGCGTATGTGACTGGATGCACCGGGTCAACTGTACGCTTATGTTATGATTATAGCGTGACTTTATTACAATTAGCGAGGTGCGATATACGGTTATGGAAAGCGATGGGGGCTGAATGGATAAGGGACAGGGTGCAAATCACGCGGTCCGAGTTCGATCCCGACCGCTTATACTCGTATGTAAGTACTAGTCAAGTGACTTACCATCTGCTAACGGTGAAGGAAAACATCATGAGGAAACCCATATTTCCTAGAAGAAATTGTATGAGTATGTCTGATCCACCAACCCCCACTAGGCCAGCGTGGGTGGATTATGGCCTAAACCCTCTCTGCTCTCTAGTTAGAGGAGAGGAGACTCGAGCCCCAGTAGTGGGGTTGCTGATGATATACGGTTATTATTTTGGTAAGCGCATTATTGTTTTATTACTTGTATATTTAGTCTAATTGTTTGTAGGTATTCTTAGTAGCGTATATGTTAGGTACACAATAATGTATAATGCATTGATTGAATATAACAGATACAAGTGGTTACCAATAGAGTTAATTAATTTAACAAATATTCTAGTTAGCGTCAGTTTAGTTGCTCGCTAAATTGCTTTAAACCGATTCCAATGAATACGATTAGATAAAGTTCGTTTTATCCCGAGCTTAGTTACAAACAAGTGCTTGAAGTCAAATTAATGTAGGCGCAGTCCCGTTCGGCTCCAGTCCCGCGGCACGGGGCCTCTGGCGCGGGACCCCAGGCGCGGCTCTAGTGTGTTTCTAGCTAAATGTCTTATTTATTTTATTTCTGAACTATATTCTGTACCCTGAAACGTTTCTTGTAAAGTAAACCTTGATAAGCGCAAATTCTCTATGGTTTTAGAACGTAGACAGTAAACTCGAATAAGATGTAACAGACCTTTCTGCTGCCGGAGCTTATTTCGTAGAAAAGGGAAATGCGTAAAAATAACAAGTCTATAGATTAAAATGTATTGTTGTGGGGGCGCTGTATAATCACTGGTCGACGTGATACATACATGACGTACACACTATATATGCAGTAGGTACATTTCGATCGTGACGCTTGATGCGATGCGATGCGGTGCGGTGCGCCTCACTCGCCACTGAATATGAGTCTGCCTGAGTCAGCGCTCCACTGTGCACTACGAACCAACGTCCGTCGCCGTCAGTATAAAAAGCCCGTATTCGCTGAACGACGTCCTTTCGCGACGACGCGACGGCGACGTATACTAAAACGATTTTTCTATTATTCGTCTGCGGTGAAAGGAATAAACACATATAATCATAAATGGAAGTTACGAGTTTCCATTCTCCATACGATTATTTTAGAAAGCGAGCTTTCATGAAGTTTGTATGTTACGTATTTTCATGTAAAAACTAGGTACTTTACGTAACTTAGGCGCGATAATGTATTTCGAGTTCTCAGAATTCAGAAGAACAACAATCGTAGTTCTTTTTAACGGTAGCTCAAACTGACTTATAAATAATATAATAAATATTATGTGTATGTCGCAGCCAACTGGTTAAATCAGCCATTTAATTAACTACCTAACCGTTTAACGAAATGGCGGCGTTCAACTAACAGCCTAAATGAAATTCAGCCGGCTAATGCTTAGGCCATACATTTAACAGAGTGAACATTGTTTACCCTAGCCTTCTAACATAACCAATCCATGTCCTATTTGCACTTAAAGGTATTTCAAGGCTAAAAAAAATAACCAATTCTAACCTTACTTATCATTTTCAGATCCGCCCAAAACATTGTTTGGTGATCATAGATCAACTATTTTGGGAACGAATATATAATATGAAATAATACGAATCTACTTTTTAAGATACACATTTACATTAATTAAATAAAATTTAAAGACTAGGTTAGGCAAGTGGTTAAACGTTGTCGATTCAAGTCAGTTGCTTAGTCGTTTAATTGAATGGCAAATATCGCTCAGGCAGTTGAACGCCGCCGTTTAGTTAAACAGCTATGCAGTTAATTGAATGGCTGATTTAACCAGTTGGCTGCGACATAATATATATGGCAACGCATTACATAAGTTATATCTATTATTTTTTATAAAACCTATCTAGTTTGATAAAGGTATGGTACGGTAAAATGAGAGCGGAGCGGCTCTATCAAGAGAACTAAGAAGTAAGAAGAAAGTAACGGTCGTAGGTGTAAACTCAGTCACAAGTCATGAGGACACCGTACACGTTGTGGTATGTTCAGATATGAATCAATTACTAGTGATGTATGTATATGTCATATCGCACCACGATGCATCACGGCAATGGACGGCAGCGCCAGCGGCGGCGGCAGCGGTAGTCCACAGATCAATGCGATCAAAGCTAAACCTGGGCTTAACGGAAGCGAACCGGAACTGTTCAAGCGATAGGAGCTGAGCGATCTTTCACCCTCTTGTACTGTGTATGAATGGACTTTATGCAATTCTTTTAATTAAAGGAATTTCATCTGGCAGGTTAATTACACCAATAATATCAAATAGTGTAGTCAGAAGAGAACTAAATATATATGGTAACAAGGAAACAAACTTTAGAATAAACAGTGAAAAGCTTATGCTTTAAGCCGGCTGTCCTACAACGATAACAGTCCCATAACTCGGCCGTATCGGGTGTTGGACGTGATGTATAGCCGCTGCCCGCCTAATTACAGACCGCGGCTTATCTCGCAAAAAAACCGCTTACGATCGCACCGCGGCCGCGGCTTCACAAGCCTCACTTAGATACGGTTTGATGCGTCACCGTCGCGGTGGAGACAACCACCATACAATTAGTCGTATAATTACCGCCGCGATATTACACGGATGATGGCAGTGATCCAGCCGGCCCCACAACATTGACATGATACTCGTTATAGTAGTCTGCGGACTTGTGTCACTTGTCTTTGGTGACAACCGCTTACTATCAATTATAAAAAGTATACATCCCTAAATATATAGGTACTTTTTATGATTGAAAGCGGTTTATTTAATGTAGTGTTTGAGTTTGATATAACAAGCTCAGTGGTTTAAACGCATGTTTAAACAAATATATTACTTAGTAATTAAGTTAACTAAATTGATACCATCGCGTTGCGTTTATATACTGTTGCTAGTTATTTTTTATTAGAATAACATTGCTAAAGAATCCCCACGATTAGTTATAAAACTTCGTACAGAAGGTTCACTATAACGCGCGGTGCGGTGCTATTAACAATGTGTTTTTTAATAAAAGTGGCGCATATTCAAGCTGGTTATAAGATAAAGTTTAAATTGGATAAAACAATAGTTGGTGCGGCACACGAGTACATACTTACTGGCTACAATTACTACCAGCTGCAAGTGAACTGTCTACCGGCGGATTACATTTTAAATGGATTTAACCGCCTGCAGGTTTTTATAAATAAATGAACAATTCATTTATATTGAAACTTAAGTGCTTCATTATAATATAATTATTTAAAATTTAAAACAATTAACAAGGAATACTTTGATAACAGATAAAATTATCAATTGACATTTCATTATCTACCTCAGACTGTCGCGTCTGCGTCACCACATTCACAAAGAGCCAGTACTGACATGAATGTAGTCAATGTCTACCTTACGAAGTGCATGTTATATAGCAGGGGGAGGGGTCGTGTGGTCACCTCCATCACGACTAATAGCATTAAACCGCCGTGATCATGTTACCGCGCCGGCGCCGCACCGCACCGCACCGCGAGTGCAAACACGGTGCCGACTGTACCCGCAACGCACTCCCGACAATATTTGCTTGTTTTATAATTAGTCGAGTGTACTTTGAGACATTTACCAATACCAAGGGGGCGGTGAAAGCGATATTATTTAAATAAATTGTTGATAAAATCAAGACAACGATGTAAAGTGCAACATGAAAACTTCAACTAAACTTAACTGAAAACTTTTATAAGTTTGGTGCCTTCTGTGAATTATATTTTGAAGCCGAAATTGGTTTCATTGCTCACTCAGTACAGCGAGGTGCTAGAGAGCAGCGAGTAAACACTCGAACTTCAACATACTACGTTTTAGTTATTGCAAGGTACTTATTGAAAGGTATTGGCTGCGTCTACTGCTGATCACGAGTATGATTCGCACGTCTCGTTCACAAACATGTATCCAGTTTTCAGTAAGAACTTTTTTGTTAGTTGCTTCTAGTTTGGAAAAAGAGAGAATATTTTGTATTTTCGTGGATCAAGAAGCATTAAAAAAAAAAACACAATAAAAAAACTTCCAGCCGTCCTGGCTGAAACATTAATAGTATATAGGTAAATTTATACATTATAAGAATTAATTAATTATAGATTATTAATAGATCATACCACGAAATACGGCTACGAGCCCATTCGACGCTAAAAATTCGACCCCACATTAAAAGTTGTAGATTCGACCCGTTTTTGGGAGTATTTATTGTAGGGACGATCCAGAAAAAAATAAATTGAAATTTTTTTTGAGCCCATACTCCGTGATAAACTAAAATGAAGTAGAACCATTGAACATGTAAGAGGTACAATTAGTAGAGCCCACGACACAGGTAAGTATATCATACACCAAAGTTGGACTGGACAAGCCTCGCCGCCGCGCCCCGCCCGCACCGTTCCGCCGACTGTTTGTTCTGAACGTCTGTGCACACATCCAATACCACACCCTTTACGGCACAAGGTTCATTTCTAACTAAAATAAAATTGTTTCTTTTGAAATGTACCTACGATTCTTCAGCAGGAAAATAACATTAGTCAGATGGAGTGGACGAATGTTGCCTTGGCTAAGAAATAGCATTTATTATAAAAGTAGATTTGCGTGTTCGAACGATATAATTTAGTTATTATCGCTTGTTGTCGCAAGTAGGCAGTACCGGGGCTATACTTCACGAGATCTCTGTGTGGTCTTACTTGATGAACTACATTTACTTAGATGACGTGTAATGACCATTTAATTCAGTGCCCTTAATGAGCGCGCGTTCGAGCCAGTCTGTGCACCTACATAGCTCGTACTCGTACTAGTGTACCCGCAGCAATGAAGTTATCTAGTCGCAAAGTGATATTGTAGTAATAGTTCAATTAGATATCGGTATAATGTTGATACATCGTCGCCATGCGCCAGTTTCGTAAGCTTGTCGCTTGTCGGCGATTAGTCGCGGCTCGCAGACATAAATAACATACAGTTGTACAATTTGAAATGTAAATTATACGAAATTCGTTTCTAAATCTAACTGTATTTGTTAATTAATCAAGTGTCGCTTATTTATGGTTGATTTCTCCACAGTTTCGGAAGGTGACACAAAGACATGTATCTATATTTATGTGGATAATAATTTGCATGCATCGCAGCGTGTGCGCCAGCTGCCAGCCAACGACTAAAGCGCACGGACGCACCGTGACCGGTTCTATGAAAGTATCTGCGTATTATGATAATGTTCCATATTAGTTAGAATATTGAGATTTATACAAATAAGCTCACATCTACCACTCCTACGTACTATCGTAAGTTTAATTTCGATTATGAACTTACAAAAGTTTACGTCGGAGTGGTCGAGTCATCATGGATTGCTTTTAATTTAACCAATTTTAAAATAAGAAAGCCCGAGTAAATGTAGTTAGAATGTATTAATTTTTCTCTAAAATGTTGGGCTCACGATGTGAGTCAAGCAAGCACAGCAATCAGGTATTGTGTCTAACAAGCAAGCACAGCCATTTCTATAGTTATAAAAATCAGTGATCAAGAGGAAGATGCCATCACTATCACAAATCACGGTGGTCGGTGGTTCACTAGGTACAGCTATCTTCAGTGTAATGGCACTAATTGAAATACTCAAAATAATCGTGCCAAATCGCTGTCATTTCCCTTTTGTTTTTAAGTTACCTTCTAAATGAATCTATTTGCGTCTGCTTTGAACATGGTATGAATGGTCCGGCCGCCTCGGTCCGTGCTCACTGCTCAGTCCCCGAACACAACGGAGCGTGAAGCACCGCCACACTACCTCTCACCGGTCACTGAGTTGTATGTACCTTACATTGTTGTTCCCAGCACTGAAAGCATTAGACTTTCTTGGGTGCTCGAAGCGTTACAGTACTGTGAGGTTCGTTACTATCATCGAGGTTAAGCAACGTTCGGGGAGGTCAGCCTATAGATGGGTGACCGTTTGTGGTACCTTAAATCTCGAGGGAAAGCACGGAAAGCTGGTCCTGGTTACTTACCATTTAATGTGGTAGTCGTTAAGTGAAGCTGGAAGCCTGAGCGACATAACTAATTCCAACTCCAGGGTCAGCCTTAAGCCAGTGGAAAGCCACAGTACATGTACGTGAGTACTCTGTACTCACGTACATGTACTGTGGCTTTCCACTCTATTTAAAACATGTACTCTATTTAAAACTTTCAATGCAAGTTTCCAGATCCTTTTTAAATGTTCGCACGCTTTTATGTCTGAAAACTAATCAGATAATCTAAGCTTTGCTAACAGATAGTCTGTGAGTCGTCGGCGCGGCGTCGGTTCGTTACTGCAAACTCGACGCGTTTTCACTTTAAAGGTAGAGTGCTACGTTCGTACTTTATGTTAAATACCTTTTTTGTAGCTAATGTAAAATACTCTGAAGCACCTCGAAAGTTTTAGATTTTTGCAAATCTTTCGGTAATGGCTTTATTGTATTATATACCGATAAAAAATATTTGGATTATGGCACTTGTTGCTCTTTCACTGTTCTTTTGTAAAGAAATATCAGGTAAATCTGAGTTTTTCTTGTTTTTATGAGTATAGAGAAGAGATACTTACTTGAGAAAATTTCGTATGAAAGTTTCATATTATGATTTACTCAATTGTTCCGAAGTCGGCCGACTAACGTATTTAATTAAATACAGTAGGTAAGTTAATTTTTTCATTGCAGGCACAGTAATACTAATAGCATAGTTTACAGCAAACTGAATACCACTCCAATAATGTAACCCTAAGTTGTTAAAGAGATATCACTTCTTAAGAATGTTTCTAAAAAAATATATTATATTGTTGCAATTCTCAGAATGCAGATCAATTATAACTGTTTCCAATCTCATAACATTTATGCTTAATTTTCAGGTACAAAACAAAGATATGAGGAGAGAACAGAATGTATTTCAGTACTAGTATTGAAGCGAATGTGCAAGTGGACACAGTTAGTAGTGCGACACGTCACAAGCTGCAGGCTCACCAGACGTGTCACGCGGGGCCCGCGGGGCCCCCACAGAGTACAGACACGACACAACCAACTACACACAACTTAGTCGTTATCGCCACCGGCTCTGTGCTCATATCGCACGTGTGCTCAACCAACTAACTATGAATACGTAGTCCTTAATACTACGCTACTGAATGCTACTAGTTATTTCAAATGTATTTACCTATCACGTCTTATACTGCAGACAAACCACTAATGAGCGTTTTTGTACTAAAAGAAAGTAAGCAGGTAAGTACACGGCCTATAGTTGTCTAGAATTCACGGAACAAGGCCTGAGCGTGGCTTTATACCGAGAATAATAAAGAGCTCAAGAGCTACTAATTGAAAAAAATATTGCAATCGAACATAGAAACTGAATGTCAGTCTATAATGCTCTAGGTTCGTGCCGTAGAAAGATCGAATGAAGTAATAACATTTATAAATGTTAAAATACACAAAGCAATGTCCTCTGCCGCGTATGAATGCGGTATATTCAAAAACTACTGAACGGATTTTCAAGCGCTTTTCACCAATAGATAGCGTGATTCATAAGATTAAAATATGTTATAGCAAGCGGAAGCTAGTTATACATATTCACAAATGATCATGAACTCGGACGGAGCGCGGCGGCTCAGCTCATTATTACGTGACATTTTACATTGATGTAACCCGTCATCTTCTGTAAACGTCATTACGGTAATGTTAGGTATATACACGATACCTGCCGCGGGCCAAAGGTGCGGGTTCGATTACCGCACGATGCTACAACATATAACACACAAAGTGTATGTATGTCATCGTCGTTATAACAGACATTAGAGTTGCGAGGGTACTTATACAATACAATATAGTTGCATAGTTACTTGCTTACGGCATCATTAGTTGTGTCTACAAAATAAATGTCAAGTAAGTAGTGCACATGGCCGGCCGTTCTCATTATATTTAATATTGCAATAATTTTTATTATTGTTCGCTAAACTACCCATGTGTTCAAACGACGCTTGCAATAGAACAATCGCACCTAATTCTTTATAATTTAGATGCGTATTACCGAAACTTCTCGCTGTACATTTGTACCGATCGTAATAGTAAACATTGAAATGAGCAAATATAATATAAATTTTTATATGGTGATAATAAATCAAATATGTTTTGTCTACGGCCCCTTTTTATAGATTACTAAATTAAGCGAAATTTTGTGTAAAAAGTGGGTTTTGTCATTATAATATGTAATTATATTATTATGCACAAACAAAAGCACTGCGCACTGTAGGCATGACACTAACGAGTGATTGCGTCAGCGTAAAGTTTATTTATAAATTCTATGATTCTTTGTCAGTAATGTTGACGTAATCATAAATATAATTACTAATTTTACACGTTTCTACAGCAGGATGATAATATAATTTAAAATCCTCAAAAAATCTAGAACAAACGACAAAGGTACAAGTGACTAAAATATTGTGCTATAATGTCCATAAGATCATCTTCATATAGGCTTGTGACAGGGTTTACCAAGCCGTCCAGAAGGTTTCCAACTTAGTTTATCGGCAAAACATTACTGCAACTTGCATCCAAGAATACCTTAATCTGGCTTCTGAAGCACGCAGATGCTGTAAAATGAAATTCCACATGTGGTCGACGGAAACCTGACTATGATCCGACCTTGTCAAACCACCAAGCCACGGCCTCGCCAGAGATACAAGGTATTGTTCTAATCATCATAGGGTTGTGTAGAACTGTAGCGCGCTCGTTTCACTGCGATTAGTCGTTCAGTCGCGTAGTTGTACATTTAAGTCATACAGCATTAATTCATACAATATTAATATTTTATGGGCCATGAAAGAAATAGTCGGTTTGCAGTTCTAGCTACGAACGTCTTGGGGTTTTATTGACTGTCTGTGTCATAAGCGAATCAACTTGTCAATTAAGTACTGGGGCATTGAGTATCTATCAAATAGCGTTGTGATGTTAGCGTAAAGATAAATGAGTAATATGTTATATTAACTCGGACTGAATTAGTTAATTAGTAACGGACGGGACATTGTAACTACCAACAAACAGAAATAGGTTTAGTAACTACTTTAGACATTTGCATCGACGTAATTAATGATTCTAATATTGTTAGCGATTAGCGATAGCCTTACAAAGATCACATTTTAACTGTTAACCAAATAAGGCTAAGACCAAATAAGTTATATTTTGTGAGTCACGTTTTTATCGTGTAACTTACATTACATTTAGTTTCACACAAAAACAAAACCAAATTACGCTCACTTGAGCAAAATCAATTCTTATTTAATTATATTGCAGTATAATTTTATTGAAACGATTATTACAATATAATTAGCATAATAGCGGTGTTCGTTGCACCAATTGCGAGTGTCGACCAGTTAACAGCGTTGTGCAGATTTATTGAGCGATATTAACACGTATTTAATTTGTCCCATTAACATAATGAGCCTGCGACAGTGCCAACATTCAACAACAACATACAAACGTCACCACTGTTACGTACCTAGTTCGCAGTTGGAAATGTGGTTTATAATATGCTCAATCACTAACATGCATGACTATGGTTCAATCTTATATTATAATATGAAAATAAGTATTGAAATGGTTTCACAAATTTAATTTGATTTACTCAATTAAAAGAAAATACATAAAAAATATATATGGCAAAACATTATAAAATTATTTTCCTGGCCGAGTGTATCAATAACTATCTAATATTTAGCATGTAATAATCGCTGTCACTCTTGACTCGCACCGGTGTTACTGACAGGCCCTGTCGCGCGGGGCGTGTGCTGCACCAATAATGTCTTCATATCGTCCGTCGCCGAGTCATTACGATACTTCAACGTATACAATTAATTCCTATTAAAGCTACTGTTAACTGCGAGCTGAGTTCACCTGAGCCCTGTGGGGACTGTGACACTACACTAGGTGCGTGTTGCATCGCGTTCTTGTCTTATGAATATACCTATTGATAATCTGTTTTATATATTCTACTAAGCTTAAGTGCCAGTTAAAAGGTTTAATGAATTTGCCTATTTATATATTATGTTGAAATTCTTAAACATAAGAAGGACTTCTTCTTTTGAATGCATTTTCAAAAAATCTTGAACATAAAGCTTATGTATAATTATGTTATTTTATTTACTTAGAAACGTATCCCTAACACCCTATATTATTATTTGTTCACTAAACAGCCCGATTCAAGAACTAGATTGCCTCTTATTGTTAAAGATGCTGCAGGCAGGGAAAGTATCTCAAATGGTAAAGCAAGAACTAGTAGCAACTTACATTTACAGGTAATGATATTCTAGAATGTTTTGGACCTACCACTCGTAGTTTGTGTCGTTCTATTTTATTTATTTATTTACACACAAATTATGTGTCAAAATGCGGGCTTAGTGCCACAAAAGCATTCTCTACCACCCAAAACTTAAAAACGTGTTCTTTTTTAAGTTAAAAACCACGAATTGTTGTAACAGTAACTTAATCAAAAATCTCTCCTTAAAAGCGTGGCCATTTTTGTACACAGTCTCGCGGGGCAAAGCGATCTCTCCACATAAAACATTAATTACATAGAATATTAATGCTTAAAAGAGCATGTCCAATATTTCCATCAATAATTCTATATAATATCAAAATTTTATTTTTTCATACAAATAAAAATCATAATAATCAGGTAACATGAAAACATGACAAATCTTTAAGTTTTACTATGAGTTGCAGTTTACGGCGCATATAAAATCGCGGATGTCGCCGGGGGAATGGCTAGTGCTATTACAATATAATTAATTAAAGTGCGCAGGTTGCGTGCCAAGTAATTAATTTGTAAATATAAATGTATCGTTAATTCGTTGAAGTTTACAAGCCGCCGCAATTATTATCTTCACGATTATCATTATGTTGTAAAATGTAAACTGTCGCCACAATCTCCTCTGAAATATAGTGTGTGCTACTGTTGCCTAATAGATCCTGGGTTCAGATATCGGGGCAGCTAAAAACTTTATTAGGTCTTTAAATCGTGAAGTTCTTAAAAAACTTATCTCCAATTTACATGGGACTTAGCTGGCGACATAATGGAATAGTGGACTACATAATGGTGGAATACATAATGGACAGAATGGAAAATGGTAGCATGCCGGCGCTGTATCATTTATTCGTGTGTGTTTTTTATCTTTGAAGATTAGGTACTTACTATACAAATTTCAACCGTGTTTCTAAAACTACAAGTTGACGTAGTCTACTGTGGCAGTGTTGCAATTACAATATTAGAAATAATATGAATGAGTAGTTGTAGTGTGTATCTGTGGTGTTGTGGTGTTGTGGTGTTGTGGGGCTGTGGTGCATGGTACACGCCTTAGCCGCGCGAGTAACGACAGATGTGCACTTAATTATTACTCTCGCTCCAAGATGAATATGTAACTATGTGCAGCAAACGGATGCTGTGATAACACCCTGTCGAACTGTATGAATAGCTTTTTAATAAACATGAGAAAATGTTTTAGTTGCTAGTTTAGGCCTCGAAGAAATAAATGCACGTCATGCGACCGTTTTCGTTTCGGTTCATCGAAAAAAACCTGTTTTATAGGTTTGAACTATGATCGGTCCGACATGCGAATCAATGGTGCAGTATTCTAAATAAGAGGTGGCTCTATTGTTAAAGAATTTGAATTTATCATGAAGTGATGAATTTAATATATTATGTTTGTGCGTTTGAAAAAACTTGTAGGTTTAACTATGGATCTTGTAAAATAAAATATAGAGTATAAAAGGTTTCCTGGTTGATCGATTACTCGTCGGGTAGTACTCGTACATGCCGCTAGAGTGAACACGTATAAATCAAGCCGAGATATAATCTCCATCTGTCCTAGGAGCTCTATCAATCAAAAGCTAATGCCTAGTATTGAGCTCTGCAGGGCCGCCCCGCCGCTGCCCCGTCGCTGCGGATACTAGGTTACGAGGTACACTCATCAATATGTGAGATCTCCAAGGGACTCATTTGTTTATTTATCTAAGGAGGAAGACATCTAGTGTTTTATTAATAGTAATTTGGTTGTGAATTTATTTATCATCTACCAAAATGTAAACGGTCCCATAGACACAGTGAAGTTCTATTACCTACTGAAAGATAAAATCCCTGAAAAACCGAGTTTCTATAAAAAAAATTGAAGTTTCTATGGTCTATTTTTATTATTTCTATGGTGGTGATGGTGAATGACCTATTTTTAGGCACACTTGCCGTGCCTTATGTTTCGTTCTAAGAATAATATTATTAGAATAATATCAGCCGAAAGTAGTCTGAAGGTCATAGAAAATACCATATTTATATTCCATTCGCTTACATAGAGTCTATTATAATCCAGTAATCGTATGTCACGTCGAAAAAAGCTTACGCATTCTGGTCACGGGGACAAAACCCTAGATCTCTGAGTTATCAGTATCAACCCGAGGTTTTAGTAAGGCTAGTTTAGCTTAGGCCCCGTAAAAGTTCGGTCAGCGAAATGTCTCAGCTTAACAATAAAAGATTTAGGTCGTAGATATTGAACAAGTTCGTGTACTGTATGAGACATTCGTATAATTAGATAAAACAAAAGCTAAAGAGACAGAACAATTGTTGAGTATCAAGTTAGAACAATGTTTATGGAGCAAACACGTCATCAATCTTAATAACATTAAGGAATGAAACAAAGCTGTATTGTATTACAGTGATAAGTGGCAGACGTAGATTTGGAGCCGCGTTCATACAGCCTTAATAGCCAAACACACAAAGCTCGGCGACGATTAAGCGAGGGATGACAAAAAGACGGTCAATAATAACATACACTAATACCCATTCATTACTGATGAATGAACGAGCGAGACACAAATATATAGCGAAGGCGCTGAATGTGAAAGGGACGGAGCTAATTGTTATATAATAAAAGAGAGGTTTAGCGGGGAAGCAGTACGATAGAGTAATGAAGTCGCTACTGTGAGGGAGATAAGCGACGTCGAAGTCTCCGCGAGGTTCGTTAGTGCGGCGGCGGCGGTGGGCACCCGGCTCTAGATGAGAATCAGAGAACATTCCACTCGGAGTAATGTGGGTTTTATGTGAATCAATCACGTTTGTCATAGCCGTCGGTTACGTATCGGCGGATTCACGCTCTACATCATCTTGGCTGTGACGTCACACTGGAAGCCTGAACCCAGCCACGTATTGTACTAGCAAGTATTATATTGTATGTGTATTTAGGTCTTGCATTCACTTTGATCGTAAATAATTACTCAAATCCCAGTAACAAAATTTGGCATTATACAAGTCCTGATAACGACTTAGAATTTAGAACATGCTCGTTCTTAATGTGTATAATAAACTTCAAAGTTACTAAGCTACTTCAAATAGACATTCACTTAAAAAAATGTCATATGCCTTTTGCTGTTTAGAATAATTTTCCCCAGAAAGTTAAATATTGGGATATCGTATTGATGTCCTTACTCTGTACATGTTTAATGATATCTGTATTCTGTACATATGTTGTGTGTTCATCTTTCAGCGAGGCTCATTATAAGTTGCGTCGTCGATACTTGCTCATAAATCAATTTGATAAATGTTCCGAACTGATGTTTTATTATTTATAGCAGGGGGGGATCTCTCTGTACTCAACAGCTCTATTGAACGTTTGTTATCTTTATTATGTTCATCTTCTATTAAATGTTCTATCACATCATATTTATTATTTATTGCAGAAAAAGGTTCAGATTGAACACGTATAATATTATCCAAACATTATTTTTTATTAAATGAGTATTAACATTCTTTGAAGGAGACCCATGCCCAGCAGTGGGACGTTTATGGGTTAAAATGATGATGATGATGAGTATAAATGGTTGTGAAAAGAAAGTGAAAATAATGATGCTTCGCATAAAAACGGTGATTCCACCTCAATCTTGAACAAGGTCAGTCATCTCTCAATCATCATCTGATGAATTGAAGAAGCACTCTCGTTGTACTACTCAGTAACTAGCTACTACGCTTCTTCACTTAAAGAAGAATAGCGAACAATGACCCAAGAGACGGCACAGCACGGTAACTCTTAGCTATTTCATAATATCTAATAGCTTTAACTGACATTGAGTTATTATCTGCTAGGTTCCCCTCCGATATAATCATTTTGTCGTCTGCTGTAATAATGTTATGTTTAACGCTTGACTCAAACTAAAGATCACAGAGTGGTGAACCGTCGCGCGACGCTACTAAACTAAACTACACGAATATGTAGTATGAAGTGTTTATTTAAGTGTATGTAATATGGCGAGCTCTGAAGCTGCGCCGCGCGCGGGACCCTGCACCTGATGCGTTGTGTTGTTCTTGCTCAGTAATGGCGCATAGACATCGACATCGGCGAGGAAACTGATATCCCCTCGAGTTATCAGTTATTGTAAACACGGAATTTTATTTGTACGTCATATATTGTTTCTTTTATGACGTGTTTTTATAATAAATGCCATCACTTTTTTGTCTCTATTAAAAGGCGGGGACGATTTAAACCTTAATCCACTATCATTGCGAGTTGGTGGACCAGACGAGATATAACAAGTTGACTATTCCACTAGGCGGGTTTTGTTACGCTATTTTAATTAAGCATACTATCAAATTTTTGACAAATCTGCTCAGAGATCATTATTATGTAAGTGAAATGTAATGAAGCTATACTATAAATTGTATATAAATAACATACGTGTATGATGATACATACATTACGTATTATTACTAGAGTGGAATGTTCTCAGTACAAGAGGAAGGATCAGTTGTAGAGCGCGTCTGGCGTCGGGTTGCGCCGCGATCTTGTTACGATCGGCGAAAACATCACTGCCTCTATACAAACGATTGAGCCGTTCCAAAACAACCTTTATTCTGTTTTCTACCTGGATGAGATGTTACTACTGTAATAATATACATAGTATTTGCTTCTTAGGATATTTTGATTTTAATTTACTGCGCCCATTGTAAATGTGAGATCTTGTATTTACTATTTATCAAATTTAAATTATCGGAAAAAAAGTGTGGCCTTAGTTTTATGGCAATTCTTCTCATGGCTGAATCTATGACTTCCGGTTAGCCAATGAGCTATAGAATGACGTAATTTTAACTAAATCTATCTAGTAATAGGTTTCTTGAAGAAATACAAGATCCCAGAGTTAAAAGTACATGTGATTACAGTGCACTGGGGTACAATACAGTCAGTTTTGTGGGAGCCTGACACATTACATTGTAGATTGACATCAGTTCAATAAACGAAGCGATGTATTTGTACTGTTGCTATCTGTGTGACATCCTACAATCTTGTGAGTTGATATAAGTGCATCAGGTGGGCGACACAGTGTCTGTCACAGCTCGTTCAGATGATTCGTATTGTCACTAAACTTACATCACACCTGGTTATTTGAATATATATTTTTCTGTGTCTAATATATAAATGTGGGTGTGAAACACCTCTGCCTATCCCTTCGGGGAAAAAGGCGTGATGCTATGTTATGTGTCTATATATTTGATAAATACGACCATTAATATTAGGTTGAAATAAAGCAATAATACGAATTAAGTATACTTTTTAATTGTGTTCCCGATCTCGTTTCTAAATAAAAGCAGACTAAGTCGTGGAAATCTTTACTAGAGAATAACATTGTCTCATTAGATTATATTTTAATGACGATAGACTTTCAAATGAGGAAAATATAATGAACGTTATATTAGATTAAGATGTTCAGACAGACACAAAGATTATTAAGAAAACATTAATATACACTTTTTGTTTTGTTGTATTTAATTGTAGTTAGGAACGCGACTGAATACCTCGCAAGTAGTCGCAAGTGTCAGTGCTCCCAAATACTCTATCAACGATGAATTCCAGAGGAGGAAAAAGTGTCCTTGGATCCTTCGAAAGGATCTATTCTAGTGGACGGAGGGAACTCTCCGTTACTCTAAATTGATTTAATGTGGTAAAAAATTATAAAGAGTCTTACACATTGTGCAGCTGTTCGTTTATATTACATTGCTATATACATTTGTGTCCAATGACATAGGTCGGGACTTACGTGTGCAGAACTATTTAATCCTAGATTAGGTCGGTAATCCACGGTATTGTACGTACAACGTAGGTATGTGGACACAATGGGAGCCAGTGGCACATTCACGTACGAGCCGAGCACAATTGTTGCAATAGCACAATGAGAACGTAGCTGAAGGGACCCACCGACTATGTGCGGTCACCGGGCGCCACGCGCCACGCACCGGCTCGGTCACGTGCGCCTTGTGACGTCACATTATACAAACAGCACAAATGTTCCTTAATTTATTACACCATAGCATGTATTAAATCAAATCAAACTATATGCAATTAAAAATTGCAGAACGTAGCTATCTGTTCCATCAAGTTAACTGCGGATTTGGATATTTCATATATACATTTATAACTGATAGTTTGCTATTTACGTAGTTTTATATAAAATTTAATGTTTAGCTAGCTGAGACTAGAGTTTATTCGATTGATAGTAGACTTACTCTATAAATGTGGATGATTATCGTCTCATACTCAAGAGCGAGTGACAATTTCTTGACAATCGTCTAAATGACAATTTCTGACCAAATTCGAATGTATAGTAAGTGGACAAAGAGCGTCCCACGGCGGCGCGGGCTCGAGGTGGCTCTGTCGGCGGAGCTCGACAGTCGGCTAAGCTCAGAGGTAATCCGCGAGACTGTCACAACACTACCGTCATTGCGTCACTGATTAACAATACATCGGCATTAACAGACGTGCACAACCCTTTGTATTGTGGACTCCGGGCTCCGGGTGCTCCATGTCACTTTGTTAGAATACACAATTAAATACTGATGTTTTGTTGATAGAAGTAGGTAATATATTTTTTTATTTATATGTAGCAATACATTTTATTAAAACTATAACAATGTAATTCTTATTAGCTTATGGTTCTGTTCGTTATTACACAGGTTGTCGCTTTTCATAGAAACCCTTGGAATGGCAGAAAAGAGAAATTACCTAATTTGTGTTATTTTTCATAACTTGTAGTCAATTATTTTATCAATTAACTAACAAACACAGTTATTGCTATTTTCTGTCAACACTGTGACACAAAACAGTTTTTTAACAAAAAGACAAAAGTTTAATTATCAGGTACAGCAATAATAATTCTATGCTGTGCTCTATCCACAGAACAATAAAAACCTATCTCTGGTCTGTGGCTCCATCACTCAATTTTTAAATCACAAGAATATCAAAATTATGTTAAGGAGACGTGCTGTGTGTACCTAACCAGGGGAACCAATAAACAGGATATCAGCACGCTTGTTCTTTGTTACACAAGAATGCTTACCTTGAGGTACTGACACTATTCTCATCCAAACTTGTTTGTTGTGAACTCTTACCTGAAACAAAACAAAATAAAACGTTAGCCGGTGCAATACAGAAAACAAGAGAACAACAAGATTTGAACGTGATAATGATAATAGTTGGTCCACACCGCACCACACCGCACCACACCGCACCACACCGCACCACACCGCACCACACCGCACCACACCGCACCACACCGCACCACACCGCACCACATCGCACCACACCGCACCACACCGCACCACACCGCACCACACCGCACCACACCGCACCACACCGCACCACACCGCACCACACCGCACCACACCGCACCACACCGCACCACACCGCACCACACCGCACCACACCGCACCACACCGCACCACACCGCACCACACTCGCACTAACTTTGTGAACGTATCGAACGAGTATTGTCCGCTACACGTGTGACACGTGTCGTTAGTTTACAAACAACTCGCTCACCCCTGAACTGCCTTAGAAACACGTCGGCCGATGTCACACTCACAAGGCCAATAATATCTGTATGAGGTTTAATTTAAACAATCGTGTTGCATAATTATATAAAATGTAAAGAGACTAGTATGTAGTGAGCTTTTAAAGTTTTAAATGATATACTTTGGAAGTTCTGTGTCGTCAACATGTTATTTAGTGTGTGGATGTAGTGTCGCTGTGTGCTTTGTATTATGTATAATTAATGTTATAAAACTCAAAGTGGTATAAGTACCCTTCTTACTAAAACTTAGTGAAACTTTGTTGTAGTAATATTAGTAGTAAGTACAACAAACTTGGCCTAGATGGTGTGAGTGAACAAAGAAACTGTGAGCTGAGCTGAGCTGAGTCTGTGGCAACACAAAATGACAGGGAGCGTCATGATGCGGCTCATGCCTTTATCAGCCCTCCACAAAGGCACGCGGCCAAATCTTAGCGGGACTCGCACCACAACCAGGGACTTGGACAATATACGGAAACTAACCTAATTCAATTATCAACATTCTGATATTTTCTTAATTAAAATAAACTTGATAACATGTATATTTGTTTTCATTTATTATTTCTCAGACATTAACTAAGTATACATTATAAATAAAAAACATACCTAACTTGGAGTGGACGTAAATTTAATTGCTTAGTAAGAGATCGAGGTGGTGGTGTACGTGTAACAGACTCAACGATCTTCGTAATCAGAATTTACTTCAACAAAATTGCTACAAATTAAATAAGACTGAACAATAAATAAATGATAATTTAATCAATGTTCAATAATCAAATGAAGTGTTTTTATAGATTTCCCAGAAACTATAAGTTTGAGGCCCTGAATCACTCGGAACTTTCCCTTATGTTCACAGCTCAATGTGAGTCACTGTGAGTTCACAAACACGCAACCTGACAAGCCTTTGTATTTTTATAATAGCTAGGATATGAGTACATAATATGTAGGTAGGTAGTTCACGCGAGGTGTAATCTCGCACGTCGTAGAGTAAGTTCACAGCTTCAGTGGCTCAGTTATATCCTTACAATAAAGGAGCAGCGGTTCGGATTACCCTGACTTAGCCCCGAGTGGCCCGCAATATGTTTAGTTACACCCCCCACCCCTCCGTACCACCCCGCACACCCCTCAACTCCACAAATTGTCTACGGCTTGAGCTCGTAATTGAATTTATAATAGGTTAGTTTAAGGTATTTAGTGTTTTGCCCAAGATGTACGGGGTTCAGTTAGGTGTGAGTATAAACGCTCGCTATTCACTCCACTTAACGTTTCAGAAGCTCTAACTTAGAGAACAATACATTGACTTGGTACAGCCGTCTGTAGCGACAATACAAATACAGGAGCTTTGTGTTTGGGTCGAGTTCTAGCCAAAGATACGAATGAACTCCAGACTCATCAAAGTATCAAGGTCGTTCAGTGTTTCAGGTCAAAAGTCTCTATATTCACAAACTTGTGTGATACGTGGACGTGGTATGCGCAAGTTTTAGGCGCCAACACAACGATAATGAAGTACAAACATGGATGCGGCCGATCTTTGTTTAGTTCGGCACTTCGGCAGTAGGACAGTCGACAGTCGACAGTGAGCTGAAGCTAAATAAACTCCGGTAATGAAGTTTTGTTAATTAGTTTTGTTCGGTGAGTTGCCGAGAGCGAATACAAAACATTCCGACGGATTGAAGCGGATCTATCTCGCGAATATCTTCATACTTGTACTCACTACTCACTGAACTATCTACTTCTTGTGTACACTACTCTTTATACATTGTTCCAACCCCACAACTATAAAGAAATAGTATTTCTTGCAGTCTTTAGTACAGAAATTGATATATTAAGTACGTCTTGTTGAACGATTTTTAACATTTGGTAAATCACTATGTATTCAGTACTTACCAGAGGAATTTCAATAAGTTGTTAAGATTCACACATTGAGTTCATCCTTTCTTAAAGAGACATTAAAGCAAACTCCAACAACGCCTGGACAAAGGCAAAGTTTTATAAATATTCGAATCTTCTTATGAGAAGCAAAATTGTGGAAATTACAACGAAAACATGACGTACAGCTAATTGTACAGGGCAAAAGTTTAACTTTATGGAGAACAGCAGAGGAGAATATCCCTTGCTAATATTTAAGTGTATTTATATCGTGCCGGCCGTATTTAAATATAAAGTGATTAAGAAGATGGACAATGCAGGCCAGCGCCTGGACCACAATAAGAATAGTACCGCACAATGCAGATATTCTCAAATCACTCATAATTCTATAACAGCATTAGTTGGCAATATGCTAAGATATTCATCAGGCGAGCGGAGCGGAGCGGCGGGCCAGCTCCGCTCCTTTTAATTGCGTTATGGAACAAGGCGCTCCTGCCATTAGCTTTATTACTGATCATCCAGTTCGTATATTAGTTTTCAACTTGATGCCGATGGAATGTTAGTTTTTTGTCTGGTTATTGTAATAGGTAATATAATACCTACATATAGCTGTACTCATAATGTTCAAGTATTTTATCTGTAGTTAGCCCCGTATCATCCCACTGCAGGGCAAAGACCCCTCCCAATGACTTCTTAAAATTATTAATAATTTACAATTAAAAGTCTTATTAGTATTTTGCAATTATTTGAAGTGTCACTTTTTTCATAGCGGCGACAAGAGAATGAGTAATGAAAAACATATTACACAAAGGCCGAAAAATATAAGAAACTAGTGTAAAAACTTCAAAGAAAATATTTAGACAAATTAAATAATATGTGTCTCTTATGTTAGCTGTGGTTGCCTATAATTGAGAGAGCCCCATGCTTTATGTTCTTGTTATTTTTCTAATATTTATGGATATCCCTTGTTGGTAATCCTTTAAAAAATAAATACTAACCCAAATAAAGAAAACGGCAGTTCACGTACCTACGCAATTATTTTAGTACATATTTTTTGCATTTGCATGCAGGTAGATACGGATTAAAATTACAATTTCGAACATCAGCAAAAAAATTCATCAGCAAAAAAATTCGTCAGCAAAATAATTGATCTCTCGTGTGAATGACACGTTGTGAAGTTCATTGAGAGATTCAATCACGCTAATGGTGTGTGCACACTGTCGGCACTCGAGCGAACGGTTTTGTATAACTACGACATGCGACAGGACGTCGCGCGTCGCACCTCGCTCGTACTTGACTCGCTCGATGTAACGAACTACACGTAAACGAGTCGTCACATCCACCAACACTGCACGTTGTTACTTTACTTCATCCGCACACGTACGCGAACAACTGGAGTTACATTCGAACTTAATATCAGTAGGAGCCAGCCACTGACTTACTGTACAGATAATACCTTAATTAATACATGCACATTTATTATAATCAAGCTAACAAGTGGGCAAGTACTAATAACTCCGCTTAAACTTGTCTCAATAAAGTACAAAGCGTTTATTGTAGAGCGGCCGGAGTTGTGAAACAATCGCAACTCTCCCGACAGAGAATAGCGACTAAAACTTAAGCATTAACCGTCGAATATTAAAACACTTCGAGATCAGCTACTTTATACTTAACGAAGTAATATTCCATGTTTCCTAAATTATATTTGTAACGAAATGCAAATCACAGCATCACAAAGTCGGAAACGAATGCTATTAAGTGAACAAAAGGCTACAAACTTGTGGAGTGTGGATGTATCCCGGGCTCTTCCCGCTCCCGCCGAGCACAACTGAATAATTTATCGGACTTAACAAGGATTAATACGTCTTGGGAGCGTTAAAATATCATCCTCGGGGTATTCGCTAAATGAAACGCTCGCCTCGCCAGATCAAAGTGCGTTGCTATAAGTGCCGCGCCTCCGTCCGGACGGACTCATTACGTACGTGCTTCTACATTCGAATGGTTTCACTATTGAAAGGTACATGTTTCCAGATTTCTCAGGGCGTAACTGTTTTAACAACACAACGTAAAGTTACTCAGATTTAATTGTTTCTATTATTTGTGAGACTTGAGAGAACTCAGCGTGAACCTTACGCTGAGTTCTCCGATGTTAATTGTTAACAACCCGTGTTAACGCAAAATTTTTTTGTTTGCTTTTAGAATTTTGTAAGCAGTAGGTAGTAAATACAAATCGCAATAATAAATACAGTCTCGTATTAATACTGGTTATTGCCTGTACAAATAACATTTATTATGATTTACTTTTATACGTGCAGTCGATAAAACTGATACATTTTATTTCATTATATTTTATGACCTCTATAAATAAAGTTTAATATAAACTACATTTTGCCTAATTTGATATTGAACAATTCATAATTCATTCATAAAAATGTACATACTTAATATTTGTTCATAGATTTATAGTATAATTATTAGACTCGTATAAATATCAGTTTCAAATAAATGCCTAAGCGGTCAGTGCCTCTAGTTTCGTGTTACGTTGAGCAGAAAAGAGGATTATATAAAATGTAAAATGTTCGGAAGCCGACGTTTCCTCAGAGTTTCCGTTCGATTTAAAATCGTTTCACAAGTTGAAATGTCCAAGCGTGAAATCTGTCTATGGAGCTCGATAGTCGGGCTCGGCAGGACACGGTGCGGTGCGGCGTGATGCAAGCTTCGACTTGACGTTATCAGTTTCCTGTGCACGGGACTCAAACCTGGACCTCAGTCGCATACAAACGGAAATGTACGGCAAAAATACACGATATTTTAGTGGAAATGTGTCGAGAGCGTGTTGTGACACGCGCGGGATGAAGGAACATATTATGTGAATAGACTGTGTTTAGATAATCACAGCTTGTGGCTACCTGTGAACTTGTTTATTTTATCTGCAAGTCACGAGCAATACACTCCTTAAATAGCTGGATTACCTGTCAAAATATATTTATATATATTGTAGTATGTCCCGACGTGAACTTTACGCTCTTATTTGCATGAGCACAAGATTACAACCTGGTCGTGATAGATCGAAGACTAACGCTATATATGGTTTTATAAGTGCAGGTGTCGAGTGGCAGTCCCGATTGTCGCGTGTTCTTGTGTGTGTGTGTGTGTGTGTGTGTGTGTGTGTGTGTGTGTGTGCCGGGCAGCGATGTGTGACGTAATGCGACAAGCGTCATGCATGCTCCACTCTTGTTTGTCCATCAAACGATACTGAGCTGTGTTGTAGGTGCGGACAGCGGACAGAGGACAGGTGGAATTTTTATTGTCTGTTTATATTTGCATTCTTCACGGTGTCGGCTAGAATTGTGAGATTGTTTAAACATTTGTCGCGTGTCGCCGCCTGTCATCGGAATGCTTTGAATAACTTATAAAACTCTTAATAGGATGACGTTCCTAAACATGCGGTGGCGGAGTAAATATTGACTCAAATGTTCGGATCTACCGACGAAGTGTTACCGAAAAAAAAAGGTTCTATTACTTTATAACTTAAAACCGCAATTTTATATAGGTTTTAAATGTTTAGAATAGTCCGTAGATTTACATCGTGTCAAACAATTTCATTTAGTTTTAATTTAGTTGGACATGTTTAAGTTATTTGTGAAGTAAAATTGAGTTATTCAATACAAAACTGACCATGAGCCATAGTGGACAGCGGCCAGACGCGCGGTGGAATAATCGCGAAGCCGCGCGGTTACGAGCGACGCAGATGTGTGGAGAGGCGCGATAAAATTTAACGACGACACGCCGACGCTGACTATGCGACAAGTACGTACCCAGCCTTATATTCACTACTCACACGTAAAACTCGAACATAAAACGGATTTTTGTGCAGTAAAATGTCTGATTAGTTACGTTTTAATATCGAATAAAAATAACCCCGTCAAAACTGACTGGTTCTAGGCAGCAATATAAGTATAAAACGATTTTATTACACGAATAAGACCGTGTCATAAAATATGTCGGAGATATTAATATTTGAGCTACATACGGGAACTACTAATATGCACACGTTGTGTTTTTAATAGTTTCATAAAAATAAAACAAGGTGTAAAACATAGAAGCAATTTTCAGACATCCTTGAACATGCAACTTTATAAATACAGCAATAAGTTAACCTTTCGTGAATGTGTTGAAATACCTATACCCGAGTCTATCTTCATTACGATACTAAATCTGTCAGTGGCATCAATCAAGGCAATTTATGAGAGACAGTCGCGCCACGCGCGGTGAGTGGCGAGGCGTGGCACTCCAGCGACTCTGCTTGACTGTCAAGTGGTCGTAAACATTTTAGGGCAAATTCATACAAAGTTATTACTTCCAGTGTCATATTTTGTGAGACGTAACCTATTGTGTACAGCTTAGCATATTGCTCGGCGAGCGAAGTTCGAGGGTGCTACAACATACTGCCTTTGTGAGCTTCAACGAAATGTTTACGAGTCACTTAAGTGGTTTCTATGAGCACTTAACTCCGTATTTGTGCAAATATCTTTTACAAGCGTATAAACTACTTGCATATTCTTCCTGTGCTTAACAAAGAAAACAACTGTTTCTAAAAACGACACTTTATAAAGATAACTGTAGTTGAATGTTTTGAGCGGAGTCAGTTATAACTTATATGTAAGCAGTACCTAGTTTATTG
Organism: Laspeyria flexula; assembly: GCA_905147015.1. Taxonomy (NCBI): domain Eukaryota; kingdom Metazoa; phylum Arthropoda; class Insecta; order Lepidoptera; family Erebidae; genus Laspeyria; species Laspeyria flexula. The sequence goes on along the minus strand of LR989960.1, from coordinate 16,546,275 downwards.
GGCGCTGCTGTTGCTCTGATGGTCGAGTGTAACAAGCTATTACGTCCGCTCGCTAACACGCGCGGGCGAGCAGCGCGGCGCGGCGGGCGGCGGCGGCGGCGGCGGCAGGTGTCACTTGCGACACATCGCGCGCCGGACCGTGTAAGTGCCTCGTCTAAAATTGTGTTACGAAAAATCACAGTACATACGAATGCAAAGCCCACAAAATAAAACAAACTTAACTACTTAACCAGAGAGAACGTTCGCACATGTACTTACCTGCGTGAAGTAAGTATAAAATATATTTTCAACGAGCGTATTTTGTATCGGGTACCAATATAAAAGTTGTCAACCACAAATTGCGGCGCCCCACATTTCAATCAATGCATCACTTCGGCTCCATTTATGTTATGAATCGAGTTTATAAAGTTATATTAAAATGGGGTCGAAAGGCCGCATTATTTATTTTCCTCACACGTTTGGGGAACATCAATTTCTGGTAGACAATTTCAATCATATTGTGAATGTAGTATATTGTGGATGGTAGACACGATTTATTTTTGTCTTTGACGAAACATCGCTATATTTAACTATGTTTTGTGTCTAATTCGTGTTTATTTCTGGATCGTAATACTTTATCTGTATCCAATTTTATTTTTACTAACATTCACTGACGGTTATATAACAAAGCGAGCTTATAGCTGTCAAAAGGGACACTACAAAAACCAAAACATCCCGTTAGTAACCGATAGGGGTGATCAGAACCGTCTCTTTCCCAAAATACACGTGAAGCGACAAGTCGTAAATTAGCGCGACAGATTGACGCGCCGCGACACTGCGACACTGCCTGTCAGGCATTGACAAACTTTATTTTTTGTTCGCTTTACGTTGCAGATAATATATTGTGTTGTGAGAAAATAACGTACGAGCTAAGGGGACAGCTTTTTGATAATAAAATATATTATAAGTTATCATTTTAAAGTAGAAATCGACACATAAACTAATTAATTTGTGGGTTCATTAATTTTGTTGTTGTTTTGATTACATTGCCAGTTTGGCACCTTGATTGTAAAGTAACTAACTTATTCATATTATTATATAGTTGGCAAGCACGTGATCATTCGCGAAAGTGCCGATAACGATGTAAGACTTGATTCGTCGTGTGTGGCGCGACCTTTATTCCTAAGTGCACAAACATTAAGATTAAGTGAAAGTTTTTCACGCATTTTTTGTGCATGAACATTGGCGCATTAGGAAGCATCTGGCGCTGAGAATAGCTCGCTGTTACACAAACACGTGGGGTGCAAACAGGAATGCTTTTAAACGCCCCATTGAATGCGTTGACGTATGTAATTTCAGATTCTTTACAAAAAGTAAGTGTTCGTCATCGACGTGGACGCCGCAGGTCGGCGGCGCGTCATGTCACTAGTTCACTACTATTCGTACACGCGCCGCTCCAACACGACGGGACGCGAGAGGCGAGCTGCGCGACACTTCGGGGGAGATGTTATCGGAGGCAACTGCTTTTCATAAACTTTAGAAAGGTAATATTACCCTAAAAGAGGTATGAATATATGAATTTGAAGTAGATTTAATCAAAACTATCCAGCTGCTCCCCAAGCGGTGTGATTTATTTACACTTGAAAAGTTTTGCTGCACATAGAGAGTTAAGAGCGCAGCCAAAGATTTAGATAGATATACATAGACGAATGAACCAAACTCAGTTCCATAACTACTATAGGTATGTACGTAATACGGGTACAGCAAGTTATCAAATCTTTTGTAATGTTTGCATAGTTTCCTGGCTTCACTGTTTGTTGAGATGAAAGCGCGGAGTTGATGCACTCCCCGCGGTTACAATCGTAAAGCCACAACCAATAATTGACTTCACGTCGGCTTCCTTTGACCTCAAGATCCCCTCCCCCTCCAACCACCTCCCCTCCACTTTCTTCTATAATATTCTATAACAACTGACGTTTATACATTTGTCCTCTTTCCAATTTGAGTTATTTTATAGCGACGCTTTACAAACTGCCATCTTTTACCTATTAAATGTTAACTTCCTCACGATTACGCGGCTGATTTACGGCAACTACTGATGACCCACATTATCGTATATTAATAATGTTCAATTTTAGATGTGACGTCAAGTTGTAAAGTTTGATTTGTCACAGTGGCGCTGCGCTGTCACGTCAGTTACCGTACGAGTAGATAGTATACGAGCGACGTTATCGAGACAGATCATACGTATATGTGTGGGAGTATCACGTGTGGGACGGTTGTTCAACTTCATATACGACAAAGCATTTATCCTGCAAAGCATAACTTGATCTTATCATTCCTGATTCGACCACAATAATGTTCGGGCACTGTAGCCGAACATATTGTGGTCGAATCGTCGGCAAGCCCTGTCCTAAGGGACAGATACAGATAACCTCTCTAAGTATTGGCATTTCCGCGATCTTGGCCTGGTAGGTTTACTGTAGGTCTTAAAATTTCTTTCTAGGCTTAAAATTTATTTTATGGTAGACCTACAGTCCGTTGAGAATAATACAGTGAACAGTCGACTGCATAAAAATAGTACTAATAGTGGACTAAGAACAGTATCAACATCTAATAAATTATGATTCATAGTGTAGGTAGAATTATTTACAAATGCAAATATTGTAGATTGGCACAGACTAAGCAATATTCTGAGAAAATAGAGTGAACAGTGCTGAGTCTGAAGTCAATTCAACAGTTCATAACGTAATAAGTGATTTCCATTTAGATGGCGCGGAACAGCGGCAGCGAGGTGTTTGGAACCAAACCTCAGAGCTCAGAGCTCGTCAACCTCATCACTCATATACATGTAAATTTATCTTCATTTGATATTTGCACAAACACAAGTTACAATATCTTAGCGCACTCTCAACACGTAATTAATATAACCTGACTGAAAGCTACAACTGTTCTACATTGACTACTCAATACGGTTATTAACTTGACTGAAGTAGTTGTCACCAGGAGGGTATTTTAGTAAACTATTTTTATAACGTTTCAAAAGGAATCAATTCGTGTATTGAGATTCGAGGAAAACTATCGATATAAGAGTCATAGATGACATGTCTACACGTCAAGGACATATTTCTCCCGATAAGCTAGATGACTAACTGCACGCTATTAAACTAAAATCCTTAAAAATATTGTAGGGAACCATATTAAGTAAGAGCAAAACATCTTTCAGTAAAACTCAATACAATAATCCGACTATAATCTTAAAATTAGTTCCATATCATTGTGGTGTATTGAACTCAAAGATGCAGTAATTTAATTAAATACAAAGTAAGATGTTAATAAACAAGCTATAAAAGTTTAATCAACGAAGCTCTGCTCCAGGATCTCCAGACTCCAGACTCCAGGTGAATTATAACATCGTAAGGTTTTAAAGTTAGTTCACATGTTCACTACATTAATACTTTCACTACAGACTATATTAAAACCATAAATATGTACAGCTAATGTACATCAAATGACTGAGTTATCATTGTTTCACCTTTTGAAAGGCCAATTTGCCAATAAAACTGCACTGTACTTATTTTGTGGATTTGGTTCCAATATTGAACAAATATGAGCCCGAACATAGGATAGATGATCCTGTTATGTGTAACGAAGTAGCTGATTTAGCAATGTACTACGTATGTGAAGGGAAATATGGACTTATGTAGACACATAATAACATTATGTTCTATTAACACTCTAGCTAAAATTGCAAACAAAAACACGACAAACTTGTCACATACCTGTTAGTTGGCTTTAAAATGTACAATGCAAATATTGTGGGTATTATACTATGTTGCTTTAGTAGCGATATGGCAATGGCGGCAACTATCAGATGACATTGCTCAGATTGTCGCAGTTAATGAGTCATTTTATTGCTTAGGCGACCGCGCCGCGGTGTATACCGTTATTTAGTTGTTGTTGAAGTGTCAGCTTTTATAGACTTTGAAAATATATCCCAGTAATAGTAGAAACATGAAGAATCGTTACTCAATCGTACATAAACCGTTAAATCATTTTAAATTATAATTGGCACAATCGCAAGCTGTGTTCTGAAAATAATAGCAACCAATTACCGTACCACTTTTGTTTGGAGTTAATCAAATATATTTTGATTGAACTAACAGTATTTAGCTGATAATTCAGCATACCTAGTAACCTGTATTGAAACAATTTTGAGTGAGAATGTTTGCAATGCCCTTCTTCGTGATAGGGAGTACACAAAAGCCTATTCGACTGAAGATGCTTCACTGTCCACAATATACATACAGCGATAAGTCCCCACAAAGTGTTCCCCTGATGTGAATGTATAATATGAAGCGACTAATAAAATATATTGGACATACGTCAATAGCACGTTTATTTGTAAACGAAATGTTTTCTCGTGAATGAGATAGCTGTTTGGTATTCATGGAACACGTTAATACTGCGGCGTTATTGCGATATTTAATGGACGGCTTTAAATGCTTCATCTTTATGTCAAATACGAATGCTCTTCGGAACATAATGAGGAAATATTAATAACATGTAATATAACATTATTTATTTAACAGTTATTTTATTACAACTCAGTTATATGACGTCGTTTCTAATTAATAAATCGTCAACATAAATAACGACTGACATTTACAACGTACGGGACTTTGAGAGAACAGTCGATCATGATACATACGTACTTATATACTTATGGGAAATTCATTTGTTATTGTTACTGACGTGTGAATCATAAAGCAGATACTATTGAAGTAACTCTGTAATGCAAATAGAGCAAGATAGTTTGCTTCAATGAATAGATACTTACTATTGAACTATTAACATAATAATATTAGACATGCCGTGTATTACACTTTAACTACAAACCTTGTGAAAATGATGTTAATTTTGTATTAGAAATCGATCAAATCTAAACAACATACTTATTTATATAGACTGAATGTAAATAAAACAGAACTGTAAATAAAAGAGAACAACTGCTAATAGCGAGCGAACAGCGAACAGCGAACAGCACACCGCGGACTAAACAGTAACGGATAGAACAATAACTACCTAAATAGTTATTATCGGCTCGACGCGCTATTTCAGGACGCGCAGACAGACTGAATTACAGGTTAGACGCTAACTCGCCGCCCGCCGGTGAAACGTACTCAATTACACACAACACTCCGACAACTATTCCATCGACCTTTTTATATTAGCACTAAAAATAAAGTTACCAACTAAAAACTTAGTTAACTAAACGTTTTGTTCGACTGATGATATCGCTCCCATTTTTTTAACTGACTTGTGTAATAATGTTCTAAAATTATAATCTGTTTTCTATTAAAAAAATCATTTTCAGATAGAAAAGTAAAAAAACATCAATTAACATTATATGCAGAGTTTGTGTAAGTGGCGTTGCTGTGTCGGGTTGTGTGTGTCCAGTTAAAATAACATTGCCGATAGGAAGAATGATTTTCATTTAACCTGAATATATATTCGGGTTTCGATTTATTTTGATTGATCCTAATCGTCTAATTTAAGCCGCGTTAAATTACCTAGTTGTTCTCTATCGTTTATTTTATAATTTTTTATTATGGTTATCGTATGATTATCCGACAGTTAATGAAAGAGGACTGTGTAGTGTGTACGCGGCAATGAAAGAGGCGCGATGCGCGATGTTATACCTACCTCATATTACGTACTTATATGTTTAGTTAGTTCATTATGTTGGTACTTTACTAGTGAATGAAGTAGTGAGTATAATAGCTACTACGTGATGCAAACAATAGAGTCATATTATGAACTTGATAAGTATTTAGCATTACAGCTTTGTACTTGGTGCATGTTTATACGTACACATACATACATACTCGCAATAATAAGGCATAAAACATATTAACAGATGTTGCATTGTTCATAGGTCATATTCGGTATTAAACTTACTCGTGTTTAACCGTAATAAATAAAGTACCCGTTAAAGCTATAACATTAACAAGAAATAATATAACAAGCAATGATTCGCAATGACGCTTGTCCACAATCTGACGAAGCTGTTGAAAAATTCAACAGTCCACTCTCGGAGCGAGGAGTATCGGCCTCGTAAAATTATAGCGTTCGACAAAATGCGCTTAAAAACACGTGCTTTTTTAAAACGTAATAACACGTCAGCGTTGAATCTTTCATGTGAATAACAATGCGCGACTCTGCGACGGCGAAGCGACGCGACTACACGCACAACTATTACTTTTTACTCTAAATGTATTGGCCATATCGCATTATAAGCCCGTTTGATTTTCTAGAGAAATATATCTATAACAGATAACTTATATAAAATTGAATATAGGTCACTGACCGAGTTGCTACTTACTATAAAGTTTACTATGTTCGAAGTGCGTCACCAGCTCTATATGAAGCAAGAGCAAGACGCGAATGAGTCGCGAGACAACTCCATTATCAATGTAACATGGCGCTATTAACTTTAAGCTTTCTCTATTGAGAATAGAAAACACATCATCTGACTACAAACACTTTATAATTGTTAACAAGTGGCGTTCTTTCGATGTACGGCTGAAGGGTGGAACTTTTACATTGTTCGACTGAGGGTAGTTTACCAAACTTACAAAGGGTTAAAAGTTGATGTTTCGATTTGATAGTTGTATGTAAATACGTGGCGGTGGAATCGGCGGCAATCACGTCAGACGAGCGGTGCGGGGAAGTGTGGGGCGTGCGGGGGAGGGGGACGGTCGCGAAGTACACGTCCCTCGGGAAGTCCTCACCCTCGGAATCGTGACCAACATTTTACGACATATTCTCACTCGTACCGAACAATCTAGGATAACGTCACATCTGTCTATGTAGCAGCCGAGTTGAGCGAGATCTGTGCAGTGTGCACTCCCTACTTGATGACGATTGTCTCGGATTTCAAAAAAGTTGTTACGATTAATGAATGAACCGTCAAGCGCAAATGGCGTTTAAATAGTTAGCTGTGAGGGTGAATACAATAAAAGAATAACAGTCCCGGGGGAGTCCAACTTTATGAAGTACAATTAGCATTACAAAAATATTTTTCATTCGGAAGTGAACTACTTATCAACCGACAATGAGGATCCTCGGAGGTAATAAAAATGTATATTGTGATTAAGCTTATCACAAAAACCATGTCGGTTTAAAAACACATTGCGTACACACATATATTATGAAAATCCCTTTCTCTATGTCGACGTGGCGTCGGCGTGTCGGTCGGTGCGGAACTTCGGATAGCGGCAATTCAGTCTGTTATACAAAGTTTTGTTTGTTTCAGTCGCGCGGGGATCGTTCTTTTGTAGCGGGTAGCGTCTGGACTCCCAAATCGTTTTCCGATACTATTTTATATGTAATGGACAATAACACATGCTCCGGGGCCTATTGTGACTCGCAACTTTACATCGGCGATGTACTCGCGGTGCCAAACATCCCGCACCCTGAATTTACAATAAGAGATATTGGACCCAATACATTCGGTTTGCCTAACTAAATAGCATTTTTATTTTAAATGATAAGCGAAGATTCGCTTCGGTCCAAACAATAGAGATAGGGTTGCGTACTTTATTGCAGCTGATTGTGGGAGAATCGAATAGGTTGGCTTTTTACTAAACATAAAGAAGGGATCAATTTAGCAAAAGCATAAGTGAGCGGTTTGTTTGAACGGCATGCGGCATCCTGAAATTCAAATGTCACTTTTTTTAGCGTAGGACGTGAACCTTTCTAAAAGTAAGCATTTACATTATGAATACAAGCATTATTGTGTACCTATAGTCACCAAAAAAAATTAAACTATTGTATCAAATAGGCTCCTATTAAATGACTGTATTAAATGTGATTTAGCGTGTCTCCCTACAGGATTAAATACCGTAATAGTATGTAATTCGGTTCCAATATTGAATGGTGACTTTTATTGACAAACAAAGAGTCGATAAGTGCAGACATCGCATGCACGAGCGCGAGGGTGTGCTCCGCACATTCGTAAACATGTTATTAGTCGTGAACTATTATTTGCGGGGCCTTAGCCGTGGCACTGTCCGCTATATATAGCGACTGTGCGCTGGTGGCGCCACACACTCGCGCACACTGACTGACAGACGGTAATTTCCCAACAGTCAGACGTCATATAACATTCATAATGGACTTCGGAAGGATTTTAAAACGTACGCCGAGAAAATGCACTTCTCTAGACTGGTTTACGATCACTTCTGACAATGTATTTTAACTGAAATCATATTTCAAACTCGCCTACCGATATTCTCCCCTGCCATGTTAAGCCTTTTAACGTAAACCCGATGACCCAAATTGAGAAAGAGAAAAAAAATGCGCTCCCAAAGGAAATTCCTTTTGAAAAATTCAAACTCGCATTTTAGTCAGCGTTCGCACGGCGGCGGCGCTAACAGGCAACTAACTTTTGCGTAGAAGTCTGTAATCAACGCCACACACAGGTACGTACTATATTGGTAATTCACTTCAGATATTCGGGCCACATCACTAAGTCAAAACAAAGTTGGGAACTTATAGTTTAGTGGGAATCTCGCGGGACGAGCTTGTAATGGATGCTATGTGTATCCTCCGATAATATAATTTGAATCCTTATAAGTACGAAAGTTTCACATTGATCCGAAAGTAACTTTTGTCGAGAGCTAAATATTTTGTGTTCCGTTTATGAATGCAACAATAATAACGTTCAAGAATGCACAGCACGCAAACGTTAACCCCGCCGAAGCTGTGAGTGCAGTTCTGACGTTAACTGCGTTAGAAAATTGATAGCGGTGAAGGGTTATGGCGGTTTTATTGTCTGTAAAGCGCAGCCAGTGTTGGGCTGTGGTGCTCCTTGTTCTGTTCTTTTATACTTAGTACTTACACTAAAGTGACGGAGATTTAGATTTGTTTTGTTTTGCATTCTCTTTTACTTGCAGCATTAATGTTCATTATTTTAAATATTAGATACGGCTGTGTAACTGATTTAAATAAGTTTATGCCTTGGCTGTACTTGTTCTAATGAGGTCCACAAAATTTATGCATTGTCACCGCTATACTTCATTTTCAAGGCTAAGTTTCCACCAACGTTCATTATTATAATCATTAATCATTCTTCTACCGTCGGTCGCGTCGGTCGCGTCGGCAAGTCCGAAAACGGATATTTTCAAGGCTGAGATTTTAAAGTAGTATTTAACACTGAGTGGTGTTCGTGTTTGGACATCACTACCGAAGTACCCAAATGTTTGTAGCCAGGAATATCCAATCACACGGCGATTGACGTTTATCGTCGCTCGCCGTAAACATTAGTAGTTTTATGCGACGCTTTATTTGTTCCTGCCACTGCGGGACTATTTTGACCGCGTTACTTGGCGGCGGCGTCTGCTCGAACGTCAATTAGCTCCAATGATTAATTACATTTAGCGGCTATGAAAATTGTTACCTCTAATTAGGTGCAACTCGTCGTGCACACTCCACCGAGCCGCTCTCTACCGCGCCTCGCACGGAATTTGTTCCAAAGTGTGAGCATATTAAGAACTTTACGTAAGAGTGAGTCATTTATGTTTATGAACTGTACGTACATATACCTATTGTTAGAGTGCACCGTTGAGATTGTTTGAGTGGTACCCGCAAATACCATCCTAATGGGAACCTTAACGACGTCCCATTCGAGTATAAAGCAGTGCTAATTAGGCACCCCATGACGTGAACTGATGTGTCCCGCGTTGTGCAGGGGCGGCCGGCAACACATCGGAAACGATGGACCGATCGATCGAAGGGTCGCGGGTTCGGACCTGTCTCCCTCCACACATAAACATTACGAAACTCCCTATTACTTAAGCTGGGAACTTGTCACATAAAAACGCAATATCATTAACAGAGATTAGATTTTTACGGTCAAGTCACTTGTGGAGAATCCCCTAATAGGGTATAAATAATTTGATACACGTTAGCTTTTGTTAAATAGAACTTGTGAACAACATCCTTCTGGGCTTTTAAAATATATACGAAAGAAGTTATCTTTGAGTGTAGGAGCACTTAAACAAATTAATTATTTGCGTTCTGACTTGGCACGTTGGGTCAAACATTACATTAGGTCCTAACAATGTATTCCAAGAAAAATAATATTCTAATGTTACAGAAAGCGTCTTCGTGCTTTAGAAAGTATCCTTTTTTGAATATCAGTAAGCTGAGTCTTATAAACTCTAGGAGCTGCAGGGCTTGCCACAAACCTGCTTGGTGTAAAGGAGCTATTAGTTAACATAGTAGGTGTCACACCTTTTTTAATATATAATTCTGACGACGTAAGGAGTACAGTAAAGTACACTATTAACACTATACACTTATAACAAATATACAACTAAAAGCCTGCATCATACGAGTACGTAGCCAGCCCGTTTGAACGTTTACTGCTCGAGTTTTACGTTTTTATTCGTAATCTCATTCTAATTATTTGGTGTATACTAGTCGTAAGTCGCCGTAACTGCCCAACTGATTACTTTAGCTACCTAAGTGATAGTTTGTTTGTCTGTACGTAACAGTTAGTGGTTCTGTGAACGACGTGTGATGTTAACTGTAGCGATGAATAAATAAACAGTAGGAGTGAGGTGAGAGTATCTTTAGCTTCTGTTATCAGTCACTTGTTTGTTTTATTCAGATTTATGTAGTGTAATAGTAACAGACATAAACGAATGTTTGTCTTCGAATGCAAAGTTTAAATTTATTGTAGTTTGTTAAACTGCCTCAATGGCGCATCGCTCAAGTGCATACTGCTAAGCGAGTGGTCTTGGGTACGACTCTATCGTGGTATAAACATTATTGGAGTTTTCTGTTACTGTTACTTTGAAAATATGCGCGTTTATTGAAAATGGGAACAGACCCAATTACATGGATAGATTAATAACGTATCTGGGTGGGTGTTATTGCGCCTCTGCTTATCTGTTCAGGAATAAACGTCGTAACGCTTTGTAAGTTTAAGTAATAAATAACTAATCAATTTAAATAAAACACAATAACAACGACAGTAACGTTAAATATAATATACAATACTTACCGTTAAGAATCAACAACTAGCACTCATCGAAAGCGAAGCTTTTATTTCAAAGGAATAAATAACCCTTATAACGTCCAAGTATAACTGCACCAAACAAACAATTTTATTTCCACTTAAATTACTACGATGAAGGGTTACAAGTTTCCGTTACTAAAATAATGCCTCTTCAGTTCTAGGCAAGTGTAGGTAATAACAATAGAATGGCGAGCCTGTGGGAGCCCTAGGCTTATTACGTTCCCTTCGTCGATGCGCCCGTCCCGTAGTAGTACGCGCCTTATAGACCTCCAGGGACTCACTGTTTCGTGATTTCTGCGATCTCCCTAATCGATACAATCTTGGTTACCTATTCAAAACAGGGTAGCTTGTGTTTTGTCAGCGTTGCTTATTCTTTTAAAACAAAATATTCACGTGGAGAAGAGTTTAAAAAGCCCTATTAACAACATTTATTTATCAATATTTAACTATTTTTCCAGGGTTTTCCTTAATGCAATAGTGTACCTACAAAAGAAAATAAACTAAATCATAAGTTCATTAAGTAGGTACGACAGAAACCTGACACTTTCGATACTGCAAAGTTGTCATTCACATAAAATAAATCATATCACCTCATATAAAGTTCATAACATTTAAATGTGACCATGACGTGGGGAGTTATTAAGCTCATAATATTCATGAACGTCGCGCGGCCGGCAACACTCGTAACTCCACACTCGATTCATTCAATAATGTGACGTTGTATTCCTTGGTCAAAAGTCACACATATAAATATCAATATAATTTATAATATCGGTGTGAAAAGTTAACTGGTATATAAACAACAGTGATGTGGGAGCCAAACGTCACTAACTCTTGAGTGGTCGCCCCTCTGTCCTCACAGCGAGCGAGCTCGACTCTCTCCGCGACATCTAACACGCCATAACTCGGTACAAATAAAATAGAGCTGATTCAAGCAACACTCACATGGCACGCGAAAGTATATATAGATTATAATCAAATAAACCACTTTATATTGTCTTTGTGATTGATTATTAAATTAATTCAAACCTTAAGTAAATACTAGTACTAAATACTGAGTATAACAAATTGTGTTCAATAGAAGCCGATAGATCGTTATTAAAAAGTAACGATTACTATTTCTTTAGTAAACGATTTGTAGCAAAATTAATGTTGGTCTCGATTAATCCCAATGCGATCACCCGAAAACAAATCTTTGATGCTTAGCTTAATATAAACTTTGTAGAACTCAGTCGATCGAGTGAAGCTCCTTTGTTTTATCACAACACAACATATTATTAAAATATCGCTGACTCTTATAAACCTTTAAATGGTTATCTGAACAAGACAACGAAGCGGGTGCACTAGACATTGTTTTATAAGTTGAAGAGTGAACATTCTCTAAAGATATTTACTGCGATATACGAAGAGACCATACGAAAGTAGATACTACATATGAGTTCGTCTACCAAGCTCTGACTAAGTTTATGGATGTGGAGCATTAAGCTCTGCATAATAAAGCGTCTCACTCATCAACACCAACTGAATGCAATCAAATAAAACTTTATAAGTAGGTACATAGTAAAAATATATGAAAGTGGTTCTCCCGCGATAAACGCCTCCATACAGAGCACAGCTCGCCGCCGCCGCCGCTCTCGGTAGAAAGTTGGTAACGTGAAACATGCTCAGTGCTGTGCACTCTGCACTCGGATTCATCTGAGGCCCGAGATACGAGCGAACACGTGAGTTAATCGGAGTGCTGCACCAACTTACACTTTAGTAACTTGCTAGTACTTAGTATGAATTTAGCCTAAACTTCTTGAAGAAAATATACTGAAATACGTAAGCAACGTTTCTTTTAAATCAAGGGGTCTATATAAATCTAAAGTCTACTGAAATAGTTACTTTGTAATCAAGTCTTCAAAACGTAATTATTGTATAATAGAAATATATTAATTAAACAACTAGCAGGTGTTGCACCTACAAAGGAAGATTAGCTCTAGGTATGAAGTACTCGTATAAAAAGTAGTTGACAAGATAAGTTTGTTCCACAGGGAGTAGGAGGACGCAATCACCGCCTCACCGGAGACACAAAGGATACGACAGCGCGACACACACGACACCGAATTATAGGGAACTAACAACTTTACCAACTTATCAACGAGGAACAAACGTGCTCATACAACTCGTAAGATTTAGTACAACTACGACCTTCTGAATGTTTCAAATAAAATAAACAAGCATTCAAATAAAATAAATATTACAAAAACATCAAAAGAGTCACAAAAATCTGAGCGAAAATTGTGTTTTAAATTAATCTCCTTTGAACATTCAATACTCGTAAAAGCGAAAATGTTATGTGCTTTAAGTAACTCGATACCCGGCGCGTTGTAAATGTTCACATTTTAATGTTATTCGTGATTTTACATAAACCGGCGTTCATCATGGGATTAAAAGATTTACAAAAGTAACTGGATGCGCATCCTGTAGTCACAGTTGAGGGTTATTGACGATGTGTGGTCACTGTGGTCTTGTCCACAAATATTGATTCGTTCGTGGCACCCGCCATTCGACCGTTATACTGACAATGTTACTGCCACAATGGGCACACGTACAAGTCAAAGCATTCCATCGGAAAACGCAGCATTGTGTCCACAAATGTGTAGCTTGAGAACCCGTTTGATTTACTGAGAACACATCTATGGAACTTAAAGTTTTAGCTCCTCCAACACGCACTATAATTATTTATGTAAACATTTGCGCGTAACTGCAATATTGATAGAAGTGTCGAGTGTGCTTCAAGTATTTATTGTGTGAGTGTGGGCCGCGACGTTATCTCGCGAACCTAAGCACACGTGTTGAAGGAGATTAATAACTTAAGACTAGATGCAGAGGAGTTTGTTGGAATTCAACTGATGTAAGTTTAGTTGTTTCAGTAGTTTGCTAGCGGAGCTATTAATAAACATGGATCTAAACTGCACAAACTGTGTGTGTAAGCATTCGATGTGTCGCAATACTGCGGACAGTTAGAAATTTATGACATTCCTAAAGCTAAGGCTTTTTGTATAAAGAGTAATATTGTTCTGCGTGAGTGTACATTCTTGTATCTATTGTTTAAAAGAGATCAGTAGTGTGCAGTTAACTTGTAACGGGTTGTATAGTAATATCAGTTGCCACATTTCAGGTGTTGTATGTAGATTGGACGTGTGGTTATTTAAAGTTATTTGTTCGCGTGCTGCGTTAGTGGGGGGAGGGGAGGGAGAGGAGTATGAACAACTCGCGTGTTCGCACCTCTTTACCGACGCTAAACTGTAATTGAATTAGGTTTTTGTAATATATGCCAACAATGTATTGTGGCTCGCCAAAGTGTTTGGCCATTATAGCAAACGTATACAAGAGGGTAGTGGTAGTTCTAAAACGAATACAGCCAAATAGGAATCGAATCAACGCAAGCCACCTCATATAGTCCTGCACCATACTTTGTCCTCTATCCTACTATTGTTGTAAATGCTCAAGCTAGGACACAACACGCGGGGGCGGAGCCGCAAGCAGAAGCTCGATGAAAAGCTACCGACATAAAAATAACAATTACAGAAAAGCAAAGCCATACAACAGTATAAAGTACAAAGTGACAAAATAAATTTTCGTCGTTCGAAGAAAGAAGGAAGCGGGTATTGATTACGTCATTTCCCTGTGCCGTATTGTGTTGCTGCAATTTCCTCAAAAGCCGCTGTTGCTACAAGTATTATGTACACAACATTTTCTTAACAAAAACAATGTTTTGTACGCCCCCCGAAAACAGGGTGGTAACTGCTAACTTATTCATGGTACAGAGAATCATCGATGCGTACAAACTGTTTCATACTATCCGATTCTCACTACGTTCAGTGACGACACCGCACGCCACTTTAACCCTTGTGACAATAGATCTAAAGACCACAAAAGCGTCGATACAGCGATGAATACATTTGCGAGACTACATGAGGAAAAGTCTCCACCTGCGGCGCGTACATCAATGTAAAATATACGTCGAGTTAAAAAGAAAACTTCGACGTGACGCGAGAAGTGAGCGCCTAAAGTATTCGTTGCTATTTTGTGAGATACATTGTAACATAGAGGGATTCTCGCGCCATTATTTATCTAACAATATAAATGTATAACTAACTTTATGCGTATATTCGTCGATTACTGCTTTATATGCTAACTATGCGGCTACCAAAATATATTGTCAATTCTGTGCGGCTTTATTTTCCCGAAAAACCTTTATTTTGTCCATATTATAAGTAAATTGGACGCCAAAAATTCGCAAGGAAAGTATTGTGTAAGCTAAAAGTTTAATATGAGTCGTTTTAGGGTATCATCTCATAATACGGGAACGAGCCCATCCGGCGCGGTACTGTGGCGCGGGCGCGGGCGGGGCCGCGGTAACGACCTTCATATGAACATTTTTATGCCGCTTATGATATACTGAAATATATTGCACACGTATGCACACACACACGTACATACACGCACGACTTAAAAATGAATAAAGGTCGCACGTGACTTGTGCCGGGAGTATGTGCAAATATGTGTCTCATGTGGTCCCGTCACTCATCATAGCGTAATGTACTGCGGGAAAATATGCTTTTCATGATACATTTTAATAAAAAACATCGTGAAAAAAGGTTTCTTGTTCAAATGATTCAAGTACCGGCTGCTCATAGACATACGGCATAAGTCAAATAAGATTTAGGCTATAGTACCTATACCTAAGATATTTATTTATGTTGAGACCCACTAAAAATTTCGATTTCAACTTAGTTTTACTTTAACTTAGTCCATATCGCTGTCAAATATTTAAAAAGGATAGCGACCATATTGAAATTTTCAAACATCTGACAGAGATAAATCCACAGTAGAAGAAATTCACAGTAGGGTCTCTGTAGATATACAGAAAACCCAGTATTATTCTAAGCGAAAATATAAATGGTTCACAGAGTTATCTAAAAAAGCTTGTTACAATAACGTCATGTTATTCTCATACACGATGAAATAAATAATGTTTGGTGAGGTAATTTCGTTTCCATATCACGATGCGATGGTATGATGTCGGAATGAAACAAAAACAGGGGGCGCCGGGCGGCGGCAGCTGTGTGCTCCCACGCGACTTGTGCACTAAACACTAAGTTATGAGATAAACGTGGATTCTTACGATAAAAAAACCCGATAGGAAGTGCTTTTGTAGAGGGGTGAGTTTGTTGAAAAATGATTTTATAATTATACGGACATGATGAAATATCTATATACAGTAATTTGTAAAGAGGAACGATTTGTTGATTTGTTTGTGTGTTTGTAATGCACAGGTTCCGCAACTGGTCGCTACGTTAACAATGAGTGATATAGGTTATTTTTTACCAACTGTTACTTTTTACCGCAGCCGAAGCCGCGGGTGGCCTTAATATTAAAATTTTTGGGTAACATTATCTTATGTGCCAATTAAAATAGGAATTAAATATGTATGAGACTGACCCCAGGAGTATTATTAGGGATCATTTTTGTTCAGCGACTTGTCCTCAACAACCTCATGTCCCCTGTCATCTTAGTACTTGTCCACATACTAGCAAAGGCACCGATCTGAACATTGAGATCAGTATTTATTGTTGTATAGAGAACATCACTTTACTACCTATACTGATCTCAATCTTGTGTGCTCATATTTTTCACATTGTAAACATCTAAATGGTAGATCTCTTTGAGTCATCAGATCTTGATCTCTCGCTGTAATAAAAATATTTCAAAATGTTCACTTAATAAAGAATTTTATAACAGTTCGTAACAAGCTTAGTGTGTAGTTAAGTTTATAAGTTAAACTGAAAATGAAACAGTTGATATGTTTAATGTTTACTTTATAGTCACATAAAGTTCAAGAGAGTCATATAACATGTTTTAATTTTGAGAATAGATTCCGTTGCCGTCTTGGGTCGATCCACACTATTGTCGGTAGGCATACTGTGACAGAACGCATTACATTTACTTATAAAAATCATGTAGGTATCGCGAGGATTTTTCAACTTATATTTCAGTCATACACAAATCACATAACACTCGGTACATGGTCAGACTGGGTGTCATGTTCAACCCGTATCGGGATTCGAGAACGAACCTATTAATTCGTACCCAGGGCAAACTGTAAATCCAATAGCAAGTCCACCTATAATGACATAGTTATGATTATAATTATGCACAGTCGAAATTAGGGTCCTATTTAGTACAATGAAGGTACCTTTTAATAAAGATTTCATATAATTAATATTGTTCTCTAAAGATTGAAATAGAAGCTCGCCGAACGCAGCACTACAGCATGGACTCGACTTTACGTAAAGTGACTGCCAAGAAACGTCGTTAATGTCTCGAGTACGGACAAAGCTCACTTTTTACACCACTTTTATATTTTATAAGAGAGTTAATAACTCTGCTCAGCGCTCAACCACTGTAATTGACACTTATGACTATTTTACGGTTTAACTTGCTAGTTGAGTTTAGTGGTTAATAGAAATGTTTCTATTACTGTCGTTAAATTTAATCAAACCTGAGAAGTTACCCATATATTTTACGTCAAAATAATTTTCATTGCCTACCTCAAGACTGACACTACTGCTAGTGTCTTACGTATTTATATCGCTTTCTACTTACAATTATTGTCTTACAATTATTTATTACTTATACTGTGACTCTGTATTTCTACAAACTCAATGAAAATCAAAAGCTTAAACAATATCGTTTCCATTCTCACTACACATCAATTCATCATTCCAAATGTTACATAGGCCAGTAATTAACTAAGTCAGTTTCGTTGTAGTGTTCGCCATAGTTGGCGGTGCGCCTACGCAACTCGCAGCTCGCGCAGTGCCTGAGCGTGGGCGCGACCTAGCTCCGCACTAGTCACACAACACTGCAGCTCCCGGCGGCGGCGGCGGCGGCGCCTCCGACTTCAGCCATGTGCAATTAACGTTGGCACGTCTAACCTTTTTCGGGTGACAGGTATTATAGCGTAGGTACTGTGTTTCATATCGTACTTCTATAACATAAGTTGTGAATATTATAATAATTTTGTTTAAGACTGTAGTGTTGTCTGCTTTTCTTGTGAAAAAATGTGTTGTGTAGTCAGTTTACGCAATGTTATGACTTTACTTTTTTGAATGTACATATCAATGATTGCTCTACATCTAGTTAGAGTTTCTTACATAGAAATAAACCCGAATTTCATAAACAGCTACAATTTATCTTTAAATGTTGTTCCTAAAAGCATACTCGGTCGGTCCTTTCAACGATAATGATAAACGTTGCGAAGTTGTTTCCGCGTCTCCAAAGTAAATGTGATCTTTAATACGTTTGAAGTAGCTAATAACATGTACCCTCTCTCTGAATATCAACTTGTGTATGTGAAACAACTTAACTCCCGTAAACTCTTGAGCACACCCTGAGTATTATACAAACAGAAATGTATTTACTGTCCCTTTTCAAACTTTTACAAAGTTTAACGATAGAAATTGTAGAGAAAAAACTCTCGACAAATGTTTTAGAGAGCTCCACAAATAACATTTGGTCCGAGTGTACGGCGATGACAATTTTTCCATGTAACAGGATGTTCCGAGCAGCTCTCGACTAAAGTCCACAAGACGACAGTCATCCCCGTGGATATAGGACTAGAGTCTAAGTACTTAACGTAACTGTCACTGGTGCTACGTATTACTTCAATCTAAAGTATCTTTTATGTTGTCACATTTTATTGCTGACTCAGCAAATACCTATAGAACTTTCAAGAACCCAAGCTCAAATAACATTATAGTCAGTGGTAAATGACAATATTATTTAGTCCTAGATAATTTTCGAGTTAATTTTTAACAGTTCAATCAACAGTTTGCACTAACTATGCATGTCTCATCGACTAATAAAGTGACCGCAGTTGACGTGCCACATAGTAAACTACTTTAATGTAATGAACTAAGTTTGGAATTGAGTTGCAGCAACGTGGCATTTGCGACCGCCAACATTATAGTAGGAATAAAAGTTTTATAACAGGTTGCTGGCTTAATGTTGCTTTGTGAGGTTTTACTGCGACGAGCGACGAGAGCGGCGCTTTAAACCAAAAATGTATCAGCACCATGTTCCAGCGACGAAGAACAAAGACGGAATGTTACTCAAGTTAATCAGGGACCCATAAAGTTGAAATTTTCCCAATTTGTACGGTAATAAACTTTTCTTAAGCTTTAACGGGAAAAAATGCTTGAGGGACATAAAATACGGTTAATTATCTAAAAACTCTGGAACAAAAAATATTCGGTGCCTGTGACCGGATTATACGGGATAGGGATACGTTCATTGTGTCCGGAGATTGTACAATCTCCGGACACCACTTTACCAAACACGCATTATACTTGTGCATGTTAGTACTAACATGCACAAGTATAATGCGTGTTTTGATTTATAAAGTTTAAATTACGTGTATTTGTTGGGAACAACCTTTAAAACTTTATACCCCACGTATCTTGTTAAGTTCAAACTCGTAAAGGTCAAGATTAGGTCCGACGTTCGGTAACATTTTAGTGTAATCCAGCACGCGAACCTTAAACCTTTCAGGTGTAGATCACGTCACACGAAGTAGAATTTAGCGAACGTTAACCCCCCGTCGTCCCACCTACAGGTTGGTGGCTTACATTTCCTGCCATCGCAAACCAAAGTTTATGAGTCGGCAACAGTAACACTACAGTCTTTGTTATGTTCAGCTGACACACCGATAGTCGCTTTGTCGTGACATATGCAAATACGTGCACTATTACGGTCTTGCATTTACCGGTTATACCCGATTGAAATGGAGTCCTATAGACGTGACTCATTGTTCACGGCACTGACATTATTCTTACCGTAATGGTACGTACTACATACATTCAAACGAGTTTCAGACGGTGTCAGATTTCATAAGTAATATTTTCTAAAAATGTCAAATAAGTAGATAATAACAAATTGAACTTAAAAGGCGAGACAAGTTGATATATTCGCTTATGTTGCATTTGACATGATAGACCATAAAGTGAACATAATTTCTATCTAAAAATGGTAAAGACTATTTATGTGTATAACTTATTACGGCAAGTGGGAAGTGATAAATAGGTGGAGAGAAAAACGAGACGACAAGTGGCCGACCGCGGCGCGTTACGAGCGGCGCGGTGTTCCCCAGGGCAATGTTCTCGGTCCACTCCTATTTCTCTTTTCTGTCTGAATCAATTGTGTGCTGTGTTATTATTTGTAGACAACTTTCACACACGATAGGATGAAGAGATTTGCACATGAAGGGGTTTGTTAAAACATGGACTAAATAGGAAACTAACATTAACCACATCAATATTACTCTGTGTCTCTAGATTACTCTGTGACTCTCTGGCATTATGCAATTTATGTCAATTTAATCATGTGCACAATGCTCTTGGACGTTGTCTCGATTTGGTCTTAGCCTCTGCGCTAAATATTAAAGTTTCTCAAACCTATCCCCTCTGTCGTGAAGATAGCCATCATCCTCCAATCGAAATCTACCTTTCAAATGAGACTATAGCTGCATCTAGACATTTAAAGCCAAATCGCCAGACTTGTTTTAATTTTCTTAAAGCTAACTATTCAAGGATTCGGGATGATTTGGATGAAGTTAACTGGCTGGACATCCTGGTTGAGGATGATGTAGACACTGCTGTCGATAGTTTTTATGGTATTATAAATGAAATCATAATCAAGCATGTACCTATAAAGATATTAAATAATGATACTTACCCTATTTGGTTTTCTCCCGCACTGAAAAAGTGCCTAGCTGAAAAAAAGAAATATCACAAACGATACAAAAGATTTGGTAACCCTAGAGATTACGATACTTTTAACCTGCTGCGTGATAGATCGAAGTCTCTTTTAAAAGCATGTCATGATTCATATACTGCTCATACAGAACATACACTTACTAGTTCTCCTAAAGTATTTTGGAACTTTATAAATAACCGCAGAGCTAAAACAGGCATTCCCAGTACGGTTACTTTTGGTAACAGATCTTCTTCAGATAGTCAGGGCATATGTGAGCTCTTTTCGGAATACTTTGTATCTGTATTTGATGATTCATCAGCACCAAACAAATTTGATCAAGAACAGCGTTTTAATGGCACATTATCGAAATTGATATTATCTGAGGCTGATATTCGTAGAAAACTTAAGGTTCTTGACACCAGAAAGGGTGCGGGACCTGACGCATTGCCACCCATATTTTTGAAGGAATGTGCCAAACAACTTTGTGTCCCCCTAAGTATTATTTTTAATGCTTCCCTTAAATTAGGTGTTTTTCCCACGTTATGGAAGACTGCGAACATCGTACCTATTCTAAAGTGTGGTGACTCTAGGCTATGCGAGAACTACAGGCCCATCAGCATCCTCTCTAGCGTGGCTAAGGTATTTGAATCTATTGTTTACGATACTGTTTACAATCAAGTAAGCCCCTTTATAACAGAGCGCCAGCATGGCTTTGTTAAACAAAAGTCAACAATCACAAACTTATTAGAATACAAACAATATCTGTGCCAAGCTTTTGCGAAGGGTGGGCAAGTGGACTCCATATATACCGATTTCCGGAAGGCTTTTGACAAAGTCAATCATCAGATACTTTGTCAAAAGCTTTCCTGGTATGGTATACATGGTGACTTGCTAAGGTGGATTCACTCTTACTTGTCTAATCGTAGTCAGATAGTTGCATTGAAGGGTTTTAAGTCGGCATCAAGGTCTATTCGATCTGGTGTGCCTCAGGGATCGCACCTGGGACCACTGTTTTTCAATGTCTTTATAAATGATCTTGTGGATAGGTTGCGTTGTCCTTGTCTTCTCTATGCGGATGATCTCAAGGTATACACCTCGGTAACAAATGAGAGAGATTGTGAAACTCTCCAGGAAGATGCCATTACTATAGCCAATTGGTGCCGGTCAAACGGTATGTACCTCAACATCGATAAATGTCTCGTTGTTTCGTTTACGAACAAACGGAACATAAAAACCTTTGACTACAAATTGGAGGGTACAACCTTACAACGTAGGTCAGTCGTGAAAGACCTAGGTGTTTATTTCGACTCCAAGCTTACCTTTCGTAATCATTATGATGATGTAGTTAATAGATCATATAAACTTCTTGGGTTCGTATTCAGATTCCTCCGTGCGACACAGTACAGTGCGGACGTGTGCTGCTTTGCTTAGTGTAATTAATTGTGATTGGCTGCAGTCTCCGAACTTCAAATCTCGCTCACTCCTACAGTGCTTTTATGAGCAGACCCCGCCCAGTGGGCTGTCCCAGAGTGAAACAGCAATATTTTTGTGAGCTTTGCAAGCATTTACAACACCGCGAGGTTCGGTCTTGATCCTGCGCCGCGCCGGCCACTTCGATTTCAAGTCAGTCGCTCTACCGATCCCGCCACGCAGGTTAGTCACCGCATAACAAAATAAGCGTACACTCTGCGCGCGCACTCCCCGCTCCACTCACTACCGCACCATTCGACTACGTCACTCAAGGCCGCTTCGCTTCACTTCACTTTTGCTCTAGCGCCTACGCTTTAGCTACGAGCAAAGCTGGCTTACGCTCCTTCGCTTACTTTAGCAATTGGCACTGCTAAATAATCATGTCGAACATCAAACACTCTACCTCGAATTTAGCTAAACAATCATCTAAAGAACAGGTGGCAACTGACTCTGTTCAGAATACTGGAGGGAACAAAATAAACAAACCCAGCAACAACAAAAAAGTCAAGCGTTCTAGAGACGAGGACTCACCGGACCATTCGCCGAAACAGTCTTCTACTTGCTCATGTACTGACACTAAAACAGAAATCCTACATCTACTCTCATCTTGGAAAACAGAGCAAGAAGCCATGCTCCTTAAGTGGAAAATGGACCAAGAAGCAGTTTTGTCCGGCCTTGTTAAAGATGTCGGTGAACTGAAAAAGCAGTGTGATGAAATTCAGAAGACGAATAGGGATATAGAAAAGGGTATGGAATTTATCAATGACACTCATGAAGAGTTAAAAATTAACATGCGTGAATTAGAACAAAAAGTAATAGAAAGTGACCGATCAGTAACAATAATCCAAGAACGCCTACAAGATATTCAACTGCAGACTCGTTCGGCTACGATAGAAATACGAAATGTCCCAAATAAAGAAAAGGAACAGAGTGAAGACCTTCTATCAATAGTTTCAAATGTGGGAAAGGCAGTGGATGTTGAAATCGACCGGTCCTCTCTGCGAGACATTTACCGTTTACCAGGTAAAGCAGGCACTGCTAGGCCAATAGTAGCCGAATTCACAACGGTCACCCATAGAAACAAATTTTTGTCTAAAGTGCGTCTATTCAACAAGGAGCGCCCTACGGCCGAAAAATTGAATACACATACGATTGGTCTCACCGGCGATAAGAAACCGATATATACTGCAGAGCATCTAACACCCGCCCTAAAAAAACTGTTCTATGAAGCCCGTACCTTTGCAAAGTCTTATAATTTTTCATGCTGGAGCTTGAATGGTAAAATCTTTATTCGTAGAGATCCTAAGAATCTCAACGAAAAGCCGATTCAAATAAAATCTATGAATTGCCTGGCCGAACTACTAACAAAAAAATGACTAGCATGTGTCATTATTTCTATGTTTTTTAATATTTTTCCGCTTATATTTTTCATTATTTTTATTCTATACTTTTATATTTTTTATTATTCTGTATACACGTGTTGGGAATTGAACCCAACAACAAGCGCCGCGTGGTCTATGGTCGGCGTACGCGTCATCCGGCCCACGTCACGCAGCGCGACGACGGGACGGGGGCTCGTCGGTTGCGATGACGTCACTACGCGTCGCGTCGCCAACTCACTCGATTCCAAAACCTCGTCAGCAACCGTCGCTAGCTAAAATTGTCTTATACTTCTTTCCGGAATCAACATTAAATTTGTACGCTAACAAAAAGAAGCCTATCATTTATACAGTCCACAACAACCAGTAAGGGGAATCCTGAACATGGTCCTTCGAGGCCTTTGAACAGTCAGAGTTCAAATTTTTGTAACGGTTCCGTGAAGAAAGAAAAATTTTGGAGAACTTCGGCGGCGGTCTTCGGCTGATAGAAGTCCAGCAAGCGCAATTCATTGAGCGGCAAGTCTACAGAGCTTCTCAGCAACCGTCCTCGCAGAAGATTTGGGTTGAAGAAAAGGCGATCGTTAACAACGGACTTTGGACCGAGTCACAAGAAGCAAGAAAAGGCCACAAAGACATCTGCAGTCGACAAGTGGGAGGATATGACCATTGGTATCGTTCCAATTTATCCTTTATCTTTCCTTTCTTTGCCATTATTTCTATTTAATTCAGCTTTTATTTGGTGTGCGTATTTTATAGACTCTTTTCAGTAGTCTGCTTACAGCGCAGCGATCCAATAATTGCAAATAGATACTTTAATTCGCTAATTAGCTACCTAAAATTCATATTTCATTTCGCAGTACTTATATCTTTCTATAAGTTTCATTAATAACGCTCGCTTGAATCGATCAGCTGTCCGCCAGCCGGTAAGAAACCGGTTCGCGCGTATATACTTAAATATAGCTAGCTATTGCATCGCACCGTTCATTCGCAACATAATTAGCGCGTGTCATTATTATAACGTATTTTTTAGTTGAAAGTCGTCGTAGGTCAGTGCGCGCGTTTAAAATGGCTACCGACGTGTCAAATATGAAATTAGAAAAATTAATCCGTAAACGTAGTTGTATGAAGTCCAAGTTAACTATATTTGGAAATCATTTAAACTTATTAAAAAGTTGTAGTGACCCAAGTAGTGAACAGTTTACCGACCTAGAAGGCCGGTTTAACAAGTTTGACCGTTTATATGTAGATTTTGATGTCTTACAGTGTGAAATCGAGATGCTGTGTAATAACCTCGACGAGGAGTGTGAGGAACGTGAGCAATTTGAGGACCAATATCATAAATTGGTGGCATCCGCGCGGTGTCTGCTCGACGCCCGTCCTCCACGGCAGCACGAGCATCAGGATGGATCCGTAACGGGTTTCGAGGATGCTCAGGCAAGTGGCTTTAAATCGCATTGCGTCAGATTGCCTAAGATTAATCTACCCACTTTTCACGGACAATATCAAAATTGGCTCGAATTTAGAGACACATTTATTTCACTGATACATTCTAGAACAGATATAGACAATATAAATAAATTGCATTATTTACGTGCGTCTTTAAAAGGTAGTGCTTTATTAGTCATAGATAGCCTTGACTTTAAAAGTTCAAATTACGATTCGGCTTGGAATTTATTATGTAGTCGTTACAATAACGAGAAATTACTTGTAAACAACCACGTTCAAGCGTTATTTAACGTGGAACAAATTACGGAGGAATCGTGTACATCCATTCGTTATATAATTGATGTCACAAATAAAAATCTTAGAGCTTTGGCGACATTAGAACAACCTACACAATATTGGGACACTCTAATAATTCATATGATGTCATCAAAACTCGACAAAATTACTCGTAGGCAGTGGGAAGAACATCGCAACTTACTTAGTAATTACCCTAATTTAAATATTTTTCTTAGCTTTCTTAGCAACAGGGCAGACCTATTGGAAACCTTGCACGAACATAATAAAGGTAACAATAGATTAGATAAGTCCTCATCTACCAATTCTAATATAGCTATACATTCAAAAGACAATCAAAATTCAAAAAATAATAACAAAAATAAATATAATTTAAATAATAAAAAATCAAAATGTCCAGTATGTAGTCAAAATCACCCCATGTATTTTTGTAAGGAATTCAAGTCTCTTTCGATAGAAGACCGCATTAAAAAGGCCAAGGAGGCAAAAGTCTGCCTGAATTGTTTACATCCAGGTCACGTTGACACCGAGTGTCGTTATGGGTCTTGTAAATATTGTAAAGGGATGCACAGTACCCTCTTGCATTTGCACTCTCAAGAACCAACCCCTACGCCGCCTATGCCTGCCCAAAATTTTGCAGCTTCTGCTGATGTTGTACAGTTTACTACTGCGTCGCATGTATTACTGTCCACAGCTCTCGTGAAGGTGGCCGACGTCAAGGGTAACCTGCACAGTGCCCGTGTGCTGCTTGACAACGGGAGTACAGCCAACTATGTGACTGAGTCGCTGTGTGGTAAGCTGGGTTTGTCGCGACGGAGTACTGGCACCACTGTGACAGGTATCAATAACCAAACTTCTCAATGCACACAGTCTTGTAGTCTAACTATCATGTCCAGTTACAACGACTATAACGTGAATATAGATTGTCATATATTACCTCAAATTACAAAGGCCTTACCATCTACATTCATAAATATAGATAACTTTTCTATTCCAATGGGTGTGAGTCTCGCAGACCCCACGTTTAACATTCCATCAGTGATAGACATACTAGTCGGGGCAGACATATTTTGGTCAGTTTTAAGTAATAATTCGATTGATTTAGGTAAACATCGGCCTAAGTTATATGAGACAAAGTTAGGCTGGCTGGTGTCAGGATATGTTGGGCGTAGCAAGTGTCATGTACAGTTAGACACGGTTTGTAACTTTTTGAAGGACAATTCAAATCCAGACTTATCTCGTTTCTGGGAGTTAGATACTGTGGCAAACAAGCACTCATTATCTGCTGAAGAACGTGCTTGCGAAAAATTTTTTTTAGAAACTACTGTACGCAAACATGATGGTCGTTTTGTAGTTACAATGCCACTTAAAAAAGATCCATCTGTTTTAGGCGATTCCTATTTTAAGGCTAAATGTAGGTTTTTGTCTTTAGAACGTAGGTTTTTACGCGAGCCTAAATTCAAACATATGTATTTGGAATTCATGCGTGAGTATGAATTGTTAGGCCATATGACAGAAAATAAAGTAGAAGATTCACTTCACTTAGAACACAGTGTCAAATATTATTTGCCACATCATGGTGTGATTCGTGAGTCAAGCCTCACCACAAAGCTTCGTACAGTGTTTGATGCGTCAGCCGTCACTAATTCAGGGTTGTCATTAAACGACATTCAGATGGTTGGCCCCACTGTACAAGAGGATATTTATTCGATTTTATTACGTTTTCGACAACATAAATATGTTGTTACGTGTGATGTAGAGAAAATGTATCGCGCTATAGAGTTAAGTCCTCAGCAGCGTTCTCTACAGCAAATCATTTTTAGATACAGTCCCGAAGAGCAGTTAAAAACTTATACTCTTAATACGGTGACTTATGGGACAGCGTCAGCCCCTTACTTAGCTACTAAATGTTTAGTTAGTTTAGCATCCGACGTGACCTTAGATGGTGACGTAAGGCGCTCTATTCAAAGAGATTTTTATGTTGATGATTATTTAGGGGGAGGGTATGAGCTACAAGGTACTGTCCGATTATGTAAGGGAGTAATTGATACTTTAAAAAAGGCCCATTTTAATCTAAGAAAATTCAAATCAAACAATTTACAGATATTACAACAAATCTGTCCGCGTATTGAGTCCGACAATAATATCTTAGATCTTTCAAACACACAGGCATCTTCGAAAACTCTAGGTCTTGATTGGATTTGTGATACTGATAATTTGTCGTTTACAATAAATTTAAAATTAGACAGTAAGGTCACAAAACGTCACATTCTTTCGATCATAAGTCAAATTTTTGATCCATTAGGTCTTGTAGCGCCATGTGTAGTTGAAGCGAAAATTATTATGCAAAAATTGTGGCTCAAACAATATAATTGGGATGATGAAGTGTCTCAAGACATAAAAGATCATTGGCACTCATTCTCTAACACATTACCACTTCTCAATCATTTAAAAATTCCTCGCTGGGTACTAGCTGACGACTGTTTAAAGTATGAAATGCACATATTCTCAGATGCTTCAGAAGCCGCCTACGGTGCATGCATATATATACGCTCTGTAAATCAGGCAGGGCCAGTTAAGATAAAGCTCTTAACTGCAAAAAGTAGAGTAGCCCCCATCAAGCCAACAACGATTCCACGACTTGAGCTTTGCGGGGCATTGTTGGCTGCGAGACTGTGTGCAAAGGTATTGACATCTCTGACAATGTCAATTGATAAATGCAGCTTCTGGTGTGACTCGACCATTGTATTAGGCTGGCTATCTACACCTACCTTACAATTAAAAAATTTTGTTAAGAACCGTGTTCATGAAATTCAAGAGTGCACAGAGGGTCACACGTGGAGCTATGTACCGTCGAAGGACAATCCGGCGGATCTCGTTTCCCGCGGGCTGAACGCTGATTACATCAGTGCTTCAACTCTTTGGTGGTCTGGTCCCACTTTCTTAATGAAGGGCGAACATGAGTGGCCACAAATGCCAAATCATAAAAGCCATGGGAGACACGATCTGCCAGATTTAGTTGGTTGTAACGTAGTACATAGTTGTAGTACTAGCGTAGATTTAATTTTAAATTTAATTAATAATAGATCTAGTTTTAATCATTTACAACGATCTGTAGCGTATTTACAAAGATTTATACACAACTGCCAAAACAAATCAAATAAATTAATTGGTGATTTGTCAATTAAAGAACTCAGTAATTCTTTAAATTTAATAATTAGAAAGGTTCAGTTGGAAATGTTCCCTGAAGAATATTCTATACTTAAAGGAGGAGGTACTCTTTCTAAAAAGAATAGACTCAAGGCTTTATCTCCCTTCCTAGACTTCAATAATGTTCTGCGAGTCGGTGGTAGATTAGATAATTCTCCCTATAGTTATGATACAAAACACCCAATATTACTGTGCAGTAAGCACCACTTCACAAAAATTTTGTTTCGTCACTTTCATTTAAAATATTTACATAACGGCCCTCAGTCATTATTGTCTAATATAAGGCAAACTTATTGGACGTTAGGTGGTCGAAATCTGTCTAAATGTATCGTTAATAAATGTGTTCGATGTTGTAGATTTAAAGCGGAGACTATCCAACCTATCATGGGTCAGCTACCGTCTTCTCGCATTGAAGTGGAGTTTCCCTTCCTTCATTGTTCCGTTGATTATGCCGGGCCAGTGTTGATTGCGGACCGTAAAGGTAGAGGTTCCAAACTAATCAAGTCATTCTTGGCAATTTTTATTTGCAATTCGGTTAAGGCCTGTCATATCGAGCTCGTTACGGCTTTATCTACAGATGCATACATATCGGCATTAAACCGATTTGTAGCACGACGTGGAAAACCGCAAAGTATAACGTCCGATAACGGCACGAACTTTGTCGGTACTTATAATGAACTTTCTAAGTTTTTAGAGCATTCAGATCTTCAAGGTCCAATAGCTGAGGAAGGCATCGAATTTAAATTTGTGCCTGCATATAGTCCTCACTTCAATGGTTTGGCTGAGGCAGCAGTTCGTTCAACGAAGCACCATCTCAAACGACTATTGCAAACTACTCATTTTACGTTTGAAGAAATGTCTACCTGTCTTTGCCAAATAGAAGCTGTGTTAAACTCCCGACCTCTTACTCCTCTTTCTACCGATCCTTCTGATTATTCTCCACTAACTCCTAGTCATTTTTTAATTGGACGGTGTCTAATGGGAATTCCTCATCCACAGGTGTCTGATGTTAATCTTGACTGCATTAACCGCCTTGAGCGGTTCAAGAGAATAGAGGTTGTCAAGCAACATTTCTGGAAACGATTCTCCTTAGAGTATGTTACTCTCCTCCAGCAGAAGGTCAAATGGCAGTCGTCATCCAACAAGGAGTTGAAATTAGGCGCTCTGGTATTAATCAAGGATAGAGCATTGCCGCCTCTGTTGTGGTCATTAGGACGAGTAACGACACTCTATCCTGGAGGCGATGGAGTATCGCGAGTTGCAGAAATTAAGACCAAACGGGGCACCATTCGGAGGGCATTTAATAATATTTGTCCCCTTCCAGATTATTGAAGTATGCGACTACACCCTTCAACTCGGGCGGGCAGCATGTTGGGAATTGAACCCAACAACAAGCGCCGCGTGGTCTATGGTCGGCGTACGCGTCATCCGGCCCACGTCACGCAGCGCGACGACGGGACGGGGGCTCGTCGGTTGCGATGACGTCACTACGCGTCGCGTCGCCAACTCACTCGATTCCAAAACCTCGTCAGCAACCGTCGCTAGCTAAAATTGTCTTATACTTCTTTCCGGAATCAACATTAAATTTGTACGCTAACAAAAAGAAGCCTATCATTTATACAGTCCACAACAACCAGTAAGGGGAATCCTGAACACACGTGTAGGCATATTTTATACTACTATCGATCTAAAACTGGTCTCTATTTAATGTACATGACAACTACTGCATTTATATATAATCGCGATAAGTTTTATAATCCTGAAGTAACTGTAAATCAAAACATTAATCTCGCAATAATGCATAATTCACACACTACTGCATTTCCATTGCAAGCCGCTTGGGATACTAGATCACCTTTTTATTTTATTGTTTTAATTAATAACACAAATGGCTAACATAACTAGTATTTGTAACGAAATTGACAACATTTGTTTATCTCAATCATACGAATGCTCACCACAAAATTGTGTTAAAATTCTTAATTATAATAGTAAAAAACTTAGTATAATCCATATGAATATCAGAAGTATTAAAAGGAATTTCGATCAATTTATTACTATGCTAGCTACAACTCAAATTGACTTTGACATTATTGTCCTCTCAGAATGCTGGCTTAAAGTGTCGGGTCCTCTTCCTTATTTACGTGGTTATACTTCCCATGCTACTGAAAATAATCACAATCAAAACGATGGGGTCGTAATTTATTACAAAAGCTACCAAAATGTTTACGTTTTGGAACCCACATTCAATGATGCAAACTGCCTTGTATGTAATATAGGTAATACTGCCATAATCTGTGTCTATCGTTCCCCATCTTATCATGACCTAAATAACTTTTACTGTAGCCTAGAGAATCTTGTTTCATCTTTAAAACAATCTAAAACAATAGCGTTGGTTGGTGATATAAATATTGACATCAAACCCAACAACATTGATCGAAATTCTGACGATTATCTCACTCTGTGCGCCTCAATAGGACTACTCCCTGCACATTTATTACCCACGAGATCAAACAACTGCCTCGACCACGTTATGCTGAAATCAAAAGCAATGACTTACCTAGCAGTAATTGACACCTATATAACTGATCATCACCCCGTAGCTCTATGCCTACCACGAAATAACTATAACCCTTCCATCACACCCACTAACGTTGTACGCTATAATTATCTAACCATAAAAATTGATTTAGATAATACAGACTTTTCCACAGTCTTGAACGAATTAGACCCAAATGTGGCAACGGACAAATTATTATCAATAATTCAGACCTCTATTCAAAATCATAGTAAAACAATATATATTACTAAAAAGTTTAAAATAATGAAACCCTGGATGTCTTCGGGTCTTGTTCGCTGTATTCGACAACGGGACAAATTACATAAAAAGTCTAAATTAAACCCCATAAATAGTATATATAAAACAACTTATTTAAGATATCGCAATTTCCTCAACAAATTACTTAAAAGATTGAAGCGTTCGTATGAGAAACATGAACTATTCAAATCGAAGAATAATATGAAAGCGACGTGGAAAACAATAAAAACTATAACGAATTCAAACACTCAGCGTCAGCCAGCCAACGAATTGCTCTATCAGTCTGCAAATCCAAAAATCTCAATCAATGAAGTCAATAGTTTCTTTGTTAGTACTGGAGAAAATCTTGCCTCAAAATTAACCCCCCCAGATAAACCCATCTCCCCCTTAAATAAAGGCACCTCCCCACTGCACTCACTAGTTATCATGCCAGTAGACACACTCCAAGTCAAGCGTATCATTGAAAACATGCGCAGCGATTGCGCAACTGGTTATGACAACATCCCTACCAAAATCATAAAACAATCAAGCTCTGCCCTAAGTGTACCGATAACTCACATTTGCAACCTAGCTATAGACTCTGGTATATTCCCCAATGGTCTTAAGCATGCTTTGGTCCAACCTATTTATAAAAGCGGTGACAAAACCAACGTTACTAACTACAGGCCAATCTCTGTTCTGAGTTCTCTATCAAAAATTTTAGAAAGAATACTAAATAACTCACTTGTATCATACCTCTCACAAAACAACCTAATTTCAAAAAACCAATATGGTTTTAGACAGGGTATTTCCACTGAGGATGCAGTAGTTGATTTGACAAGTTCAGTAGTATCAAAAATTGATAACAAATTTAAATGTTATGGGGTTTTCTTAGATATGTGCAAGGCATTTGATGCAATATGTATTCCTACTCTTATAACGAAATTGGAACACTTGGGAGTGCGTGGGTTACCACTAAATTTGTTCAAAAGTTATCTGTCCGAACGTAGGCAACGTGTCAAGATCAATTCCCTAATCAGTGATGATAAAACCACAAATTACGGCGTCCCGCAAGGCAGTATATTAGGGCCGACTTTGTTTTTAATATACATCAATGATTTATGTAACCTCTCTATACCTAAATGTGACATTTTCACCTACGCCGATGACACTGCCTTGATAGTACATGATTTTACGTGGGAAGAGGCTAAACAAAGAACAGAATACGCTCTTAGTACCGTTATGAAATGGTTGTCGGCAAACTTGTTGACATTAAATATTGACAAAACCAAAATTATTCAGTTTTCATTACCCGGCCCTCATAAACCCCCTTCAGAGGCAACTCAAGTAACAGCACACAAATGTTTAGGGTTAACTAACACATGTGACTGTATGATTCTAAAAACTGTTCAGAATACCAAATATCTCGGGGTTTACATAGATAATCACCTTAGCTGGCGTCCTCATATAGAGTCCCTTTGTTCACGAGTTCGAAAACTTATCTATATTTTCAAAGAACTGCGACACTCTGCCGACAGGGAAACTCTGACATTAGTGTATGGTAGTCTATGCCAGTCCATTCTAGCTTACTGTATTCCTGTCTGGGGGGGCACCCATAAAACGTCACTCTTAAAATTAGAACGTGCCCAAAGGATGATTCTCAAAGTTATGAACTTTAAACCTCGAGATTACCCTACGGCCCTGCTGTACTTGGAGACACAAATACTAACAGTTCGGCAACTATTCATTTTAAAAACGCTACTACGTCGTCACTCAACTCTCCACTACAATGCTAACCTACTCGAAAGTCGACATATCCCTCCTGTCTGTGATCTTGTTCCATATAGAACTGCATTGGCAGGCAGACAATTTACAGTACTCAGTGCGCGCATTTATAATAAAATAAATAGAACAATTTCTATATACAACCTACCCAAATTCAATCTCATACGAAAACTTACTGATTGGTTGCAGAAGTTGTCATACGACCAGACTGAAACTATTCTCTCTATTTTAAGATAATCCGTAGATCTTAAACAGCATTTATAATATTATAACATAGAAAAAAAAAAAAAAAAAAAAAATTGCATTTATATACTCTCTACCTACACTATTTAATATTTTGTAAAACTGCCTAGACTTATTTTAACGCATAATTACAGTTTACATAGTATAATCTTGACGTCATATCAAATTGTTGTATGTTACCTAGGAGGAATCGAGGACTCCTAAGATACAGGTATTTATTACCTAGTTTAGGGGTCACTGGTTCATCACTATTTTTCTTGAAGAAAACCATACTTGTACATCGTCATTTTATTTTAGTACCATTTAATTCAAATATGTGTAATTTTTTTGTAATAATAAACTTTTTATTTTATTATTATTATAACTACCAAGCATTTTAAAAATACATCCAGTTTTATTTACCTTTTTAACACTCTCATAAGAACTATTCTGGAATATGGCAGTATCGTTTGGTCACCTTACTATAAAGTGCATAATGATAGGCTTGAACAGATACATAACAAAGCATTAAAAATGATTGCATTCAGAGAGCACCTTGGCCGTGAGCTGACTTGTTATAATGAAAGACTGCTATATTTTAGAACATCCACGCTCAGTTCACGTCGTCATATCCAGGACCTATTATTTTTATATAAATTGATACACTCACGAGTTTCTTCTTCCCTGCTTTTGTCCAGTCTAAACTTTAATTCTAAACCTAATTTAAGACGACCAAAACCCTTTGTATTAAATGTTTATACAAATAACACCTCGTTTTACAATCCCCTCACTCGCATGTGTCGTACTTACAATGAATTGTTCACGTCTGCTGGCAGAGACACGAACATAGATGTTGATATTGACTTGTATATCCCTAATTATATTTCTTTTCGTAAAAACATTGTTAAATGTATAGACCACACTCAGTAACTAACTTTTATTCTAACTGTAGTTGTTATTATTTATCTTTATATACATATTTTATTGCACGGTATTGAACGTTTCGCATCCTAGCGACGTTTGTTATTTATAACCTCTTGCATGTTGTGTGTACTATTATAGGTTCGCATTCTAGGTTAAGAATAATTGTCATTAGATCTAATTAGATTTAATATGATTGTGAACTGTTTGTACACCTAATAAAATAAATAAAAAAAATAAAAAAAAAATATTGTAATACTATAAGCTTGATTTATTGAATGCGCTATTGTTTAGCTGGTTGTATCGATGTAAACGTCAAGTTATTTTCATAGCAATAAACATACCGACATTCATAAACAAGAAAGTCAAATTGATTGTTAAAGTTGAAATATTTGTACGTAATAAACATGTTGGAGCGTTAGAACGTTGTCGGACAAGTCCCAACTACGATTGTCTTTTTGTTCGACACGATAGTAATCAAATAACAAAAGCTGTTACAAACTAAACATGTTTCGATACAATGACACTTCTAACACCAAAACTAACTTTTATAAAAAAAAACTTTAAATAGCCTTCGAGCGTCTTTGTAATAAAGAACCCAATATATGTATTTGTAACTCAAAATAATTATACGTATATTTTCATTTTTGAACTCACGATATAGGTACCTAAGAATGGATTACGAACAACTAGTTAATTATTTAAAAAAATATCATAATTGTATTTCGTATAAATAACTTACATACTACATGCAGTGTAATATAGCATAACTGTTACTTCTAGATAATTTAAAATGTCGCCACATACTTGAAACAGAAAGAAATACATAATTAGATACTATTAATAAAGAGTGTTCCATTATTTATTTAAAATAATAAATATTATCAATTGTATGTAGGGTAAGTGTATAAGAGCATATAATACGAACACAAGCAGCCGCTAGCCGGTACATCGATTCATTAATACTGTCAAGTGTCGGACACCTCTCACGACACACTGGAGATTGACGTGCATGTCTCCGCACTCTCGTGAATAATTCACGCGAAACGGTTTATCTGAGTGTCGAGAGTGTCGGGATTATCCGAGCCCCTCACGATGTGAGCTCGGAAGTGATAGCACTCGGTAATGGGAATAATGGAACACTATCGTAACGTCACAAAACTGACAAATCTTGTGGCGCTTGATTAATTGCCTCCATCTGATTTATCGGAGAAAGATTTTGATTTAGTAATACTATTAGTGCTACTAAATTGTTTACGAGGAAGTTTTGGACTTCTTATAAGTTTCTTTCATGCTTGTGGTTTTCAAAACAGTATGTTCAACATTACCCAAGTATACGTATTTTTTTAAATCTTATTACAACGTATATCATTATCATCAATGTATATTAAAATCTTTTATTTATCCACATATCGAAAAAAACAAAGTTAACAAAGTTCGGAAAACAAAGTAAGGGTGCTGTTGGAAACCATAATAATCAGTAACGTGTGTCACGTGTTCCGCTAATCTCGAGGTATATGTATAAAAAGTGTCTCATTCACAAGATTGATGCGAGAGTTGTTCGCGCGGATTATTTCACCGCACGATGGCGACGCACTCTGTGCCTATCACTCCAAGTACAATGGATGTAGACGGTTTTAATTTATTTTACATTTGAAAGCTACGTCTTCGTTATTTCCAGACCACTCTTCATAATAGATATTTTATTACATTTAAAATGCTCTTCTTTAATAAATGAATTTCAATCTTGAATAAGATAAGAAGGCAAAAAATGTGCCAATTTATTTTCAGTTAAATTATACCGTTTTATTTATAATTTATAGTTCTTCAGTGCCTCGAATGGCCTCGGTTAATGAATCAATCAATGCACTTCACAAGTTTTCTGCATTTTAATAAGAGCAAAATGAAATTAATTTTTATTAAATGTGTAGAAAAAATTACAGCTAAAGACTGTATAATTGTTTTGTGCGTACAAGATCAGATCTAAGAAAAACGTGTGTATATTTGTTCTTCGTAACATTACTCGAGCTAGCTTCAATATAATTCAATTCAGTGTATCGCCCGCGGCAGACTCGGCGGAACGAAATAAATAAATATGGAGCAGATCCGGATGATCCCACGTGATTGATGTATTGTCTGAAGTCGAGGGCTACAGTCACTCTCAACTTAACCGTGTCGTGAGGAGGTGGGTTCTATCGACACACTCGCTCACGTGATTATTCCACAGGAGTGAACTGCTACTAACAGCGAACTTGCCTTCTCTACTTACGTTGGTATATTGTCACAACGATTATATTATCATTATTTGATACAGAACCAGTTCATTTTATATAGCACGTGGTTTATTTTATAATCACGACGTCGGCAAACAGACGTACGCCCTCCTTTTTACCCGACTGTCAAAAAGGAGGGTCAAAAATAAAAAATATTTTTGGCGTGTATGTATGTATATATGTATGTATGTGGGCATGTCTGTTCCATTGTGACCTTCTGTAGCCTAAACGAGTTGGCTGATTTTAAAGTGTGAGGTGTTATTAGATTTGTATTTTTCTCCCGAGTGTCATAAGCTATGTGACGTCGACAAAAAACCAATATGGCGGACGTAAACTGTCAAAACAGACGTTTTTTTAGTGCTATCGCAATATGGGTATCAGATGAAAGCTAATTGATAGCCTAATTCAATTATTATATACACTAACTATTGCCCGCGGCTACACTTGTCTCTTGTAACCTAAATAGCTTGACTGATTTTGAAGTGCAAGGTATTGTTATATTCGTATTCATCATCGAATCTCTATATCTAAGCATATAAACCAGTGTATTCTTCCAATTAATTGCTTTAAATTGACTGTCGAAGGCTACTTTCAGGCAGTCGGGTTTTTTGGTTGTTTAAATTAATTTTTGTTACGGTTTTATCACAAATATATTTAATATTCACACATATTCAATTAGCTACTAACTATTCTTCGAAATTGATATATGTAATCGGACATTTTATGTTTTCGACATAATTATATTATCATAACATTTCAGTATGATATGAATGCGGACATCTTTATTAATAGTTAATTTCGTATCGATAGGCGGACGACGGCGCTGACTTTGACAAAGGTCGGACAGGATACTTAGGAAGATCACATTCTGCCGGATTTTCTCCCACATAGTAAATATGTATCACAATCAAACCCTTTGGGAACACATGGCAGATACCCTTTACTTCCTACATCTTCCAAATTTATTTTACGTTTTTGTTTTCACAAATATTTATTTATTACTTTATTTGATCGAAGATTATAGTGATATCTTTCTTGTATCAGCTGTATTGGTTAAAACGCTGAATGCTGAATACAATATTGCAATTATTCTGAGCTTACCGTATCGGCTTTAATCTGAATAGCGTTGCCCCAAAACCATTTTAATTAAATAATATTATTTTTGTGTCCATCATATTTACGTTGAAATAAATTGCTTAAATTACTTATAACGGATTTTTGTAATGCTATATAAAGTTTCGTTCGTTTAAATTGTGTCGCAGTAGATCAATAAAAACGTATACTCACGACTTTCGCAGAGGAAACTTCGGTAGAACTTATAAGAACTAGAAACGAACCGAACGAAAGAGAAAAATAAACAGATAATCATGTCCAGGGAGGGTCGTCACGCACGCGGCACGACACACGTAGATAGCGAGGTCGAGGGAGCAGAGCTGCGGAGAGGGCGCGGGGCGGCAATTAACTAATTGTGTGTATAACCGACAAATTATAACTGCTCTGTAATTGCACTCGACGCGCTGATAACCTATTGCTCGTAACTCGTAATTAGTCGAGCGAGCCTAGGGCGCGCGGCGGCCTCGTCAGGCGCTCGACAAATGTGCGCATCTACGGTCACATCACACATGTTCACCACGAACATACTCCAACTGACGGAGTGACGGCTGACAACTTGCCGTACTCTACTTGCTTTTATGATCGTTAAACCCAATTTATATTTGATGAGGAACCCTATATGTGTTGAATAGGCCCAAATTAGAAACTTATCTACAATACGCCAAATATAATTTCATGAATGGGAAAAAATAAGCAATAAATATTTTCTGAATTACCTTACAAATGAAATGTTATCTTGAAAAATGTCGTGTACAATAGTGCCAAATGATATACATATAATATAATATAGATTATGATTAAGGTGAAGTAATAGTACCTAAATAATTTGATCATTTATCCTTTTAACAATAAAGCTTAATGTAAGAAATGATTAATTGTATCTTTTTGAAAATTGTTATTGTTGCCATTCAACTTTTGATGGATGGCATTACAGAGATCATAAATGTAATTTTATTTATTATGATATGCATAATCGACCGTGAAAGGTGAGGACCTTAATACCGTTGGTGAAGCAATTCTGCTTGATGTTTAATGCTTGAAATTTAAATGGTACCTTATATATTTATCTATCTTTATCTCATGCTATAGTACTTATGGGTAAAATATGTGCCATTAATAGCACATTATCAGCAGTGTGAATAATTAACAGTGTAGCTAATGAAGTAATTACCCCGTGGAACAAGGTGTCATTGTGCGAGTCGACAATGACGCTAACGAACGAGTCCCTCATTAAACGCTTGTGGAGTATCATCGCGCGATGATTCATCAGGAGCAGCAGTCACAGGTCACTAAACTGTTTTATTAATTGGCTCACTAATTTGATATTATATTGTATTTAATATTAGAGCATGCAAAATATAAATAAATGTACACAATGTTTGGTGTTACAAGCATTAGCATTACCGATTCATTCTGTAATAGCTGTTTGCTTATTTAATTCAATGTAGCGTTTATCTGGAAAACCCTTCAATAATGGACACGATTCATTCCATTAATTATCGAGTAACATTGATGGATGAGTTTAGGACCTAAACAGAATAAAAATGGCGATGATGTATGATAAAAATTTGATGAGAAATTCGATGAGTCGTAACGCGAGCGCGGCCGCACCGCAGCGGTCGAGTACTCCGAGATAAAACCCCATTTGTCACAGGTTTTAAGCCAAATGTCCGGTTTGGTTTCCAATAAGGATTGTCTCACGTATTATTTTTTTTTTTTGCTAATAACGCTCGTGTACACGTATAAAAGTCGCGAGTGTGTATCGCTCTGTGATATATGCGAAGGGATGTGGGCCCCCCGTCGCCGCCGGACCACCGGAGTGGACCGCTCGCTGAGCGTACCGGACCTCGAATCGCGTTAGCCTATCGAATAATCTTTATTTTTTTCGTATTTCTCGTCTATTAGAACAAAGAGTCGATAAAGAAAATTGAATCGAGATATGATTGAAAAATTGTTCCATCTACCTTGATTTGTTGTCGATCGTATTCGTGAATGGACCCAATCATCTGTATAATTGAGATATTTATTTAACTGCGTGGGTCGGGAAAGTAAACAACCATACCGATAAAAATATATGAAACAACAAAATGCTTTGAATTAATTTTTATTACTAGACGCAAAAATAAAGGGCGTTATAAGTTTTGACATCAATGCGTTTTTGTGACAATTTTTATATGAGTTTATAGCTCTGCGGAACGTGGCATGTTTTGATACCCGGTCTGGGTTTTGAAAAAATATTAATATTACCTGCTACGTCCCCATTAAAAGTTGACAGCTCTACAATATACGCACCGGGTTACTGCTGCCAGCTGCGTTGTTACTTTATTCATTGGAGTGATCCGCTAAAGTTTTGACACATACACATTACACTGTTCAAATATGGTGCCCTATAATTTGGCTACAATTACGCGTACGTCAGCATTCTTAAACACACGATATAATCTCAGCATTGTGTGTGTCGATGGTGCGATACAATACGGAGCGCGCCGCGGGGTCCCTCGAGCCCTTCATAACGACTTCAAAAAAATTGTTCACAGAGCGTGTTTCCTTTGGTTCGTGATTTATAATGTTTTGTTCAGTTCCGGGAGTCAATGGTGTTTTTATTAGCTGCGACGTTATTGTGACAGCTACAAAAGTGACACATTATGCATTGTGTCACACTCACAAGTTCGATATATTGTGACGATTTAAAGTTTATGTACTGTAAGTGATGTGGGAGCGGAAGTATAAGTACACGTTGATGTTGCTACAGAACTAATGATATTTTTATGACGATCATTGAAGTTTGTCGTAAAAATAAATGACGTTTGATAAATACAGTTTCAATGTGTACGCGCGATTGTATAGTTTTTTATGATCTCTTAAAACTTTATAAAAATAAGATAGTCAACAAAACACTAGAGTTTATTACTAGTGCGATACAAGGTGTAGGTACTTACACGGGTGTGTAAGGTGGTATCGGTTTCATCTGTTAAACCGTCCGTCCATACCATTGTTGATTATTTAACTTTATAATATAACAAAATTCGATATACGTATCGTACAATAATCTCGTTTTATCTATATTTTATTACCGACAACGCTCAACGAGTATATATCTGTATCGAGAATCAAAAAGCGAAGTTGTGTTTGTACCGCAGTTTTCGATAACAGTCGGGACCGACGACACACAAAAACAAAGTGATTTGTTGGTCCGATGAAGAGCTCACTTTGTTTTTATTTACAATAGCAATAAGAAGCGAGTTTTTGTTTGAGATGCGGTAACTTTCTGAGAACGATTAAATTGTTTGTTTGGAATGTATCTTTCGCTACTCGATAAGGGTCCAATGAAAATATTATAATAAGCCATTCAGACGATGAGGGTTTGTAAACAATAACAAAGAAATGATCGGACCACACGCGAGACACGCAACGTTATCTTCAAAGAAGATAGTTAACTTAATTTCTTTATAAATTTAACTATCTAAGCAATCATTGGATAATACTTGTGTTGAAATTGTTACTTTTACTTCTTAATCGAAACTGATTTGATTGTTTAAATGTATAGTGTAGTCATTTTCTGAATAAGAGAAACAATTAACTTATCTTATTCATTGACTGCATGTGTGTACACAAGCATAAGTGCCAACATGAGCTTATTTAACGTCGATTATGTAACTGTCAACCTGAATATACAAACAGTCATAGTCAAGGTAATGTTATAATAGGTAATAGGATTGACAAGAACGTCCTGTCAAACGTCAATCATGACGTCACGTGACGTCACGGCAAGTCGCGGCGTGTAATTGACCGTACTCAAGCAGATCACTAATTAACACGCTACAATCACTGCTTACGTATCATTCGTTTTAATGACCTAACGCCCACCGGTGAACTAATCAAACCAATATTGATTACAAATCAACATTTAATTACATAGTCGGTGAAGAGCGTGACGGACTATGTTAGGGTTAGATGGGTTTTTAGGGTTCGGTACCTTTATTAGAAAAAAAAAACGAATTACCATGTTTGCTACAAAACAAACTATACAAATTAATTCATCGTATTCTACGATTTGCACTTGTCAGTTTTAAATACGGTTTATGTAATAGGAATAGTTCCTGATCGTTGAGGAATTTTAAAATGAATTATTTTCATAGATACAAACAGACTGAGACTCAAAACAAAACTAACTGACAAATATTTATCCACCTGAGTATCAAATTTACCACAGATTTTATTGACTGTAAATTTAAAACCATAAAACTATAAGTGTAAAGTTGTAGTGTAAAGACACGGCCAAATAAGGCCTTTGTGTAACTTAATAGCTATAAATATTTCGGCCATTTTGACCTTTTCCAGATAGATATTTATTCATAGCACATTTAAACAAAATATTTGCGTGACTCGAATATGTCGGGCCGAGTGTTTGGACACGGCTCATCAGAAAAGGTCTTATAGCGACCTATGCTAACATGTAAATAATCCCTTTTTATATAGAAACGATTGAAATAGCGATGAATGAAGAGCGGATATGTGAAAATTATATTACTTATTATATAAGATGTATACGGGAATATAAACTTTATATAAGATGTACTTTATCAAAATACAAATTTTCACAAACCGCTAGACCTGTTTCTGTAATTTAAAGGCCTAAAATTAGTTACAATAGTTTATTGGTCCTTTATTTACCGGATTTTTAAAGATAGAACATCGGATAGAACAGAAGACCTTAGCCGACTAGGTAATGACTATTCGATTGTTAAATACGCAATAAATCAACCGAAATACGCAGGTATTACAGTAATATCTGAATATTACTGTAATACCTGCGTATTTCGGTTGAAACCAACTTCTAAAATGATAATTTAAACAAATGTTATCTCACTAATACCCAACGTTTACAATTTAATTTATTCGGCTACAAACTATAGATAACTATCGAAACAAGTCATTAGCCAAGCACTAACTAGTTCATTAAATTTGGTATTTGGTAGCTATTGTATTAATACAGTCGCGAGTCGCGAGCTATGTCGGTGTAGTTCAGTGGCGAACAAATTAAGATTAATTCACGTAGCGCGTTGTATCGGCGTCTGAATCTACGCGGTAATTAGCGCTAATACAATAGTGGTGTGATACGATCTGTAGTAAGTAGTGAGCCTTTTTATATCGATAGGCTCTATAGCTATACATAGGGTGTTAGATTGTGGACAGACTGTCGGTATAGGTTTTTTAGAGGAAGAATGTGATAGAGAAAATTGTTCGTGATCGTAATATCGTATTACGTTGAATATATTTTGGATATTTGGAAGGAGAATAATTAAAAAAAAAACTCATCTGCGTAAAACAAAGTTACTGTTACATTTACTTTGAAAGTTCCAAGTACTTTTCGTAGTGCTACGTAAAGTAATCATTTTTTAAAGATTAAAAACCAATAATATATTAGTAGCTATAAAAGTGGTAGTCAATGAGAAGAAGGTATTAAAAGGTACTGTAGGTATATTTTGCGTAAAGTGAAAAGGAATATTATGCTTTCTACGTAGCATAGATACGAGAGTAGGTATCTATTACAAGTATTCTATCAACCTGTATCACGGGCAGCAGTGCGTGTGGTCTGTAGCAGGCGGCGCCGCGGTCGCAGCCTAGTTTTATTTCGTGAGAACCGCCCGGTCGTCGCCCCACACACCGCACATACGCTCGCAATACCAAACGTCATCACTTTTAGATACTAGTCCTATTATTCTCTTTTTATAGTCTTGTTGCAGAATCATTATTAAAATCTTATATATATTG
Source organism: Laspeyria flexula (assembly GCA_905147015.1). NCBI lineage: Eukaryota > Metazoa > Arthropoda > Insecta > Lepidoptera > Erebidae > Laspeyria > Laspeyria flexula. The sequence goes on along the minus strand of LR989960.1, from coordinate 16,502,718 downwards.
TTCACTAGGAATTTACAGCGCATTTTCGTGATAAACCCTACTGGGAAGGTAAATAAAAGATCGTAGCTACACTGTGCCCCCGATTTTAGAGTTCTTTGGAAGAATTGGGTCATCCCTATGGTTATAGTACAATGAAATTTGCATTTGTATCGATACGGGGTGGTTCTTTAAGAAACATCTCTTTGACAAATGGACCAGAACATTAATATTATGTATTGTATTAATATTGCTATGATATAATCAATTTATACTGTGGGAAATTTGACATTGGTTCCATTGAAAAAGTATAATTATAAATTCATTTGTGTTTTAGATATTATAATAGAAACACAATGTTATTTAATTTAGGTAAGACATTTACAAAGTGTCTCTTATCGAGTTTTAATTTTTATATATATCATTATAAAGATTTGAATTTATTGCGTTAGTTTTGAATTAAAATTAAAATAATCAATTTTTTTTACAGATTATATTATTTTTACAGCAACTTTAGTAATTGTATACATGAGGACAGTAACAACATCATGTCCATGTCCACTCAACTATTTACCCGTGTGTGCTTCTAATGGACAAACTTATTTCAACGAATGTCTCCTAGAGTGCGCGCGCAAAGACACAGGGGAACTGATCTACAAAGTGAAGAACAGTGCTTGTATAGAATGTGGTTGTGCTTTCATCCGCAAGCCGGTGTGTGGCTCGGACGGAGTCACCTACGCCAACAGATGCACTTTCAACTGCTCCAGGAAAGATGTTCCTTCGTTGACTATTGTATTTGATGGAAAATGCTCTATACACTAAACTAATTCAGTCGTTTGGTATTCTCCAAAGTTCATTGAAGGGAGAAATTGTTGTATGCTGGACTTTGTGTATATCTTCTTTATTATTAATAATTAATTTTAATTGAAATACCCGAACATATTTGCTATTTAACTTCGGCGTATTTACTCCATATTCTTGTAACAATGTTATTTCAACTAGTTTGTATTCTAGTTTCTGTCACACCATGATCGGGGCAAACCTGCGTACGGCTCTCCTAATTGTAAAGGGTTGGTGTCTATGGACGACAGCAACATGAGGGGCATCGTTAGTGCATTGCTAATCATTTCCTTCCCTTAGAAAATATGGCAAATTCTCTATTAAATGCTTGTAATATACCTATTTCAATATTATATCAAGTCTATATCTGTCCTACGCGGCGCTGATACCGACATGGTGCCCCTACAGTAGGTACACGTCGAACACATTCGCGGACAGGTGAATATTTGATATTGATAACTAATGGCCTCTGGTCTCTAGTTACGTAGGTACTGGTTCTCGATTTATGCGGAACTTTATCAGTGATATGACACAAATTATCATTGATATGACAGCGGCGGTGGTGCTAACCGTGGGTGTCTCGGACAGGAGCCAGAGTGGTTTATATTGGACAGATACCAAGCTTATTTACATCTCACGCTTGTCATAATTTAATCGTATAAATGACGGTGCACTTGACAACCATTACACTAGGACTAGAAAGCTGAATGAGCAATGAGCTTTTGGTTGCTGTAATTTAATCATTATTACGGCAGTTATTAACCCCCGACGCAAAAAGAAGGGTGTTACGTGTCGTGGTGTGTATCTGTGTGTCTGAATTATGCCTATATATTATATAAAAAATATTCGTCAAATCGTATAGTTTCCATTCATATCAGTCGGCAGCTTCTATAAAAGTTAAAGATCTTCGATACGTAATTATAGGTCACATAAGCAGTTACATGATTTCATAAATAAAATTAGTAACGTTACTTTCAACAGTAAAGGTTTCAAGAAACTTTAGAGTCAACCTCAAATGTTAATCCACTCGGAAGCAGACAGATAACAATCAAGATATTTTAATAAAAGTTATATCTGCTTCAAACTAAAACTTAAGCGAGGTTTCTTTTTAAAGTAAATGACAAAGCGACTAAGTTTGTTGACCGACATAACGTTATCTACTCAAATCGTTTCTAAGCTCATTTTGTTCCCAAATTTAATCACATTTTTTCCTTAAATGCTCGTGTTTTTCACTCTAAAGTTCCTCTAATTATAACTAACAAGAAACGTTCAAATACTTAAACTTCGCCGGTTTAAGTTGCTTGAATAAAGTCAAGTCTTAGTAAGTAAAAAGTATTGGTAAATTTGTTTTTGGAAGGCATTTCGGACATCTATTTTATCGTTAATACTATTCAAGGAAACACGATAACCATCGATATATTCTGTTGTCTATAGACATTAAACGTGTCAGACAAAATAATATTTTACTATAGAATTTGAGTGTCCGTGTCTGTCGGTGTCTGCGCGGCCACGTTCCGATACATATAAATGGGTTAATACACACATATTGAAAGAATATTTGTTTGTCTGATACGTTGAATTGGTTTTAAAATGTGCTGATGGTTTAGATAGAGACAGTGTTATAGAAAATATCAGGTATTATATTAAAACATCAGTCAATTATTAGTTTGCATATTAAAATTTGTAGAAACAGCGTAATATGACGTCACCGAACAGACATAATAATTGAATCGTAACATTTATAAAAAGATAATTATTAAGTAGTGAATGATGACTATGTAAGGGATGTGGACGTATTAATACCGGTACGTAATAATCAAAGATAAAGGCGGTATTGAGGAGTTAATTATTCATGAAGCGAGTACGAACGTTTTAATCAACCGCTAGAGGGCGGGGACGCACTCCGCAACACAAAGTGCGCACTTTAATATGAAATTGAGTAGAAAATGATAGTTTCTGAGGCTTATTTTATGTTTACTTCTTACTACGAAAGGGTGCCAGTCAAAGGTGAATGCATCAAGCTAAAGATTGCAGTAATTCTACCACATTTGAAGAAATGTTGAGCTACACCTTAGATCTTCACTTTCTTTTTTCTTCTTCTTTTTTTTTTTATTTTTTTTTATTTTTTTTCATTTTTTTTTTTATTAGAAACAAACAGTTTTATTCTTAAATTACATATTTAGTAATAATTACAATTATTAGTTTGTAGAGACTGTTGAACACGAGCTTGCGAATTTGATTCACCTACAAAAGACAAATATTTGTGTAGTCAACAAAACTAGTTGCAGGTACTGTTTTTGTGTTTTAATATCTTTGGCTTATCCTATAGCTCGCACTAAGAGCTTTGTCCATAAAACAACAATAACAATCTATTTGATACACAATAACTAAACTTAAAAACATTGATTGTAAGTAATAATAATAATGCACTAACAAATTATTAGCATCTAGTCTTATATATATTAGTATCTAGTCGTCTATCAAAATTAGTTCCACGTTCTTAAAGTATAGCTATATTTAATTTAATTCAATATTTCAATAAAATCTGCTATGAGAATAAGTAACTGGTTTGTAATCAGTTGGCAAGTTATTTTTAGATTGGTGATCGAATATTTTAGTATCATCAACATCGTTATTACGCCACCTTTTGAAACCTACTGAGGAGCCTAACACTCTCCTCTCTTTTGTATTGGATGAAGATGCGCAATTTGATGTGACATTTCTATATTTTTCCACGGGAAGGCAGGGTAGGTACCAGCTCACTTACCACATTATCTTTTTTTATTATTATATCATTATTATTTTTATCAGTATTATCTGGAATTGTACTTGAAGCAAATAAATCTCATCACTTTGTTTGAATAATATATCTATGTACCATATATATTATGATATTTATTTATAATATATATTATGTCTTTATATATATATACCATATATATCATTAATATTATATTTATGTAACTTTCATTCTTGATAATAATTTGTATAATATGTCTCCTCCTTCTCTTTCTGAATCATATGCACCTACTTTCATTATATACAGCTCAGGTTGACTGGTAGAGAATGCCTTTGGCATTAAGTCCGCCTTAACACATAAGTTTTGTGTATTTGAAGCAAATAAATAAATAAATTATCCGTATACATTAAACATATTCTGCTTAAGGTTAATTTCCCTCATACAATTATTCATACGGCTGTAATGTTAAATTTAAATATCAATAACTTTCTGCGTCCATTCGATTACATTCTCAAGCTATTTCGATAAAATCGATTCATATCTCGAATTGATTTCTGTTAGAGCATGTCCAACTAAAACGAGTATTTAAATAAACAACATTGAGATACGCCTACTGAATCAATTTGTTGTAAAAATGTAACTATGCAAACTGCGATATTATTCATTCACTAATAATATTTTAATAAATTGTCCATTTGGATGCAGTTTGTATCTAAGTAAGGTGGTATTGCTGCGGCGGCGATGGGCGGCCGCCGTCACTGACTCACTGAGTTATATCTTTTAGGTCTTTACTCACACACAATGCTCGTAAATTCACACAAATGTACAATACCGCGCCGGTATTTATACTCCAAGCGGAGCTTTTCAGTGTCATTTATTCTAAATTCAATAGTATACCGTACTCACGTGGCTGCGTTTAGACGTAAACGTAACTCGCAGTCGCCGGTTCCAGAGTCCAGGCGAGTGAGACTGTCAGTGGACACGTTTTGACCATCCACGCGGATATTGTGCTCCGTTCAATACTTTTGTTGTTATTAAATTTGTTCATAATAATATGATTTATCTATTCTTGGATTGCCCGGCGTCTCCTTTTATTAAATTACGATCGCTGCAGGGGAAAATAAACTAACTAATACTATGATTTACCTTAAGTGAAGATTTGTGGCTCACATGTATTTTGTCCTTTTGGGTATAACTAGAACAAACAGTAATATTTTGTAGCTCCTAACTATAAAATATCCAAGATATTTTGCAAGTGAAAAGTAACACGAATCCGCTTTCTCGAACTAAACCGTTATTATTAGGGCTATGCAAAATAACTAGCAAAGAATACCGATTCTAAAACTTATATTTCAAAAATATAAAATTTATAGCATATGTATCTCCAGTGCCCATCTATGCCACTAGCTCTAAAGCCGTGAACGCAGCACAGTGGACGTGCGAACATATTCAGTGGCGCGGCGCAGCGTGCCGCGAGGGCGCTCGTCTGCACGGTGTCTGACTAGGTTGGCGGCTTGCCAGGAGCACTGGCACTCGCACTCGCCTCTCACACTCCGGAAGGAAAAAATCTTCTCGCCTTATTGTGCACCGCGCAGTCAGCCAGTTATGATAATAGAATGGCTCTTCCATATTCTATGTTCGTTCATAATCTTCTGATAACTCGTTTAGTTTACTTTGATCATTGGTTTTAGATTGTTCATGAATAATTTTATGTTATTGTGTAATATACACATAATTTTGAATCAATTTATGATTGTATAAATTTAACTATTAGGAAATTATCTTCTACTTATTTTCAGATGGAATGAAAGTGTTGCTGAGTTCTGTAAACCTAGGGTAAGGTTTGACTTATGATAAAAATTATAAAGTTGTCGTATTTCAATAATAAAATCAAGCTTAAATATAAATATGTGCAGCACAAGAATAGCGTATACATCATATCGTTAAAGAAATACAGAAAATATACATCTAATGACGACAAAGAACTGATTTAAAAGCTTGTTTCTGAATGAATGGTTTCCTCCACAATAACTGCATAAGTTCACGCACAACGAATATCTTTTATGTACGTCATTAATCATTTATTGAGATGTAAAGTTTATTACACAATTTCATCTATAGTACCATATTTCTCTTCTCATGTGGGCGAAACATGGAAATATATTAGTTTAAATGAAGCCATAACCTCGGAGAAAAAATACTGTTATACAAAATGACTAGCAATCATTATCTTTCAAGTAATTAATAAATAAATGAAAAGAGCATAAATCTCTCGGTTTGGACACCATACATATCTAATGGAATTTTAATATTTCACTTGAAGCGGTTCTCAGCGCGCGTTGCGTGTCACAAATAAATTATTGAGTTACAAAACTCGCTCCAATTAGTAGCGTACGAAGAAGATAAGTGATTAAAGTCGAATGTTGAACATATTGTGGGATCGGGAAACAAGACGTTGTTTCGGTACTTTTACTATGTGACTGCCTGTTTATTATACGTACTAATGATGTTGTATGTTGTAACATGTTATATTGGACACAGACATGTTTATTCGGTGTGGGATGTTTATGTAGTTTTTTTTTGGTAAAGGTGGACGACTTAGCTAGTTTATAATCTTATCTAGATACCTTGTTAGCAACTAGCCATAGTGAAATTGCTTATCACTGAAAGCTAGATTTATTAAGAATTTTAAATAAATTTCAAGTTTTTCACTTAGCAAAGGTAATACAATACAATTAGAAGAAGAGCTATTCTTGTAAAACAAATTGAAACAATATGAGCTTAGAAAGGACATTTGAAGTTTTTTTTTAGTTAACATATTATATAGTTTACAGCTTGATAGAATTGGTTGTATCATTTCATAAAACGTACAATAATTCGTTAGCACCAATATAACACTAAACTTACTAAACAAATTAGCCCTTAGATACAAGTACATGTTCAGAAAGATATATTTGAAAGCCTTACTAGTATTTCACCAGACAGATACCAGAGTCGATTTAAACGCAACAGTTTGCACAATACTATCGATTCCACAAACTTGTTGTTATCTAAAGCGACACTTAAACAATAATATAACGTTAACAATGGACGTACTCGTAGGTGGACAAATTATGGTTAGTGTTTAGTGAAACATTTCGCTTGTTACCTCGCGTAGGCGTGTAAGGGTCTACTCGAACCTCATCTCATCGCACGAAACTTTCCATACATTTTCTGATCCACACAGACAGAGAGTTGATATTGCTGTGAGATGTTTGAAATTTAGGTTGCTGACATTTTCAAACATTATACAGGGTGAAATTTGGTAATGCCACCTGGAGGGAAAGTACTTTAAATACTGTAGATAGATCATTTTATTTAAAAGAAACAGAACTGCATTTAACGATTTCCGGAAATTCGCTTGTTTGTTTCTTTTTAAAAACAAAGGAATGTTTCCTTTGAGTAAAATTATCTAATTCTAGTATTAAGAATTCTTTTCCTCCAGGTGCCATTACAAAATTCCAGCCTGTATAGAATCGAATGACAATATTGCATGTTTGTGTGAAGTGGCCATATTTTCGCAAACATATAGGCCCACTATTATTATGTTCTAGGAAATGCTAATACATAGAGAAGCTAGTAAGGACCAACCCTATGAGACGGCTGTACCGACGCCAACTTGGCTCATTTACCATGAGACCAGGAACAGTGCAGAAAGCAGTACGAACAAAGGCACCTATTTAGAACTAAAGTAATGATGCTAGTTCACGGGATCACGTCCTGCGTGGGATATGGTGAATAGTCCCGTATGAAACATTGTAATGTTTTGGTTTTGTTTGAACATATTATGGTTAATGGATGAAGCCCTTGTGTGGAACAAATGCTGAGTTAGTTATGGTTTCTATTTCGACGAATAAGTGCACTCAATCAATCTCTAATATCGGAGTTGCGTGCCGGGCATCATCAAAACTAATAGAATAAATAAATTATTCTCACCAAGCAAAACAAAATCTAATATTTATATAAAATATTTTATCAACACTCAATCACAAAAATATTTAGAACAATATGATTGAGTAGGAGTAGTATAATCCAATTAAAAGTTCGCATCTGAACAGGATTTTTAATAAAACAAAAAGCTGTGAGTGTTGTGTACGTACGTAATGTTAATTTGGCGAGCTGGCATAGCTCTTGCAAATTGGATGTAAGTGAAAACAGAGGCGGGAGACGTGGACATTTGCATGCGCCGCACCGCACCGCACCGCACCGCACTCAGTCGCGAACACCATGTACTACAATGGACGACTTAACATACCGATTTAATTATACAACATCCAGCCCAACTTAGTAATGCATTTTTAAGTTTTGTTTGCTTTTAACTAACAGTAAATTAGTATTTCAATGCAAATTCTATCCTAAAACAAGTTTTAAACTTCGATGGATGACAGTGACTAAAATTCAATCGTGTTGTAAAATAACGTAAAAATTTAAGTAAGCAATTTTATTGAAACTTCAGACAAGTTGCAAACTAATGTTCTGATTATAATATCTGCATTATCGTTATTATAAAATGCTTTGTTTATAGTAAATTTACTCATAGTGCATGAAGTCTTATAAACTATGAATACCTATCGATAACGACTGGCTGTGATCTATACCAGTGATTGCAGTGCATTTATATAGACTAAGCATTATTTAATACTGTATGTCAGTACAATGAATATTAAGAGATTAGGACGTTTAAATAAACAGTCTCTTCTACTTTATAATATAAATAAGGATAGCAACTGACTGACTTTGTACTTACGGTTATGTTTACTGGTTAGAAATAGACATGCGTTTGATTTAGCGACATAAGGAAATCGTTTATATAGAACTCTTGTCTAAGCAAGTTTATGTTTAATATTAGACAAACTATTATTATATTAAGTTTATATTCTCTCGTGAACATTGTACTTGCAGATTGAAAGTGAAAGTTAGATCTATACAATCTGCTGTTGTATTTAGATCTTATGTAATTTAGTAGTACTGAGCTATTTGTTATGGCTATCTTGAATGCAATATCGATTGTATTTTATGGACCTGTGTTTTGTCGACTACAGGCTGTCGTCGGTGCACAAGGGTTCTTGACGATTATAGGCGACATTCAAAAGTTTAAACATTATTATTGGAGGCTGAAGAATCAGTGGTTTTTAAATTGTTTAAAAAGCCATCTTTGGGATCGATTTAGGTCCGAATACGCGTCCGAAACCGCGGGGGCGAAATCGCACGCGCGCCATTCATTCAGTAGTAATGTAGCATTACTGGTGTTTTTTTTTAATCGAATGACCGGCGTGCAAATCACGCGGTCCGAGTTCGATCCCGACCGTCAGTACCAATGTGGATTCCACTTTGTGGGTTTTATATGTACTAGTCAAGTGACTTACCATCTGCTAACGGTGAAGGAAAACATCGTGAGGAAACCCACATACCCTAGAAGAAATTCTATGAGTATGTCTGATCCACCAACCCGCACTAGGCCAGCGTGAGTGGGTTATGGCCTAAACCCTCTCAGCTCTCTAGTTAGAGGAGAGAGCCCAGCAGTGGGACTTAATGGGTTGCTGATGAGTGCTGCACTCATGCGTCTCTAATTTGCGTACATCGCTTAGTCTTCGTATATAAATTGATCAATACATAGTGCTTATATAATTCGTAGTGATCAATCCACATGTTAGCATACACTAAATATATTATGTGGAGTTAGAACGATGCATATTAATGTGTTTACAGCCGAATGCCTGTATCGGCAACTTCGGGTTAAGTGATTGCGATTTGTGAACCCTGCGCACTGTGCACTGCGCACTCGAGCACGAGATTATTTTCACGAAATTTACTATCTAAAGACTTTTATTGTTTTACGTATTGTGGTAACTTACTTTCTAATTAATTGCTGTAAGTATCCATTCTGAGTGAAGGCTTCTTTTATAGACTCCAAACACGTTAGTTTGATATAAAAAAAAACTTCACTTGTGTGTCATTTGACTTCCCTTGTTAATAAATATTAATTTTCTTAAAAGTGCAAGAGTGTTAGCTGTACGCGTCTATCCAATCAGCGTAAGGTATATTCAATTAGTGGAGTGCAAAACTCAAATAATAACTTCAAGTAAGTACAGTAGCAAGCGCGTACCAACTCGTTGAGAGGTGCATTGTGCGCTATTGTAAGTGCTGGAGTTAACTGGTACTATTGAGTGCAAGGTTCGAACTCATTTACTTGTATTGAAGGAGTTTCTGTGCTTATTTGTGTTTACCGGTCTTTGGTTATTTGCTTTAAAGACGTTATAGTGCCGTTCGTTGTTTTCACGATAGCTAGTTAATTTTATTAGTATTTTCACTGCCTTTGTATAGTCGTTAATTCGTGCTTAGTTTCTTCGTAGCCTATAGAAGTCTACTAAATCAGGAGCTTTTCCTTTCCCAACGAGTCTATTCTTTTACTCATCTGCAAGAACATAGCAATATGTTACAATGGCTATGCTCTTTAGTAGCTCGGGATGCTTCTTATGACTGCAAAAGTAGTATCTTAAGGCATCACAAGAGCACAGTTATAAAAACTAGACGTCGACGTTCTAGCGGAATGTTTCCTACAATTAGAATGACGTCCGCAATATTCTATTGTGTAAGCTCCGTCCAAGTCAAGGGAGCCCCGCCGCACGCCCCGCGCCGCGACCGTTGCGCGCTTGAACAAGCATTCATAATCTCCTAAATACTTATTATGCACCCCTTGACCTAATTAAAAGATAAAGTAGCTACATTCAAAAAAGAATTATGTACGAAATAAAAGCCTTCCCTCGGGAATTTGAGTCCTTAAGGAAATGGAGACAGTTTGTGATTCAAATGACGATACAATGGTAGCCTTATGTATTAAATCAGTAGAATGGTTGTGTTTAATACTCGTAGGCCTTAGGCTCGGACTTCATCGATTTGTTTGTATCGTTTCAACTTATAAAAGTCCCAATGCTGGGCACGAGTCTCCTCCAAAGAATGTGGAGGGAATTTAACCTACTAAACCATATATATTTGTTTGTATGACTGTATATACTAAAATGCTCAAATCTCATGTCTTATGTCTGTATTCTATTAGTCTAGGCCTCATATAAGCTTCAAAATAGTTTTCTCCATACAGCTAACATAAATAAAACAGTGATAGCATCAAATCATTATAGATCGAAATCCAATCCATTTTAAAGTTTGTAGTGCCCTAAATTATTACTAGGAAAATTAAGTTCTTTTAACGCTTTATCTTTAGACTTATTAACTACATATAATTTGAATAGAGTTATATTCACACTATGTTGGAACTTTGTAATAGAGAAACGAAGAAGATTAAGACTCAGAAATTAGAATATTTTTCTTTATATTTTTACAATAAATACAGATATTTAAACTGAATTTCTTGAGAACTCAAGTCAACAAGGAAAGTCAGATATTTGTTGAGAGACATTAGTGGCGCGACTGAGTGAACAACATCTGTTGCGCGACTCGCTCCGCTCCGTCCGGAAAAACAATATCAGAAATGGTAATATTAAAAAGTTTTTCTGCATTTCGATCACCAGCGAGCTTCTTGATTAAATTAAATGTGTACAGTATCTAGTAACAGAGATTACTGTGGCAGTTATATTTTTCTTCACATGTAATAATAATAATATAATAATAATATTCTACCACATTCACACAGCACCATCTAGTCCCAAATTAAGCAATTATATTTGCTTGTGTTATGGGTACTAAACAACCGATATACTACTTAAATACATTTTTTTTTTGTAAATACATACATATTATAGATAAATTACACTCAGACACAGAACAAATAATTATAAGTATTAAGTAACTATAATTTATTGTAACTAAGTGAACTACAAACATTATAAAGGTATTATAAATGAGGTAGCTGCCTTTTCCTCGAACATTGACCAATTTCCAAATGTTTTTTCTTATATATGAAGGGGAACTAATTACATAATGTAAGAAAATATTATTTTACTTACTTATTAAGTCGCTAACTCCTGTTTACCATTTCACTACAGCTCAAAATATAATATGTATTTCTTTAGCAACTTATTTACAAGCAGAACTCACATAATAATTCGAATCAATAAAGCCAATCAGCGAGTCACTAAAGCAAATTGCAATGCTTTCAACAGCGCTATATAATTAACAACTATATTAACGTGATCGATAAATCGCTACATTCAATTAACTCGTTATACGTTATAAAATAAAACCTGAAATAACGTACACCAATAATCTATTATCATACACTGAGATCTCTGTAATTATATACTAGTTAGTGGAGTGCAGTTCATTGTAAAGAAGCGTACTCATACGACAAAGTATTTATAGTGGTAACTATTTGCTCAATGTTGTAAGAACTTTGTCATTTTTGGAGATCGGTAATTTTTATTTTCGGATATATACTGTTTAGTTTGTTGCAAAAAATATATTGACTTTGACTATTTAATTTTGATTATTTCAAATATTCTAATACTTTAGAATTTGGTCGGAGTTAGCTTCAACAGGAACGCGTGGCAAAATATGGGAGAGACTGTATACACATCAGTGGGATGATACAGGGAAGGGGAAAAATGGACATTACATACATAATAATATATATTATGTACAGGAAAATATGATGTATTAATCTACCGATCTAAAATATTTTTGTTCTAGGTAACGTATTTATTATAATAAATTATTTAGGCTAGACTACTTTTTTTTTAGAACTTTATGTAGTAATAACCTTACGCCGGTGAAACCACAGAAAAGTCTACGAGAGAGGTCTACCCCAAGCAGTGAACATCCCTAATGATTGTATTTAATACTAACTTAGAACATTAATCAGCAGTTAGCAACTCAATGCCACAAACTGTTTGCTTTATGTGAAAGTACCCTTATAAAGCAACGTTTAATTGACCTTGAAAGTTGCATTATCGAACTGCAAAATCAGCACCGGCTGGTTCCGTAATTAATTGTCAGCGCAACGTCCGGGGTTCCATTTCCTGGTGGAAATGGTTAATTTAGGGGTTGACGATAAGGGCTCGTTAATTTCCGTTGCAAGTCACTTGTCACGCGTGCCGCGCCACCTAGCGGCGTGGAATCACGTTGTTTTATACTTCCAACATTTCCGTGCAACACATGGTGTAGCAATCCACAGACATGTCATAGGTTTTCGAATTAGGGGCGTCATTTAATGACGTAATGTGTTATTTGTGAATGTATATCAAGGGGGGTTGATAGTTTTAGTACCTACGACAATTTTTGGTTGCGAAATGAGCTTTGTATAATGTTATGAACTCCAATAATATTTTTCTGTGGTTTACTGATGTAGTGGTATTTTTTTGATTTTTTAACTAGGTCTAAGTTATGAAATATACCTGAAAATACCTCCATAGACATCCTCTAAAGACAAAACAAATACAAATCATTCACAATCGCAATAATTGCAAACAATTGTCACATTAATCTATTTATACCCTCATCGAGTTGAGTTCACGTAATCACAAAGGCAATCCAAAAATACAATCAAAAATGTATAAAATGCGCTAAATTCAACAATGAAGGAATTACGACGTCGCTGAAAGCATCATTTCGTCAATCTTTGTCGAACTCGTAACAATTTACATTTCTTAAAGTGTCTCGTCTCCTGGGATCCTTGGCACTCATTCGGGGGTGTTCGGGTGTCGTCGGCGGCGCTCGTTACGCGTCAATTGTCGATGGTTATCATCACGCCGACTCATTTGGGGACGATTGGTCGAACATCTCGCCTAACTCAATAACACGCGACAAATTTAGTCAAGATTAAACGCGACGCCGACAGAACGGATATTGAAATTTTACGATCTTCTACGAGTCCCGTCCTTTACAAAGTTTATTTTTAAACAACGCTTAGGGTTGCCGAACGTTCAGATTTTCAGCTCTAGTTCGAAAATCGACTAAACTTTCAGTCTAATACGGGCTTTAGATAGAGTAAACTGCTAGACTTGTGTCTTGCCACAAGACATTTTATCGATACTTCTTACCTATACCAACTTTAAACACAGGGTGTAATATATTGTTATTATGGTAAATTTGTTGCATGTTATAATTATGCAACATTCAATAAGTGTAACAATCAGTTCCTACAAACCCTTTATGGATTGTACCTAAACTATATTTGAATGGTTTTTCGATATGATAGTGAAATTTTGATTGTTATGTCATGACTCTATCTACAAAGCTTAACATTTTACAAAATGAATATCATGTAATACTGAAATGAACCTTTTTATTGTGTTTTTCAGAATTATAAATTAGATATGATAGCCCTACCGCGCACCACGTATCTTTTTGTTTGAGATAATGTTGTGAGTTATATCGGGGCGACAACAGTTAGGTACCTACCTAAGTATATACCTATAAACAACGAGCCCTTTGTTACTTCCCTCGGAGCGATGAAAAAGTTTGTATGTTTAATTAATTATGTGAGCGTGACGCGGAGTTTGTTCGGTAAGGCCTGACCTTGTCGAAGTTCACTGTCACCGCTTACTTATGTTTAAATGACGGATTGGGTACGACGATGTAGGTCACTGAGGAACTAACTTTACTGAATTCCTGGAATAAGTTGAGATTCGTTAAGGTAGATTTACAATTAGATAACTTTCAAGTTGATGGCCAGTCGCAATAACTTCCCCAACTTGGATCAAATGTTTGCATTTATGAAGTTAATGCCAGTGTTCATCATTGATACATCATCAAAGTCAAGTTGGTGCGATGATACAAATACGGAACTATTTTATCTAACACAATGTAGTGTGATCTGATAAATAAAGGTACAATTTAAATATATAGTTACTATTTTGTTTCTTGGTAAAACGAGTTTTCTTTGCGAATCCTTAAACGTATCCGTGCATATCTAGTATATTTACCATCCTTTACATTTATGAATACATAACTGAGCGCATAAATAACCCGCGATAAGCAGATTTTAATTCAGCAGATAAGTGCGGCCCCGCGGCCCCGGGGGCTGCAGGGAGCGGGCCGCGGTGCGCCGGCGACGTGCACGGGTCCCGTATCTACTGCGGTGTTTATAGTTATCGCCTGAGGACCCCTGCCTCACATTCTGTTTGTTTTATACAAGATTGAGCTATAATTTAGGAGCGTTTTCTGGAAAATGTTTGCGATGCGCCCCTCTGTTGATATATAATAAGGATACTGTGTGTGTTTACGTGTTTTGTTTAACAAACGTAATTATATTTATTCTTTTTTACAATTAATTGTGCTTACCTTTATTGTGGACTGATTTGAAAAAAAAGAACGTTGACATTACCTGTAAGAAAAAAAACATACTATTTAGTGATACTATTTTTTTAAAGGCAACGCCTGCTTTAGGGTACTTGCCCTTTGTCGCGGGGGATTTTACAAACATACAATTAAGGATAAGGATACAAAGTACACCCAGACTCGAAACAAATATCTATGAATCACACAAATATATTTGTCTCGTGTGAGAATCGCGAAATCCGCGTAGTAGAGTATACCAACACGTCAGCAACGTGCTATATAGTAGGCTAAATTCTCTCCACATTCTTTAACTGAAGCCATACTCGATATTGTCGAATTCGATTGGTCGATTTTGATACAGTTTTCAAATGGTCTCAGACGCAGAAAGAAGAAATTTAGATATTTGAGAGTAATAACAATCATCATCATATCAGCCCAACGACGTCCACTGCTGGACATAGCACTCACCTAATTTCCGCCACAACGAGCGCTATTTACGAGTAGTATTGCTAGATGTTTTTATTTTGTAATGTATTTATTGGTTGTTGAACAATCAAGGTTTTTATGAAAATTTGTCATTGCTTTTATAATCCAATATAAACTTAATTTTTATATTTCTCATATTTAATTTATATTGCCAAAACATCTCTACTCTATATTTTATTTTGAATCAGATTTATATCTTAGTACAATTTCAATAAAAATATCTATATTATTGAAGCACTCGAAAATAAAATGGCTGAATGTCGACGAGGTTGTTGAAATAAATGGCTTGTAAAAAGATATAACAAATGAAAAGATGAGGGCAAGTTAATAAAGAGAAACAAACGGACGCAAGGCTACATCGCTACATCGCTACACGCTACACGCTACACGCTACAAGCGACAAAGAAAGGGCGCACTATTGAGAACAAACATCTGTTACATACGAGACAAATTAGAAAAGTAGCGGCGATGGCGACCACGGCACGGTTTTTGTTATGTTTACTGCTGTACTGTGTTATTAGAACTTCAGGACTTTATTACACACATAACAACACGTTTAATTTTTTGGTTAATCCATTGGCACACACATTTTCTTTCATGTTATGGGTGAGATGCCGTCGATCATCCAATTTATTAACTCTTACTTGTAAATCTCGCTTTAGAAAGTCACTCATTGTACCAAATAGTGGCTACTATTTGATTTATTTTAAATAGCTTTATTCCGTATGAATATTGAACATATTGGAAGTCACGCACACAAACAGAGAGATAATAAAAACGTCGCTGGTCATCGTCATTAATGAAACTGTCGCCGTTCTATGAACGTTGATTGGCACTCGGAGACATTCACGTTTCTTGTGCAGGTACCGGCAGACTCGGTGCTCGGAGTGGTCCACGGACTTGCCACTTCATTAAAGGTATATATTTTGTGACAGCGTCAATAACATAAAGACTCTGTAAGGCTGCTTGAAGGTAGGTAACACAATTCTAATTCAAATTTTGTTTATATCTTATATTGATATTTATAGACCACATACATGGTATATGATACTTATGAACTTCACACAAAGCCAGAAACTGATACGGTTGAGCATTGAGAAGAATTGGCAAGAAATTTCTACTACAGTTACTGTTGGTTTACAAAATTACAAACGTCACTCGGTAATTTTTGTTTTTCCATACTTTGTCGCCTCTATTCATATTATTACGTCGCCGTCGTCTTTTTTAGTCATTTGCAATTTATGACTGAAAATATTGAGAATTAGGTTAGTTTATCCAGTTACTTTATTAAGTTATAATGAAAGCAGCGGGCATTACTAAGAGATACATCTTGATCCAATAAATCAATAAAAACAGGACAGCGAGTTATCTCGCGACAGTAACAGTGCGGACGTTAGCGGAACCAGTTATGAACTGTTTCTAATTGCCACCAGATAACTATTCTAACCCTCACAACCATAAAATACTCCAAACTAGGGTTGCCACTCGCTTAAGTAAGTTTCCCCCTAAAGTTCGGAGTTAACCGATTAATATATTGATGATATTTATATATTAATTCAAATGGTAGGAAGCAACGTTTTAAAACTAAGTGCAATCTATAGAGAATTATTTTTTCTGTAGGCAAATTGTTATCAAAATGAATTTGAACTTTTAAAATAAACTATACCTACCGGTTAAGTAGCATCAACAAAATATATATGTGAATGACTAAAATACTATATCAAAGAGTTCAATAGTTAATTGGATAGAACAAAGAAAATTCGGTAACCCTAGTGAGTAGACCCAAAGTGTAACATAATTTCGCTCTCATTTGCCCTACTATGACCAGTCGATAATGAACCTTGTGGAATTATCCAAGGGTGCCTAAAGGACGATAGCTAAGCACGTTAATGTGCGCCCGGGTTAGAACCCCCGACCCTCCTCTATAAGATTACAACACTATTAAATTTAGGGACGAAAAATGAAAAGTGTATTTGATTTTGATTTAGACACAAATGGAACTATTTATTCTGAGATTAAAAGGGTTTGATGCCGAGTTGAGGCTATTATTTATTTTGATTGAAATGAAAGTTTTAGCGAAGGGTTGTCTGCTCGGCTAATTATAGCTCTGCGCAACCAAAATGGTTGACTAATGAACAATTTGTTTCATTTTGTCAAATGTTTTTCATCTGAAACGGTACGTTGTGTGTTCTACTTGTGGGGAAGGCTCTTGGATCTGCACTGTTTTTTGTTCTCAACCAATATTGTGTATTTATACCTCTTTTAGTATATAAATAATAAAAAATATCTCGAAGTCGAAAAGGCTGTCTAGTATTGCGTGGGTTACGATATCAATCGTACTAAGGTATAGTTTACAAACTTGTCTAAACACACAAATAAAAATAGCTTTAAAAATGAAATGGATGCTCGATAGTTACTTAATTACTTAATATAATTTGAAGTTTTAACATTATTTTAGTGGGTATTATTAAAACACAACGTCATTGCAGTAAAGTATAACAATGATACCGTAGCTGCGTAGGTGATATAAATATTCCCTAAATAACTTTATTCACGAACAATGTGGAGGTATTAACAGCACATGACGTGTGCGTCACTTTGGTCAGAATAAAATTAAAACACAACACAAAAGGACGAAACAAAAGTATTATAAATTAACGTGAGCCTTTTAAAGACATCTCATAAATCATTGGGAAACAAAGAATTTTTATTGTGTGTTCGTGTGGTGAAAGCGAAGATAATTAGATTGTGTTTAGAGCAGAAATAGACGTCAAAGGCTAAGGCTCAACTGAAATAATGTATGTAACTTGAATTGTTATGACAATAAAATTGTTATTATAGGTACATATAAATATAAATAATTAATAGCAACCCATGGGCACGGATCTCCTCTCCTCTAACTAGAGAACTGAAAGGCTTTAGGCTATGGCCTAAAAAAATCCACACACGCTGTCCAAAGCGGGTTGGTGGATCTATACCCTTAGAATTTCTCCTAACGTATGTGAGTTGCCTGACGATGTTATAATATGAATGATATATGAATAGTACTTAGTACCCATATATAAATTCCTCAAAGTGAAATCCACTGTGGTACCTTACTGTGCCGCACCGGTTGGAATCGAGCTCGGACCGCGTGTTTTGCACGCCCGCGCCGCCCGCGCCTGCGCCGGCCGGTCGTTTTCCCATTTGGCCACCATTTCTTTATTTTCATTCGAAATTACCTAAATATTATTACGCAATTATGATTTTACTAGAAGTGGCGCGGGGCTTCGCTCTCGTCGTTTTTTATTTGGCCACTGCTCAGCTCCTATTGACGTGATGTTATATAACCTATAAACTTCCTTGATAAATAGGCTATCCAACACTAAAAGAATTTTTAAATCGGACCAGAAGTTCCTGAGACTCTAACGTTCAACCAAACAAACAACCTCTTCAGCTTTATAATATATTAGTATGGATATAGATTAATGTGATGACCACCTACATTAATTATACGCTATATACCTACTAAATGTATCACAGTTAACTAATACTTTTTATAAGACATTTTTCGACTCTTCTTTTTATTTAAAGAGAGGACTCTTTAAATAAAATCCAGTAATCCTTAATTGCAAAGGGCATTTCTAAACATACAATTCATGGTTACTAATTATATCCAAATTTGGAACAATTAGTTCTGGGTCTTATAAATGATCTGACCCTTGTGAGGTTCGAACCCTTAACGATCGTCGTGGTCACAACAGCGAGGACCACGGGAAGTCAAATTATCGCAGCATAACATTGCTCAATACCAGTTAATAAAGTAATAAAAATGACTACAACGGAAGCAGCTAACTGTCTTAAATATTATAATATTACAAGCAAATGTAAGGCCCAACAATTACAAGTGAAGTAGACCAAGTTCATTTCGCAAACTTCAGCTTAGTGCCTTCTATTGTACGCGGAGATCCTTCACAAAGGCGCTAATAAAAACGAGACAGTGAGGCTAAGAGGTTTTAGTGGCAAGCGTCAAGGAGCCCGCGGCACAGCGACATTGTCCCGCAACAATGGTGCGGCTATGTAAGCCGGCCTAATGTCGCCGCGACAATACCCGCCTCCCGAACTACTCGCTTGCTTTAGGATTATACAGTCGTTAGGGTTTATTTGTAGCTCTAAGGTATAATGTACTCGTAATAGAAATAGGCTACGTCTTGATACTAAGGGAAAGTAGTTCGCGGCTGTAACAGGGCTAACTGGTGTGATCTTGTCTTATATCTAATGTGAAAGTTTGTTTGTGCGATCATCTTTCTATGAAAAGTGGTTTAAACAATTTTGATGGCAAACTAAGTACACCTTGCATTTTAATCCACAAAACGACAGCATACAATTCGTTTAGATTCTACTTTACGCTAGCTGAAGTTGTTACGGCGCAGCACACACTTAATGTAATAAAAAACTAAAGGTGTATCTACTGTGTAGCGACTTTAGAGGACATAATTTGTATACATTATATACTGTAAGGCTACCTCAGTTCTGTTGTGTCTTTGTGGGTCGTCGTAGTAGTTAAATTAGAACATATTTAAGAGTACAGCAAGCCTCTGCTCAGGCTGTATTCGAAGAAAATTAATAATATTAATATTCTACCACATACATACGATGCCCGGGTCGGGAAATATTATATTAGGTACCTCTACTTACTAGCTGTCGCCCGGCTTCACTCCCGTTGATATTTATTTGGCCACAACTCAGCTGACTTACCATCAAATTTTACATGCCTTAGAAATCCTTAGTGCATATTTTTAATCTCACAATAGGTATAACATGCATTGTGGACGAAATGTTTTATTTTAAAAACTAAAAAAGTAAGACAAAAGCAAAGCATCGTAAAGTTTCAATAAGTGTGACGAAGGAGTGTGTTGACGAGGTGCGGTGCATTAATGTGAACATAAAATTACGTTTATTACATTGCGGGCTCGCCAGGCATGACGTTGAGTAGCGTGGAGCGTGACACGTGACGGACGACGCCTCATTGAATACATACGTGAAACGAATCGGTGCTTTGTTCTGGGCTCTTTCAGTGCGCTGTGTCGTCGAGTTTAGGAGATACGTGGACACTAAACAATATATGTATGGGTATTTTCTGTTTTATGTGCAGATTCTTAAATATTTATTTAACTAGTAAAAAATCTACCTTTATCTAGGTTTTATTTTCAGCATTTTGACGTTTCTGTTTGGTAATATAAATTTTGGTAATATTTATTTATTGCGAAGATATGACTTATTGGTGGCTAAGTTCTCTTAAATTTAAAATAGGTACTTAAATGATTTTGAGGGTAAGTATAATTTATCTGCTATAAAATTGGAGCTACTTATGCAAACAAATAATTTATTTAACTTATTGAGAATGCAGTCTCTCAAAAGTCGTCTGGTAGACAAATTAATTGCTAAGATTAATAGTCAAGACCAACCCGCAGTAGGCCAGCGTGTGCTCTCTAGATAGAGGAGAGGAGACCAGAGCCCAGCAGTGGTACATTAATGGGTTGCTGATGATAAATGTTTACTTAAAAACTGTTTTGAAATACGTACAATATGTAAAAACTGATAGAAATATCCGACAAGTTTAATATCAGATACACTTTAACAAAATCCAAAACCATTTGGAAACATTTCCCGTCAGTAGAGATTAAATAAACTGTTATTCAGCATCCAGAGGTCCATTTGCATGAGCTAAGATCCGGCGTATCGTAACAAAGGCTTGGAGTGCAGATATGTAAATTTTCACTCGCTGCTAAAGCTATGAGAATATGACTTTATGCGGACGATGTTCAAGGACTCAATATACTGAATGAACACTGGACTTGGTAACTGCCTGTTTAACAGAGTTAATAAAACTTAACAATATGAATCTTTTACTATGTAGTAGCTGGGTTTAACTGATGCTTTTGTATTCAACCTGTTTGTATGTACTAAGTATGTTTGAATGCCCACGATTTTCCCAAGGACTAAAGCAACCCGATAAATACCCAACCCGAAATAATCCAGATCCAATTCAGCATAAATTTTTTTGAGTTCAGACGTCAAGATGTTCGCAGAATCTCGATATTTTATAAGTTGATTTTGATATCTTTGAAAACTGTTTGAAAATGACAGCGTCCATGTTTAAATTTTCCGACTAAGCGCTTAGGTAATATTGCGCATAGACTGTATTCAAAAGATGACTGGTCAAGCAAAAATCATGGCGCCCGCCACATGTATGCGAAGAATTTACAATATTCTAATAATAATTTTATTATTTGTTTTTAATAGTAGATAAATCACTAAAGTTATGAACAAGTTAGTAGTTATTAGGACCGTTTCAAGTTCCTCGGCTACATTAGTTTCATTGTTACGGTTACAAATTGATTAATGTTCATTGTGCAAAATTCATTGCTTTCGCAAATCTTGTAGTCAGTGCAATGAGAATGAGTGCTATGTAAGGAAGTACTACTGATTGTATTCAGAAACTGGTTGCTAAGATATTTTGAGCACTCTGGAAGCTAGCAACGTTTTGATTACCTTAGAATATGAGATCATTTTGATGCTGACTATACTTAAACAATTTAGAACTAACTTTACTCAATTTAACAGTTTTTGTAGGTTCAAGGAAACGTTATCTAATATAACTTACAACGTAGACAACAATGCGATATTTAAAATGTCATTCAAAACCGGAGTAGTTTACTGAATCGCTGTATAAATGTATTGTAATCAACTAAACGTTGGACGTAACATTGTGATGGTAATGTGTGCGAGGCATTTTGAATTGTCCGGCGCATGACTGTGTGTGATGTGATGTGTATTACATGTGTGACATAGCACACAGCTGCGCCTGAGCACGCGCTCGCATTGTTGTTCGATGTGATCAAGCGAGACCAAGTGTACACCTTGTTTCCTATTTATTATTTGATACAGGTGCTGATAAACTGTTCTGTTCATTGTGGACAGTGTTGGGATAATTGCGTGAGATATGGTAATCGAAAACGATAAATTTCCTAATCGATAAATTGCTGTATTAATGAATATTGTAATAATCTTAATGTGGTGTTTATTTCTATTTGTAAAGCTGTAAGGAATTATAGCACATTAACAAAATATTTACCGGCAAATTTTAGTGTGTGTTTGCTGGAAGTGGTCCAAAATGTCTGGAACCGTCTAGATTTGTGATAAAGTAGTTGCGAAGATTTTAGTGTCATCATTGTCTCGAAAATAGCTCAAACTCTAAATAATATCTAGTTTACAGACGACTTTATAGCTTATTACAAACGTTATATTGACAGCAATAAATAAAAATAACACTATTGTTGTAACTGATATTCAACAAAAAGGCAATTCAAATCGTATCGTTCAGGGGTTGAAAACATTTGAAAACACAACCATTTAAAATTGTACAAAACTATTGACACAATACATGATCAAAACAAAGCAATTCCTTATTGAAGGGTTAAAGTGTCCGGACGCACCCCTGCAGCCCTATAAAAAAGGGCGTGATTCGAGGTCATTGTGCGCTTTACCAGGGGCAAGGGATACCCAGGGTAGTTGCCAAACACTGGCACTGGAACAATGTGTTTGCCAAACCAGTTGGCATTCAGAATAATGTATGTGCGTGAGAAGTGATTTTATTTGCTTTCATTAAAATTTCGATTAAGTTTATTGTGTGTGGGCAACATTTACATACTGGTCGATTCGTGTACAATAAAAATGTTTAAGAGACTGGACTGCATTTAATGTACGAGTGGTGCAATAGAATACACAATCAGCCGACGAACATTTAACATAAACAAACATTCAATTTACACACGAAGAAAGCTTAATGAAATGTTCTAAGTTCAGTATGTGTTGTGAAAAACATCAAGTTGAAATAACATGAAAAATTCAAAGCAACTGTATCACGTAACCGTTTAAAGTTCCAATACAGATTTCTGTGGCTCTAACTTGTGAGTTCGGTGGAAAAGCAACTTCCAGTCCATCTCGCCGGGTCGAATTCTAACTGGTTTTCTGTGTGTAAAGTTTTGAGCTCTTGATAAAAGTGCACTGAGTCTACGATGAGACCGATCACTGGGGTAATTTGTGCCGAAAGGTGACTATGTATTACATTATTTGCTTGAACAGTAAACAAAGCAGCCTCGTTAGACATATGACAGACTCAAAACATACGAACAAGCGCAGACTAAATGTAAAATCTAAAGGTTTTATACTTTAAATATAGGTAACCGGCTGCCGTGACCATTATTTCGAAAACAACATCCAACATTTCCTGGAAGTGTTCGAGGAAAGTGTCCAATCGACACTCAACTTTAGTTCACTACAAAACAATAGCGGTAAGTACTTACACGTCTAAGTTACGCAGTCGTTAAGTATGAATTAAGTCGCCAACATCCATCTTCATTATTTAGTGATTGAACCGCCGTGATACGAGAGCTTAGCGATAATCTCCGCCGACGCTAAACGAAATAACTAAACAATACATTTGATATACATTACAACTACATTAGCGATGTATTTTGTTTGCTAGTTCGTGTCATTACATCATCACAATGTTTAGCGGTTAGATTGTGTTTTGCTATGATGGCTCGTTTTATATGTTAACAACAATTTGAAATTGTGATGAGCAAAAACAATGGCCTGAGTTTGTTGGCCTATATTTTCTTATGACTGTAGGTCTTGCCGGTGAGCATGTTTCAAGACAAATGACGGACGTAAATAAAGATAATCTTTAAGTTTATTCCCACCACTTCTCACTACTGAGGTATTACGAGTATATGTTTACCCTGGACTCCATTAAACTTTCTACCCAGAACGGCAAATTATAATGCGGCGTTTGGTGCGACGCTGCGCTGTAAGAAGCTAATGATATTTACAAAAGATTCACACACAGTATTCGGGTGAAGATACTTTGTCCGTTATCGTTAGACTGTTTGATTTCTCCTCTTTGTATAGTCTATATAAATTTACAAAATAAAGACCGCCTAAATACTTTAAAACAAAATATTCCGCGGCTCGCTCTACTCATACAAACGACTACAATCAAGTCACGAGTAATCTGCAACCATTGCGTGGTTACATAGATGTCGTTAGTAAAAGCGCTGTGCAAACAAGCAATCAGCGTGCAAAAATAAAACAATCCGATGTGGTCGAGCGTGTCGCGCCTATCAATGCGTTCCACTATAACCTTTAATAGGGTTGCCAAAAATCCCAAAATTAACGCATGTGCATACACATACTTATGATATCAGGCAGTACTGGTATGTGGGTATTTAAGAAGCTAGCGACCCTGTCAGTAAGCTTTCTTATGTAGATAATTATGTGCTCTATCTGTTGAGAGTGGCAATGTAAGTATAGTTTAATTAAACTTTTTTGTTGGCGCTGGAGCTAAGTCACTAAAAACTGGTATCTACAGAAATTTAGTTTGTAATATCAACCCGCATTATCTGTGCCTGCACATTGAGTGTTCATCAGCTCTCCTAAGTTGCGTACTAATATTTTTTCATTGTGCAACTCACCCTTGTATCCTCGAATCTTATATTAAACCTGTTAACTACTTATAGATATTATTAATTAATTTCATTAGTGCCAAAATTTCATTTTAAATTACGGTTGCGACAAATAAGACCGTGAAAGTAGAAAATGTAGATTATAAATTGGACAACCCTGTGAGTTGATGTCTAGTGCCTTTTATTTTATGATCGTTTTACTGCGCTGGAGGGATTGGTGGCACGTGATAAATGTACCATTGGATTGAATGTCGTTCCGAGTGCGTTACCAATGTTACCACAATAATGTTTGTTAATTCTAAGTTTGTCTGAAAAGTCACAGTCATGGAATGTCATCTGTATACTAATATTAGAAAGCTGCAGAGATTGTTTGTTTGGTTGAACGATCTTTTCTCAAGAACTTCTGTTCCGAAGTGAAAAAAAAAATTAGGTGTTGGATAGCCCATTTATCGAAGAAGGCTTATAGAGTATATAACATCACGCTACGGCCAATAGGAGCTGAGTGGTAGCCAAACTTCCTTTTAACACAAGAAAGTGAAAAAATAAATTAGTCCTTATTTTCGAAGTAATACCTTTATAGAATAATTGTTATTCAGCTATTAACGATTGCATGGGTGGTGCACGTGGCGGACCGGTGTATTGCCGCCACGTGCAAACCCTTTAGCTCACTGATATAGAGATAACACTATCACGAAACAAACCGTAAATTAATTAATTATATCTAACGGAAGGCGGCAATCAATGGCTGATTTAGTGCTTTTAATATTAATTTCAATTTGCCATAAATTTCTCATGGTGTTCTGGCATTGGCAGGACAATCCGGAAGTAGGCGACTGGCGGCCAGATTATAAATTTAAACATGGCAGGCTTCATGAAGCTAGGTTATAATTATGTAGTTAGAGATTGTGTAATACAAGAGAGTTGAGTGAAACTATTACATGACTCACTGAACATTATAATTTAATATCTAACATAATTTCTCACTTTCTATTAATTAAGAAACAATTAAATATAGACCATATTAATTCCAAATAAATTGTGTCATATAAATTATCAGCTTATGTCAGTGGAGTGCAATATTGATGTACAATATCATATTTCAGTAGGTATATGCCTCAAAATTACCTCATTACGTACTAAGCCTATTTTAGCCTATTCTATATTACATATTATTAAATGCATGAAAAGACTGATGAATGTTGAAGAAGCCAAAGATATATATCAGAATCGTAGCAAGTGGAAAGAAATGGTCTCTGCCTATAAAGAAAAACAATTTAGCCATTATATAACAATAACAATTTTTACCTGTAGATAAGCACAGATCAAACGAAATATTTAAATTTTATTTCTAAATTTGAAATATTTACTTTGAAAGAAAGTTTACCTTTAGAAGTATCATCACATACACAACAAGCATTAACAACTTTCTCTTTAGATTCATAACCACCCTTTAACTAGTTATGCTAATAGTATAGTCTAGTGACTGAAGCCACACCACCCATAGCAGGCTTGTTTCATTAGCACCAATTTATTCTGCCTACAAAAAGAGCAATGTATCGAGTACTTTAGTCGACAAACATCGTGATTATTGTTTACTTTTAAGTTTAGATGTTCGCTAAAATGTGTCGAAGTACTCATAAGAACAGATTTAAACGCGTTCCAGACGGATGTAATCATGAGTTGCCATCCATTTAAGCACCTCCGTTGGAACATAATACTACATCCGTGAGGCACACGCTTTATCTTATTTAACAACAGGTACTCCATTCAATTTATATCTGTATGTAGGTAGGTACTTAACAGTGCTAACTGATAGTGCATTAGAAGAATGCTACTAAAATTTTATTGGTTTATCGTATACCTAACTGAGTTTTCGGAAAACTCATAAATATTTCTTGTCTCTTATTTCAAATTCATTAAATCTTTTGATTTCTATGAAGTAATTTTTGTCGCTACATTCTATTATCCTTTACTAAGTTCCTACACATCACATTATCTAATGAAGCTGTCATACATAGTATAGAAAATTACTAGCAATTATTACACCCAGTCTGGGTATAATTTCAGCTTTTTATTGTTGGTACAAAGTAAGCCATATCTATACTTAGTGCAATAAGCTAGTACAGATAAATCAGTGCTTTTACATAAGCATCATCCAGCTGCTTCGGTAGAATACTCGTAACGACTGTACCTGGGCTCTTGATACACAATTCATTAACAAAACAAACCACGCTTACACTAAAATCCTTTTTAGCTAAACACATAAACACCAGTGTTTACTTTAAAACTAGCACATTAACATACATTAACTTTAAACCAGCCGTATAATTGAATAACAATCCATACGCTCAACCGATCCGAAAACAATTTACCATAATATAAAGTAAACAGTGAGAATGTTAAGTAAAGAACCAAACGCATTAATTAGGGAGTCACGAGTTTTGAGCGCTCAATTACCGACCAACAAAACAACCAACGTTGACTCTTCATACTTCATATATGAGAATAATTAATTGAAACAACATCGAACATAGCTCACAGTGTGATTGATGTTGCTGAAATATAGATTTAGGATTTCACTTCTACTCAATCTTTGACATCGATTGTCGTAATAAGTATTTTTTTGCAACGATCGAAAGGAACAAAATAAAAGATTGTAAGAATCTTTGAAAACTTGTAGTTTAGGCGAAATCATTTCAAAGAGTGGTCTTTTAAAACTGTCAATCTATGAATAGGCGTAGCTATTAAGTACTATTAGTAGTGATTGTCATTCCCGTGATATGAAGATGATTGCTAATTTAGTCTCCAATTTACATTAAAAACTTTCATATTAAAATAAAGTTACCGACTTTTCTATCTAGAACGCTGTATTACAGTTATTTATCCTTTACGATAAACGAAAAAAAGGTTTCTTACGAAAAAGTTTAAAGGTCGGGATGAGGTTTGGAGAATATACCTACTAAATAATATTTTTATTAATTGACAAAATTCATTTATTCATAATGTATTTTTGACACGTTGACAACGAAATAGCGTCTAAAAATTTGACTTTTACGCCTCATTTTACGTATAAATTTAGCCTTCAAGTTATAAATGCCTCATAAACATGATACTACACTATTACATGAATAATGACACTTCAAGTGGTTGCTTTAAAATTATTACAGAGGATCTTTGCCCCGCAGGCATTACTTTGACCTCACGGAAACCTGTTTGTTTCAGAAGTTGCGGAAAGATTCTTTATTGAGTGAATGAAGTTGTTTATCATATACCTTGCTGAACCGTTTCTTAAATTAATAAATTAATGAATGTATCAGTACTACCATTTTGCTGTGTATCAAAAGAGATCAAAACATGAAAGCATCAATTAAATATTAGAAGTAAGTGTAAAGCGGCTCCTCCCCATGGAGCCACTTCCCACAACTTAGTAAATCAGTCGCGAACGCGGTTACGAATCAATTAGTTAACCGCCACCATTACTGCCGCACCGCCACTCTCCGCCACTTTTAAATGTTAATTACACGAGATTGTTGTATTTTCTCACCGAGCCGTTGTGTGTTAGATGTTATCTTGTTTACGTTGACTTTATTCGCTCGTGGCACGCTGCTCTAGTGAGTGTCCACAAGACATCGTGTCCCTAAAGGTGTATAGAGAATTGTTTTTGTTGTTAACTAGCTTTCGCCCGTGGCTACACCCACGATTTTAAAATTATCCTTCCTTGAAAGTAACCTTCCTAATGAAATTTTTCAAATGTACACACAGCGACTTTATTTTATATTGTATCGTTTTCTTTGTGACAACACGTATTTTGATAGCGTAATTTGCCTACAAGATCGTAGGCAATTAGCTGACACTATTTTTCGAATAACTTGTTACATTCTTAACTTGTGATT
This sequence comes from Laspeyria flexula, assembly GCA_905147015.1. Taxonomy (NCBI): domain Eukaryota; kingdom Metazoa; phylum Arthropoda; class Insecta; order Lepidoptera; family Erebidae; genus Laspeyria; species Laspeyria flexula. Next base: position 16,474,000 of record LR989960.1, on the reverse strand, counting down.
TTCATAAGAGTTACTTTGTAACCTAGATGAATAAACGAGATTTCATTTCAGATAGATGTGGAACATCATAAATTAAATTACTGACTCCATACCGTCCGTCCGTCAGTCCGACAAGTCTCTCGAGACGCGGCGCGGAGCGTATCAACACTGTCTAATAGATATTCTATATTATCTATATTTAATATTATAAATCTATAGACTTTGATAGATAGGATATATAGATAGAATAGGAACGTTTATAGAGGACAGATCCAGAAGGATATAGGTTATATAACATCACGCTGCGGCCAATAGGAGCTGAGTAGTAATAAAGAACGCGCGACATCTAGTACTTTATACAGTGCAACTGATTGCTAGCGTCATTTATGCATATAATAATTATAAACAAGTGCAATCAACTATTTTTCAGTTCAATTCTAAAAATTTAAACGTTTGTATTCATTTATGCCTTTTGTTTAGTGTTTGAGACTTATTTGGATTCAAGATTTCTTCTTTTCAGTTTTCTTTTACTCCAATGGATTGGAGAGCTCTTCAATAAGATATTTCCCAAGAATATGGGTTTTCTTATGAAATATAATATTAAAGGTCAACTATTGTTAAGCACTCAGTTATTGATAATGCTAAAAATAACTTCCAAGATGTATAAGTTGTTGGTTCAGTCGTTATAATAGTGGAAACGTGATATGCGATTCTTTAGACTAAAAGTAAACTAAAAGTTAAACTAAAATTAGTTTGAAACTAGTTTTTTCATGAAATAATTCATTTATTGATATTAAAATCGTTTACTTGTACCAAGTATGTATTGAATCTGTCCAAATGTCAGTGCAGTTGATAGAATTGATCGAGCTTTAACTCGAACAACGTGAAGAGAATTGGCCAAACATCACCTCTGGGAGTTCTATCTATATTCTATCTGTGCTGTGTGTCTGGTGGGATTCAACACCTGACCGTAGTGAATCTGTAAACAGTGATTAACAAAACATTTTATGTATCCGTTGCGAATATTTTGCATTTAAACAACAAAAATAAATTTCAAAATTACTAAGTATTAAGATATTGAGCGACACTGCCAATACGCTGTACGCGTTGCTTCTACTCATATGTTAAAAAAAGTCAACCTTACATTCTATTGTTATATGAAATCTCATTTTAGTTTTGATTCATAAAATATTAAACAGTTAAATATTCATTGGAAATCCAGTTCGAGTTTCAGGTATTGAATTCCAGGAAACGTTCCACAGTCCAAATCGACTTAAATAACAAGCGCAATGTTCTATAGTGAAGGCAATTAGTATAAGTGATATTGAACAGAAATGAAAGGTTACTTCGTTTAATAGACTATCTGTTTCGATTCCTTGCCGTACAAATGAAACGTCTTTGTTTTTCATCTTTGTTGTCTCATTAGTGTAACAGTAACAAGGTCCACCACCGCGCGCCGCCGCGCCGAGCTGCGCTTTTGTTACTAGAACCTTCCTCCGTTCGACAATAGCCATCTTTGACTCTATTAGTTACGATATTAAACTTGACTAGCACTACACTTATTATTATTTGTGTTACTCATTTTACTGGTTCTATCTGAAAATTAGCGCTGCGGCTTTATTGTTGCAAGCAGGACCTACTTTTGGGTTTCCTGCAGAAGTATAATGTAATTTAATATGTTTAATACCTATTACGTTATTCTTTGTAATATGCATAATACATCCCGTTGCAGATCACAAATAAACATTGTTTCTTTCTATTCTTTCCTATATGCTATTACAGTCTATACCTAATCTATGTGTGCTAAATTTTTCTACGAGTACCTACAGATCATTTTAGCTGTTGTGGAGTGATTGAGTAACCAACATCCATCCATTAGTTATAATATTAGCAGGATTCTAAGACGTGCTTAACTTTAAACGTATCTTTTTGAATGTTAGCTGTTATTTTAATTACGTTACTTCACTTTTTTAATTTTTTGTGTTTTTAGCAGACCAATTCGTGCAATCAGCTAATTCAGTTATTCGTGATTTTGTATATAATGACAGTAGGTAACTTCGATAATCATTATTCACGTCATATATCTGAGTTTTGAATCAACATTATTATTATGTCTCGTTATAACTCGAGTTGTCTGAGTATGTACGACAGCGCCCCCTGTTAACGTTCACGTCCGCTTCAGACGCATCTAATTGAATATTTACCCAGCTATACGATTACACGCGAATTGACATCAAGGAAATTACCCCGCGTACCTACAGAACCCCCATGTGTAGGAAATGTTTGAACTCTAATCAAATCCATTTCTATTTGATTTGCTTCGTAAATATTATATGATTTAGTACTTTTGTGAATGTCAGCAGTAATTTATTGATTGTACGAGTATGTTACTGTGAATGACATGGTGCGTGTTCTGAATTGTGTAGTGACGTTAAACACTACTTGTTTAAGGTAGATTTGCAGAGATTTTTGCGAATAGACCATAGGGGAAAATATTTTAAGTATCAATGTTATGATATCGTGAATGTGGCATAAGTATTAAAATAATACAGTAAATTCCTTTCCGTCATCAAAATCGGTTTAGATTTTTAATTTACAAACAGAAACCTTTCAAGGAGAAAATTATAAGTATTCACTCGGAACTAATACTTGAACCTCCGTAACGCAAAGGCCCAATCAGTTGGTATCTCACAAGAGACAAGTAAGTCAACAATCTCACCAGAGGCCAATTGCGATACTCGGAAGTAGCAGCTTCAAGGAAATACTACAAGCTCTTAGGTATGACGTCATCATACCCAGTTCTTAGTACACAATATAAACAGGAGGCACAGTTGTGACCTATTCCCGTTATACATGTACCAGTAATAGTAGATACATTTCGTATTCTCCATTAATATCGGATGATACACCTCACAGCGCGCATCTGTACCTAATTAGATAATAATTAATAACTACAGCTGAGCTTGGTTCGGTGGACGAAACTGGATGGAACATAATTATACTGGATACCTTAAAATTCTATGATATGGTGCCAGGAGCGATTGTATGTGTAAACTCCTGTTTTCCATGGATTACATCGATGGTTTCCGCAACAAAGGTCGTATCTTCATTTCACATACTTTTGGCAAAGTGCAAAAAACGATAAAATAATTATATTTTTTCCAATATTATTGAAGAAATTATAATTATTATTATATATATATATTATATATTTTCGTCGATATGAAAAATACAAATTCCGAATAAAAATTGTAATATTCTATCATTGTAAAATTTTTAGCTACATTGTTAGAACCTTCCTTAATTTTCTAGTGAGTAAACATAAATAAATGTTAATAAATTGATCTATTGATAATAACAGATGATCTGAACAGTAGGATGGCGCTGGATGCTGCTTACAACCGGTCCTATAGGAAATCTCTTGCTACGGCTCATAATATGATGGTGATGATGAAATCCATACACAGATAGATTACTATAAACTGTATCGTGCATAATAATCGCCCATTGACGAATGAAATGGTCGTAGATAATAAAATAAACCTTTTGATGACCGTACTGATTAAGCAATGAAAGAGACGTTGCGTGTTAACCTCTAATCACCCCTTGAGTAGAAGCAACGAAGTGTGACGAATTGTTCAAATACGGGTACAAATATATGGCACACAATTATCACCACTTGAACTGCGCCGCCCCTAGTCAAGTCAGGTTGCCTACGCACTAATTAAACTGTTACGCTCGATTACGCTAAAAATCTGGATAACGAAGAGAATGTTAATATCTAAGATAAGCGGTTTTCTGTCAGTAAGGAATTAAAATGATAAACTGTCATGTCACAACTCTGTTGAGCTGATTTAATCGGCGATTTGCATCAGAAAATGCGAAATAGTAAAGTTATAATTATAACAAACCCGACTGCGGTTCTTACTGAGTGTCAACTTTTAATTGAATAATAACAATATTTTTTCCACAATACTATTTTATAAATATATACTGTCAGTTAAGAGTGTGACGTTTTCTAGACTTCAATAAACAGTCCTTTAGTAGCGCTAAAGTAAGTATCTAGGCTCAACTGTTTAAGATCCAACAGCAATCGCTGTAGCTGAAATCAGCATTTAGGAATTTATTTAAGAGACTATCAAGTACAAAAGACTTATTTTAATAGGACTTGTAGTTCCTGATATTAGTTGAATCAAAGACAAATTCTTCAGCTTTATATCTTATTATTTATGTTAAAAAGCTCTTCCGATGTTGAACAATGCTACTTGTTGTATGACACTCAGAAGGGAGTATTTTATTTCGGTACATTATCCTTTTCACGAAACCATGAATTACGTGATCTAGGAGCGACATTTCGTCGTACTGGTACTTTAAAAAGGACAAAGCCATAATGGTTTGTAACATTTACGTGAACATTATACGTAAAGCTGAAATGTCCCCGCGCGACCGTGAACGTGCGAAAGGGTTCCAATGTAAGTACAAACTTGAATAAACTGCGATCAAATTTGAAAAAATGTACCTACAACGTTTTAGAATTATAGGGTACGAGTAAGTAGTAAATACATTGAGAAACTAATGGTTTTATTTCTTATTACTTTTTAGATATTATTTAACATTTTAAGAAAGCTATTCTATAAACTGTAATGATTTGTCGCACAGAAACGGTAGTTTGTCTGGCAAGGTACTTGCCTCATATTATGCGATGAGACGGCATAATAGGAGAGATGAGTAAACCTATAGAATTTCACTATAATTTACATTCATAATATAATGCGCAGGTTTTTTGGTTGTTATAATAACTCGCCTCGTCTCCGCTTTAGCAGATTATTATTGTCACTTAACTGTAGCAGTAACAATATACTTGTTATTAAACAACATTCGATCCTCTCTGAATATTATGAATAAAATTACAATAACAGTAATTATGTAGCGTTAATTCAACTATAAATCAGTTCAATCGACCTGGGATGGGGAAATAGGATGGGAAGGAAGGATATTATGCCATTACTACTCTAAGTGAAATCCCCCACTTTCTAACCCTCTGTGGCTCTGACTTTTCGAAACTAATAGCTTTGTTAAACGTGTGTAAGTGATTATTATTCAAATAAAGGTTTAAAGATGTTTATGGAGAATTCCATATACTTACGTTACTTACCATAGAGGAACAAATAGGGATAAAATCAGTTTTAATATACATAAGACTCAAATAGCATTGCGCGGGTAGCAATTTGTTTCATTGGCATAAAACATTAAAGACTCTAATCATTGAGCAAGCTATTAGAGTTAGGGATATAAAACTATTAATCCGAAACAGAAGGAGGTTTACAAATCCTTGCTTGAACATAACTGCGATGGAGAAGCAGTGATTAATAAGTCCCGGGTGTTAAATACACGTAGTATACGTGCAACTAATTCAGTTCGGTTCAGCAGCGAGTGGGAATCGAACCACGGTCCCCGCAGGAGCGGGCCGGGCGCGGCGTCCTCGCGGTCGGAGCTATGCGCGATCTACTTGATAGTGCCGCACTATTGGATGTGTAAGCGACAGCGAATAAATATATCAAAAAGATATAAGTATGGTCAGATTTATTAAAAAAAAACTTTGAGGTTGATAGCACCAAATCGATAGTAAGGTAAATGCTCTGTTATTTAACTTTTTAGGAAAAACGTAGTCCTAAAATCAGGGTTTAATTTGGCTTTTCTTCTTAAAATCTTGGCTGAGTTATAACTAATTATGTGTGGTGTAAGAACACCAAACATAATTATAATTCAGCCAAGATTTTAAACAAAAATTCTAAAGCACCTCGTTTGAGATTATAATAATAATATATATAACATCCGTCCATAGAAGCGGATACTGAACTCGCAATGGCAAATATGGAAAAAATTAACCTACTACGAAATACTTCAGTACTGTGCAAGTTTTGATCTCGCCTCATATTCTTATTTTACCGTATACTAACTAAGACTTGTCTACGAAACCCGCCTATAATATTTTTAAACAAAGGAATTCCATCAAGGAACAGTTCCGCGCATCTCTCGCACCTCACACCGCATGCACACGGAATCTCCAGCGACGTTAATGGTGCCGCGGTGTCGAACTAATTGATTCGTCCGCGCACCGAGCGTGGAGCTCCTACCTCACAGTACTGGTGTTAAGGAGACACCACATTGCATGCACTTACATTTTTATAAATCATCACTAATCTAATTCAAATATGCGAGCGTTGTCTTTTTTAAAAGAAAAAAAATCTAATAATCTTCAATCTGCAACAAAATAGTTGCAGATTGAATACCGATTTGTCTTCGATTGCTGAAGCCACCACCATTTATCATAGCTGAGTACGAGAATATCTATCTGATGATAAATGGTAATTGGTGTCAAAGGACATCGACAATGTAACAGCTCACCTTACGATGAAACCAATATCAAATGTCACCTACATAGCCCTTGCTAGCACTGCGTTTCGTTTCCCCAATAGCTCTAGAGAACATCTCGCATCAGCAAAAACACATCATTGTTAGAAATGTGCTTGCTGTAGTATTGGTTCGGATATCTTTCTTTTCTTCTTTGTTACCTATTTATAATATTTCAAAGATGTGGCATTCTGTTTCTAACGAATACAAAATCAGTAATGTAACAGCATCTTAATAAAACTAATCTGTGTATAGCACTAGTGTGAACGCACCGTGTAACTGTGCGCCTGAAGATAATGCGCGGCTGATTATTTTATAAAGTTACGAGTATATTAGTTAGCGAGCGTCGCGTCGCGTCGCGTCGCGTCGCGTGGTGGAGGTAAGTGGTTTTGTCGTGAGGTTACAGCGCTAATGGAGGCTGCACAAGTATCGTAGTGTTACATCGTGACTAGACTTTTGTAGGTTTTAGGAATAATCTTGTATCGATGATTTATTTAATACAATAGCTGATATAACACTGAGAATAAGGAAATTACACTTATGACATCGAATTGTGGAACTTATTGCTTTGAAACAAGAATTTGACAATATGTTTTGTTGTTTAAAGCTTAAGGAATAACAATACTGGATTTTAAATAGCTTTGAAGTTTTTCAAAGATGACTCACCATGGACCTTTTATTTTGGTTATGGTCAATGACAGAGAGATTTCATTCAATCGAACTCAATTTTTTGAACCATTTTTTTATACCATTTTTAGAAACACCATATTTTCGTATTTCGTCGTGTCTGTCTGTATTATTTAATTATGCTCATGTACCAAGTGAGTATATTTCATGTTAGCTACGTTAGATGAGGGTCGTTAAATAGACTAGATGTGGGATCTGAATCAGCTCCTAGTCATGTGCTAGCTCGGACGACGCCGGGCATATTGTGACTTACATATGCGACCCTTGCTGATCGTGGAGATATGTCTCCAGGATTGTTATTTATTGTTCAACTTGCATTGTGCATTATACTCGATATGTATGAGGTGGAATGCTAAAAAAGTTTTTTTACCGTTACATAGAGAATAGAACGTGACTTGCATGTTTGATTATTTCATCTTATCATTTTCATAACAGGAATAATAACCACGTTTCTCTAAAATAGAGGTCTTTATAAACACAATTTACGTTATCCACAGGAAGCAATACGGCGGTAACTTTGGTTTAAAACCAAACATATTGCATACGTAAGAACATGATTTATAACCTATAGTTACTTAGGTACATTACGCAGCTGCTAAATTAAATATTGCAACGTTGATTAAATAATAAAAGTTGTAGGACCACCGGCTGCGAACGCAATTATCGTTTCCTCAAAAGACTTTACACGACCGAAATCAATATTTTTTTCAATAAGTTGATGTAGAATCTTGTATTTAAGATCTTTATCATTGAGTTTAGTTAACATGCATGTATTTAAGTATACACGTAGACTGTTGGGAGTGATTACAACTATCAACCGGTTGTGACCACCGCGCGCCGTGTCCGTCGCTCGGCTGAGATGCGACGATAGCGAAGTAATTGCAAGATTATCGTTAATTTCAATTATCTATTAAGATTGCTACTAATTTGTTGTAAGCAATTTTCTTTGGCTACGGTTAATGGCCGTTTTGTTAACTGATGATGATGTGTGTGTGATCAGCGAACAATGTTATATTATGTTTGTAATGTCGGTTGTGGTGACACTCCTCGTCGTCGATTGATTTATTTTTTTTAAAGAAAAAAGATAATGTATTTATAGGTTATAAAATTTATTTAATAATTATTTTCATGAAAAGCGTAGGTGAATTTCCCAACAAATATCTACTTAGAAAGCTGAAGAGTTTGTTTGGTTGAACGCGCTAATCTCAGGAACTATCAGTGCTGATTGGTTTTGTTTTAATTGTTTGATAGTCCATTAATTGATGTTACCAATAACCTATAAGGTTATGACATCAAGCTACAACAAAGAGGAGCTGAGTAGGTGCTGGCCGGGGATTTTACCGCTGTTTGTAATAATTGTAAGTACACTAAACATTTTAATTTTTAGTGTACCTACTTACAATTATTTTTAATTTAGCTATAATATATTTGAGTCTTAATACCATTAACAACTGCACAATTCATTGAAAATCTACTGAATAATGAAAACGTCAATATCCGTACGTATATATACGTGTTAGACACATTGGAAGTTGGAACTAAGGGAGTCTGTAACACCCTCAGACAAAGACAATGGGCACAGTACTAGCCGCTTCATAAGAGCATTCATCGTCGGTGCTGGTGCATTCAGACCAACAACTTATTACAATAGAGCAAACAGCGCTAAACGGATTAGTCGCGCGACTGCTGCGGCTACTGCGACTGCGAACAAAAACCGCGATAATTGCGCCGTGCGACTGCTCATTTAAAGCGTTATGCCATATAAAGTACTTTTTATTAAACGCTAGAGAGCTACGCTTTAGAGAGTGTGTCGTTAACGATATTATTAATGCAGCATAATATTTTAGATATATTTTGTGAATACGGGTGATAAAGAGAGTAAAATTATAATTTTATATTACATCAGCCTCTCTTAGTTTACCGCTAGTAACAGGCATCTCTAGATGTACGCCAAACGCCAAAGTAATAATAAACATTCGAAAGACGAGACTTCATATTAAAAGTCAAATTTGTGATAAATAAACATTCGATAGTATTACTTCAAATAATATTCTTTGAAGAAAATGAAAATCTATGATATTTTTCCTACCAATATTATTAATGCGGAAGTTACGATGAATGGATGAATGTATGGATATATTTTTGTTGCTCAATCAAATTAAACTAAAACGACTGAAAGGATATGTTTGAAATATGGCGCACAGATACATAATAGTCTGGATTAGTACATACGACATACCACGCAGGTAGAGCCGCGGCATTAAGTAGTTAATACATTTCAAAGAGAAAAAATGACATTTTACTCCAAATATTTACTATCCAAACACTAAACCATCAATTCAAAAGTTAAGTCCACTCCCGACACTAAATATCGTCTAAGCCTTCATTATTACAGTTTACGTAGTATTTATGCGGCAACTTATAAATCGTCGTGTGGATTAAACTTAACAATATAACGTTGACGTAGTGCCACTAAACACCCCCGGTTTATTTAGGAGTTTCAATAAGTACCCGTAATCTGTATTGCAACTTTATTATAGACTATTAGCTATAAGAGAATTATTTTAAATAAAGTTTGCATGTGGTTTAATTGGACAAGAGCTTTGCTTATTGAAGAAGTTTGGTAATTTATAAACTGCTGTGTTGTTACAAGTTATGAAATATCTAGATTTTGTGCGGAGTATCGGCTGCATGACCTACGGGGACGAATTGCACTTAGCAATACGTTTGTATTCATCAACATTACAATATAGTAATTAATAATAATAATAATATAGTTTATTTCTCCTCACAAAAAGACTTACATAATAAAACAATTTTACCAAGATAATTCTTGTGGTACAGTCTATTTTGGTGAGGAGCTGGTGTCTAGAGTTAGGTTTTACCCTGTCATTCCGATCACCAGTTCCCCATAACTAGTAAGTATAAATAGTACAAGTTTTATCTCAACAAATTATTTATCAGTACATTTAGCGGTAGTAGAATAAAAAAAATAAAAAATAAAAAAATATGAAACACCCATAGCAAAGAGGTGGAAGGAGACATGTAAGTATACTTAATATTAAGGTGTGTGTGTGTGTGTGTGTGCGTGTGTGTGTGTGCGTGTGTGTGTGTGTGCGTGAGTATGACTGTGTTCAAATACTCATACCTTATATTTATTTAATACACTTTCTGTAGTAATATAATCTAGATTTTGCAACCATTTAGTAACTGATGCTTTACATTGAGTTTTGGTTAGCGAGTAGATAGATAGAACTCTGTTTAAAGTGTTATATAGATGACTGCCTTGAAAGCAATAAAAGCGATGTGCAAAGCTTGTGTTTGTATTCTGTAATTTACAAACCCTGTCCTTTCTACGTGCGTTAGCTATTTTCTCAGGTTCGTATGATATTAGGGAATGTTTTTTGATGACAGTGTGGAGAATAAATAGCTGTCTCACTGTAAGCACGTTTACTTGTTTATATAGATCAGCTGTAGGGTGGAAGAAAGGTAAGAAATGGCCCACTTTTAAAACAGCTCTTTGCGCTCTCTCGACTTTTAGAAAGTGGGTTTTTATACAACCTCCCCACGTGGTGATGCAGTAGGACAGCTGTGATTGACATAGCGCCAAGTACACGGTTTTAATCAGTTGCTTGTCTGCCACATGCCGCAAATTTTTAAAAATTACCATTAGCTTTCGAATCCTAGCTGCCAGCATATCAATATGATCATGGAAGTTCAATTTACTGTCGATCATGACACCTAAATATTTAATGGAACAAGCACTGTGAAGACTTGGACATGCACAAGCGGAGGTATCAATGCCGTCACAAGTATGGCAAATTATTTTGTGATTCGAGAGAGTGTTAATATTTTTTAGAGAAAAAGCGATATATTTGGTTTTATCTACGTTGAGAGTTAGGACATTGTGATTCAGCCATCTTGTAACAGCATTAAAACCCCGCTGCGCACTTCGAAATACCTCATCCCATGAATCCCCAGTGAACAGAAGGGCTGTATCATCAGCAAAGCTTATAATTTTAGTATGAGGGATTTCCAACTGGCACAAGTCGTTTATATACGCCAGGAAGAGAGTTGGACCTAATATACTTCCCTGAGGCACCCCGAAAATGACTGGTGTTTCGCCACTTAAAATATCATCTATCTTCACACACTGTGTACGGTTTGTCAAGTAATTTTCAAAAAGTTTTAACTGGAGACCCCTGACACCAAGGCTTTCCAGCTTGCTAATCAGGATCTGGACAGAGACTGTGTCAAATGCCTTAGCCAAGTCTAAGAAAATTGCTACTGTTTTCTTTTTGCTGTCTATGTTTGTGACTAAAAAATTTGTCAATTCATGTACTGCATCTGAAGTAGATTTTTTTGCCCTGAAACCAAACTGCGAATTGGATAATAAGTTGTTTTCTTCTAGATATTTCACTAATCGTTTGTTCATTAGACGTTCAAGAATTTTTGAAAGGGCTGGTAAAATAGAAATAGGCCTATAATTGTTGACACAGCCTCTGTCGCCCGATTTATGTATAGGGTGGATTCGCGATCTCTTGAAAGCCGTGGGGAAAACTCCAGTTGTGAATGACAGGTTGCAGATGTGGGTAATAGGTGCGGTTAAAATATCTTTATTAGCCTTCAGAATACTAGCCGGAATCATGTCAAGGCCAACGGCACTGTCACCTTTTAAGTTGGATATTATTGTGTAGACTTCATTTACATCAGTTGGAAAAATGACAAATGATTTCGGATTTGAGTTTAATTTAATTATATCAGGGTCGGGTGGTTTAGTTCTAATATTACTGGCCAACGTTCTACCCACATTTGCGAAGAAATTGTTAACAGAATTGATAGAGTTAATTGGACTATCAAAATCTATTAACTCAGTTGCACTCCCCTTAGGTTTAGTAGTATAGGTTATTTCTTTTATCACTTTCCATAACTTTTTATTATCTCTACTTGCACTATGTAGCTGTTGTTTCTCATACTCTCTTTTTAATTTTTTTAGTAAAGAACAACAGAAATTTCTGTACCTCTTATACGTGGTCTGTAGCTCACAGTTATTAGGGTCTTTTTTAGTTTTTTTGTATAGGTTGTCCCGGTTTTTTAGACATTTCAAAATGCCAGAAGTAATCCACGGTTTAAGTATAGTTTTTCGTCTAGGGGTCTTGTTAACCTTGGAGTTAGAAATTATTAGTAATTGTAAAGTTTTTATAAAATAATCGGTAGCTCTGTCAACGTCTGTAATCTTGTATAAGGCATCAAAACAAACTTTTCCTAGATCATTAGCAAATGTCACAAAATTTATTTTATTTCTGGTTTGAATTGGTTTTACTTTAGGGGTTGTTGTAATGTAAAGAGCAATGCTACTATGATCTGTGAGGGTCGTTTGCAGTATGAGACATTGTGCGGTTAATCTAGTCTTTAGTAGAACATGATCAAGGCAGGTTTTATTGTGTGTTAGATATGTGTGACCAGGTAGAATGCCATGAAATGCAAGCATTTCTAAATAAAGATTTGAGCGACTATCGGTGTTGTTTTCACGAATGTCTATATTTATATCGCCTACTATAATAATATTTTGTATTTTGGAATAAGTAGAGAGTATTTTGTTAAGTGATTCGATAAAATTATTAATATTTTTATGGCCCGGCGGGCGATATATTGCTAGTATTACAGTATTGTTATTCGGTTTGAGAGCTATGCAGTTTGCATCCATTAGATCAGGTTCCTCTGTTAGAACGCAAAGATCATGTCTGAAGTACACGGTAACACCTTCGTTTTGAGTAAGGTTTTTGGTAGTATTAGTGTGATTATAGCCAACTATATCTGGGATGTTAGGGGTCGTTGGAAGCCAGCACTCCGTTAGAACTATATAATCCCAATCTATGTTACTTTTGATAAGTTCTGGCAATAGACCATCAATATTACACTTAAGACTTCTAATATTTTGTTGCAATAATTTTAGACATCTATTTGTATTGGGTAAGAAAGAACTGCATTGGTCTATATTGCAAATTGTGGATTTTGAAACATTTAAATTATCGATTTCATCTTGTATGTTTTTTATTTCGTTGAATTTTGAGCAATTGGTTTTACAGTGGGTGGTTTTTTATCATATTGCATGTGGAAGCGAAATTTTTTTAAAAAGAATATACTATTGTATCGATTAATTGTAATGTTATCTGTGTAGGTGTAATATATTGTTGTTTTAGGGATTAATGCTAAATTAGATTTTGAACAGTAATTATTATCTGGAGTTGCTATGTAAGTATAGGTATATGATAAATAATTGTACGAGTTGTATATGTTGTGATTGTTAGGGTTGTGTAATTGTTGTGTTTTTGATTTGTGTATTTTCGATGAGGCAAGAGTATGTTTGGATGTGAGAGATGAGTAATGTAAGTTAAATATTGTATATGTAATTGTGTGTAATTTGTGTAATGAAAATGTGCATTTGTCTATGCAGTTACAGTAAAATTAGCTTGTTTGAGTGTTGTGCTTTTCATTTTGCATATTATGTTAATCGATGTATTCTTAGTTATTTGATGAAATATCTTATTCGGAGGAGGGTAACATCAAAATTTTCCTAAAACAGTACAAATAATATTTTATATATATTATAAATAAATTGTGAAATTACATTGTTGTTGGCGCGTGCAACAGTCTTCAATTTCAAATAATTCGCTAGTCACTCTTTCTGCAGAATACACGAATATATTTCTTTTAGTACATCATATTTTTACACAATTTTACACACATTTTGGAGTCACAATTTTGGGTATGTATGCTTCGATCATATACGATCGAAGTATGTATGTTATAAAATTTTTCAATTGAGAATCCTCAATTGAAAAATGTTGGCATTAACAAATACTGCATTTTTTTGTGTCAGGGAACACAGGGACACTGCATTGTAGTTCACAAGCATACAAAACGGATATACCTAACTTATTATAAGTTAATAAGCATGTACCTATGTCATGTATGTATGTATATGTATGTAATAAAGCATGTAATGTTGTGTGTTTAATAACGCGTATTGAAAACTATTTGAATAAATGTTGTAGGGGTTAAGTATTAAAGGCGAAGCACGTCACGGTGGGTTCACAAACGATATGTGGCTCCGTACTACGTCGCGCGTCGGGCGTCGCGTCGGGCGGACTGTTTATTATGAGACGAAATGTTCGTATTGCTAGGGTCTATTTTAGGTCCGTGTAAGTGAATATTACAGACAAGATAAATTGGTAGGCTGTAGGTACTAACATCATAAATCATTGAGGTCTGCCTCGGTGGCACGGTTGCTTTCCACAAAATGAACAAAAATGATTTTAGATTTTTTTGCCTCAAAATTGTCAGTCCACCAGACCTACCCAGAGTCAAAAAATGTGCCTCGGTAATAAAACTGAATAACTATAGCCATTGATGGGTCTATCACCTTGGATAAAAAGATATATAAAATTATTTGTATTGTGTAGAAGAGTATAGATAATTACCTATTATGTATCAATCTGTAACGATAATATCGGTAAAGTTTCACATTTGTTTCGGATGGCTAAACATTATTGACAGTTAGAAGTACATCAGCCGGGTTCGTTAGCCCGCATAAGCTTGTACTTTGTATGACAAGTACATCATTAACAATATTCCCAATTTTCCAACCATTGCACATATTTAAACGAGACCAATCGAATCAATTACGTATACTAAACCCACGTCCGACAAAGGCTTGATCACAATACAAGTAGGTAGGGACAACATGGGTCGTACGGCGAGCCGGACCATTGGACCGTCAATGGCCGTCCACCGTCCACTCGACACCACCCAATAATCCAAATAAACACGGAGCTAGCTGTCACAGGCACGCGACACTTTTATCGCTGTGCTCCACTCCGCTCCGCCACCCCCGGCTATGTTTTATTGATTGGACCATCGGTTGTTGGTTCCCATATTACAGAGCTAACTCACGGAAATTATGGGTTCCGACGCGTAAGCACAAATATTGTTCATACGCCTCATTGCCCCTTATTATAAAACGAACCTGCGAGCTCTGTCCACAAGAAACGTGCTGCCTATTTATCTTACGACCAAGACTCAACAAAGACAAACATTTGCCAAAGAGCTACATTTTCTCAATGCAAATTGTAAGAAATAAAAATAAAAAAACAAGAGATTTGTAATCATCAAAATAAACTGGCGGACTGCGGGCGGAATACTAACGACATAATTCAAATTCAACAGCAATATCGGGCCAAACAACAACTCGTAATAAAAGCTCAACTCCTTTATTATCCGAGTTTCGGGGACCCTCAGCCCTGAGCCGAGAGCCGGAGCTGTCACCCCGGACACGTATTCGCGCCATCCGGCGTTTATCATTTTTTCCATCTCGAACGGCGCAGAGCTTGATAACCATGGGGTTAGTGACAGCTTTCAACTCCGGATTAACTTCGTATTGCGGCCGAGAGAAAAAATTTAATAGCTTCGAGAAGATTGCCTCGCAGCCCCTCTTATGAAGTGTTATATAGCGGACCCTTTCCACCCTACAATTTAAAAACTATGTCTATAATTGGCAATCCTTACAGCTAACTACAATCGTTATTTTAACTTTAATATACATATAATAATAAACATTAGTAAACGGTGAACGCGCTATACAAAATGTAAATTATTAAATGATTCCCTGTGTAATTGAGACGGGTCGGTGAGTGACCTGCTGGTTGTTTCGATTATGTTGTTAATAACGTAATCATCATAAATAGTAATAATTGTGTTGAGCGGGATATCGCTGTCGTCTATACGATCACGTCAGATATTAATTACAATTATTAGGTGATAAATTTATGAACAAAACTTTATAGAAGTTAGTGAGTAATGATTAAATCTGCGAATATTTTTGACGAGTCAATATTGATGAAGCTGATCAGTTTAATGTTGACAGTGGTACCGATGAAGTAAATACGGTGGGATGCCGGCAAACAATCCAACTTGTTATAAATGTTTGAATAATATTCCAACTCAAATGGTGTTTTGGAGGGCTTCACCGGTTATTATAGCTGACATACGCCTCCTTTGGTTTATTTAGGTGAATAACTTTCTGTGTATAATTTATTACTTACCTTTTCTATATGTATATAAAATAAGGTACCTATCTTGCTACTTTTGTGGTATCGAGCGTTTTATAATAGAAGGTCGTAGGCAAATTTGCTGACACTACTTTTCGGATAACCTGTTACATTCTTGTGACTTTCATAAGTGTTACCTTGTAACCTAGATGAATAAACGAGATTTCATTTCATTTCAATATAGAAATACTAAAACATGGATTGTTAAATATTTATTCTAGTAGATAAATTTATATTTTAACTTGTCTAAAGCTTTAAAACAAAAGAAATGCTAAGTTCCAAAGTAGTATCTAAGTAAAACTTGCCTGCTGGACAGACGCAATGATCGTAATCTCTGATGCTCCTCCGCGGCCGCCAGTACATGGGGGGCCTGGACAGCACCTCTCGCCGGAGTCTCTCGACCAGCGGCTGTTGCGGCTCCAACACCGCGCTACGCAGTGCCAAGTGCTGCTCCTCCAACAAGGACAGCCGCTCCTGTAGCCCCTGCTGCCTGTACAAGCTGTATCCACTCGAGATCAGGCTCATGGCACACGCACACCATAACACCACACAGTAAGCCCATGGGTCTGCGGGACACTTGTCCTCGCATCTCTCCCACTTCTTCTTCGATTCCTTCTTTTCTTCCTTTTTAATCTCCTGTTTTTGTGTTTTCTCTGTGAGAGGTTTTGTGTCCGGAGGCGATTTGCCTCCCATTTTTAATATCATATTTCTTGGCTTTTAATTCTCATGAATGGCATTTATGTTCTGAATGGCATGTCAGTAGCATCGTCTTTGATATTCCCATCGTTAATGCTCAACCCGATCTACGTTAAGGCGATACATTGTACGCACAATAGAGATCCGGCTGAGAGCTTTTCACGGTAACAATCTTCTTAACAAAATCGAAAGGAATACATCAGAAATACAAAACACAAATTAAGAAAAATAACACAGTAAATGAAAACAAATTCAAAATGAAATAAACACAGAAAATTTAAAATCGTAATGCGTAGCGGTCGTAGTTGATAACGTAGCGAACGTGTTTGAATTCGTTGTGTGTGCGCGCGCGGGGCGTGGGGACGTGCAGTCGCGTCGGCAGGCAGAACGCCACTGACTCCGCTGACTAGCTGATCGCAGGATCAAGTCGCTGCGGCTCCGCGAGACAACGAGGCGTGCGCCGCACCGACACACCACATCACAACGCCAACGTTTGGGAATTCTTCTTGAATATGTCGTTATTACTCTTGTGCTTTTTCTCTTTAATCTATAAACTCTAATATAGGGTTAACAGCTGGAAGTTGTGCCTGTTATGTTTCATTATTTTGTCTTTGGCTACAATTGCCATGTGACACGCTGTATGATTTTTTCGCTACATCGTTAGTAAATACAAATTAACTGCCGTACATTGCATAATGGCTCCTTAGCATAGTTTTGGAATTATGAACAATGACAGCCTCACAAAAAGTAAAGATTTAAGTAACGTAATCCATATGGTGTTTTATCAATAAATGTCTTCGAGTACAGCAGTCATTCTCGTAATACAATACATTATTGAAAGCGCTAATTTCAGGACCAGTCAGGTGTCAAAACTGGTGCGCTGATCGAAAGCTGGACTGTTCTCAAGACACGTAAACTTAGGAGGTACGTATAGGTAATTAAAGAAATAAACTCTACGAATAATTTTCTACTTGTCTACTTTTCTTATTTTACAAAGCTTAAAAATAAACTAATTTTGTTTTGAAAAACTTTAACGTCATGATGATCGTTAACGGTCGAAAGTCCATCTGTAGGCGCATGCAAATTTAATTAACGGCACTGAAAGGACACAACTGAACAGAAAGTTGTAGATCATTAACCTTTCTCATGGTTCGGAAACGATTTCGAGATTCGAACTGGCGCTTTTATTGGCAAAGTTTTTTTCATCGCAATCAAGTTACACGGCGTGCCGAGGCATGTTTTATAGTTGGGATTTCGTCGGAAGGTCCATATTAAGGGGATGCGTGCAAAAACGTGCAGGGCCGAGCAAACCGTGGAGTCGCCAAATTGGGCGCCAGCTCGCGCGGAAGAACCGAGGGGGGACGCCAATCCAGTTAGTCGCTCACCCCCGTACTCTGATACTGAATAGTCGAGCAACACCGGTTTAACTTCAACTTACGCTGTCTCATCTTATAATACGAGAGAAGCTGCAGCTAACGATGAATTTACATTCCTAGTACGGAGACAAAGTATTGTACTGCGTAATTCAAACTAAACAAATGTAAATTGATGCGAGAGAGCTTTCAATTTGTCGACGTGATACTGTTTGTTAATGTAATTTTGATAAAACGTTGAGCGTTGTTAATGATGCGAGATCACTGTTTAACATTGCTGATATTATGCTTACTTATTTTAAACGTTCCTTGAATGGTGTCTAGTATGAGTTTTGGCACGGGTTCAAACTCATAAAAAATATAATATGTACTTATTAGACACATTTTCATCTAATAACGCTTCATAATCGTCATAGACAGTTTTTCTTTTTTATTCGATTTTATGAAACTGATCCCAATTAACAAATAAGGGAAAGGATAGACTAAATATATTTAGTTAAATTTATATATAAAAAAATGTATTTAAAAAACCAATGAATCTTTAAAGGATAACCACAAATCCATAACGGAGATCTATATCGACATTAATTAAATTTGTAAGGAATGAAAAAAGTACGGCTGTTTTTTAAACGATAGACGCTATTAATCTCTTTAATAGAGTCATTAAAAACCGAGTGACGGCCGCAAGCGCCGACTGCCACAAAAAACGCCACGAAGCCACGCCACTTGAGCCCTGACATGTATTACGAGCCTTTGTAATAAAGCACTCATAATAACATTAAAAGATAATCCAGATAACGACTCATCCGCGCATACCGATCTAATAAGCCTCTACGCCACTAATGTCCAACCTTATCAATACCCAACACATCTAAACGGTCATTTCAACAATTTTATTATTGTTATTTACGATGCCATTACAATTCGGTTTAAAATTACGACTCCATAATTGGCTTTCATAAAGTTTTAATACAATATTTACAGGATTGAAAAGACGTTTTGTAATTTAATGAAGGTATTATTTTTGATGCGCACCACTCCAATGTTTAAGACGCCACCGATCATAGCTCGCCTTTGTGAATATTTAAATACTGATCACAGAGGTGCAAGCAACGTGATGATTTTAGAAATTACGAGATAAAAGTGCTGAACAGACTCGTTTATTTTTCTTAAATGCTGTACATATAATTAATACGATAAGAGCAAACGAAATTGGTCCATCGGCGACGCAATCTGCAACATCAGAGTGGAGACAAATAGCTGCAATTAAAACTAGATTGTCGTTATTTAACAGGAGTGTTGTAGCATCGCGAGGAGCGTGTATGGCGCGCTACTGCGGACCCCGAGCGCGATCCATCTCACCGCTCCGCTCCCGACACTATAAATTTAATTTAAACTTTTGTACTTCGTCAAATGTTGAGTTTAAGATACCCTCCCGCGCTGACAGTTTATATTTTTTTAATTTAATCTCGTTCTCTTTTGAATAATTGAGCAGCGTGATGGCCCCTCGTAGCCGACTCGAGTCCGCACAACATCTTGGAAACTAAAAGTTTCTCTAACCATTATAGGAGGTCGGGGAGTGTCAAGGGAAATCTTGGAGGTAAATTAAAATTATGTTTGTTTACAACTTGGTTCAAAAATTGACAAAGTTTAACTCTTTCATAATATTTAATATAAAAGTTATAAATAGGTAACGATATAGCAAAGGAACAACTTTAAGGGTTTAACCCAAACTAAGTTTAGGTTAAGTTGGCTGACTTGACTTACTAACAACAGATTTTACAATTCCACTGGGAGCAAACTTTGCGATGGCTTTTTACATTTCATTTTCTTGTTTTGTATCTTTTACAGTTTAAATATTTATTCATCAGATACTTTCGAGTGTCGGCTGAACTTTGGTATTTTACAAAGTAGCAAATTAAAAGATCATGGTTTTACTTTAAAGTAAAATAATTCATCAATGCTAAATTTTAAGAACTTAATCAGATTTATCATTTATTGCTGACTATTGTAAAATCAATTGGAGCCAATTAATCAATGAAGCGGATACTCGCAGAGGGCTTATAATTGTTTGTAGGACATTCAATTTCCTCCAACCAATCAGCATCGTCGTGACCTTGTTAAATCCATTCCAATTTCGAGCGAAGGCGTAAATATTACCAGAGTGGCGCGAAATGTAAATAGCTTAGTATCGCCGAAACGAAAGTGAAATATCCCTTCGGCCGTGCACCAAATTGAGGCAGCCACGTTATCGGATCGTTTGCTTTATTTACAGTTTGTGGTGGAATTGGGAAAAGTTGTGAAGGGGCGAGGTGTGTGGGGAGCAGGGAGTGCGAATTCAGCCACTTCCTCGACTTTATGAATTGTCGAGCGGTCGCCGGTCACCTACTTGCGAGTTGGCGACACCAATACCGAGTCTCGATGTTTCGCCTCGTAAATATTGAACTTGGAAAAATTGCACCCCGCACTGCGGTTGCGGATATTTACTGTTATTGCTTGTTTGTTTTATACTCCTGATTAACACTCTCGCTTTATTACATTTATTTCAAGGGGGAGGTGTACTCGTATTTTTAATTTATTTTAGGATTTTGTTTTAAATGTTGTTATTCTTTAATTAAACACGGTGATAGGTTACAATATCAATCGTAGAACGTAGGGTGGGTTCCACGAATATGTAAGAGAAGTCGTTGAAACTACAGATACTATATGGAAAGCGGCCAACCGCAGCCGCAGATTAGTATGCGAAGAGCTGAACCGAAAGCAATTAGACGTTTCGATTCCATCTGAATTCCAAATGGGTTTCGAGTGGGACAAATAGTTTGGACCCTTCAAATTGGTGTCGAGGTGACGCGTGATGTTCTAATGTAATCACTCCGTACTCCAGCCGGAGATCCGCTCCAATTCGCAGCTTACGGCCAAACTTCGATTTGTGATTTTGTGAATTAATAATAGTCATTGTGCTGATATGATGATGATGAATTCTGAAATACGACAGTCGTTTACCTTTATATTTGTTATAACTTTTTTGGAATTTTATGACAACTACAAGATTCTACAAATAAAATATTTCCATATCACCCTCATTGCAAGAAGATTATAATTATACCAACACTGTACCTTGACCTTTACCACTGTAAATTCATAATATGAATACAATATTTATATTTAGTAAAGGCACCCTTTACACAATTCAGAGAAAGTGTAGGTCTAGTCAGTCTAGTCAGTCAGTTCCGTCTCAATATTGTTGATCAAAGTATCAGACCGTAGTGTCGCAATGACCTGATTATCATACTTTATATCGTTCATAGTCACGAACAGTCGTATCGTATTGTGGAATTATTTTCCTCACTAAACAGATTCTGAAACAGCTATTAAACTTTAAAAGCTGCCATAAAGTTGAGATTTATCAAGAAAACTTAATATTTATGAGAACGATATGAAAGGGGGAGTGCTATCTGAGCAATTTACAGTTTTAAAATGATACAATAGTTTGTAAACAGAGGAAGATTAGAACAATAAAGATATAAAAGAGCTGGGGGCGACCGCGGACGAACGTTCACCCATAAATCACACAACGCAGCGAGACTCAATAATGAACTTGCAACGCTTCTATTTCAAGAATCTTACAGTACAATTTTCGACAACATTTCCCAAGAATTAAGTAACTACAATAATATCGTTTGATTTGGTAAAGTCAAAATATGTTTAACAAAGTAAAAATATTATACATACCTACTATACTTAAATTAGAAAGGGTCTACAACTTGTACAAGTTACGCGTCCGACTTTGTTAGTTAATTACAGAAAAGACCCTACTTTACATAAAGTTCTTGTCCGGCACACACTGCGAACTTTCTATATAATGTGTAAATTCACAACAGATTACCAACTACACGCAAAATAAGTGTTGGAACAACAACTAACGTAATAAAATTATTCAGCTCTCAGGAGTAGAGGATATAAACCGAGTAACTTCGTCCTCGTGTCAATTCTCACCGAAATAGTGCGGCGCGCATAGTTCCCGCAGTCGGAGCGGGATCGTGGCCGCGTCGTGCCGCGTGCCGCCGCCGCCGCCCTTCAAGTGTTTATTACAGCTTTTTATTGACGCGCCGCGCCGATGAACTGCCTTTCTAATGCATCGCTCGTGATGCGACATCCCAATGCTATTGTTTCTTCTTAACGATCTGGCTCTATATGGTTTAAATGGTTTGTTTAGTTTATCAAACTCTTTATCACACTTTTTTACACCTAAAATAGAGCAATTACGAGTTCCACTCTTTTTTGGAATGTTTATATCCTATTACAGAAATGAAACGTGTCTAAGAAATGTAGCGTAGGTTGTCGCATGAGCTATAAACAACAAAGGAAATAGCCCTCTTAACTCTTAATGATTAAAGTAACCGTAACACTTTCAATAACAATGGAAATCGTAGCAAACAATAACAATGAGGCGAACCATCCCTTCGTTCGTCAACAACTAAACTCGGTCTGTGATATAAACTGATAAAGAAACTATGCAAGCGGAAACTTTAACACCGCCAAAGTTTGGACAAATTATCTGTCCGCAGCGAAGGGTGTGTGTGTTTAGGACGAGGCGTGTGGCAACAACTGGGCTGTTAAGAAAATTTACCTCAACCAATCTGAAAAGATCCCCGGTCGTTCATTACGCGTGTACGCGTGTTCTGTAATAGTTGACGCCGATGAAACATGGAGATGTGTCAGGGATCAACTTACGACGGTCGAGTCGACACTTGCACGCGACATTTGCGGGACGGCCTTTAATTTTCCTGAGTCGCTTGTTGTCGTTTGTGGAATTTATACACGCATATGTTTTGATGATTTTGTGTTTCATGTCTGCGTCAGCTTCACCGTGGTAACAGATTTCAAAAAGGACTATCTGGAACCCTTATAATGGTAGACCATTTGGAAGTATACTTTGCAAGTAAATTACGGTTTGGGGATGATACCTAAACGTTTTTGTATTAGCTTGTACCTTCATGTTGCTTACTCTTATTTACGTAATATTATGTGCTAATTCTGTACAGGGCTTCTACTTACAATATTTTAAGTTATTTTGTCGTATGCAAACATTTTAATTACGAACACACTATACATCATTCTGGACCTTTCAATAAACCACCAATTTGGTTTGATCGTATCTCAAAATACCAATGAATATCTAAGGTTTATCACCAAGTCCAAAGTCATCGGGGCTACAAATCTTGTAGTCGTATCTAACATAAATTATTTTATCAATTGTTAATCTCAATTCAAGTTTGATTGAAACGAAGTTCAGACATTCTCAAATTTAAAGTAAGGCCCACGTTCCGTTGACTCATTTAGTTAAATTTATCACCGAGTTGGTTATTACTGATTTGTAGCGCGTCGTGTTCATAAACCGTCTCCTTTATAAGTCGTGATATTATTTTGAGTTAATCTTATTTACTTTCATTGCTTTTAGAATTTATTGCATTAAGATGCTGCGATTAGTATTTAGATGTATAAACAATATTGAAGCTATTTAGATTGGAGATAATTGTATTGAGATATATATTAGATGAGTTTCAAGAAGGCATTTTGATGGTTATCTAATTTATGATAATCAAGATAAAAACTATTAAGCTTCTAGCTTCTTATGTGTAATTGTCAGGGATTATTTACTGCTTATGTAAATGTTTATATTATCATCTACATACCGTAGCTGTTTGGACATTATAGGTACCGTGAAGCTATGACATACGTGTACATATATTAGTATTAACTAGCGGAGAATCAAAGGTTTCATAAACCTTTAGTCGTGCACAATCGTATCTATTGATATTTGCTAACAGATACAAACAAATCGAATCAGGCCCTAACAAAGACTAATTGAAATTACTCGATACAATTATTTTGCAATAGGACATTATGTAGATAGGTTTGTAAATAGTTTACAGCAGAGCTGCAATAAATATTAGCAGAGAAAATGAATCAAGATAAGGAAGCAAAGGGGAAGGACAACAGCGCGGCGCGCAGTGGCCGATGATGGCGGCGCGGGTCCGGCCTCGCGCATATCACCGCACTTTGTTCGCACTCATTGAACTGTATAAAAAGATACAGGCTCCCCTATTTCATTTATACTAGCCTGTTTATATAGCTAAATAAATTGCTTTCAATTTACTAGTAAGTAATCTTCTTTTTTCGCTTTGATGTCAGCTTGTTCATTTATTTTTTAAATTCATTTTGTTTCAACTGTTTCTCTTTTTGAACAGTTTGTGTTTCATCGTTTGTTAAATAATTAAGATATTTTTCTTAATGTTGATATATTTTACCAATAAAATAAGACTTAGTTAATACTTTTCCATTAATAATAAATTAATACATCAGTTCTAAAAGATTATTTACTAAATAAATAAAATAAAAACTACTAATGTTTATTATAATATCTGTCTCCACTAAGCTAAACATTTATCTATGTGATCTAGTTGTGTTTTCGATTGTGAAGATTGCATCGTTATTTCTGTTCGTACAATTTTCTGTGTCAAGAAATGGAGTAAAATAAAAGCCAACAATCGTAAAAAAGAACTGCCTTAAAATACAGTAACAAATACCGTGGAAGCCGATACCGGTTGGTTCACAGTGACAATGACAAATAAAGTAGCGAAGGCAGCGGTAACAAATGTCATCGCGAAGCGACAAATCCGCGCACCGATCCGATTTAGCGAAGAATTCCTTGTTCCCGCCGCCCAACCACATTTATTTCCCGCCGTTTGATCTCTACAGGTATTCCCTTTTATCAGGTAGACTCATTCACGATAGCGGAGCTCCTCAGATCATTCTTTAAACGACTGATGTTGGATCAGCAATCGATACTTATAATAAAACTTTACGGGACATTCTCTCTGTGATTTCTTAGGGTACGGATAAACGAGCGGGTTCCGGGCCCGGATTAAATACATTATGTAATATTCAGCAAGATTAATGCTTCTCAAAACACATTTGGTGGACAAACTTCCCTACATAATTCTATCAACGCTACTTCGGCATGGCATGGCTTAAATTACAGCAATCAACGGGTCCTATGACAAATTACGAGGGACAAACTAATAAACATGAGAACATCTAAATAGCATCTGGTGTTAAACCGGGACGTCTCAATAATTCAGAGAAGCCTGGGGTGTGTCGTGAAGGTACAACCGGGTAATGTTTGGCCAAATGTTTGCGTATGACCCATCCCGGCCCCTAATATGGGGGAAATTGTATGCGAACTGCGAGCCTCCTGTTTACATTACCCGGCTATGAACCATTCTAGTCACAGCATAAAATAATGGTAAAGAAAATTTCAATATGAAACTCAGTTAGTTCATTTTTATTTAAGACTTTTTCTAGTCTATACAAATTGTGCTCCTGGCAGCCATATAAAGCTGGGTATCAAAAACACGGGGATTACTTGAAGCGGCAAATATAAGTACGGACTTAACTTCTTTCAGCACATTCGTACCTTTTGTTGGTATTGGTATTGCGCCGGCGCGGGGCACTAAATTGTAGGCTCAGCGCTCGGTCCTTGTAATTTGTGGAATGTTCCAGCTGAATTGATGTTACTACATTCAACTTTAAATATATACGCTTGCCTGTAATTTGTGAGCTTTATGATAAAGTGAAATTTAGTGCTCACCGAGAGTATAATTCGAGCTTATGGATTGTTCGAGAAACTCTGGGTCACAGAGATTATTATGTCACAGCCAAGAGTCATAACATACAAACTTATGACAGAAGGTTTTTTTATATGCATTTTGGTAGACAACAAACAATTCTAATTATGAACTTGTTATATTTTTTATTTTAGTCTCAAAAAAGCAAACAGAATCATGAATATCCGAAATGGCACTCGTACCTATCTGTGAACTATGAACATAGAGATATATGTCTATATTATGTTCACTCTGAGTAATAGTGCAGTGCTTGAATTTTAAAGTCGATTCGTTATTGCTGTCCAAAGCTAGATTGGTATCCAGCTCAATTCGTGACCGAAATACATAAGCGGCTTGCAACATGATAAATTTTGGTGTCTGTTCTACGATAGACAGAAATATACGAAGGAACTTAGCCTCCCGTGACTACTTCTGTGACGTGAGCAAATAACTCAAACTCCGTTGTATTGTGGGACTTGATTTTTGCTATATAATGAAGTTCAAAATATTGTACATGAAGCTGTATGAATATAATCTTCCTAATATTATTAATGTGAAAACTGGGATGTATGAATGTTTGTTACTCAAACACGCCAGAACGGTCGGAACGGAACGGTATACGTCAGTCAGTTATTGAGTTTCGTATTTTGGATTTCAATTTCATTAATTTATAGATGATAAAATACTTTTACGCTTGAATTGTTTACAAATAAAGTATTATCTTAACTTTATTTATTTCATTAATTCGTCTTAAAACTCTTGGGTGGCTGTAGTGTACCAGCTTAATCTTGTTAATATTGTAAAGACAACTAAGACATACACACCCTTCCAAAATTAATAGTTTCCGCCTCAATACTTGCAGAACAAAAACCATTCAAGTGGTGGACTACCCAAACACAAAACACTAGATAACCGGTGGGTAGGCAGACACATCGCTCTACAAACAAATGAAACAATGACATAGCAACACAAACAACTGGATATTGAGACGTTTGTCTTCGAATCTACATTACTTGATACAAACACGATACACAACCCCTCAACTTAAATAGGGTGAGTTATAGTTTTGGTTACATGACTTTTACACCACACGACTAGCTTGCGATTTAGAGGGGCCACTTTGGTCAATGAAATATGATAAAATAATAATCTCTCCGTTTTTTAATACTCAAAGAAAGCATATTGAAAGAAATTTTAAAATTGGATGAAATTTTGAACATTATTGTTTTATTCTGTGACAGGAATGGTTCATAATGAATGCAAATATTTTTCAAACTTAATATTATGAACTCTGCATCGCATTTAGTCAGAAAGAAGGCAAAACAGTTAGAAATTAATTATCTACTTCATTCCATAACAAAGCGGGAGACAAAAGCTAGCTGCTCTATTACTATGAGTACGGTTTCAGAATGAAGAAAAAGAATAAAATTTAGATTGTTTCTCGACTTCATTCATTAGTGTAATAACAATAAGCTTGGTTTACAGAGAGCTACTATTTTGTATCGCTCGCTGAATCAACGTTTTTTTTGGCTTTGACATTTTTTTTGGTTTTCAAATTTGATTAAAATAATTATATATTGTTGTTGCCGTAAAGTTCGTGCTATTGCTGGCCTCTTATGTACTCACAGCTTACGATTAAATATGGTAGTTTTACTAGTGTTCTCTAGTGCGTGTTTAAGTCACATCAATTCGATGTTGTTGCTACATATGCTTCCGTAGATATTTAATAGCTTTATAATAATTATTATTGATGATATTTCCAACGCTTATATTCAATTTCCTACAAGTGTAATAGCCTATGAAATTGCCGCCATTGGTACCTGTGTTATAATTTATGAGATTAATATAGACCACCCATTGGGAGCTACTTGTTTCAGCTACCAGCAGAGAAATATGTAATCGAGAGTAGCTACAACGGTTAGCAAAAGATCTTGCTAAAGAATGGAAATATATTGTTTGATTGACTATGACCATGGTAACAGGTAACTGGGGATGGAATTCAGTACAAGTGTATAGAACAAACTTACGATTCGTATGAAATTTCATCCGAAACATCGGCGCGTTATCGTATCCGCATGTGTGAAAGCCCACTTCTGCCTATAGTTATATAAATATAGGTTATCCCTTCATTTCCTTTTACCCGTGGATAATATGTAAAGCTCACGCACAGTTTGATTGATTTTCGCTCGATTAGCTTATAGTTAACTCGAGTAGTTATGAGCTCTGCAACGATTCAAAATGTTCGGTTCATTTAAACTGTCGGTTATTGACGACTAATCAATCAGTTTTGCTGACGGATTGTTTTTGTCTAAAGGGTTAGTTGGTTGTACTAAATATTTATACAGCTATTCACGAATACACTGTCAGCTGAATTGGTGAGATTAACTAATATTGGTTATTTATGACTCAGCAACTTCAATATTGATAAGATCTTATAAAAGGTAACTTAGATTTTTTTCAAGAATTTATCATTTTTAATCCTGACTTACAGGTGGCCACAGTGATGGGAGTGTGGGTGGATTTGTGGGGACCATTCCACCCACATAAAAAAGAGGACTTTTTTGAGTAGGTGGTATAAGAAGAAGTTAGATTTTGTACACAATTCCAAATCGTCATATACTCAATACCTGTAACTTAGTTCCTTGAAGGCGTTATGGTTACCATCCAGAAATATTATAATAAGTATAGGTACAGTTGAAACTTTTGTAAATGATGTGTCAAATATCTGGCCGGTCAACTACTTCAAGAGCTTTCCGATATTCGTTTATGTGTGTGTAGAGAGTGAGACAACAGCTGAGTTTTAACCACTGCAGACTAATACGAAGAAAGAAAAATAAAATTAGATGATTGTAGTTCATATTCTTTTTATCGAGATTGGTCGATCTCAGCAGTCAAATTCAACCAATGAGAATCTTTCCATTTTTTTCTCAATAGGAATTTTCTAAACCTTATAATCGTTTTCTGATACTTGAACGTCTCGAAACAACAAAAACAATTAAATGATAAACGAAATAATCCGATAAGCTGTGTCTTTAAGAGTTTCTATCGAAGGAATTCTATTTTCATTCTGAAGATAACATTTTATTAATAAGTTATTAGAAAGTGAAACCAATTTTTTATTAATATTACTTTGTTCATGTCTGAAAATTTTGTTGATATTTTTGGCTAATGTTCGCAATTTTTTTTTGACCTCTGATTTGGCTTGGTTTTCATTACAGATTTATTTATGTACCTGAGTCCTCTCAAAACTTTTAGTGCACACTATTATATATATCAAAGGTTGGGATGGATGGGGGGGGGGGGGGCAATCGAGTCCATCGAGGAAGACCAAGCCTCACCCTTTCAGATGATTTACATATAGCATTCAATTTAGAAAGAACTCTTTTGCATTAAATAATCAATATCTAGTAATCATAATATACAAAAGTACGTAACTTTGTCTGCGGGAAGCATGCTCGAACAGACAGAGCTATGTTTTGCAAGCGGCGAGTATTTATTGATCGGCGTATCTTATCTACCGTTTATCTATCGGATCTCGGCGCATAAATCCGACTTGTATTGTAAATCTGCTGGCCAGTGTCCCTGCCATGTCATACATATTTATACGTGATAATTAAAGGGCCTGGTACTCGAACCTTATTTACTGGTACAAGGTGTAGGAGACTAAATGATTTTATGTCAAAGTACAACAGTAACTATGGATGATAATATTAGAAGATTAAGTGATTTTTGAATTTAAGCTATAATAATTATTTTCAGACAAAGGCTTCATTGCAGCTGATGTATTACGATGTGAAACCTACTACTCGCAGGATTCTACACATATTCATAACATTCAATAGAACCTACTATTCTTTTCAAGCAGTTAGTGGTATTAAAACTCAACAGACCACTACGCCTCTATCCTGAATGTAGAACTGTATTCGCCGTGTAGTGACAGATTAAGAATACATAATGTCACTACCACATCTCACCCGTGGGTGTAGTAAAATGCGACTAAAGGAGTAACCGTAACCGGACCCGTGCCCAGCAGTGGGACGTTTATGGGTTGAAATGAGGATGATGAGAAGTGTATACAACCCATGTTTCACCAGCTATGTTAGGTCCCATGTGATAAGATGTGAACTTATCGTAATTAAGAGCGTACAGTTTCAAATTCCATGCTGATTCTAAGAACTTCAAGACAGATCACCCAATACTATTTTTGTTCGATCCGGGGAACAATCAAATCCGGGGATCAATTCGCTACCGCTGTGCGTATTCAAGAACTTGTTTATCATTACATTTGTAAATTTTTAAAACTTTGGCTTTACAAATCTGTATGTCGATGATATTCACAATTAAATGAAATAAGTAAGAGGTTGTGAGCGATGAACTAATCTGATGGAGTACACACTTAATGAACGAACTAGGTTGGGACGGCGCGGCTATATTGTGTGTAGGCGTGCTAACAATGGATTCCCATTTCCACTAATATAGGTATATAAATTATGTGGTATATAACTTAGTTACGATATTATTATTTGGTGTAAACATTTATACTATTGAACCAAAGTAACTAACTGCAATAACATTATAATGTTTGTTGTAAAATATTTGGTTAGACATCATATGAAAAAAAAAACCGTTCACGGAACGTTATTTCAATGCTTTATAATTTTTCAACTCTTGCGACACGCTTATGACAGCGTCGTAAGTGATATCATGAGATAGAATCTACTGATAAATAAACATAAATTGAATTAGTGGTACATTGGTGAATTATCTTCCATACACGAAAACAAATATTTGAATGAAAACAGAAGAAATGAAGAATTAACAATAACATAAGTAAATATGTACGCAGTTATAATGGAATTTCTCGAAGCGAGCAATCTAAGGCTGGGATCGGCCTCACGATTGTCGGAGACGATAGGGCACGCAGTGCGACTCTGCGACTGAAACAGTCGCCTGTCTGTTGACGTATCCGATCGTAGATAAATGTTACGTTCCTTGTTCCGACTGTTTAAAAGTGTTGCTTAATTGTACTCGAGATGTTTCGTAGACGAATATTTATTAATCTCTAGTGAATCATTGACAGCTCTTTGTTGTTGTGCAGCTGCCACGATGCAAACCATTGTAGATTTATATCTTATCAATTGATCTTATGTTTTAACTAGTTACTGGCAAGGACGAGTTGATCAACTGTTAACAATGTTATTTATTTAGTTTAGTTGATTTTTATATGAACTGTGTTCACATTATTATTGTAAAAAGTTATATTAAAACTAATCGATATGAACATTTCAAATTTAATAAATTTTATTTATCTGGTTAATAGAATGGTGTTCTATTTCCAAATGTATAAATGCAATTTGCACCAGTTTAAATCGAAGCAGTATCAATATACCATTTTGAATAGGATTACTTAGATTATAAACATCTTATTATGTTTGTAGCAATGTAATGGAGCAACGAATCAACGTGTTTATGCATTTGAATAGTTATGAGAGTCAGTTACTTATAATAATATTACTACCCGATAATGTTTAAGTGTTTCCGGGGGTCATGCTGGTGAAAACGTGGGCGAAAATGCAAGCGAAGCAGTGGACAAAGTTAGTTAATAATTTAGAATGAAACAAGACATGACCACTGATAGAGTGGCATGGAAGTCATGGGGGAGGCCTTTGCCCAGCCGTGGGATGAAATGAGCACAGTAACATGACATGTCATGATAGTGTACTGAACCGGATTGAACTCCCAACATCTTGCATACCTAGGCGATATTGATAACTGGGTGTAAGTTTGTTCGCAATTCGAGCAAAAAGGTTTTAAAATATCGCGTAAGGCTACGTATAACTGTATACTTTGCGATTACATTGAACATAACATTACAACAACTTTACAAGATACCAAAGACGTAGCTTTTGTCGGCATGTTAGAGTGTACCTATGTATTCATTTATTTGTATTATTATCCTTCTGTGTTACTTTATCTAGATTATAAAGTGAAATAAGTCCTTGACTACTTAGTATAAAACCAAGTCGCTTTCTCTGTCCCTATATCCCTATGTATGCTTAAATCTTTAAAACTACGCAACGGATTTTGATGCGGTTTTTTTAATAGACAGACTGATTCAAGAAGAAGGTTTATAGGTATAAAATACATACCACGCGGGCGAAGCAGCGGGCGGAAGGTAGTAAATAGTTCACTGGTGGCTACTAACACCACTAATAAGTTCCATTCAGAACGTCATCAACTTGATGCATAGAGTATCTGGGCGAATTGTATTCATCAAACATTTTCACTTCTTTATAGTCTTTTTAACACCCTTATTATGTTTAAAAAATAAAAAAACTATGTGGACATAATGTCTGACGTGTATTGATCTCATCTGCCTGCCACCACCACAACATAGGCCCAATCAATTGTAAAACCGCATGATTGTCAATCAATTAGTCGCGTCGCGTCGCGTTGTGAAGCGGAGCCCAATTAACTACCAACTGTGAGCTGTGGCGAGATCCAAAGATTAATGTCAACGGTTACAGATTACAATTGTAACCAAATTATTATCGACAACGAATTGTTGTAACGAGCGAGACATTGTGACATCGTACAGATAACAACAGAATACCCACTGTTCCTTATTTAGAGTCTCATATCTTTTGGCACAGCTTCTGATAATTATGTAACTTTATACTTTTTATTATTTCTAAGAATTTTATTGATGTGTTTGTATTTTGTGATGTATATATTTTTATGGTCACAGATATACATATACACAACAAAAAGAAAAATATATATATTATAGATAAAATAGTTCTTATTCGGACATAATCCATAGATGGTTAGTAACATAATAATATAACTTATTAACTGTGTTAGTAAATTGAATACATTGAGGTAAGCCACTACAAAATATCCCAAAAGGAAATCTACTACCATAATTGAAATAAGGAGCATTAATGTTAACATGTTGTTAGTTTAAAGTGATTAGAAAATAACAAAATCTTAAGATCTATGTTAGTAAATAAATAATAAATAATTAAGTACAAACAGAAAGATGGAAAGAAACGAAAACAATATTAAGTATTTACCTCTCATATACAGACCAGTGAAACGATCCAAAATTGCAGAAAAAACATTGGATGTATGCTTTAAATAGCGTTAATTTAACATAACATAATGTATAAAAAACAAATCTAGTAATACTTGGGCGGAGTTGAATTTTCTTTAAAACAGAGCTTGCAGAACTTTCTAGGAAGATATCTAATTGGCAGTACAGAAGACTTTGTAAGAATAGTAAATACTATTTTTAGACTTTGATAATGCAAAACAAACTGGAGGGCAACATTTTATCAGTCACGCATTTTATTCAAATTTTAAAATATATTATTCCAAAGAAACTATACAGAAACCATTAAGTATCTTGTTCAATGAACTATGAAAATTATTATAATAATAATCTGAATGTTAAAAGCAAAGCTCCATCAACGTTGGCAGCAGACACTTATAGTTTAAAATATGTAAAATTGAGACCTCTTTGCATAAGTGATGTCGCTAACACTTCTCAACTACGCTACTGGCGCGTTCAATAGATCTCTCAAACTTTGTAATGTTACCAACTTTACAGATTATTTTATGACACAGATTTAAAAAACGCAAAGTGACTTAAACAATTGGTGGTCCGATTGAAATATTTTTGCGGTCAGAACAAATATCATATATTTGTTCTGAACACCTAGTTACTTGGAATATCTATCTATTTAGTATCATTGTCAAATCTTTGTTAATTCAAAGGGAAATTGTTGAATTGTCAAACATTGACGACGATATAAAGAAAATGTTTAAATCGAATGTCTTCTTCTCAGTAGGCTCTGAAGACAATATTGCAGATTCAAACGAAATATTTATGCGGTCCTAAAATACTTGTTCCGAGTTTGGATGTACAAGATTAAGTGTTAGTTTTATACTCATTTCATTTGTAGTGTCAATGTGTATATTTTGACACACTTTTACACTAATACAAGGCTTGTTCTCCTATGCAAGGTGCATTCAAAAACAAATATTTATAATTATGGATCTTTCAACAATTTCAAATAAAAAACGAACCAACGCAATTTATTTGTTTCTTGTCAACGAATTTATTGCATTGACGGTTCTTTTCGGACACAAACCAAACTGGTTTTACTGTCTATCATTACATTGAAGCACGATAATCTCGAATCGAAACAGTCGTAAATAAATTCCTGTGTAGATAAGTGTCGTGACACCCGCATCCAATCGAGATGTCGCATCATCGATCGTTATCAATCGATTGTTACTCAAATATTATAATTCTAAATTTCAAATACAATAGAATCGATGTTTGTATCTAATAACGAGTGGTGTTACAATCAGAATACGTAATTGGTTGAATCGAAATTATGGTCGATTATTATTTTGACGTTTTTCGGATTCTATTCATAAAAAGATGATTGATGTTGTCCGTTATAATAAAAAGTTATAAGTAAATTATAGAGTAGATAATCGCCATTATAACAGATGTTTTTTGGTGTACACCAAAAAACACATAACATCATCAAACAACAAAAAATTCGTTATATTGAGTACGTTATTTTTTCAACCATTGCGGTGGATGGATAAAGAAATATTGTGTTAATTGAGAAGAGGATTGACTATCTATGGTCATAATTATATTCTATTACCTAATTATTAAGACTCCATTTTTCATATGTTATATATTAATAGTAGTTAGTAAGTATAGATGTGATAAATACTGATTTCACAGAGAATTTGTCTTAAAATACAGTTTTGTGATATTTTTTTATTTTTTGTACTGAAATACATAAATAAATATACTATGAGCTACTGATGATGCAGTAGCCGTCGCTAGGTTTAAGGCCGATACGGCTTGAAAGATTTGATGTCCACACGATAAGAAGAAGAATATACTACGGCCGTATCTGCAGTTGGATTTTATATTCTTAACAATCGTTTTCATTTGATTAGTTAACTTGCCACATTGAAATATTATTTACTATGTTCGACCCTAACTAATAAAGCCAGCACACACTACACAACAGTAGCGTACAACTATCGCATCGCTTGCGACTGCCTATAGCCAAATAGACGCGATAATTGCGGTAACGTAAACAACGGCTCGATTATGCAGCGTTATCCGCGGTGTAGCAGTGTGTGCCAGTGTGTAGCAGTGTTTATAGGTGTGTAGCGCATTGGACACTATTGCGACGTTTGGCACTATGCCGACCATTACTGATACGGATACCTACGAGCTGCTACAAATGTGAACACAGTTGCAGACTGAACACTTCTTGTAGCTGAGAAAATAGGTATCATTCAAAATATCAGCCGTAGAAAGAACTATTACTGTATATTATATTATTCAGTAATATAGAATATCCTGGCCAGCACTAAAACAGGCCAGGATTTTCTTGATATTCAACAAGCGTGAGATTTTTTACTCGAATAAGATTGGGCAAGTTACCTTTTGGTTGCTTTTGGTTATTTTTTCATGCATTTGACAATTCTAGCGTCTATAAAATAAGGTTTTTAAGGTTTCCATTACCTTAGTAGAAAATAAATCCACTTAGCCTATTACAAAAAATGTGACAACTAAATTCAATCGCTTGTCGTTAGCACACATTGTTACGTGAGAAACCTCTGAGCTAAATTTTAAATAAGCCTCGGAAAAAATCGCTACAAAAAGTGGTGCGTCTGTTACCGGGCGGGTGGCGCGGCGCGGCAGTAACCAGGCGTTGTCTTTATTTACACAATAAACGTACGCTGCTTTATTGCACACTAACGTGGTGGCTGTATTTTTTATCTGTGCTCTTGTTCCTAGCTTTTATGGAACAGAATGAAAAAGTTTGTGGGCACTAAGCTGAAATGTGGCTAACTTACTGAGTAGAGGTACCACGTACCACGAATATATGGAGACGTAAAGAACACATTTCTTTTTTAAATTTATTTGTATTTTGACAATGCAACACTTCGGTTATTTACATATTGTCCTACTTTAAACTTAAGCTATGAAAGCTAAGATTGTAATAAAATTTCAATTCGCTTATATCTGGATTTAAATATCGTTTTAAACAGCCTTATGATCGCCTTATCCTTATTTAAAATAAGGATTAGTCATCTCAATTGTGCTGTGACGATGTCTAAATTTCCATAAATAGTGGATAAAAACCGGTTAAGAGCATGTTGGACCATGCTCAATGTAGGGTTCCGCAGCAAAAGAACGTATCTTCATGGCACGTCTTTTTGTGTAGAAGTGAAGTTTTTCGGCAATAACAACGGCATTATCTAAATTTCATCAAGATATCGAGTAGTTTTTGAGTAGAACATGCAACACATGCCATGTAACAACATGGACGGACGGACGGACATGACGAAACTATATGGGAAATATTTTGGCTACGGATCCCTAAAAAAGACAGTACCTAAGTGACTATATTCTAAAGGCATTACTCTACAAATGCTTGTTTAAATCCGTCTGACAGATGAAAAAGTGAAACTATTACAATAATGAGCAGGTCGATCAATTTTCTCTTCACGTTAAAGTAAGTGTCGGCATTGTGCGGAGAGCGCGTCAAGCAAATCGCCGACGTCGACTGAAAAACGGACCGTTCGGGGCCGTTATCTAAACTGTCAATCTGATTCCCTCCATGTACCACTTGAGACCAATATGGCGTCTATTTCAAACAAACCGATAGTACTACAAAGCCAGCTATTAACTTAATACTCATATAAATAGTGTGATTTCCGGCAAACTGTGTATCGTTCCTTAAGCTCGGGATCGTCGGTGATGGGATCAATTTGTATAGCTTCCCGTATAAACCTCCAATCGAACAAATTACGACCTTAATGGGACTACTTAAGGCTAAATTTGGCTTATAAGAACGATGATAGCGGTCTCGAGTCACAATAAACCGGCGGATGGGGTTTGAAAACGACCATTACAGTTTGATCCTTAATTCGTCTACGAGTTCCGTGCGGTCAGTTTTCATGTGTTGGGGGAAACAGGGTGGTGGGGGGTAATTTGTGCGCATGAGACTCACTGGAGCTATGGCTTACTTTATGAGATGCGACGAAGTAATGAGGACTTGTAGTATCCGCCGTACGTAACCTAAGGAGGTATAATAGTCTGGTAGTAGAGGAAATAGAAATTCATTGCACCTGTGAAAAGGTGGACGAGTTAAAAACAGTGGATATTATTAGGTAATCAAAAACAAAACAGATGGATATCGAAGAATTAGGAAAAAATTCAGTTGTTCTTGTTTGACGATTTTATTTATACTATATGTATTTATATGTAACCTAAAAGTTTTACGTCTTTAATGTCCAGTCATAATGAAGTAACTATATAATTATTTAATGTTTAATAGAATCTACGTAGTATAGAGAGTTCAAAAGACTTATATTAATAAACAGTAATTTTAGTGATTTTATAACTACATACGTTTGACTTATCTTATCTCATTATGTAATTCTACAAGAACTTGTAGTAATTATTAAATATCTAAAGTAATATTCTGCTCCAATAAAGTACCTTATTTCTTTTGAGTAGCCCTCCACAACTTGCTTCTCTTACCTGAAAAGGAAAATGTTGTTTTAATTATAATCTTTCATCTTCTTAAACGAAATTTACTTATTATTATAATACTTATGTTTGTACAAAAATCTCAAGGCAAAAGTTAAAGATATAATGTATTTAATTTTAAATTAAATCTGCAGATACTAATCGCAAAGATTCAAAAGTTTACACAAACAGAATGGTTGAAAGTGTCTTTTAAAATATAACAAAAACTTCAATCTCTATTTAAAACATCGTTAATGAGCAAATCGATCACTGCTGTTACTTAGACAAAGTTCTATTAGCCGAAGGACTCAATAGACTGTTGGAACTTGGTGACTTTTGCAAATGAGCCTCATTATACCCCAGCTTGGCTATCAACTTCCAGTGCATTCTTTAACAAGTTATTTCCTAGTTGAGTCCAGGACAATATAAAACTTTTCATAAAGGATAATGGGAAGGAAAAGAAAAGATTACGACAAGCTTCGAGTGCTACTGACACTCCGTATCACAAAGGCTCTACATAAAAGCCTATTGCGTATTCCATAGGTTATTTGAAATTTAATTTCTTGAAATGTTTCATCATTTTTCTAGTGATGACGTAGGGGTCTCCGTATACCTTATTTTTTTAGCCAAATTGTGAGTCTACCAGTCAATGAATAAATATATATTTTTGCAGACGATGAGCGAAACAATATCCTAGAAGTTTACCTTCATCACTGTAGCAGCACAGTAGTAAAGTAAAAATGTAAGATACTTCAGCAGAGAGCCATGCAAATTAACATAATTACAACAATAAGTTAATATAAATATTGTGTAAGTAGGAACAACATCGTATAGTTTTAAATAATCTAGTTTTGTTACTGTTAGTAAACTTATACATAATATAATACTCTTCACATATTGAGAAAAGTTCTTTAAAGAACTACTTTTAGATGATGTCATTTCGGAGCTTCATCGGTCAGTTTCGAATCATAAGTTTTAAGGTTCGTGGCTACAACAGACTCACAGCTATTCGGATTTCGGAACTTTGCCAAACGGATGGCAGTACAAGATACTCAGCGTTTCGAATAGAGGCTCTAAATCTTTATTAGGCTTTTGGTTCACGGCATTGTTACGGATGACGACACGAGTTGCACAGTGAAAGCACTTTCAGGGTATATTGTTTGGAGCGCGTGGGAATAAGCCCCAGGTTGGCTCTGTATTGTACACTTTGAGCTACGGGTATGTATTAAAGTTATATATGTTATAACTTAGAGGAAAATTTGCTAAAACGAACTTGAATATGTGCCCGAAACTAGTTTCCACGCAAATGATAGTTTTTGAAGTAAAACTTGTGAACGCTACGAACTGAAACAGAATACTAATGTAGATATTGGTATAGAATGTGAGATATTTCTTATATGAAATAAAAATAATCTGTGGTCGACCGCCTCAGGCAACACGGCACACATCCCATAGTAAACCAACTCATAACATAACCACGTGAGCATTACCTCTGATTATTCCAGAAGCTATAAATTAAAGTATACGTTTTAGTATCGCATCAAGTGGTCGCCGGGCTCAGAGACCGTTCAGCAGAGATTGTCTTCCGTAATATTACCATAAACAGATATTCGAAAGAGGTGCATTACCATTTATTATTATACTAGCTGTTTCGTCTGGATTTACTTGGAACTGCTTTCATTTATTGTGTTAAAAAATGCAATAAGAAACCTAAAATATAATTAAAAGCTATAATTTATTACATTTATTGGCGTAAAGTTATACAACCAAACTTATACAAATGCTTCTTTTAAATTTTACTTTTTTTTAAATTCTTCTTTTTTTACACAAAATAAGATGCAAATTATTGTAATAAATACTAATTGATAATTATTAAGCTTTGGATAGTCCTAATTCATAAACTGATAGATCTTTTTAAGACGTTTCATATTTTATGAAACTCTTCTGTACACCAGTTTTACCAAAAAGTAAACATTTGCTTCATTTCTTTTAAATTAAAACACAAAGACAATATCGTAAAGAAAATGGTAGATCAAGGAGGATTCACAGGTTAAATACGTTTCGTACGAGAAGGTGAAATGAGAATTTTGAATTATGTTTAATAAAATGTCAATCATCATAAACATTTCTTGAAACCGTTAACATTTAACAATGACCATAAATTACCAATACATTGGATCGACCCATCGTACAAACCAACCGACTCATTACCATTCATATTATATAATCATGTAAATTAAACCTCTAGCGTAAAAGCGATGGATGTTACATTACATGAATATTATCTATTTGAATTTTATAGCTTTATTAAGCATTATCTTGCTGTAAAACACAGTTTTAATTCGATTTCGATACGAGTCGGAGCGATAACGCTTCACTTTGAGTGTACTCACGCCTGTTAACTTCACTTTATGACATCATCGGCGCCTGCGCAGTATTGTTTATTACTTAAGGAAAGTTTTTATTTATTATCCAATTAGGGATTTCTTTTAATATCAGTGTCGGATAGTGTCAGTTATTAACTGGTTGTTTCGGGTAAGGAATGTGTAACTAATTTTTGAAATTGGAAACTGTTTATTATTTAGGTGCTTACTATAACAGAGGCTTAGCATACTGTCCGCTAAATTATTTGTTGAAAATATGTATGTCTTACACGTTATCAATTAAGTAAGCATTTAAATAAAAATAAAAATTGTTATGTACGAGTGCCTATCGACTCTACAGTGTCGAAAAAGTGGGTTGTTTACTTTTATAGGTATAATAAATAGAAGAATTTTTAAATTAAATCACAAACTATACTTCTTTGTTTTTCTTAAAAGGAAAAAATAAAATAAAATATATGTGAAGCTTGCTTCCCTGAGGATAGCAGCAGGCCAGAATATCCCTCTGTGCACCAACACCTCGCTTAGGGGAGGGCTATCGAAGCCAGTTACAGCGAGATTTAATATATTACCCACTACAAGTAATTCATTGCTATCCCTGTGAAGAATGAATGTAGAACTACAACATGCTTTATCATAAGAAAATTGTCGTCATAATTTTGTCATTATGACGACAATTTTCTACACAGGTTTGTTCTGTACAGGTTTGTACCTGTACCAAAATAATTTGTAATTGGTACTAAGTAAGTCTTTCAAACGATACTAGATTATTATCATACGCGTATGAAAATTCTGACAAATACACATGATATTACTGCAGGATAACTTCAGCACCATTATTATGACATATTTCTAAACAAGTTGTATAGAGAGTCACAAATAGCCATCACAAATCTTCATACAAACATAAACTTTATGCAATTAGAAATAAGTTTGATTTTTGTCTAATAAAACATCAGTTAAATCGTCATAAATCATTTTTAGCTGTAATGTTAAATATACCGAATAGTAAGGCATGAAGGTTTATAATCCCGAAGTATATGTCTTTTATCATATAGAGAACTTAGTTATGGCCATATTCCCATCATTCAATAGTACTAATCAAGCTCAATGATTTATAAGTACGACGTAAAGTCAAGTGTTCATAATCCAGGCGAGCGGACTTGCCTACTAATTGATAATTTCCAACAGTAAAACATTTACATAACAAAGACATAACCTTATAATTTATAATGGTGCTTAGCGTTCTGCTCTCTAATTAATATTGCCGTAATTATTATTTATATTTAATTTATTTATCGACTGTGATCTTGTGACCGTGACTTATAAATAGTAGAACTTTGAATTGTATTAAATTCAACGAAAATAATAAATAATTGTCATCGTCTACTAGTAGTTAGTAATTTATAAATAGAGGTAACACAGATCTGTATTAATATCGTAAGCCAAAAGGTCTCAGTTATTTTTCAATTTTATTGTCTGACAGATTAGAGCTATGAGAACTTTTTGGCAACGCAGAGACGCCGAATTTTTGTATCACTGAATGGTGAATATTTTTTAACAGCTCACAGACTGTGAATTTCCTTGTTTGGCAAATGTTGTTATATCCTTTTTTCTCCAAATTAAACAACAGTTCGACATTGAGACAGCCGTTGGAAAACATTTTTATAGATAAAAGTTGTCTTAGCAAAAACTAACAGCATTAAATAACGTTTGTGTAAACGAGTGCATACTGAAAGCAAAACCCAGACCATGATGACTGGGAATCATAAAAACTGCAATAATTTGTAAGAGAAACACGTCTCCCGCAAATCTTTTTATCTACGATAACTTGCCACTTATAATATTGGCACGCAGCACATAATAGACACATGGCTGTTCTCAAAAGCCATCTATTGTGGGACCCCTTGGCTTGCATGGTTCTATGCCTCCATGGGTGTTGGCGTAAGTGCATTAATCATCTGAAGGCGGATCCGGATGCTGAGTTTTTATTACCACTGGAGGGCTCTGGGGATCAATGAGGATAGTACAGTATAGACAACGAGCAGTAGTTTAAGTCAAGTTATAAATACGTTATTACCAGATATTCTCTTCTTCTTAATCTCCTCATTGTTGAGGAGAAATTTTTAACGCAGTAATCTTAGGAACTACTGATTCCATTTGAATAATTATTTCAGTGTTGGATAGCTCATTTATTGAGAAAGGCTATATGAAATTTGCACGTTAGGACGAATAAGAGCGAGCATGACTTACATTAAAACAGTCTGGCTATGGAATCAGTAGGTGGAATTCATGCCATCTACAACGTATCTGTATAGACTATTAAGTAGTATGGATGTATGACTGGTATTTCTAAACCTTCCCTGTCGATTGTCGCGAGCCAAGGGGTGTTACTCGGTCGAGTGAAGATAGCCTCCGGGCGCGGATGATTTAGCGTTCTCCTGACGTGTGATGAAGCCTCCACGACTCGCAACCTACACACAAAACATACAAAAACTCCAACAAACCGAAGAGATTTCCCTTTAAATATATCGTTGGAGATTGATGGAATCACATTGTATCCATTTATGGAAATATATTGAATTTTGCTTCGTTATCTATTTGTGTACATTGTGGCTATGGTTAACATGATTAATTGTTTGCTGTATAGAGCAATTGTCTTGATCTATTAACACTGGCTATTGGAGAGGCAATTAGGCTTACATCCTACGTGATGCCATATAGTAAAGTTATATGATTGGTGTAATTTT
The DNA here is from genome assembly GCA_905147015.1 of Laspeyria flexula. Taxonomy (NCBI): domain Eukaryota; kingdom Metazoa; phylum Arthropoda; class Insecta; order Lepidoptera; family Erebidae; genus Laspeyria; species Laspeyria flexula. The sequence goes on along the minus strand of LR989960.1, from coordinate 16,431,356 downwards.
AACTTAGTAGGTGTAAACAATATTATTATTATTATGTAGATAAAATAATAAATCGGCTTTGCATTAATCTTCTAAATATTTTTTGAAAATTAATGTTTGTAGGTCTCGCGGCGCGCAAACTTTTTTGTTTCATGAACTAGATTTAATTTTAGTAATTAAGTTCGTATATAATGTTTCGTATATAATATGTTAATAAATATAAAAATTTATAAAGTTTGAAAGTGCTAAATATCACGCATTGAATACGGTATTTAGCTAGGTTTCTACGCGATGAACTAGCCTTTTTAAACCCACCCACATATATAACTTAAACTTTAAACAAGAGAAGGTGAATCAAATCTAGGACCTCATAATTGCCAGTTTCTACAGTAGACGTAGATACCACGAGATATTTAAAAAAAAACATCAACATTGCAATCTTTATAAGGCACGATTGCTTCTGTTTTTAAAAATATATTTTTTTTGTCGTATAAAACTATACAGTTTAAATACAAACACAATAGGCACATATTGGCTGAAGGGGTTAGCGGCAACTCTTGTGCTCTTGAGATAAGGGCCAGTCCTTCCTGACCACTGGCCACTAAGTGGACCCACAGTATCAATGATTGTTCTTGCTACCGCTTTACCCTTATGTGCTTTCTTTTTATATTTGTTGTATTTAACGAATAACGTAACGTCTCTTATAAAAATAATACTTACACTAAATTTTCAATATTGCGTTTAACAACTTTTTCACAAATATGATCTTGTAACGGACTAGTTGCTCATGTTTCATTATAGTTCATTGCATATTTGTTCAACAGCCCACATAAACATGGGTTAGTAATAAATGTGAATCCTGCGAAACAATTACATAAGATTAAAAAAAATTGAGAATATGTTAGAAAATTAATCATAATTAAGTAATTGATTTAGCTACTGAAAATGGAAGCAGTAAAATGATATGTACAATAAAATTGATAGCACTATATAAAGTTTTTTTTTTTAACTTCTACAAAATTATTTGCAAAGGCGGCCAATACAAAGTTACAAAAAATGTTTCATCGTAGGCCTCCTGGTATTAGATCACACGTACCATGTAACAAGAATCACAAACCAACCGCGCGGACTGAACGACAGATAATCTAAATGAAACACATAAACCAGTATAAACCAGATTTTCCGTAACACTGGTCGGCTCATATATCAGCCTGTATGAGTTGAGTCGATAAGAGAATCCTCAAGGGATGAGAGGGGATATAAATCGCCCTTTCCCCGCCCCCTCCCCCTCAAGCCCTCCACTGTTGACCGCGCGCCAGTTTTTGTGGCAAATCGGCGAAAAAGCCTAACGTATATTTTTGGTAGGCGTCGGCAAGAAACTGAGATAATTAGCGCATGGGTCTAGCTGATACGAAGGCTAATTTAAGAGCTTAATATAATAAAAAGGAAAAAAGGAAAGTTTCTATTAAAGTCAAAGATCGCTACAATGTAAACCAAAAAAGGTTTAATAAAAAAGAGACAGTAGGTATATACATACATCACTACTGTGGCAATAAACTAACTTAGTGCTAATTGTACAACATCCACATAGTTGTTATCTTAGTTTTTATACCATTGATGGTGGTAAACAAGCTTGAAGCCTGTGATGGTAAGTGGTTACCGTTATCTATGGATGCCAGTTACACAGTGCATTGAAATTGTTTTTTGATAAGTAGACTAAATTAGTTACTAAGTCTAAGTCATTTGTTTTTAAAAAGAACTGATAAAACTATGGTTTAAAACAACATAATTATTGTTTCAAACCGCGCTTCAAATTCACAGACCAAAGTTCCTTTAAATTATCTTACCGTATTTTTTTAAAAGTTTTCATGTTATCATAGTTCGGTGTACGTCTAAGTTAACATTTCATAAGCACTCATTTCATTTGAAAATTACAAAGCGGGTTTGTTTAAACAAAAAAGAAAAACTTTAATGAAAGTAGCAAGACGTTGAAACATCTAACGGGTATTATGGACAGACGAACACATTAAAATGAGATGAGCTCAGCTCCGCACAGTTTGTTAGATACTTGCGGTTTAAAGATGGTGCGCTTGTTACGCGAGTTTGTTACAAAATTTATACAAATACTCGATACAATACAAATACTCGTATATATACGGCTATACCTTCACATTTTATAATTACTTATCGTCTTTATTTCTACTAAAATAAGACTGGTGTTGATGTGTTAACAGTGCACGTAAAATCCGGTATCTATAGATCAGGGTACTTATTAATACCCAATACACTGGCTTTCCTTTATGTACAAGAAATAGAAGAGATAGAATTGGCTAAATGAATACACACATTGCGTACATCCATGTTATTAATAATGCTATAATGTTACAAAATACAATATTCTGTCCACACTGTGTCTATAAGGAACACATTTTCCTGTTACTTGTCCCAATATCATAGGATCCCCGCAGGCCCCGCGCCGGCCTCACCCGTAGCATCAAACTTATCCACTTTACTCTTATATCAACAAGTATGTACTTCAGTTTTTCCTTCTGCCTTCCAATCTACTTAGGCTAAAATAATTAAGGCGCGTCAATGGAACAGCAGTTTCATAAATATACGGTGTTTTTCCACGGGACTGCTTCGCAAACGGCGTGCTAAGAGTTTTCGCTTAAGCCAAATTGCGCGGCCTACGACACGCCTCCATTTGCAAATTAGACATTTGTGAAGTTTCAAAATGTAGGTATTTTCTACAATTTTCAACTTTAACCTAATCTAAATAAGGCGCACATTTCAGAAAATGTGTTTTCAGAACTTTTCGGCGTGCTCACAAATGATATTAACGGACACTTAAGTTTTTTATTTGAACAGCGAAGGAGTTATGAGTTTAAGTAATTTCGTTATTGTGACAACGATGCGATCGCTTCACCGCTTTAGCGTGTACCCTAAAGTAGATAATACTTTTATGATTGTTCTGTTACTGGTTAAAATGCGTGTAAAACGTATTTGAAACAAAATGCCTTATTTTATGAAGCAATTGTGAATGAGACAATGGAGAGTATATTACCGTTACATCATCACTATACTTACGGAGGTTCTAAATATTTTTCTATTAAGCCAAATATGATCTGGGATGAACTTCGTCAAAATTAAATCATCATCACCATCATCATATTAGCCCAATGACGTCCACTGTTGAACATAGGCCTCACCTAATTTCCGCCACAGCGAGCGATTTTGTGCCGCCCGCCCGCATCCAACGGCCACCCGCAACCTTTACCAAAATTAAATACTATTGTTTATTACCTAGATTTTTATCAACTTCATCAATTTATAAAATCAGTGAAATATATAGGCGCTCCTTGTCAACCGAGTGAATTATTAATTGAAAGCATCCACGGATGCAACAGTGTTTGTAAAAGAAAGTCACGAGACGTCTCAGTTTAAACTGAGCGCAAATATTTATTTAGCCAATGCAAATGCTGGAAGGTTGCAGCCAGCCTTGGAGGCAATAAATTCTAAAGACAAGATTAAACTTGTCATGGGACCCCATTTACTTAACGCAAATTTATGCAAATACCGACTCGTCTTGTTAAGACCTCTGCAAATCGTTGAGATGTTTTTGTTTCGGTTAGATAAGGGCTCCTGAATAGTTCAGTAAATAGTTGATAAATTGTACCATCGATCAATGTAGTGGAGCGCTTTGTCGATGCGTTAGTCGCGAGAGTAATTTATTGTCGCGTTTGTGGTAACCATTGTGCACATACCAATGTTTCACTAGGTACTACATCAAGCTTGATATCAAAAGCGACGGCGACGCGTCTAAGGTTCTGTAAACAAATCTTACAATGTATGGAGCCGTTTGTTTATTCACGGAGTAACGAGTACTTGATGTTGTGTATTTAGATTGGCGCAATATCGCTTTGTGAATAGGAAATAAAGGAGGCTTTTGATACAACATCTAAATTATATATTTCACATCTAAAACTGTATAATGAAACTCAATTTAAACTAAGAACGGAGCTGAAATATAATAACGCTAACATCTTGAACGTACAGTTAACTATACAAAACATAACTTCAGCATCTTCAGCACTTACAAAAACCCCACAGACATGCAGCAAGAACACTCAACACAAATTTAAGCAAGAGAGAGAAATAATTTTAGCAAAATATCTGGATGCAGCTTGTTTCCTTGTAAAAACAAAATGCCAGCAACATGATAACTGCAAGGAAACATTTGTTTCTGATGAGCATTACTTCTTACAACCGAGAGCTTTATATCGCATTTGTCTTATCGTTACATCCTTGTTTTTCTTTCATTGTCTCACTTAGATTTATTATTCGTTCAAAGATTAAAACGTTCCCGCTTCTTTGTACGTATTTGCTATTGTTTTTATAGCCTCTAATACGTCAATGTACCGATTAAATACAGCTCCATATACATTCAGATCTAATTCATTAATCACGTCACTGTAGACACCAAATGCATATTCATCAATCGTACTAAATATATCTTTATTGGTTTATTCATAGAGTTCATTATTAACTGTCGATATAATACTGTGTTTGGTGTTTAGTAGGATCAAGTTGATTGATTGGCGTCGGTCAGATCAGGGATCATTGCGCCTACACTAATATGCTTGTGTCGATTATTATGATTGATAGTAATGTGACCATTTTTATTATCTTAGGCTATTATAGAGTGCATCTTATTAAAAGCTTACCGTGCTGTCACTTCAAAGTAAACTGTAAAAGCAGTTACCTACGTAAATGTTTATCTTGTATTTCAAACAAAATACGCAAAGTTTAAATTAGCCGAAACTTATAGCTAAATCTTGTAGGTCTTAATGGAATTTACTGTAAGTAGGAAGTCTTTAAAATCCACTGACCGCTAAGTTAAGAACGTTGGACGTAGTTAAGTCAGAAGCGATTGCTTTTTTCTCTTTCTTTTATTACTTACACATAGATAGGGTATAATGGATTATATTACGTAAAGTTCTAGTGTGTACATACATCCTCTTTACACAATCCACTAGTTTCCAGATTATATTATTAGGCAAAATATGGTTCAGTTTTGGGTTTAGTTTCTAAATATTTTGTACCAACATCGAAGAGTGCAAGTTTGAGAAATCCAAAGCTTAGTTCTCCCATTGCCTATAGATTGCGCCACTCGCAGTCGGTACAATCTCAATTGTATCCTAGCTTAACCCCGCGATCTCTAAACTGAAAACTAACAATGTCTAGCGAGCTACAGAAGCCGTATCTTTGAAATGTGAAAAGTTCAAACCAGCCATTTATTTTCAGCAGACAATTGTTTAAACGTTTCTGTTGAGAACTTTTGAGAATAACCATTTAGATCTGAGGTTAAGTTGTATCCTTAGGCAAATTCTAAGTAATACGTAATTATTGTTGGTTGTTTTAATTTTATCTGAGTTGAATTTCTGTGAAGAAGCCCTTAGAAGTTGTTCTAATAAATAAACGGACCATTATTCTAATTTGTTTGTTACACGCGTAATATTAATTGCTTTGTAGGTTTTATTTACCTTCAAATATTTTTTCTAAGTAGTCTGTTTCTATAGAAATATCGATGTCAAGTATGTCGAGAGTCAACTAGATAAGCGCTATTAAATATTTTCGTAAATCTACCTCTTGATATTGTATGATACGCAGCTATGTTGGTTACATACCCTAGAAGAAATTTTATGTATGTCTGATCCACCGACCCGCACTAGGCCAGCGTGTGTGGATTATGTGGATATTACTAAACCCTCTCAGCTCTCTAGATAGAGAAGAGGAAACACGAGCCCAGCAGTGGGACATTGATAGGTTGCTACTTGTTGATGATGATGATGATGTTAGATTTTAAAGAACAGTAGTTAGGAATCAGTAGCAAAATTTTCAACACACGCAACACATCTATCTATACTTTAAGATAATATATACACCTTTTCCCGAAGGCGTAAGTTACTACATTTCACCAGCTATGGTAGGTCTTATGTAATAGGGGCGAGCCTATTGCTATAAACTGGGCTCATTCGTTTCCAAATTCCGATGCTAGTAGGAACTCAGAATTTCATGATAGAAAATCCGTATAATATTAAGCATATTATATAGTGTATATTACGTATAGTGTACTAAAAGCCGCGCGAGGCTTCGCTCTCGTCGTTCTTTTTTTTGGTCAATGCTTAGCTCCTATTGTCTGTAGCGTGATGTTAGCCTATAAACTTCCTCGACAAATAGGCTATCCAACACAAAAACAAAATCAAATGGGACCAGTAGTTGATCCTAGCGTTCAACCAAACGAACTCTTCAGCTATATAATATTAAAGTAGATTATTACTATAAAACATTCTCTTAATTAATTAGTGAAAATAACAATGCGTATTCACTTAACAACTTTTACTAATAGTGTTAAAGGTCACGTGCGTGTGGGCAGATGTAGATCGTCGTGTGATATGTGTGAGCGGCGCCGCGGCGCGCTCTCCCAGCTCAATCAGCTGGTAAGTGGCTAACGAAATAAACTGTCACTTCCACATTCGTTCACGTGCCTAGGGCTGCCACGTAGGCGAGAAAATTATCTGAAGTTTTCTATAATAAAGTTTGTATTTAGTAAATACTTTTACTTCAAGTTAATACTTAAGTTATATTATAAATGCTCGTGTGACAGTGATGCCGACGAATACTATGACGCCTAGTCCACATTAGCATTTATATTATAATTTTTTATAGCCTTGTAAATAGTAGGTACTTGTAATTTTGTAAATAGAAAGTTTTTATATTTATTTAGTTTTAAATATGTACATACTCATATGAATAAAATAAATGCCCCATTTTCTGGATATAGATTATTATCTCTATAGATAGCTTTATATCGAAACATTTCGTTTTGTTACAGTGGGAAAAAAGAAACAAAATATTTCGTAAATTACTACGGATCAATTTCCTCCGTAGAGAACGGTCAATATTTTCGATTTCTTTATTTACATCGTTTGTTAGCTTGATATCAAAGAGCGGGAACAACGTCGCTGGGGACTCAGACGTTTCATTATAATTGTAAACACGGTAAATTACACAAAAATATCAACGTTTGTTCGTAAAATAGTCCAATCTAATTTTCCCTCAGTTTAAGACAAAAGTCTTTTTGTATTAAAATTATCTTGAAGATTTCCCTTCTCAATGAGTTTTTCAACCTGCCTTTTAGTTTAAGTCTGGGATTCTTCATAATGACATCTAAACCCCTCTGTTTTAAGTGTAACTGCCGTTAAAAAAACTCGCTACCTCTCCCTCATACCGAATTAAGATAGCAAATGCAAAGTGTAACTGCATTGGACACATTGGAATAAAGTCAGAAGTTTAACTGTCTGTTTTTAAAGATCTATTTTGTTTGCTGCTTGTTTCTTTTTAACCAATTCATAAATCATTACAATAAAATGTATCTATCACTTACGCAAGGCACTAGTAATGGTCGCTCTATAGTTAAGATTAATGAAACATGACTAGCGTAACGCTGCTTAAGTGCTTCTTAAGTCTAACCTTGGCCTTCATAGTAATGCCTAACTTCGTTCTATAATAGGTACATCATTATGTACCTAACCTGTGTGATGATCATATTAAAAGAACATGTAATTGCCACTATACCATCTTCAGATAGTCAGATAAACTGATTGTTGCCTGTTTTTCTCTGAATTAGCATAGTAATACGATCAGAGACAATCAACACTTTCTTAACTGGCTACAAAAGACACCTAGAATTTCTTGCATTATCTGAAACTTTAAACAATCAACAGAATTATTTTAGTAAAATAACTGGCATTTTTGGAAGGTACACTTAAATACCTTGAAGATATTACAAACTTATGTTCACTCCATGAGACATCTGGTTGCAATTCAAAAATTCCCTTAGCTGTAATGAAGCGCTCAAACTTTAAGAATTTTCTTCTTCAATTCGAGTGCAAATAGTTCGGATTTAGATTTCAGGCATAGTTGTAATTTACAACTGATTTATTACCATTAACGTATGTAAATCCAGCTATTTATTTCTATATTTTTTTATATTTAGTTAAATTAACTGAACAAAGCTCAAGGGGCTTTTGAAAATTAAACTGTTGTGTTACGCTGTACTGTTGCATTACTCCAGAGGGTAGCAGGAACAGCATCGATAAGATCGTCGCGTCACCAGCCTGCGGCGGGAGGGGACCCGGACGAGGGGTCCTCTCTGCTCCACCACTGGGTCCCGCAACACGGGGCCGGAGCCCCGCGTTACAAACGAATTAATATTATTTTAATGTTACTTCCTTTCTCATATTTTATTCTTATCTCAGTGAATCCATTTTTTTTAAAGAAACGTTTTTTTATGAATTGCCTTGGCATGTTTTGCTAGAAAATTATGTACGTTTGAATAATGTACATCGCATGCGATTTATTGGCGTATAAATTCTTTTTATAGCGCAAAAAGGTTTTTATCTGCAGGAAATAAATCTTCGCTCGTTGTTAATAAGATTTAAGAAATATTATCTCCCTATATTATAATGTTACTTATCTTGCTCAGTTTTCTTTATTACTTGCTTAAAGCTTTTTACTACGTCCTCATACGATTTTTCTGCTTTTATTTTGTGAATTTACGACAGTTTACCGCAAAGGACTATTATTATATAACTAGCTTTTGCCTGGAGCTTCGACCCCCCCCCCCCATGGATCTTGGCCTCTACTCAGATCCTCGTGTTCGTAGAGTGATGTTACATATGTAGCCTTGTAGCCTTCCTCTACATATGGGCTATCAGACACTTCAGAATTTTTCAATTCGAATCAGTAGTTCCCGAGATTAGCGCGCTCAACAAAAGAAACAACTAAATTCTTTGCTCTTTGAAATATTAGTATATAGGTTTATTATATTATTATACTTTGGTAATTTTTTCTGTTTAAAACATATAACCAGTCATGTACACGGTTATAGAATCCAATTCAGTGCTTTAATTAATTCGTGTCATTAGTATTGCGCTCAGTCTCAATAATTTACTCTGAACAATTAAAAAATAAACTCTCTACACTAATATTAATCAAAAGGAATCAAAAACATTATTAGCAATTAAGGGATCAAAACTTAATTAATGAAAGTACGCCATGATGGTAGTATTATTTTTATGAATATTCAAATTTCTGAAACGTGGCATAAAATTGGACAACCCTAATCAGTACTTAAGAGATGTTTCCTATGCCGAAACACTTCCTGTTCGACGGGAGAGGGGCGGGGGGATCGCTGGTCGCTTCCCGGATCAAACAGACCAACATAATCTGACCTGCCAGGCTTATCACATTCGCAATATTTAACATTATTATAAGGGCAATAGGAGTTCAAGTTGTACTGGTGATAAAATAAAACTAGGAGAAAAGTGTACCATGTTAATTTTACACGTAGAAGATAATAATTGGAGGGTTAAGTAGCTTAGTGATGTGAGGTCTCCGGGTAAAAATAGAACTGTCCAGTCGAAAGATTATGTAGGATACTCAGCAACGGTTTTATTAAACTTTAGTTAAAAATAAATACACAGAGAGTACATAATGATCAATCAAGTTTTTTCTACTGTGCACAATATATAAAGACACTAGTTTATCTATCATATTTTGTTTAATATAAAGTTAATATACCTAGTGGATACTTTTGTATACTTTATATGTTATTTTCACAGTAGTTTGTGTGTCTTGTATCATGAGAAGGTTTACAATTATTACTAGGAGACAAAATTTTGACAACTGAATTTATTTTGAATGTCATTTCGTACGTACTAACTTTTAATTGCACAATATAGGTATAATATAACTATTGGTTTCTTTAATGAATCAGCGAATAAATAAAGTAGATGTTATTATTTTATTTGCGTGCGTCGTCGCCGCGCTGGTCGCGTTGGAGCATGTAGTATGTAGTGACGCGAAGTGGCGCGGAGTGGCGCATGTGGCGTAACCGCGTGCCTTCATTAGCGATCGCTTTGATCCCAACCATCGTAATGCACTACTTGTGTTTTCTTTAAAAACATTTATACACACACACATTACACAAGCATTACTTACATAGCTGCACATAAATCCACTGTACATGTATGGTAATATTATAAATTAAGAGAGTGTGTTTGAGCGTGCTTATCTAAGAAATGACTTGCCAGATCTAAAAAAAATATTTTGTACTAGATAGCCTGATAATAAAGGCAAGCTTTAAACTTTAAAACTACTTTAATATTGATTTGATATATCTTGTTTGTGTAGAATGACACTTGTGACGTGGGGGCACGTTGTGAATATTTATATCAGTTTTCTCGTGCATTTCCTTTATTTTTTTTAATAACAGTTTTGTTATTTTTTATTATGTTTTTGCAAAATTAAAACTATATTTTTATTCAGACAGCCCCCAACGGCTGCATAGCAATGTGTAAAGTGATGCAACCGCATAGCCTAACTTTTTATTTTTTGTTTATTATTTATTTTGTAAACATTCATTTTAACTCTTTAATCTAACGGTGTGGTGCTCTGCTGCATCACTTTACACGCTACTCAAATTGTAAATTACAAAAGATTGTAATTATCAATTTTTTTTAAAAAGAGTGGCGTGAGTTTCTTGCCAGTTCTTCTCATAGCTCCACCCCGTCAGCGAACTGGTCGTAGGCAAATTTGCTGACACAACTTTTCGGATAACCTGTTACATTCCTATGACTTTCATAAGTGTTACCTTGTAACCTAGATGAATAAACGAGATTTCATTTCATTTCATTTCAAACATTACGTTACGACTTACAGGTGCAAAACAGTGACGGTTGATATTAGTAAATCTGCAGAATGCTTAAATGTGAATGTTATTTGTCTGTTTTGTTTGACTGAAAAGAGCTTAGTGAATTTTGACTTCTTTAAAGATAGCTTAGGACCTAAATAGAGATAAAGTACTTATAAGTAAAGTAGCCATAAACTACGTTATATTAACACACTACTCAAGTAAAGCAGCGGGTACAAGCTAACACGAATATTCTCATGTAAATATTTCCACCACTAACATGTACAAACACACACAGCTTCAGTTCGCGCTTAATTCTACAAAATGTGAACAAGTTAATGCGTTTGTGTGCATAATTGCAGTTTACGAGACATGTATGGTAATGTAGCAGCCGTGAATTAAGTTATAAGGTTGCTTTTAATTTTTTGTTTAATACTCGAACTTTTTGAACTAATTGAGATCGACACTTCGACTCGTTCTCAGAAAGAGGGATAATCATGGACTTATACTATATTGGTAAAGTAAATTTCAATGAGCAATTTAAATTCTAAAGTTATTTCTGGCTGTGTAAACGATGAAGTGGTTTGGTGAGTCAGTTTCGACCAGTATTTATAGAGTCCTTTGTCAATAATAGTTACTTTGTCTCTCTTCGGCTCTTCATATCAATAATAACGCTACTGAGGATTATATATTATACGAATACTTCAGAAATCTATACTGATATTATAAAGCTGAAGAGTTTGTTTGGTTCAAATTTTTGTCATGATGTTCTTAATATTGTCTAAATTTAAATTCAATATCCCTCACAAATATCCTAGAAAACCAATTAAGCTCCTACATCCTCCTTTTCGAAAGTCAGTTTTAGGCTCTAACTCCCCTGTTTCACGGCTAAGTAAGTTATACAACCACTACAGTAAACAGATAGATCTATTTGGCACATCATTTCAACGATTTAGGAACCAGGTCCATAATCTTACTATTAATTGATTGTATTCTTCCACTAATAATAATATAACTGCTGTACTTAGAAATAGGAACTATGCTATAAGACTTACGATATTTGTTTCCCTTTATCAATAATTTTAATTTTTTTCTTTAATATATTTTATGCATGTGGTGTTTACCTACACGAGTTGTGCACTTAGAACTTAATATTATGTCCTGTTTTGTAATGAATGTGTTAGTGTAATAACTACTGGTAAACCAATAAATAAATAAATATCAACTACATCATGACAAAAATTTGCCTAACTTATAGATTAAGCCCAGGACCTCTTGCACAGCAGTCATATGCAAACAAACCGGAAAGTATATTTTATAAAGAGCAACTAAATACACACAAAAACATCGGTTTAACCATCCACAGTAGTGGGGCCGCTGACTTGTGTGCTACCATAGTACATTGGCAACAAAAACAACAAAGTGAACTATCACGGTCACAATGTTATGTCAGCGAACGTAAGTCGCGTCGATGGAGGCAGACGCGGTAATGTCACGGCAAATATTTGTGAAACTCGACAGCCACGCCGCGCGGACCGCTCTGTGAATTAAATACGAGCGATTCCAATCAGAGTGGCCAACAAAGAGTACGTCTAATGATAGAAAAATACAAAAAAGATACTCATTTATAAAGCCATTATAATTAAGTCATATATTTTAATTACCTAATTAATAAAGGAGTAGATTGAAGTGGTAATTTATGCATCATATTTGAAATTCTTGTATTTGTTTTAAATTCCACGAGATGCCACCACTACACACATTAGCTTTTAAAGATTTTTTTTCCGAAAGTTGAAGTTTTTCCAGAGAAGACATTTATACAAATAAACAAGAAACGATGCACTTTAAAGTATACATTTTCATTTAAATCGTTAGAACCATTTCAAGCTACTTTGTATAAATAATAATATATTTTTTATATATTTCATGCCCTTAAAAAGTGACTACACTATCCGATGTCACTCTTTATATTTTCGAAGCACATTATGATTTCTGTCATGTTGAGACATTGTAACTTTACGGACATATTGTTAGTGGTTTTACGGCTGACTACTTGACCGTGTGTCGCGGCACTAGCGGCTACGAGCCGGTCCGACGCGTCTGTGTGAACGATGCCCACTCCACCTACACTGTGTAGTTTTTTCAGGTCCCGCACCCCGTCTGATAATATTTTTATACGCCTAATGTTACCCACGCAGATTTTACAAACATTTGTATAACAAATGTATATTTAAGTATCTAAAGTGGAAAGCAGGTGTCTAGCCTAGATGGTCACCTCACTTTCAAACTGCGTCAGGGTTGTGCATGATTTCTACCAGATCTAAATATTACATCCATATAAGATTTGTTAAGAACCTACTGTAAGCGTTCGCTTAGTTGAAGAAATGAAATTTCCGATTGATGAGAAAGCAGAGGTGTATATTTTAGTGGAAATCGATTGGAAAACAGTTTTTACAAGAATTTTTGTAGGAGGCGTGCGGGGGGCTCGCTATTTTACTTAGGTACGTACTGCCGAATAGTGCGGAACCGACTAACGTTCGTTGCAAGTGCGCGCAGCTCGCGAGCCTCCCTGACATTCGTATACAAACAAATTATATAAAACTTAACCATAAATATAAACTTAACATAAATGAGGTTATAGGGCTCGCGTCGCTTACACCTACCCTTGTACTTTTATGTCCGGATATAGCTAAAAAAAAATTATATAGATATATGGATAAGCTTCAAAATGTAATCAGATATCTGTACAAGGCTCACGTCTCGTCATGCACATTCATTGGAATTAAACCAAAGTTCTACATTCAAACCTCATCCGTCGAACTCGAACGCAAATATTTCCTCCAAAGCATACCTCAATGAATTTCGAATCAACTCAACACACGTAAAGTTTTCTCTCGTATAGAATATGTCAATTGAACGAGCACAAACAAGTGTTGATCCGGCGAGCATTTCGCTAACTCACGCGTCCCTAACTGCATCACCCCCTAATTAACGAGAACCCCCTATTGGGCCCCCCTTCCATAGATCATTAACGATCCGTATATTTACACAATGTGGAACATGGTATACACCTATCATAGCTACTGTAGAACCGAAACAGCGTATGAGATGGTGATTAGCTAGTCAAACTTAGGCTTTACGGTACTATGAAATTCATTTATTGTTAAATTAATGTAACATAATATTATTTATAATATATACGTTATTTAGATTTGAATAAATACGAAGATGACGGTGCGTTCAATACCGTGTCCACTGTTGATGTAGGGGACCAGTAAAGGATTATATTTGATGGATGGGCGGTAGTCCACACCTGGACCGTCGGTCGCAAACACCGCACAGCTATCAGAAGCCGTTTAGTCATGATTTAGGCTGATATAATAAAAATATATCTACTTTAATAACGTAGCCCATTATCATTTTAATAGAACTATAATACCTAATTGTGCTTAATTGTTTTTATCAAGTGTTGTTTTTATTTTTAATAAAAATCATAATTGTACCTATTTTAATCGGTTAAACAGGGTTCAATTGTTTGATGTTATTAGGTCCAGTTGTAACTAGGTGTCTAGACAGTAATTTTATTATCATTGTAACTATTACTGGCCGAGCACTAATTGTTTTAATTATAAGGAATTTTGGCTATTCTGTAATCCTAGACTACTAGAAAAATTATTTAAACCTAGTCTTATATTTTTTATTTGCATTGCTGATGTATTAGGCAGTAGCTATAGCGGTACTCCTATTAGTAAGTAATTGTCCTCCTATTAGTAAATAGTTGTCGATCCTGGACATTACTGCTTGAGGCATAGTCAAGTTACTGCCTACTATTAAATAAATAAACTCTGTCGATCATGGAATTTAAATAATGTTATTATATGAAACTTAGATATTTAACCATTTTTTGGTCATTTTTATGTTCTTTATCTTAGAACTAATTTAAAAATTTGTGTCTAAATGCGTAAATAATAGTAAATGAACCGTCGCGTATCCTTCCACAGCACACAGGCGGCGCGGGCGTCGCTCTGAGGGACTTGGAAGTTGAAAGTCGTCTATTTGTGTCGTTGTCGTTATTTACACGGATAGATTAACGAGATTGATGGAATAGTTAAAAGAAACGTTTAATCTTTGGCTTTTTTACTCAATCCTCGGAATTTTTTCATCAAATACCGCTTTGATTAGTTTTCAAAGGGACGTTTCTAAATTTAAATCTGTTTTGGAGTGGTGAAATGTTTAAATTACGATGTTTGGAGCGTTCTTAAAATTTAAACGTTGACATTGGACATTTCTTTTCATGTTACCAATGATAAATGTTTTGCGTAGTTTTGTAAAAACGTATCAACCGCTGTGATTCCCTATCTGTCGGAACTATCCACGATCTGTAGTTGTTTGGTTAGATCGTTCCCAAGGGCTTACTTGTGTGGCACCGACCTTCATGAAATAGCTTTGTTTGACCTTTATAGAAAGATTGATTAAATTGAAGCAATTTCACTTGTTCATGATTAAATTACGTATATTTTTTATATCAATCATCAATTTCTAACAAAAACACTTTTTCTTTTACTAAAAAGAGTATGTAAGCAACATTTTTCCGCCTGAAAATCATAATCTTTATGTATCTCTTTACCTGGAGTAATATGCGTGGTCGCAAACTGTAACGTATCTATAAGTACTTATGATAGAAATATATCTTTATGCTAAAATTACATTTCTTAGTAGACGTTCAACTAGTACATATAGGTAACAATAGGGCCTTTTCCGTATTCGAGTAAAAATAAACAATGAGTTAATTGAAGTTTATTTAAATGCAAGGGCGACAAATAAAGTAGATAGTTAATTCCGCGTCGGTTCCGCACCACCGGACACGCGACGATGAACGAGTAGCGACGGTGTAGGTGCACGGTGCGGTGCGGTGCCAATAATTCGGTGTGTGTCGGCGTGCCGGAGAGCCGCCCGGTCCGGAACTTCCCGTCCGGACGAGCGGAGAGCGTTCTACTGTCACACAGATGTGAGCCTACTAGATGAGAACGTTTATTTACCAATATCAACTAATGATACAGTTTCTTTTTACTAAAAACTTGCTGCGTTATTGTGTTTACATTACTGTTTTCATATTGCAATATTATTTTACTGAGGCAGGTTTTAGATGATACTTTTATACCAATAAATTTACCTTCTCACTCATTTTGTTTGGCTTCTTGGATTTTCTCAATTTATAATAATAATAATAATAATATTCTACCACATTCACACAGCGCCATCTAGTCCCACAGTAAGCAATTATATTTGCTTGTGTTATGGGTACTAACCAACTGATATACTACTTAAATACATTTTTTTTTTAGTAAATACATACATATTATAGATAAATTACACCCAGACACAGAACAAACCTTTATGTTCATCACACAAAGATTTGTCCTGGGTGGGGATCGAACCCACGACCTCCGGCTTAGCAGTCAGGGTCACTAACCACTAGACCAACAGGCCAGTCAATATTATAATTATAATTATATTTATGAAACTATAAACCGATGCAATGGTTTTATATTTTTAAAATCAAAATATAAATTCTATGAAACCAAAACAGAGTCGTAATCAACCTACATCAGGGTACTCTAGAGACCAACTCACTAACAAAAACACAATAGATATCGTTATTTTATCGGCAGTGCTCTATAAAGTACAGAGACTTCCTCACTCAGACTGTTCAATTTAAGGAACGATACGGCAGTACCCAGACACCTCCATAATAGTTAGTTCGGTAGCATCCGGTGGTGTACGCGAGAATATCTAACAAAAGGGCACGAATTACCGGAGGATTAAATTATCGTGAAAGGGTGTTGAGTTATGACCGGCTCGACGGAAACTCGTTTAGAGGGCGCACCCGTGAATAGCACTTGTATGTACCTACTGTTATTACATGTACTCCTATACTAGGTGGGAATGAGATATAGTTATGGAATGGTAATGATTATAAATTTAAGAGCAATGAAGATAAATAAGTGAAGAAAACTGTAAAAATTTAGCTAATAATCCACATAGTACCTATATAGGAATGAAATATCAAAGAATATTGAAAGAATTATTTCCTAACCAAACACACAAGTTACAAAATATTTTTATCCAGTTCTATTCATCGACCTAGTTATACATATATTCATACATACATACATACATCATTGTACAAAATTGAAGCCATCCTCCATAAATGTATTTTTTGAATGACTAAATACTAAAATTGCATTGAATAATAGTCTAATGTCCAATGATGCTGTTTATAATATATTTTCAATTTGCCTTAAAAAATTATAGATTATACTACAATATATAGATTATACTATACTTAGCTATATAAATAGGGGACCCAGAGACAGTGCCCAGCAGTGGGACGTTTATGGGTTTTAATAATGATGATATAAATAGTACTTTTGTTTCTTTATTCCAGTTAAAATGGTTTACTCTTGACTTGTATTTTCTTTTGATCGTGTTTCAAAATAGCAACTTTAAAAGAATTGTGGATAAAATCTCTTTGCATTGTGTACACACAAGTTCTATTAGAAGTAAGTTACAAAGAAAGTTTTTCTTTTACCAGACTGTACATAAACAGGGAAACTAACGAAACAAGTAGTGTAGTAGTTACTTGTTTTGTACGATTGTCAGTGTACATCGCTGTTTTATTATCTGTTGCCGACATGAGACATTTTTACGTTTACCTATTTATTTGACTAGGAGGTAACGTGTATGTTCTCATTCCTCTGTGAAACAGGCAAAACCTCTTTTTAGCAGGTTTGTGTTATTAAATTATTACCCTAGGGAAGATTTCTCAAATAAAAATTGAAACATATTACTATACTAGCAAATAATAAATTTCTTTATTGGTACACTGTAGGTATACAAAATTAGACGCCATACAATTTTAAATGCAAAATACGTAAGTGATATAAAACACGAATCATTGATCAGAATGAAACAGAATGAAGAGAACAATTACCAAAGTCGTGGCACAAAACAACATAATTCTTGTGGGTACCTCTATGAAGATACAATGAGGAAACCGACCCATCTTCACAATAAAACGTCCCACTCAACAGACCAATTTTACTCCATACCAGACGAATTTCATCACAAACATGAAGTAGATGAAGCAGTTTAACCCAATTGTGGAGGCCATTAAGCTAGTGCCGCAGACACACGCAATAGTGGACTTCCTCCGAGGATTGGTCCCGGAAACCCCGGGACAGTTTACTTCACTATTTTTGTAATGGACTCTGTCCATTAGCAATAAATCGTCGACGACGTGTGTGTGGGTGCGTCTAGACATACGAGCCGAGTCCTTTGTTTGAAACTGTCTTTCTTCGTACCTACAATCTTATAGCGTCCCTACTACGAGTATCTTATAGTGGTATAGGTTAGTATAATAGGTAGTGTATAGGTGACATTAGTAAGTACAGTATAGGATGTTTATGTTGACAAATGTAAGGTTGCACTAATATACGAAATTAAATTGAAAGACCTCCTTGGCGCAGCAACGGTAGTGTATACTGCGTTGCGATTTCAGAGGCCTTATAAATATTTGTATGATCTGCGAATGATTGTTTCGAAATTTGGGTGTTTTACTATGTATGTTTATCGGTTGTCTTGATCCCATGACAGAAGCTTATGTTAGCTTACCTTGGTCTAGCCCAAAGTAAAAAAGTGTGTCAAATATTTATTTTGTTTATTTAACTAGAAGTTGGTTTAATTGACACAATACACAGACACTACCGGTCTCAAAAAATCTCGAAAGCTCAGAGTCGACAATCATACCCGGGTGGATGGCGACGAAATTATATAGTAAACAAATTAAAGTCTTCAAGATATGTATATAGTAATCGAGACATCAACTACAATAGAAAGCCCATGGTACAATCCAAGAGGTGGAGACAAGAGAGTAGGTAAACAATTCGTCAATGCAAATGTATGGTCATGTCGAGTTATTTTCCCCTTGTCGTTCAGTTTTTGCTGCTGAATGGACGCCTAATGGGCGTTATTTATATCCCTATTGATATATTGATGATGTCGAATTTGTTGGGAAAACAAAAGCTTTCGGTAAGGCTCCGACGATCACAGTTACATCACGTTTTGTTATAAATAAAGTTAAAGATTAGAACCACTTGAAGTTGATTTATTGAATCAAAAAATGCTCATGATCATTGATCAAAGTAAATCCCTTGAGGAGTGAGAATAAAGCTTTAATTGTTTTTAGATCGGAAGTCCTTGGATTATCTAGTTTATCAACGTTATTGGAAAACCTAAGATTTGCAAAGTTTTCATCAAAAAAATCTAAGGCAAATCGATATTAAGCCCAACAAAATATTTCTATTATTATATTATTAGATCACGTCATCCTGCTGAAAAAACTGCAGATGCTGGGAATCCATGGCGATTTGTTGCGGTGGATAAAATCTTACCTGACAAACCGTTCACAGGCTGTAGTAATGGGTGGTTGTAGATCTGAATATGTCTCAATACCATCTGGGGTACCCCAGGGATCGCATATCGGAACTCTTTTTTACAACGCTTACATTTTTGACATTTATAAACATATATCAAACTCTAAACACGTATTATACGCCGACGATATGAAAATCTATATGCAAGTGCGATCTATAGCTGATTGTGAGTTGTTGCAGGAGGATTTAAATAGATTATATAATTATTACATTCAGAATAATATTAGGGTCAGCATTGAGAAGAGTCAATCAATTAGTTTTACACATAAACGCAATCCTATTACTTATAATTATAACTTCAATGGTGTAGGATTGGCAAGGGTTGAAGTAGTTCGTGACTTGGGTGTTCTTTTAGATGAAAAATTAAGCATGCGTAACCATATAGAAGCTATCACCAACAGAGCTACTAGGAATTTAGGATTCGTGATACGCACATGTGAACCTTTCCAGAACCCGCACTGTCTTAAAATTGTTTACTCAGCCTATGTCAGGAGTCTATTAGAATATGCAAGCCCTATATGGTCCCCCTGCTACGCTGTACACGTAGACAGTATTGAAGGCGTTCAAAAAAAATTTATAAAACACATGACCTACAAACTTAGGACACCATATCGCTCATACCTACAAGGCTGTCGACAGGCCAACCTTTTAACACTGGTTCAAAGACGTCACGTTTTAGACATGGGATTATTGTTTGATATTTTACGAGGTAGGGTCGACAGCCCTGAGCTTCTAGCCGCAATTAATTTTAAGATTCCCAAGAAACGCACTAGGCAAACTACACTGTTCCAGGTTCCGTTTCATTCTACAAACTATGGCAAAAATAGCACATTAACTCGCTTAACGAGGACCTACAACACGATGTTCAGTACCGCAGATCCATTTATTGGATCAAAACTATCTTTTAAAAAACAAATTAGTATGAATCTGACAGGTGCCGCTATCGATGCTTCCAGGTCTAATCACACTCAAACACAGACTAACACACGTACATAACTCATCACAGATACAAACACACACACACACACATACGCACACACAGTTATACACATGGACATTCACACACCCATAAACAGGTACAAGTCATCACATATTTTCATTCATTGCTATTTATTAATTAACACAGGATAATAATATTTATTTTATTACATCACATTTTACACTGAAATTGCTTAGGGTTAGTATGGTTGACTAAATTTAGAAGCAAGTATAAATGTATAGTTTTTTTTTTGTTCACATTCAAACCGATCGTTTCTATAATGTTAGCATAGACATAACCGTTAACCAGTTATGACATTTATTATTGGGTCATGTAAAGAGATTCACATCACGTTTTTTATGTATACGCAAAATTGTTGAACTGTAATATCATATATATCTGCTGCCTATAATAGGTATTTGTATATGACTAGTACTTTATAGCATAAACATTAATAAAATACACATTTCAGTAAATCTTGTACTTAAAACACTCTCAAGTTTGGATTGTAATTTTGTGGTTAACTATAATTGGCCAAATATGTATGTAATATAGTTTAGTATTTTTAACTTTAAGTGGCTGTTGTTAACCTGAACAATAAAAATAAATAAATAAATAAATATTGCATTTTATGACATCAATAAATAATATGAATTTTCTATGTAAATTATTTGCACAGCAATATCTAAAATTCGATGGACTGCAATAGGCTGAGATGATGATGATGATCTAAAAACAATTTATTATGCTATGATATCATTACATAATCCAGTTAATTAATTCTTTGACATTCTGCACTAGTAAGCTCATTTATATAATTAGCTCCTATAATGCTATCATTATCATCAGTGCTCTCATTAAGATGTTCGTATCAATCTTAATGACCCTGTAATGGGTTTTATTATTAATATTATTTACTTTTTCCCTCTACTACATCAATGGTATCAAAAAATCTCTTATTTTCAAAACATTGTCTAAATGTGGGCTAAATAATTTCAGTTTCTGCATAAACATAATATTTTCATCCATTCAACGTCACTCATTTTCGTGCTTTTACTGGGTAAAGAAGATCCCCTCGGTATCTAAATCTGGTTGTGTGGTGGTTTTTGTATACGCTTCTTACGAATAACAATAAAATTGACTTTCAGCATACGCCGACATAAGCCTTTTAAATGTCAACAGACAGCTGGTCACCACCCACGTCCCACATCTGGGGAATGCAGCAGTAATAAGCGGCTATTATTTCAGAACGCAACTTTACCTATCATCGGCTTTCGTCGTGACTTGTGTTTGCGCCTTGCCTTTTGCCTTTCAACTCATACGATCGACACGAATTGGAAATTATCAGTTCCTTACTTTCTAATTTTGGTAGTGTTCGCTAAGTTCGTGCATTTTTAGTTATTAAGGTATCACTTAAATTATATGTAATGGAGTTTAAAGGAAATTTTATGGATATTATTAAATACTTACTACCTTTTAAATATTTACTACCTGTTTTTAAATATTATTAAGGATACACGATGTGTGTCAAAAATACGCTTACCTTGATGAAATAGTTCAATTTGAACTGCATGCAATATGCATGTAATATACACATATCCAGTGCAAGACTTAAGCAATCTAAAACGTATTTACATATTACGTTGTAAATATTACCGGTGTTTTATTTCCGCTCATTTTAGAGCAAAGACTTTTTTTATTATTACTAAAACGAGTCTCGTTCACATACAAACGTAGGTAATCAAGCAATATGCAATAACTTGTTGCATTGCTTTCACACGGTACCTCACTGCGATTCATGAACAACACAAATATTCTGAACAACAATAACACTACAGGTATTAGGTACACTCGCAACAATTGGCTGATACCATCGCTTGAGAGCTCACAAACAAAGGCCGGCTACAAACGACACGGCGATGCACTTGCTCCAACGTTTCATTGTGTTTAGTACCAGATACTCATGTGTAGGTGATATATGCGTTAGTCTGATTGGCTCTGAATGCTATTGTGTGTTGCAAAAATAGAATCAAGATTGGCTGTATTGTGTAGACTTGTAGTGGTCCGTCTGCAGCGGAAACTTGTTTGTGTAGAGATTTGATTTATGGAATATAGGTAATTGTTATTAACAAGCCGAAAGCCTGTTGTGAATCTCTGTGCGAGAATTGACAAGGCCAAGCATTTGTGTATTTAGATATCTAACACCAATCCTTAATATATCAAAAACTAGAGAGCTACCGTGGCTTCACACGGGTACCATTTATTCAGATTTTCATACAAGACTACTATTACAATTATTGTCATTTTCCGAGAGTTTTCCAAAAAAACAACTCACACAAACCTAGTCCTTATGTGTAAAAATCGTTGCCAAAAGTTCCTGTTAATACTCGCAACTAATAACAGCACTGGATTAACAATGACAATTAAATTGAAATATAAGCACAAATTAACATTGTCCACTGTCCAGCGTCAGTACATACCTGTACATGATGGCTATCACTGTTCTACACAAGTGTACAATGTACAGTGGTACAGTCGTAGTCGGTGCTATTCAATAGCACGCTGCGGACACTGCGATTCGACGTTTCAACACGATACTTGCTGTTAATATTCGCTTTATTACTTAGGTGCTGGTGCAAATCATAGGAATTAGCGACATTATTTTAATCAATGGATTTATTGAAATCCATTGAGTAAAATAATGTCGCTAATTAATGAAATCAAAATGTACTTAGATTGATTTTTAATCTAGTGGATATTAATTCATTAGACATGGTAGCCTAAAAAACTTAAGTCAATGTTAAATCCTTATTAACACCGCTTGATGTAGAGCTTTTATACATACATTTATAGTAGGTATAGGCGACTAATGACATTTAATTTTAAATTAAGCCTCATTGACTTACTTGCTTATGCCAACCCATGTATCTTACAAATAAATGGTAGCTGTGACTTTTGCAGATTATGACCAAGATTTTTAGCCGATTTTTTAGGCCGCTGTGTCTAAAATTTTGGATGACATAATTATGAAGTATTTTCAGCAAAATTAAATTGAATATAACAAGAAATAAAAAGTCGCGAAAGGTATTTTCATGTTTCAATATCTTGTTGAGAGTTAAGTAGCCTCGCTGCCTAGCTCACTAAATAACCACTATATAGTTTGCTACGTGCTGATTAGATATCTTATAAATATTATCCAGAGAATCCCAACCGAAGAAGAAAATCTAAGGAATTTTATACGCGTACTTCTTTGGCTGTAGATAAATATTTTAAATTTCAATTAATTCAGTTGAATAAAATGACAAAATATATTTCAATAGTTAGATATAAAAGCCTGTCACTCATTTGCACCATCATTACACCAAGCACTCCGCATCATTTCGCATCAAATCGCTAGACGCCTCAAACTTGCTACGTTAGTGTAATTCAAGTCGGAACTAAGTTATCAAATATCGGAGTACATTAAGTTTTACTGGGTGTTACTTAGTGGCCCGGGCCACTTCTCGTTACCTTAGAGTAGCTATCACAGATTGTCTGTTCATTTGGTACTTACTACTTGCAAACACGTGTAAGTACTTGTAATGGTACTGTAGGTTATTTATATTCTAATTTTATTTACACAATAATTCTCTACATTAGAATAGTATTGGAACTTGATTTTCTAAAAACCTCATTAGTAGTATTATTAATAAAGTAGTTTAAAGTGGTACATATAAAATTAAGTAATCTCTAGTGAATGTGTTCGACTGATTTATAATGATTATTAAGCACAAGCAACTAATGTTGTTATCGTAGTTATGAATCCTTATTTGGTACAAACAGCTGATGATGAAAATCTCGTCTAAAATTATAGTCCACCAATTAATTATGGTGGCAAAATTACTTCCTACTCTAAGGCTATTCAATGAGCTCCCGAGGGTATCGTAAAAAGCGACTAAGGGAGGACAGCAGAAAGATATATAGTAACATATAGATACTGCAGTAAGAAGACTAATTATATTCCGGTTTGAATCGTCCTTTGTAATGTGAGGGTGGTGTGATTAGTTGAGCATACGTGCTTTAGTTACAAAATAGACTGTTAAAATTATGGTAAATTTCATATTCAGGATTCAGAAGTCTATTTGAAATTGCGACAGGAATATGTCATAGAAATAGGTACGTCAATTATAAAAACATACTATGTGCATTAAATATTACCAAATAGGCAAATGTCTGGAAATGATTGATTCGATCTTTGTTAGCGACAATTTGAGAAATTAGTTTCGACATTTGAAATCATTACCTTAATTTTATCAAGGTTTATTTTCTTTCAGTAATGTATTAAATTATCCATATAGTAAGTTTTGAAGAATCAGGTATGTTGTTTTGCTACTCTTAATATGCAATAAAAGATAGCAATCAGTTTGAAGAAAAAATGACAAATGCCAGTTTGTTAAAGAAATCGTGGTGTATACGAATGTAGTGTATCTGAAGAAATATAAACATAACTCGCGAGTTAAGAAGCAGAATCTAGTTCACAATAAACCGAAGTACTTACTGCAAAATAACAGCTCAGTTACGTCAGCACTTACCTGAAAAGTAAGAACAACTTAGAGCGATAGTAGGAGGGCGGCGGCGCGTGGTACTATAGCAACAATACAAATAAGAAGGAAGTGCTTCATATACTACAATCAGGCTGACAGTTTATCGTTGTATGGGGGCGTGGGACTACGCGATATTTGTGTTTCTTTGAATATGCAACAATATTATATTGTTTACTTAGAAATGTGGTACGACCTGCAGCCCTCTTTCTTAGCTATAGGACTTCTTATAGACATAGTTTACAAATTTTATCTTTTTTATTTTTTTAGGCCAGATACGAAATAGGAATCCAATATTTTATGATTGTCTTTACTTATTTTGTTGAAAATAAATGAGAGGAATAGGTAAGATTTGCGTCAGCAGTTACCTTAACGATTTTTTCTGCATTTAATAATTAAAACTTTAATAGTAATCAACCTGGTACGTGGCCATTTAAAATGTATACGACTTAGAAATAAATAAATACGTCCAAAAAGTGTTTTGCATTACCTGGTTAAAACAAATTCCTTCCCTGGACAAATTTAATTGGCAAGAGATAACCGATATGACTTATAGAAACCGGTCGATATAAAGTAAACCTGACGATAATTGTAAATGACGGATTAGCTTTCAAGCTTAAAGTGTTATACTTAGTAGTTTATGTTTCGGAACAAATTAGAAGTCCAACGAGAAAATACATTTAACGGTAACAATACAAAATTTTACTGCAAATAGTTATCTAGAGTAAAGTCTTTTCGACTAATAGTTTAAAAGTGTAAGTGAGAACATATTCTAGTTTCAACGCTTCATTGAAAAAAATTAAAAGAATACAAATCAATGAAACAGAAGCGACAAACACGTTAAATTATTCAACGAGAAAAAAACCAAGATCATCCATTTGCATACGAATACGAACACTTCATAAACTCGTTCGTTCCACCCACGCGTTGCAGCTAAAAGGAATATTATTATTATACAAACAAAGGCTATAATCCTTTGACAGCAGTTTAAAGTAAACTTGTGGAAGAGGAATTCAAAAATACCAAATTAAATTTGCTACTTTGAAAATATAGTTCAATCAAATTTGTGTTCTATTCAGATGTAGTACGGTTAAACATGGTTGGATTTTGAGGTTCGTATGGCAGATTAGTGTTGGTAATTGTTTATGGGTGAAATAGTTAGTGTTGCCGAGTGCAGTGTAAATTTGGCGATCTCCTTGTGTGGCGGGCTCGTTTATTTCGTAGGGAAGCTTTGTGATTTGTTTTATTGATATTGCTTTATATTATGGATCCGATTCTGAAACAAAACTATATTGTGGCGCACATTTATTGAGATTTTATGGATAAGATAGTGCTTTAATGTGTTTTTCTTAAGAGGATGGCTGAAATTAAATTTTATTCGTCTGTGTTTATTCACTGAAATTTATAAAAACTACTAAAATTTAATCAGTGTTTTCGTTGTTTTGCTATTAATGCTGAGTTTCCTGGCTATTTAATGTAAATATCTTAGACATAGATTTAATAATAAAAAAATCTAATTAAAAAAAAATGCTTGTGTTAAAATAAATTTAGTTAAAACCTGGCAGTTAAAAATAAACTTAACTCGCGCTAAATGTTTAATCATAAAACTTCGCCCTAGAATATAATGTTACCTCAAGTTGGACTCAAGACACTCATCAACTTATAATTCAGTGGAACATGTTCTTACTCCTTATTTTACAGGTACAAGTAGAACATAATTCATGAAAAATTCAAGAAGTTTTTATCATGAACATTTTCTCAAGAGCAACCTATAAAAAGTATATCACAGTTTTATTTTTTACTAAATTTGTTACTTAAATATAATTTGCCAGTGTTCATACTAGTAATCATTCTTTATTATTTTCAAACGATATTTTTCCAAAAATGTAATCCTCATCGCAAAAAATATTTTTCTTATCTTTTCAGCAAAACCTAGAAAGAAAAATTTAGATATCTTCAAGTTGTCCAAAACGTTGGCTAAGTAATGAAATGAAATCTCGTTTATTCATCTAGGTTACAAGGTTACACTTATGAAAGTCCCAAGAATGTAACAGGTCATCCGAAAAGTAGTTTCAGCAAATTTGCCTACGACCAGTTCGCTGACGGGGTGGAGCTATGAGAAGAACTGGCAAGAAACTCTAGCCACTCTTTTAAAAAAAATGGATAGTTACAATCTTTTTTAATTTACAATTTGGGTAGTGTGTAAAGTGATGCAGCAGAGCACCACACCGTTAGATTAACGAGTAATCCAAGTCCTTCAACCCACACTCTGGACAAACTTGACTCTTGAAACAAGAGGTCCATTCTAAGTACTCGAACAGTTTATAACTAACGCTGACATTTACTGAAGCAAAGAGCTCGGCCAATATTCCACGGCAATAATGTTAGTAATAATTTGTCCTAGAATCTATTAAGTCTGAGCCTAAGCTGTCTGTCGTGAAGTTCATCGGCCTCGTAACCACTAGCTCCCAGTACAACAAATAGGTATTTATTGAAAGGTCAGACAAGTGGCAGACACGTAGACAGGTAGCTTAGCTGAGCAACTAGTCGTTTATTGTCCAGTTGTGGTGGCGATTACGAAGAACGCTCAATGATTGAAATTTATGGCTTATTGAGAATTTTTATGTACGTAGTTTGCAGAATTGCAGTCGTTTAAAGAATAGTGTTAATAGTAGGGTAGACCAACAACGTGTAATTATTTCTAAATTGCAAAATATAGATACGTACATTAAATGTACGGATATGCATAGGAATTCTAATGTTATGATAATAAACAAAATTTCTATTGATTTTAGTTAAGGATTTTCTATCGATAAAAGAAACTCTGGTAGCCTAGAAAAGTTGTTTGTAGTAGACAAGATCGATGGTAAAAGACCGCGTGGTTGTCGACCTACCAACTGGTCGAACCATAAAAATGCTCACCAGGCAGTCTCTATGTACCACCTTTAAAACCGCAGAAGACATCGAGTGATCAACAACACTTCAAACAGACACGACATTCAGCAATAAAGATGCCGACTATGAGGAGATTATAGACTCAAATAAATTGCCTTACCCGTATTTCTCGAGCTAACCAAAAGAACAAACACTCTATACCTGGTTAAACACAAAACCCATTTGTTATAAATGTTTAGCAAGTAGCAAGAGTTTCATTATTAACCTTCGAACAAAGTTCACCCTTCCCTCAATCAACTCTTACGACTCCTCCATAACACTACACAAACTTTGTTTACAACATAATAAAGTTTGCCCCAAAAATATTGTAACTTTCACCCCGAAACTTACAAAATTACTTTCCGTTAACAGCTAGGCGGGAGAAACACTTTTAAAAATAAACTCCTTTCCGAATATTGGAAGAAATAACTAACGAACTGCCAACGAAACATAAAAAGTATTTCTTGACACATAACGACAGCAAAAAATTCTCAAATTGCCTTGCAGAAGACAGCCGCAACATTATAGAATCTGGACAGTAGTGTTCCTGTAGGTAAATAAAGCCTTCTTGGAATCCCTCTCATCATTCGATTGGTCGAAATTGATATCGTTTTCAAATATTTAAAAATATAAGCGATTATTTAGCTTCAAACATTTGACAGTATATTGAAAAACAAGTTGGGTTATAAGACATAACGAGCTTATAAGACCGCAATGCGCAAGTATGAAGACTATAACTACTATTTGTCTTTGAAACTCATCGGCTACTCTATCTTTAGGTGATACAGAGTTATGAGAAAGTATTATTTACATTTCTAGTTTTATACTACAGATAATTGATTAGAACAAGTTTAATGAATTAAACTCACTGATGAGTTTCAAATCTAAAGGAGCTTCGTGTATAGGTCTGTAGCTTTACAGTCCAACCTTGGAACTAATTTATTACACAAGTTCAAAATAAACTTCTCCGTCGGTAGATTAAACTTTCAATGCTAATATTAGTTCGAACAAAGTGTAAACAAGGCTAAATAAGGCAGGTAAGTGACTTTGTTGTTTATAATCATGTTGCTAAGTTCACGCCGAAATTTTACAATAGTTAATTGTTATTGAGAGAATTTATTATCATTAGTATCGATATATATATATATATTATTTTGATGCATGCTATCTATACTAAAATTATAAAGCTGAAAAGTTTGTTTGGTTGAACGCTAGGATCTCAGGAACTACTGGGCCGATTTAAAAAAATCTTTTAGTGGATAGGCTATTTAACATCACGCTACGGCCAATAGGAGCTGAGCAGTGGTCAAATAAAGAAAGACGGGAACGAAGCCCCGCGCGACAGCTAATAATATTATAATTATAATATACGACTTTATTATCAGAATTCCTCTAGTAATTTTCCCAACACTTTCAAGTATTTTAATAAAATATATAATAAGCTTTGTTTGTTATAACATTTTGTTTCTGGAAACAGAATAATAAAATATCTTTAGTGACAGACAATAGCAAGGAACCCTTTTAATGATATACCTAACTATTTAAAGTTGTATAACGGTCTCTGTAGGCTATAAGGCGGTATACGGTCTGGCACCAAAAAACTATACCTACAAGCAGTTTTGTAACTACGGTCTCTACATACGGGAACCAAACAGCTGCGTCGAGTTACGACCACTTAACTCACATTGCTTTGTTTCTTGAATCAATAGTTCAATACCGACTTAGTTCAATAGCTCTTCTATTATGAAACAGTCATGACTAGGACTTAGCTACGTCATTGATTGCGTTTCTTGAACATTCACTGCAATTTGATTGACGGATTAAAGGTATTCTATAAACAGTATTATATGTAGCTATACCTACTTACTACACGCAAATGCTACTTTTCTATGTTTATTGGTTAGTTTTCACTACACAAAATTGTAACGATAATTTATAAATTTTGTAACTAGTCCAAACTTATTCCGAAGTTGTTTTTAAACAAATTTTAATGACCATCTTTGAGAATGATTTCGGTACTGATGTATTTTTTGTGCAAATCATGTGTAATCTTCATCCAAAATATTGAATATGTGTTAATCGAAATTACATCCGAAATTTAATAAGGTATATTACCGTAGCCTATATTATATTAAATTTTTTATGATAGTGACTTAAGTTACCGATAACAACCACTTCCTTTATACACAATAATATAGTAAGTTCCCTAACTCTGTTAGTCTCAATAAATACAAAAGCGGTTCCAGTTCCATAGGCCTGCAGCCATGTCATGTTGAACGAATGACCTGGTGTCATTACTAAAGGCACGGGGCGGTGACGTAGCTGACACGGCGGCGCCTACGCACCGCGGACAATGCACACGCATGACATGATTTGTAACGCTTTGTTCATCAGTTTGGTGTTCTATTACAATTCATTAAATAGTAAGCTGGTTTAGCGATGTTCATGGGTTATAGTTACCGCATACCATCGAGTAGGCCACTATGTAGTTTGTCATCTTCAGCAACATTTAAATAGATTAGATTTTTTGTTGATATGTTGTTTTCATTTTGCAAACTGTAATAAGTCGTGGCTTTTGGTATTTCAACTTGTCTTTCTTCTGTTGCTAAAGAGACGTTGATGTTGAGCTAAACTGTCAAATTGGCGCAATGTTTACTGGGTTTTGATGTTTTTTGTTCTAAAAACCTACTACGAATTTTGACTACTCGATTATTAATACATCTGAAATTGACTGCGATGTCTGTCTCTGAATGTTAGCACAAGTTCTGTAAAGACTACTATTGATATATTTCATGTCTCGTCAGAGGGCTTTCAAGTATCACGTCGTGAACCTTTAGCTACATACGATGACATGAAGTTATACGTGTCGCATTGTGTGCGGTGCGTGGGCCCAGCGTACGTCAAGCACGCGCAGCGCCGCCCCGAGGTGTTTTATTAATGACAAGGGAAGATTACTTGCGTATGCTATAGGTGAAGACTACAATTATACGACATTATATTGTATTTAGAATCGTTATGTTTTTACCCTTCAACTTCTAAAACAAGTATTTTAAATTTCAGAATATTATATTTGTGATCATGGTTATTGCATGCTAGCATATCATAATTTAGACAGTATAAATCTAGTAACAATTATTGCCTAAATTATGATTTATTACTGTAAAAAAATAACTTATTTGCTATTGATGATATTTGGCACTAGGATAGATGCATGTCTTACATCTACTTTTCTCAGTAGTTACAAAGTAGTCAATTAGTTCGTATATATCTTCAGTATAACATAATTAACTTGTATATCGTATTACTTCAATTTAAGATCCTTTTAAATACGATATATTTTTTCCATAATTTGAATTATTTCCGTAACATTAAGGATGACGAACAAAATTTTTACTCAACCGATCCCCGAGTCAAGGAACCTACCTTGGAAGTTCACAAACATTAATATTATCTTTTTTATTGTCTCCAATGGCTGAGCTGTTCCACAGAATCTCTCCCACTAGATAATCAACCAACCATTATATAGATAAGTAACTGTGCCCACAAGTTGGTTCTAAGTTGGTTCAGACAAACTTTCCAGACAGTTTTCATGTACCTACTTACTTAAAATCAAAGGAAAACATTTCAAATTCGATGACGGCACGATTCGCGATAAAAATAAAATATTCTTCGAAGATATTATTATTTTATGACCACATTTTAAGTCCGTGAATAGCACTAAGCAAGTTGTTATTTTATGGAGCGAGATTCCTTTATTTGGAGTAAAGAGGAGTAAAGTTCAATAAGATAAGTCAACAAACAAACAACGCTGCGGGCAGATGAACAAGTGAACAAAAAAACTAGAGCACAGCTTTTATGAGACTAGTGACTGGAAAATTGTTTTATGCTTGAATTTTATCAAGTGAGTACCTGAAAAATGTTTACATCGATACTTTAATATTTTAGTGATAATTTTAATCTTAGGTGTCTTTAGGTAATAACTAGTCGTAAATAAATACACAATCGAGCCTGCTTGCTATCAAAATTATTCCGGTTTTTGGGAATTAACCTGAAAGTTAACGAGCGTGTAAAGATCTGATAATATTTATGGCAACAATAATTTAGTTTTTAAGTTTATCACAAAAGTGTTAATTGTATTTATTGCAACATCAACTACCGTAAGTAGGCAAATAACAATTACTAATGTAAATTAAATCTAGTTATCAAAAAATGACCTTCGTAAAACGTAGTCGAAATCATTAACCAAAATCGAGTTTAGTTCACATGTACGTTCTTTTTTTGTATACCACGACGGTGGCAAACAGACGTACGGTCCGCCTGATGGTAAGCGGTTACCGTAGCCTATGGGCGCCTGCAACACCAGTTGAAGTTTCACTAAACTCTAGTCGACAGCAA
Organism: Laspeyria flexula; assembly: GCA_905147015.1. Classification (NCBI taxonomy): domain Eukaryota; kingdom Metazoa; phylum Arthropoda; class Insecta; order Lepidoptera; family Erebidae; genus Laspeyria; species Laspeyria flexula. The sequence continues at coordinate 16,399,238 of LR989960.1, read as the reverse complement.
GTTCACTAAGCATTAAATCTTAATAACTAGCACAAACGCAGACTGCAGTGGCAAGCAATGCATCACCGCCTCCGACACCCAGTGCGCTTTAATTATACCAGCAGTTACCAACGGATACATCACACCCAATCACTATTTTGTACCTAAGGCTAAGTAATCAATTATTCAAATCTCCCACACTCGATAGCTTTACAATTAGGGACGAGATTAATCAATGTTTGAAATATTTCATTGATTGTAATATTTGCAATGATGTGATGTACGCTACAATGTAAGGGTCTGACTCATGATGTTCTATTATTTTACCTTAGGATAGTGCGTAAAACAAAAACCTCATTAAATAGCACCTATTTATGAAAAAAAATGCTGATACCTTTATGATTTTGGAGGACGTTCAAACTTATTTAATCACAGTGCCTAAATTAAAGAATGAGATTGATTATGAGAACGCCCAGTAATTCAAAAAAATTGCTTATATTTACAATATTTCTCACTAATAGTCCAAGGTAAAAATATATGTTAACTAAGAGCGAATAGTATACCCCGTTTCACTAATGAAATTAAACTCATGGTACTAGTAACAAACGCATTCAATAGACTCAAGTAAACAGCTGATTCAAAGCGTTCGGCAATCAAACTAAATAGTTTGAACATCTGATGAAGTCTATCGTCTCGTCTGCCTTTCATTTACTATTAGATTCAATAATACCTTGCTAAACCTTATTACTTTGGAGTTCACTTTAAGTCAACGTTGAGGGAATGTAAGAAAATTACGTTGAAAATTTATTGAGAGACAACCCGAAGTTCAAAGTCAAAAGTTTATTATAGCTCAATGACACTAAATGAAATATGTCGTAAGATAAAGGGCTGCATAGTTCATAATCTGATCATTAGAAAAAAAACAGAAACTGAAAATAAAATCAGTTGTATCCGTCTGACTAGTCCGATGATTTAGGTTTTAATATCTCATTTCCTCGATTTGACCTCTTTTGAGGAGATACTTGTGCCTAGCAACAGAACACAATAGATGAAGCAATCCAAAAAAATTGTATCCTTGTTTATCAACACCGGTTGTTATTCCAGAATCTTTTCCATTAATTATACCTAACGTGATTAAACTTTCTTCATCTGTACGCTGGCATCCTTCTTGTATAATGCTGCGATAATACAAGTCGTGCTCAAGAGATAAGAATATTAAAGAAAAACACCGATGTTCCTCGTACAGAACGTAAACAACAAACAAAGGAGAATGGTTAGCCTCTCTACTGAACATGGACTTTAGCTAAACAAAGAAATTTTAATAACACAATGAAGCTTGAATAATTTTGAATTAAGTCTAATATTATTTGAAAGAACAAACAAGCAAATGTGATTCATAATTGAATTATTTAAAGCAAAATACATTAACAAAATTTACGGAGAAAATTAATCTCGTAAACGGCTCTATCCATTATATTTACTTTTGAAGTTTAGCTGAATAGTGTATTTTTTCATTTACGAACAAAACAATTAAACTTGAAACGTTATTAGTGCCAGCAACCATTTAGTAGCCTGTTTGACACCAAGCCGCTATTTTCTGAGCAAAGTTCGATCACATTCAGCAATTAATTATATACATCATATGTTATCATGTATCAGCTATTAAAGCTTATAAATTTCAAAATTACTAGTACTAGCCTAATACATATCTTTAGCGGCTATAACATTAATTGTTCGAGAATAAGTCATCGGCTATTACTTGACGAGTAGTTACTTACCTGCAGACCGCTCGTAACGAGACAACTTGACAAGTTCTTGTGTGGAGCCATGAACGTAACGATTCTAAATTATAATATATTTTGACATCTGTACCGTTTCAATAATAATATATTGAACTAACCAGCCACATTTATAAAGGATTGATCATCACAAAAATTAAATTTGAAATTTTGTATCGTACCTATTGATTTCAGATAACTAATAAAATTGTTTAAAACTTTCAAGAGATTACTTTAGTACTAAGTATTATGTGTAGATACAAACATAATGCTCAATAAACACAAGCCAAAAATATAAGTAAAGTTATAAACTTTACGAAAATTAGACTAAATAATCGACTTTTACGTTAGAAAGTTCAAAGACTGTATAATTTGCCCAAAAAAGCCTGTTTTTCTTTAGGATCAATATAGGGCAAAATCCTCAATAGAGATATTAAGCTTTCTTTCAAAATATTTTCCTGATAAACAAGAATTATTTATTAAAAAAGTAGCGGACGTAAACGGTAAACAAATTATAAGGCTTCGTGGAAGATTGGTCCTTTGAATTTTTAGTAAAGCGTTTTGGCAGAATTTAACAAATAAAAATTGCTGAATTACAACTAAAATGGTTTTAATTTTGCTTTTTTTTTTTCATTTAATACATCACTTCTTGTTATCAAGATCGTATGCAATTGCTTTACTATATCTTTTAACAACGTTAGGCTGACTGGTGGAACCTACCTTAATGCGTAAGTGTTACGCATTTCTACTCTTGTAATTATACCAAATTATTTTTAAACGCAACTTGCAGTGCGCTCAGCTCTTGTCTGCATAAGATTACTCCCTTAGTCACCTTTTTACCATAATTTTATTACTAACTTTTGCTCGCGGCTATGGTCCGGTCCCTTGATTATTTTCATCTTTCCTAAACTAGATTGTCATGATGGGATTTTTTTTCCGAACGAGTGAACAAACAGTGTTACAGGTTTGGGTTTGACTGGATGGGAATAAACCAAAAATTTTAGTTAAATTTCAAATAACATAATTTTCATAACCAAGTGTGATATCAGCATTAAAACAACATCAATTAAAAACTCATCGACGCTAACGTCGTGGCCCCCCGCAGCAGGTTGCTTCCCGCGGTAAGCAAATATTTGAGCGGCATACAACTATTGGAAATAAACTGTGTCTATACGCCAACAGCGGAGTGTAACTCGAGCTCTCTGCTTCTTGTATTGTTTGTGATAGTTTGAGTTTACGTTACGTTCAGGGGGCGATACACAAGATAAGGGCGATTCTCTATGAACATGTCGAGTATAATATTATGTTAACTTTGTATCATGTTTTTACGTTCGTCAAGAGCTTTTTTTTATACCACGTCGATGGCATACAGACATACAGCCCGCCTGATGGTCAGCGGTTAGGTTACCGTAGCTTTTGGACGCTTGCAACATCAGAGGCATATAGCGTGTTTCTAACCCTTGACTTTTGATTTGAGGCAATCAATTTTACCCAAGGCCTCCAGATTTTGATCAGCACAGTGAAACTGTTTGATGTCCCCAAGGAGTTCTAAAAAGCACTATTTACTGGCAAGACCAGAACTAGGTCGACCATAAAACAAAAGTTGCGGCTAAAATTACGGATTCACAGAAAGTTTATCACTCAACACACCTACATTACGTTTTTTATCCCCAAAGGGGTAGATAGAGGAGCATCATATTCACATTTTGCCAGCTACGGTCCCATGTGAGCGAACCTAATAATTAACCAGGCCAATTTCCAAACTCCGGACTGACACATTATTTTTTTATTTATATAGACTTGCTTTCTCCCACCCTCGTTGTATATCAATAAATTGTAGTATATGTGTTATTCCAGACTACAATCTATCTTAGTGCTAAATTTCATACAGAACCTTTCAGTCGTCTTCTTGTGATTACCTAAGTAACTTCCATATAATTATCTATGCCAGCTTTTGCATTATAACATGAGTAAGATGTAATCATTTCTTTGAAAATTTTGCGACAGAATAACCGATTACCGATTTTGCGCGACCCGGGAACCCAATCTTACGTAGCAGTTGTATCCATTCATGCTGTTCCACCGAGACTAGCCACTAATTACAGCCTCTGTACCTATGATAAACAGAAACATACGTTTCGTTTGTTCATTATGTTTGTGACAAAATACTTGGAAGAGAACTATCTAACACTCAATCAAGTTTTTATGAATTAATGATCTTGAATGGTTTTAGCATAGAAATTTTAAGAAAAAAATAGCTATGAATTATCGATTAGTTCTATGTTTACGATTTCTTTTTATCGAGCAAGTATTTAGTAACTAGATGAGTAGTTAGGTTTCTGCTTTAGTCAGCGCTAGAACATATGTTCAACTTTGCTTGTTTTGCGTTATGTCTAGATAATATCTAAGTGATAAATAGGCTCAAAACCCTTAATATTACTATAATTAATTAAGTTTAAATGTATATTCAAATCTAGTACGTGTGATATCACTAGACTAAGAAACGTTATTGACTTATCGACTCATTTTATGGCTATTGCTCACCCCTTGTACAGCCACCGTCACGTCTATAAGAGACGAGCTGAAAGATTATGGCAGGACGATTATTTTAGGATTACCGCCTTATAAGGGTCTTATGGGGTAATCAACTCCAAGCCGAGGTTATTGGGCTTCTATTTAAATTGAAGATTATCTTCGGCAATTTTATGGTGTATTTTGGTAAAAAGTTTGTTTGTGCGTTGGTATTTTTTTTTTAGGAATTTCATGACACTACTTACAATATTATTCTACTTTGCATTTTATTGGTTGTTTTATATTTTTAATTTGAAATAAAACTCCATCACTAGGTATATATTTTTTGTATGTTGAGGTACTGCCTAACTGCCTCGGTGGTGCAGCGGGAAGTGTATACGACTGCTGTGCAAGAGGACCCGGGTTCGATTCCCGGATCGGGTAAAAATTGTATTGGGTTTTTCTATCAGGAAATTCCAGTATTAGATTTTCCCTGAGTTTGGTAAACAAATGTTCCCGGTTGATGACTGTAGGCTCGGCCCCTATTTAATGGGACCAAACATAGCTGGCGAAATGTGGGTGTGATACACATCTGCCTAGCCCTTCGGGGAAAAAGGCGTGATGCTATGTATGTTGAGGTACTATACAAACCTTGAAGTCGTAGATACAAAACCTATTTGAATCTAGCCGCTAAGTATTTAATGGGTACACTTGATTTGTGCCATCAAAACAATAATAATATACCACACTGTAATAACTGGTAATATCCCAAATCTTTCTTTCTTTGTAAAAGTTGCGTAAATTGAACATCATGGATGATGTTTTAAGACCACCCCGTGGATACATTCGACATTTTCAGGCAATTATGTCAAATCATAGACTAAAAAAGTATATACCATCAACATTTCATAGTAACAGACCATGAAGAAAGAAGGAAAGAAAAAAATTTTATTGTATCCTCCACAAAACTTAAGCAAACGCACCGTACCTACTATATTTTGTCACATCACAAAATTTTTCTCATCAATGACTTAGTTATAAAATCCATCAACTGTCCACCTCTCTCCACTAGATACATTACTATTCTCTATAATGTAAGGGGCCCGATCCCATGGGCTTACAACTGCAGTATCAATCAGGCTGTCTGTCTATCATTAAGCGATATTTTCTCAGGCGCTGCGTTGACACGGAAAGATTCTCTACCAGTGATAGATATGTCGTTTAAGATAAATATTGTGTTGTCATTTGAAATTGTGTTAGTTTAAATTTATAACTGTAGTGTTTTTAATGTGTAAATAGTTTATATTGTATTTCTTATTTTAAGTTTGTGATTTTGAATCGGCCGTTTTGAATCAAGTATTAATTCTTTTCGTCTGTAGTCTTTGTTAAAAAAAGATGTTATTTTATTTTTTTTTTATTTATTTTTTATTTATAAACTTTATGCACATTTGTACATGGGCGGACTTAATGCCGTAGGCATTTTCTACCAGTCTACCTTGGGTGATGCAGAGTAGAGCAAAGTAGGTGCACAGTGATCAACCTATTAGAAAATAAAAAAAAAAATAAAAAGAGGAAAATACAAAAATAACATAAATATCACTACATAAAATTATAACTACATAGATAAAATGCAATGGATAAACTAAATATATAATATACATACATACATACCTTTTAAATATAATATATATATATATATATAAATATGTCTATTATAGTGTGAGGCGTGATAATTCCGTCGTTTTATCTGAGAGTAGAGCTCTGACTTTTTTCTTAAAAATGTACTTACTACAAGCCCCCCTGACATCGAGAGGAAGCGCGTTCCAAAGGACTATTGCTTGGACAACGAAAGAGGAGTGTATAAATCCAGAGGAATGGGAAGGACACTCAAGAAGAAGATTGTTTGTTGAGCGAAGGTTTCTGTCATGTGTAGAGCATAGATATTTGAATGAGGTGATTAAGTAAGAAGGGGGAGAAGGAGAATTAAGAATGGAAAAGAGTGTGGTGAGAGCACGCAAGCTTCGGCGTTGACGAATGGGTAACCAATGTAACTGGGAACGATGCGCAGACACGTGGTCATACTTACGAAGATTAAAAATGAATCGAATGCAGTTATTTAGAAGACGGTCATACTTATTGAGAAGATCTGCATTCAGGTCATAATAGCACACATCACCATAGTCAATTATAGGCAGGATTAAGGCTTGCACAAGCATTATTTTGGTTTTAGGTGGCAAAAAGTTTTTAAATCGATACAAGGCACGGAGGCTACCGGTTACCCTCTGGGACACATAAACCGCCTGGGCCTGCCAGTTGAGCACATCATCGATTTGTAGTCCTAGATCTTTAACAGATGAGCTAAAGGGAATAATCATATTATTAAAAAGAAGAGGTTGGAGTACGTTTGTGTCTAATCTGCACATCATGCGGTGACTACCTACAATGATTGCTTGACATTTATCAGGATTTACCGCTAACCCAAATCTGTCACACCAACTTTTTATTGAAGCCAGATCTTTGTTCAGTTCAGCAATGGCACCTGACACATTCGTCACGTTCACCTGACTGTAAAGCTGCAAGTCGTCGGCGTAAAGATGATACGAACAGTGAAGATCCTGGGTTAAGAGATTAATGAATATTGAAAAAAGTAATGGAGAAAGAATGCCCCCTTGAGGAACACCAGAGTCAAGTTCGCGCCAGCATGATGAGGAATCATCGACGCGAACCGACTGCTGCCGCCCCCGAAGATAAGTCGAGAACCATTCCAGTGCACCAGGCGATACCGCAAAATGGGAGAGAATCGAAAGCAGGATATCGTGACTGACGGTATTGAAGGCGTTCGAGAAGTCGACCAAAACCAACACTGTGACCTTGGTTTCCTCCATTCCCGCCCTAATATCGCCAGTCACTTTGAGGAGTGCGGAGGTGGTACTGTGACCTGGTCGAAACCCGGATTGTAAAGGACTCAAGAGATTATGCTCGTATACAAATCTAGAAAACTGCCTATGGACACAGGCCTCGAGCACCTTTGACAGGAAAGGGAGAATGGAGATAGGACGAAAATGATTAGGTAGAGAAGGATTTGGAACTTTAGGAAGCGGGATAATATAGGCCTTACGCCATAGAGTTGGGTAGAAGTTAGTATAGAGTGAAAAATTAATTACATGCGTAAGAGATGGAAGAAGATAGTCTAGTAAATAAATAATCATACGTCGGCTGATGTTGTCACAACCTACCGCATTAGACTTAATGGAAAGGACAATTTTCTTGACATCACCTAGTGCAACTGGAGAAAAGTAAAACGGGATAGTGTTAGGACGGGATAAGCCAGCGATGTATGCCTCAGTAGCACACTTGATTTGGTGATCTAACTGGGTAGTAGTGGAGAAATGCAGATTTATATCATCCAAATCAAGTGTCAAATGTGAGTCGATACCACGCTGTTTGCCAATACCTAGCGTTGCAAGAAACTTCCAGATATTGGCGGGGGAAGAAAAGTTGATATTGTCGGATATATGGCGGCGTTTAGCGTTACGTATCATTTGATTACACCGATTTCTTGCAGCTTTGTAAAGCGCCCAGTTCTCATCGGACCGATCTCTTTTATACCTATTGAATGCCCGATTCCTGCGCCTCATTGCCATTCGAATGCCTTGCGACATCCAAGGAGCAGGCGGGCGCTTTAATTTGATGGCTCTAACAGGAGCATGTCTGTCATACAAACCGAGAACAACATCATTAAACACCCTAACCTTCTCATCGACGGTTGAGGCCTCCATCAAAGGATCCCAATTAATTTCCGAGGCCTCCTTGTGCAACATGTCGATATTCATGCGTTTAAAACAACGCCTGTGCAGAACCTTAGGTTGGGATTTAGGAGGTTTCAGTCTGTAAGAGAGATAGATATAATCATGATGGGAAAAACCAGGAGCAGGATATTGGCCATGGGAGTGGACTAAAGAGGGGACAGAAGTAACGATAAGGTCTAGCCATGTATCAGACCCTTGCATATTGTGGTGAGTCGCTTGTAAGGGCAGAATTTTAAGACTTGCTGACTCAATAGACCGAAGAAGTTTACGGGTGCGTGAAGAATTGTAGGAAAGGAGGTCTGTGTTGAAATCACCCATGATGATGTGGTGTGCGTATTCTGACCCTAAAGATTCCAGAATCAAATCGAGACTGGAGAAATAGTCGACATTGGGAGGACAGTATACTACCCCGATGACAGTTTTAATCCCTTTGACAGAAACTTCGAGGAAAAGAAATTCGGCTGAGGCAGAAGGACTGGATGAAGAGGAAGCTATGACTTTATAAGGTAAAGAGCTGTGAAGATATATAGCTACCCCACCACCCCGCCTATGAGCCCTGTCATTCCGAATGAGTATAAAGCCGGGAAGGGAGTAAGATGTTGATAGAAGATTAGGTTTTAGCCAACTCTCAGATATCAGGATGGCCTGAGTGTCAGTACCACTAAATGTATCAAGTAGCTCACTGTGATGACTTGGTAAACTTTGTGCGTTTATGTGGCAGACATTCAGCATACTACGAGTAGTATGATCAAATGTCCGCCGCACAAACTCACCAAGTGTTTCAGATGACGAGGTTACACTATCATCACTTTCAACGTCGGACTCAATTATTGAACTATGTGCTGAATAGAAGGAATCATTGCTATCAGAAGACATAAAATAAATAAAATAATTTTAAATAAATAATATACCTAGATATAAGTAATATATAAAAAAAAAATATATATAAATAAGTTATTTTATGTGTACACACTCCATCTAAGGAAGTGCTTCAATCTCTGCACCACCCGCCAGCAGACTCACAAAGTAAGCTTAAAAAAATGAAAACAAAAACGTTGACAAAAGAGAATGAGAATAATACACACCATTATTATTAAATGTAACATAATGAGTTATAAAACTGAGGAACATAAATAAGTAAAAACATGCAGACGAAAAGCCGAAAGACACCAACGTGGCACGAACAAAACGTAACAATAAACTAGACGTAACCATAAACTATTTTATAATAAAATTATTTCTGAACGTACTTTAGTTTTGACAGATTTGATTAGAGGAGACGTCAAAGTCAAAAACAATATTGATCTGGAATTTAGATCATTGAATTTTACTTTGTTTTTCTAAAAAAAAAACTAATATGTTATTTAATAAGAGGGTAGGTGTTATAACAAGTAAAATTAAAAGTTCGTTCAATAGTTACGTCAGTCTAACATGAAAATTGGGTTCGGCAACATTAGTATATAAAAAAAAAAGATGTTAAACTTTCATGTTCCTATTGTTGGTATTACCCGATGCACCCGCGGACTTAGAGCTAGCCGACAAGGCACACGTCGCCTTAGGGAACTTCACTAACAGTGAACTACATTCCTCCATCGTCGTGATTTTGTGGCGACTACCATCCGGCACTTTAATTACAATAACGCCGTCTTGCGTCCAGCAGGCTCGCATCCCAAAATGTTGCCGAGCTTTAGTAAATACAGTCTGCCGTGTCCTTGTCAGGAACTCTCTTACTGATACCGTAGAGCCCTTCAGAGAAGCCTTTGCTCGCCAAACAGCAGTTCTGGTGTCGAGTCTTGTGAACCGTACCAGTATGGGTCGATGATGCTCGCCACCGGGGTTTCCAATCCTATGACACGTCGCTATGTCAGGCAATGACAGCTCCTTTAATTTGAGCTTTTCATGCACTGTCTTGAGAATAGAAGCCGAGCAATCCTCCTTGGCAGCTTCAGGCACACCCAAGAAGATAAGGCATTTCCTGCGGTGCCTGGTCTCGAGCACATCCGTGGACTTATGGCATTCCTGGATTTGTTTCCGGAGTAAACCAAGTATTCCAAAAATTAACTCACGGAATGTACGGAATTCTTCACCAACCTTGGCCACGGTGTCTTTTGCTGGAGCCCCGCTTGAAAATTGTGACTCAAGTTCAGTCATCCTTTGGTTGAGCTGCGACATCCAGCCCTCGAGGGTGCGTTGTGTTGACTCAATGTTATCTAGTTGAGACATAGTGTGTTGATGGTGCAAAACTTACAATGTGTAGTGCTGGCAGGTGGTTCAATGTTGAAACTTACTTCAAGTGTCTCATAAGTGTTTGAATATTGTAAGTACTATAGTATTGTACTATTACTAGATATTTGGAGAGAGTAAACTTTTGAAAAATCTTATATATTTAATTTAAATTTAAAAATATGTTAAGCAATGTGTGTTCACTTTATGACACCTACCCACCTTGAGTTTACCACAGTGTAAAAAAATTCCATAATAATATATGATCTTAGTAATTAATGTAATCTTAGTAAAAAAGTTATGTGTTGCATTTTTCTTATGCTTTTTATGGATTAGTTAAAAAATGTTTAGTGTTCAGTAGGTTAATATCTTTTTCTTAAAAGCCTTGCTACATGGTTACAAACCTGCCTTCCACAGAGGTGCCCTTGGTGGATTCCAACGGTACAAGCCGGCTGTTGTAAACCAAATTTCATACAAACTACGCGGATGGCAACTAAGCTCCCACCAAGGTCACTCTGTTGGAACGCAAGTTTATAACCGTGTAGAACGGCTATTAATATGAGAAAAGACGTGTAACTAATCACAGTTGGATGTTGAGAATGTTTATTATTTAATTTATTTTAATTTTCATAAATCCATAATACTACCTACCCCAAATTCATGTGTTCAGAAGAGATGACATTTTCCAACAAAAAGTTAGATATAGTAACAAATATAGTGGTGTACTCTATTCAACTGCGAATTTCTCGGGAACATGTTCCTATGTTACGACATTAAAACTTTCACCCTCATAATCAAAATTGTTTCCACAAAAACCGAACACAAAACAATGGGAAAACTTGTTTCTTGGCTATAAATATTAGGTATTCTGTTCAACAAAGTTAAATTAGATTACAATACTACCCACGCCGCCGCCGCCGCCGCCGCCGCCGCCGCCGCCGCCGCCGCCTCGCTGTTCGTATTGGTCAAATTGAAATTAACAAACATCCCATACGTTAGGTTGCGGCTTCATTGTACATTGCTTGTGTAGCACGAGGTGTAACAACGGTCTAGTATGTAGTACGCAATGTATTAACGTGCAAGTAATTGGATCTCAATTTGTAGACACGTGTGAGAGTTTACTATTTACTTTATATTGTTTGGTGCAAATTGGAAACGTAAAGCGATATATAATGGCCATTATGCCATTCTGTTTGTATTTAGGTAATTATGTTAGAATTTAGATGATTTCAAAGACTAACAACAATCTTAATAGAACAGACTGAAGATATATGCATGTACGTGGCTAAAGATATATGCTTAAGATCTGTTTCGGAATTACTAAGTTGACAAAACTAAAATATTCTAGGCAAACAAAATTAACCTTACTCCTTCCTTTTCTCGTTATGTTTTTGCAAATTCATTCCACTCATGCTACATGCAAGCATACTAGCGAGGCACAGTGACCGTAAAAAACTTCAAACTTGTCTAAGAACAAAAGTTTTGTTTACTTTATACAAGCTAGTTATCCGAGAGCCGTCGTAAACTGAACTTTAGCCTGAGATAAACTTCAGCTAGATATAACTCTGCAGTGCCGCAATAACTCAAAAATCAGTAGCCAATAAGTCTTGTCGTGAGTGGCTAGAACAATGCTTGGATAACTAGCTGTGCCCCCAGGATCTGCCCATAAATCGGTTATAGCACGCCTCTGGCTGCGATTCACCGAAAGTACTGCGGCACGCCCCTTGTTCCAAAACTCTCCACTAGGTGGCGTTATAGTTCAAATGGTTGTCATTACAAAAGAGCTGAATTGACTAGTCTGAAAGGATTCAATGGCTCTATCATAGACCGTTTCAGTCATTTAACTTAATGTCTACGTACTTGGAAAAAATATCTTGGATCTTTTTCGGTTTAAGGTTTTTTTGTGACATCGTTGAAAAGATTCCAAGTTAAATGTTTTTATGTGAAATTGGCACTAAAACTACTACTAGACAAAAATATAGTATTAGACAGATATAACGTCTAACCATTTAAACAGTGTTACTTAACAGAATCTATGTTATGTTTCTCATAATTATGTGTGAGTGATTATATAACTTCCGGCTACGTCAAGCTACTTTTCTTTTACATGTGTGTGTTCACACACTTTTTATGTCGTATGCATTTGACAGTCTTGTTCTTGTCGATAAACTGGAAAAATCGTCATGTTCGGTCAGATTTTACCAAAAAACAAAAATTAAAAATACGCAACTTAGCATTGTATTAAAACTGTTTTCATTTTCAAATTCAACATAATATTCTCTAATTTTCTAAATTGTATTACCGAGGTAAAAAAAGATTTAAACATTATGAAATGGATTATATTAGATAATTAGATAAATATACATGCTTTTTTTAGAATTTGCTGTTAAATCAATCTTACTAAACACAAACAGGACAAACAGTACTATGAGTGTTGTCTCGAGAAATCGATGTTTCATAGAGGGCGCGGAAGCGATATCACGCATCATAAATCTACGCCGCGCCGCGTCGTTCGACTAGCCAATGAATAAATTGTACACAGCGCATTGTAAACTTAGTCGAGTGTACGCCACGTGAAGAATGGTGTTTGTTAATACCCGCCCCGTGGTTCAAGTCTCAATTTTCATTGAATTATAGTGGAAGCATTATTTTATGGTGCAGCGTTGATGGAGAAGTGTAGTAGAAATAAGTACATGAGTAAATTAAATAGAGTCTTTAGTTGTAGCTCACATCTAATGGTCTTGCCGTTATACTACAAGCGGATTTACTACTAATTTATATAATATAATATATATCAGTAGCTAATAGACCTGGCAACAAAGTAATTCCCTACCATGATGACAGAAAGCCGGAAATAACGGATGACATGTAGCAGCTAAAGTAAGCCTACCACAAAACATAATTCTGATACGCCTGATAAAAAACTTTAAAACGATGCTGGTTCCAAAGATAGACAGCGATCCAACTTATTAAATCTGTTTCATGTTAGGCACTCTAAAAAGGCTGCAAAGTACATACTAAATATAAAAAGACTACAATTAGGTACGATACCAATAATAAAAGTCAAACATCTCCATCCAAGCACTCAAATCACGATAATCCCTTTAATATTCCTCTTACCGTCCCTTGAGACTGAAAAAGAGTAACTTAATGTTTGCTCCGAAGCATTTTGGCTAATGCACTTGGCGAGAGTGCGCAATGTGCGCATATTTGATCGACTTCACGTTGAGATGTTTGTGCAAACTGTGAACGTTTATGGAAAAATACACGCTCAGTATTTGTTAGTCATTACTTTAGGTGCGAGAAACATACTAGGACTTTTTTACGGCTTTTTAGTATCTTGACTGTGGAAATATTAGATCTTTTTACTTTATATAAATTGAATAACCTTTTTATCCAGCAGTAATACGGTCCGTGTTTAAGGCACTTTACGGCAGGAGTCTGACCTCAATTAGATATTTTATTTTTAGCAAAATCCAATACATTAACGATTATTTTCGGTTCAGCTGTAAGTATTAAAAATTAATTATTTATAAATTAAATGGTGTAATTATTTATAATAATATCAAAATAGCAAACTGCGAAGTTGAAAGGCCCCAATTAGGTTTAATTATCAACCGATTAAATATGATTTATATTTAATATTACTTTTCCAACTTTTAAAAGAAATTGATATCAAACAAAATTCGATAAACAGTAATTATTTCCTACAGTCCCAATAAAAAAAGGTTGAATACTCTATAAATTATAGTCCCTTTAAGACAACCAACATCAAAGCATTCTTGAACAATTGACGCTAATTCAATATTGATTACTTCCAAACTTTCAAATCAACTGATACTTTGTTAAGACTCGTTTATTAAAAATGCCGCCACTTTGAGAGGGTTATGTCACCCTTCGTCCAATTAATTTGGTCATGAAGTTGGTTTATAATTGACAGGCTAAAAGCCTCTGCAAATTATTGAGAGATTGGCAATCGTTAGGAACGATCATCAAAAAAATATAATTACAAACATTAAAGCCACGACACTAGTCTGAGATTTATAGCCAACAATAAAACTGTTATGTTTTAATAGTAAATTAATAATTTAATTGATGTCTCATTTAACAAGATCTAAGACAACTGGGGCCAGTGCACATTATTATCAGGTAATTAGATACTCGTACTTTTGTCATTATGACGGGCCCCCCAAACACAGACCCACTGCCTAGAAGGTCAAATTTTCTTCAGTAGTTTTTGAAAATAATTAGTTTATTTCAATCAATTAATTCATAGACACACACATCGACATTATTTACAGACACAAATGCTAGCAAGACATCTATTCTATAAAATATCTACAAAACCTTTATTCACTAAAGACAAGAAAAGGGAAAAGTTCTCTAACTTCTACACAAAAAACTACTTCCGCAATTTATTTAATTCGCTAGTCTCAGTACTTTATACAGTAAATGTATCTATAACAGACATTAATTGAGTCAGTAAATCACAGGGTGCATTCATTGGCGCTTTTGTATGTAGACGGGGTGTATTGTACAATGGGGAGCGGGCAATGGATCGTGGGCCCGGAGTACTTCCGCCATGATTTATGACAGCAGAGCTTCGATACAGGCTTATCCCCTAATGGACTGTAGGAAGTAAAGGTGCTCCTTCAACTATTCCATTGATAATATTTCGATGTTATTTGTAAAAGTTAGGGATTCGTGATAAAGTTCTAGATCGAAATATTTGCCTTTAAAATGTACTGTATCATAGAAGCGAAGAAGCATAGTTACAATAAAATTATTGTAAAAAAAAATGTGTGTCTAAAATTAACCAATTTCAGAAATTGTAAGAACATTGGACAATAACCGATTTTCAAAATCGCAGAAAAAAACAAAACAAAGGCAATAATAAAATATTATACAAAAACGTAAAGAATATTTTTAATACATCAAAATGCAAATAGAGTAGTTTTTTTTCTATTCCTGAAAAAAAAGAATTGAGTTGTGCTACTCTTTATCTAGGTGTGCGACATGACATTTCATTTTACGTGAAAGAGTAACAAACATCCAAACATCCGTCCACACAAACTGTCGCACTTCTATTATGAGTACGATGTTCTGGGTAAAGAACAAAGTAACGAAATCCCCCCTATAACAAATAAAACAAGTCAAACAGATCTAACGTAATAAAGACAAACTAAAGCAAAATATTTACAAAATAGGACGGCAGTAAGATATCCCGACGCGTAATATTTGAGGCAATATAGCCAACATTCAAATATGAGAGATCAACATAACTCCGCATAAAAGCGTGTCTGAGTAAATTGAACGGCAAAATGTACGATACTAGCGCAAAACTACTATATATAGTGTTACCATATATAACCATTTATTTGTATTGGAAAATATGAGTTGGATGTGGCCATCGTGTGGCCTTGGCTCAGTCACATGCTTTGTTAATGCATCAGAAGTTCTCTTAGGAAATACACATTGAAATTACGCAGTGGCACCAAGTTGTTGTTTGAAGAGATCTTAATATGAGACAGTTACTTTATAACTTAATTGAATAAATAAGATTTCATTTCATTGAAGAGATCAAATTATGGAACATTTTTTAAAAGCATTCAACATTATGACCAGCTACTTAGAGAGTTAATATGAATTATAAAACCAGGATTTTTTGGGTCTCGTACACTAACGGTCAACTGATAGCTGCCTGTGAGGGCTTAGATAGTACATCAAACAAGTTCAAAATTTGGAATAAATTATGGATCGTTTTAGTAATGTAAGATGACCAAGTTCGGAATTGGCTGAGGGTCAAAACTTTGTCCACAATTTCGAATTTTGATTCATAGGTCTAGTAATGGTAGTCAAATAACAATTTGACTTCTAGAAGCTGCCAATCTCAGAAATCCATTTTGAAAATTCATGTATATTCGAAATATTATTGGAAATGAAAATGTGTGTTTACCCTTACATAGAAATATTTTTATTTCGTCCACAAACATTATATGAATGGTTTTGTTTGGCTACAGCTATTTGCAATCTGATTTGACCTCTAATAAAATAATATAGTTAGGTAATATAGTTTCGTGAGTATATTGTTATGTTTTGTATAAATATATATGTATTCATTGGTTTGTTTAGTACATACAATTATATATTTATTTCCGTAAGTGATATTGTATTATATTTAACAGGAGAAGATTTCTTGATGTATTTTTCAAAGGCACAATGTGATTTTCGCCGATAGTCAATTTAATTTCATTTGGACCACATACATGATACTTATGAACGTCATTTAAAGCCAAAGGTGTTAATAATGAAAATTTGGCTAAGCCATCCTGAAATTGAATAACCCAACTTACTTACAAGCTTATTGCTTGCATGCAACAAACATGAATAAAATAAAATAAAATAAATCAGCTGTTACTGAAAACATATCATACTATAAGGCATCTTATAAACGATTTTAGTTAGTTAAATAAGCTCTAATCTTTGCTCTCGTGTTGTGAAATTTTGCCCTAAAAACGATCAACCGGAAAAGTTGTAATATTTATTTATTTATTTATTTCAACTTACATCTATCATTACAGGTCATAACCTAATTCGATAGTGTGCTAAATAATAATAGTATTTTATCTATTTAACTTTTTGTAACAAATTACAAATAATGCATTCCTTGTAAATTCACTCAGAGAACAATATAAAAGATCTGTTTGACTGTCAATGAGGTTGAGCGTGCGGAGTGCGCGAGTCAGCGGCGCCTCGTTCAGTGAGTTGGTACGAGCACGTGGCTCCACAAACAGATTGGGCTTCCGTCTTCGTCACACATATTTATCTGGAACATCTAGGTTCAGCTGCTCCAGAATATCCGCATTATGCACCTTGCCTCTTAAAATTTTAAATAAATATGAAACAAGGGCAAGCTCTCTTCTAACCCTAAGTTCATTGTATCCAACCATACCTAATATAAATAATAATAATAATAATATTATTATAAAAATAAGGTTACTAAAATAAATAAGGTTGGATACATCAACGGATAAAACGGATACACCCCATAGTACCTCATATATATATGTATATCTTACAAATTTATTTTGTACCCGCTCCAGCATGAGACTATACTTATATTATTCATTATTATTATACTTATATTTGTTCAGATTAAAAAATATTTAAGGTGAGGACCTACCTATGTATATTACTTAACCAAGGTATGCAACCATTCCGTAATATCAGCAGCTTTGATGTAACATAAACACCAATTGTTTCATTTCTATGATCTGTTTAGTTACACCCCGCGGGTTATTATGTCGGGTAACATTGGATTCAAAGCGCCGGATATTGCCAACTTCACGGCGACATAGCTCGGTAAATTAAAAAAATATATTTATATAAGCAAAATAGGTTATGAGTAGAAGATCAGTAGCGGTCTTTAATAAGGGTTGGGCCCCATCTAGCATTACGGACTCACGCTTTGATATGTTTCTAACCCTTTTCTTAGAACTGGAACAGTCATTTACTACAGCTATAAACGTCAGCGCAAATGCGGCCGCACGCGGTGGAATCGAAATATGGATACAATACACCTCTGCCTATTTCTTCAGAGAAAAACGCTTGATGATATAATATATTAGGTTACTAATTTTCATTTTAAAATAAAATATTGGTTTGTGCGTCAAAATATTCCTCAACATTAGATTCACTGCCCAGTACATCGCTATGAAAACTATATTTATATAACACTCTATGAACTAATCTGAGTCGCCGGTCACGTAGCCATGTATACATACAAAATAAATGTTATATATGTGTTTTAATAATATTTCTGTATTGTACCTAGCTGTTTGTTGTAACGTGCAATATGCTGTAGACAATAGTCGACGCCACGTGCGTTCTAACGCTAAACTTATGATGTTTTTAGTTCTCAGCATTTTGTTATGAAATTTGCCTGCAAGCAAAACTTTAAACCCCAATTTGACAACGTATAATTGAAAGTTGTAAACCAGGCTTCAAATCCAAAATTTAATCTATTTATCCAAATCTTGACATATTTTTATCTGACACTAGCTGTTGTCCAGAACTTCGCTCCTGTGAATCTTCATTTGGTCACTACTCATCTATAACATCACGCTACGACCATATAGCCTGCCTCAATAGATGTTCTAATCCCAGAAGGTACGGGTTCGAATTTAAAAAGTATTTTAGTGTTAGATACTCGCATAATAAAAGATTGTTTAATTCGAACCAGTATTTCCTGAGATAAAAACGTTTTACTAAACAAAAAAAAAACTATTGAACTGATAGGTGGGTGTAATAATTGTTATTTTAGCTTTATTGACTTAGCCACGGAAATCGGCCAAAAGTCACTCTACTTTTACTTTGCCCAGGAACCACACCACTTAATTTCACCCATTTTCACTAGAAGATATGTATTTATCGTAACGTAGAATTATAGTAGCTTCGAGTCTTAGTTACGTTTCAGTGTAAAATCAGTCTCGTTAAGCCTTTTACTAAACATTTTTTGCAAACTTATTTCCAAGTTAAATTGATCGTACTTTATGTAAATTACTTTCAAATTTCGTTTGAAATATTTCGCTGACAATTTTTTCGTCGCTTCGAGATTTTATTATATTCTTAATAACTTTGTACTCCTTCAGATATAAAAAGAACGTTGCAATTTGTCTTTCATTATAGAAACGTAAATAAATACAGTTCAAATCCATCAATTCTCTGAACCACAACAAAGTTAAAAATGTCAGAAATTGGAAAAATATAATTTGAATTTCAAATTTTCTGAATGTGTAATACGCAATCTTTATACTAAAATTATACTGAAATCATTTTTATTAAATTCAATTAGGGATATTTTTGGGACTTGCAAATGTTTTAGAATGAAATATCAAGATTTTGCTCACAAAAATCAAATGGCCGCTCTCCACAGTGGGCCGACATGGATGATTACAAAATTACAGGTGATGAAGATGAAAAGGCTCTATATGCAACCTTGTAGCCTTGACCACATCACTAAATTAGGACGTTGTCAACCTCCCTCCCAAATGGTGTGGTATAGTGACGACGTGATGGGCTTCACGGCACCGGCAAATTCACCGTGATACGATACGTCGAACGCCATACGTCATTGGCATCAGTGCACGGCTCAATAGGATTCTGATTATTAATAGGTATCACTTTTTGAGGAATATACTTGATACTTGTCAAGACAATAGATGATTTGTGGCATTTATATTTATGACACGGTAAGATAAATTTGTTGCACGTCGACTTCGTGTTGTGGACAAAGCCTTTGACGTGCATATTGTTAGTTCTATTGGTTCTTCAGGGTTCTATTTAGAATACATCTCCTCTCGTTCATGGCCTTATCAGAATAAAATATAATGGTCTAGCGGGATCGTATTTGTAAAGAGATGCTCAACGTAAGTACTATCGTACATACGTGTTAATAGTACATCAAACAGTCTTTGTTTTCTGAATAAATAATAGTATTAAAATAAGTCCTTCCGACATTATTCTACAGCATGATGTATTCTAAAATGTTCCTTTCAATAACCCTAATATTTGAATCCCAAATCTGGCTAGCAACATGTCAAACGCAATATGTGGGCCATAAGTGAACCGTTTATATTTAGTACAACGATGTCCGGGGTTCGACTCCGCGTCAGAATATTAATAATGTTGGAGTGACGGCAACGAGCGTCATTTATCATAAACCCTCTTATTATTCCGTTAGAAAAAAGTTCCCTAAATTGTATGTATTATAAAATTACTCTGTAAAAACGCTTGAGTAATGCATGTACATATAAAATCCGATTAACTAAATGTTAATACATTTATCTAATAGGATTTTAAAATAATAATTCTCTATATAAAATACAATGGTATTTTGAAAACTGGTACCTACTTGGTTATTAAAATTTGCTCGCGCCACCTCGTACAATATACCAACATTGTCGGCATATATAATATTTTTCGTATTTATATTTCTATACAAGTTAAGACCATGATTCCAACTAACTAATAAAGTTTGTCTCGCAAACTCGCAATAAAGAGCAAAGCTGATATCACCATTACTAACAATTTGTTCGCGACACTTGTATATATTTGTGTGTCGTGTTACATATACTGTTGCCTCCCCCTCCCCACTCTAGAGAGGCGTCATACAAGTGACTTTTTATATTCTGCCCCGCGTCAGTGACCCCCTACAACCGGAGATGAGGAGTTAGGGACCGTTTACATGACGTTGTGGTTATTTAATAATTTGCAATACTTAGGAAATACTTTTTGATTTTAAAAAGCAAAAATTTACCTTTTTTTAGGACAACATTACAAATTATTCTATATATTATAACAATTTTTATTAGTTTGACAAATCTATAATTACTCGTGGTTTTCTTATTCTTTTTATACCACAATCGTGACAAATATGGTTGTGTAGTAACCTATAGACGCCTGCAACTCCAGCAGGGCGTAGCAAAAACCGTGGATTCTCCACGTGACACACAAAAACACACGTTCGAGATAAATTGCAGCCAATGTCACTATCCAATTAATGTGATAAAAAAGTATGATACATAAGATTACGACGTGAAAGAACCTTCAAGAAACCCACTTTCTCATTTATTATAATATATTAACATTCATAGTTGACATGCAGATAACACTCCTTCTACAATAAACACCATACAATTTGTTTCACTGTATTGTAATTTTATAAATATCCCAGGCGTCTAGAGTCCTCGACGCGGACGTAGAAAAGAGAAGAACACATGCAGATAATGGGATTTCACATCCAAGCGAACATTGTTCACAATTACTCCGCAGGGATTTGTAACGCTGTGAAAATAATTTGACAGTGAATGTGTACCGTTTTATTTTGATATGATGTTGTTAAGCGACATGAGTGAGGTCTGCTTGTGCTAACCTAAATGTATTTTTGTTGAATATTCTCTAAATAAAGATAGGAACACATTGACAAAGAAATTTCTATTCAAAATGATTGAGGTGGACACGCAATTCGTATAGATACAATCCTGGTTACAAGTTTTAATCTAACTTAATGTATTTGGTATATCTGTACATTTTTACTTATCAGCCTGTCTGTGTCTCATTGAAGTAGATTACATTACGCTAATATATCCTAATTAAACATTTGGCTTTCTGTACTACATAGATATTCAGAAGTATTATGACTTGACGTTGGTTGATGGTTGCTAAAACTTACAGAAGTCACATTAATAGCTATGTGAAGATGCTAAACACTAGCTGTTCCAGAGAACTTTTCCGGAATCTCGACATTCGACAGTAAAATTATGGTTTTAAAATATGGTTGCTATTATTTTCAAATTCTTAAAGGCGATACGGAACCGGATTCCTAGTTGGCCTTCAGATACAGTTCTTGTATAGGGTGAGCCTTACTATAGTAGCCTTTACACAAATACAGTTCTTCTTTCAGCAAAGATTTGAAATTAGTTATATTTCCAACTTACTTAGGTTACGTCTCATTTGTCAAACAGAGCCTGTGGCTGAGACAAATCACTGTAATTACTAGATCGCTTATCTTGAATGATTGCTAAGTTATTGCTCATCTTGATAACGCTAGCCTCGTATGAACAAGATAGATCTTCGTCTATTACTGACGAATAGGTGACTTTGTGTAATTTCAAGTAAATCTAGTCTGCAATTTTAAATTGATCAGTTCATTAACATGTAGGTTACTAAACGTTGTTTTTAAATACTTTGGGTGTGCTACATTCTCACTTTAGTTTAATTTTATTTAAGTAATTATCATAGGTAGGTATCACTGTAACAATATCTTTAATTTTTTTTTTTTTTTTTTTCTACAGTAACTGTCAACGACGAATGATGATGATTAAAATTATAAAAATAATTGTTTATCTCACTGGGAAATGTTAAACAGTATCAATACTAAGTATAAATAAACTAGCAGTTTTTGTATTGCCTCACTGGCATGCTTCGAAGCAGCATAACTGAGTCAGCACGCGCGGGGAGTAATACCCTCCCACTGAATTATCAACGACAAGTAGCAGTACATTATAATTACAGTTGCGTTTCGTCTGATGAATGGGAGCGCTGAAGACCCAATTACTCCACCCAAACCCCTTTCCGATTGTAATAGTTAACCTCTTCCTTATTATTTTAGATAAAAACTAAAATATATCATTCTTGAATTATATTGACAAAAGCAGATGTGAAGTCCCCTCAAGCTACAGAAATATATCCATATAAAACACCGGTGAATCGGTTCACGAACAATTTGAGCCGCTTTTGAGGCGAGTCGTCGCCGCGCGCTCGATGGTGCGTCAAATAACATAAATATTGTGACTCAAATGTTACCACTAACTTGAATTACTCGTGCAAATATTGTGTACTTATATGTTTCAAGTATTTTCTGATAGGACGGTTATTTCATTGATATCTTTAGACTTCTGCCTCACTGATTGCCTCGGTGGTTTAAAGACGCAGTTGCTGGTTTTAGAGTTCGTGGCTTCGATTTCCAGATCGGTTCAAAATTGTATTGAGTTTTCTGTTATGATGTCTCATATTTTCCAGTTAATGGCAATAGCTTCGTCCCCTATTATAAACATAGACTATTTATTAGCCAGATGTGTGAAAATATTTTTTTTTTTAGAATTTCATACGAAATTCATAATATATCCTTTGCTGCGGTACGTAGGTACGAATACAAGCGATATTTCAGCAGCGACTATAAAAATGCCAAACAACAATCCGTTGAAAAATGTAGTCTGAAATTTACATTTGAATGATCGGTCGGTTTATTGTACGGGTCATATAACTGACGGATAGTAACTCGCATTACCTCAAAGTTACAGTAAAATGGATTCTATATGTATAATGAGGGAAATCGATGTTATTGTCAGTTTATTTAATGATAATAAATGTATCATCATCAATAAAATTTTTATGACAAGAATTTGATACGACTATGTATATCGGGTTCTATTTTGTGATACATTATATAAGAGACTAAGCACTAAAACTAACTTTCATTACTGGCAGATAAACGTCTGATAAACCATACATGTCTTGATAGATACCTATAGGTACTCAGACACTGTAGCGCCTAGTGAGAGTGCCTACCTATAATCACAAGTTATTGTTAGATAATACTAATTGTTTATCCGGCAAGTAATCTGAAGCTTAAAGTTTTTTTATCACAAAAGCCAGAATTGTAAATGAACAGTTCTACAGCGACAATTAAAAAAAAATAACAGCTGGCATTCACAAAACTCTTCCACATGACGAGTTTGATATGTAAAATCAAAAATATCCGCATTTTAGTTTTAAATCCGATGCGTTTTGCCGCAGTGTGCCACGTCGCGTCGTGCCTCGTCGCGGCCTATCGGTTAAATCCGCTGAAACGTACTCCAACAATAAAACAATTGATTTAATTGATAGACAGTGGAGAATAATGTACAATCACATATTATAATGGGGATAAGGCCTATTCACACAATAGTTTAGGTACACTGTGTAAACATTGTAGGACCTTTTCAGCTTGTTTTTGAAACAGATAATGAATAGTAGATTATTTAAAATTTAATGTGAATAAATAAGTAGGTATTTCAATTATTTTAAATCGAGGTGTTGTTTTACTAACAACTTTTACTGTTTTTCTATACAATTCTGAGTAACTTTTCTTATAATGTTTGTGGTACTTATAGTCTATAGGTACTTGTCATTAATTATTTACATACAATATCACGAAAGGTATACTCCAAGCATCCAAACAAGTAAATAAATTAACACATACAACACTAATGTTCAAACAATTACCAGAATAGGTTTTTTAAGGGTCGGCAACGAGCTCCTGATGCCTCTGGTGTTGCAAGCGTCCATAGGCTACGGTAACCACTTACTATCAGGCAGGCTGTCCGCCAGTTTACCACCTTTGTGGTATAAAACACAGACATTTAATTTTTCCGGAAACTTAATTTACGTTACCTGTAAAGCTACTCGAAGTAAATTCACAGAATAATAAACCGCTAATGCCCGCGATAGCTACTAAGTTAAGAGGCTCGTCTATGAACGAGTTGCCAACTTGCCACATAAAGTTAACAGTAGGCTTTTAGCATTACTAGGTATTACATTTTATGGCATTTGTTGTTAGTGTACCGTGTCATAGAAAAATGTCGATACGCATTGCGGGTGGCAGTTCCGAATGTAACTAGTGAGGAAAATGCACAGTTAATTAAATGATTTTGGACTTTACCTGTAATTAATTACATTCATTATATTGCAGTCACCTTACCTGAAAGCAAAAAGAATTAAACAAATAAGTACATAAACAATAATTTAAGGAAAGTCTGAAAGAAAGATATCTTATTATATATCACAATCGTATTGAAATCGAACTATTGAACGTTCTAAAAAACGATGCGCAATTTCATACGATGTTAGATTATTCGAAATATTTTGTCTAAATATTGAAACAAATATTCAAATAAGAGAAACAGAAACGTTTAAATGTGTGTGTGTCATTTGTAAGTACCTATTTATTCCTGTAGTAAGTCTATTTACCTGTGTTATGAATCTGGCTAGATTCTAAATCATTGATAATTTATAGGTTAAATTTAAATATCAATTATTGTATAGCTATTATAGCTAATTACTATAAATGGCAATTACTGAAATAAATAGTATTTAATTGTTGTCAACAAATTGAAATCTTCAAAAAGTCTTAAAGTCTTCTTTTAAAGTCTCCGTTTTATAACTGTCATTAGAATTTCTGATTGATCATTTTAGAAATTCTATAATTATTGTATTGTTAATTTAACTACTAATACTTTAAATATTTTAAGAATAGAAGTATTGTTTCCTGTTACTAAGTTTGTAATGTATCAATCGTTTGACTTATGTCAGTACAATTTAAGGTATAAAAGACAAACACAGAGAGTGTTCGAACACTTCTTGTTTGGCTGCCGACGGGATCACATCAATTCAGAGTTAAGTACCTCTCTTGTCACTTTTTCTTTAAAATTGTAATAATATTATTAGTTAGGAATTGTTGAACATGTTCTAATAATTGTTGATAATATTATAAATTAATATCCATAATATCATAATTAATTACATTAAGTTTTAAGGTTGGTTGTTATATCTAAATAAAGTATTATGATAAGTATGTGTTTGTTAAGATGATAATTATTCATATTACTATGTAGCTGGATATTAAAATTCATAATATGATTTTGATAATTTCTGATATATTTATTTATGACCTACCTTGACCTATTGGTTATATTATAACCTATTGTTAGGGGTATACATTACCTCTTGTTTCAGTGTGTAATATGATGAACCTGTTGTATTAAAATAAACAGTACAATGTTCTTCGTGGTTTCCTTTTCATATCATCACTGATAAATTACTATAAATTTCATTTAGTTTACTCAAAGTAATAATAGTACTTGATTATATTTTATTATTATTATACTATTTCTTGACACGCAATTTCATACGAAAATTTCGAATGAGTTTTATGGTAGAACATAATTCACATATTTAGGGAAGCGGATAGATATATCTGTTCGTATACGACACAACGAATGGTGATAAGGATAACCGCAGCAGGAATGATCGTCATCCAATTTGGGGCAACTCCTGCTCCATTGAGGCGCACACGAGCGGAAACCTTCATCTATAATAATATTAAATATAATATATTTTTGACGAGCTGAAAACGGAGCACGATAATATTTGAACCTTTGTATGTGCGAGGTATGAAGATAATTCGCTTGATTCAGAAGATTAATTCTTGTTGGTAATTTTTCTTAAGTTTGGTCGTCGTCGTCTAGTTGCCATAGTATGCAACTGCTGAATATTCGGCAGTGGATTAATCTAGATAACCGCTCCTGTTAGAGACGATCATTTAAGATTTTATTTTGAGTTTTATTTCTGTTGTTCTAAGTCTATTGTGGTTTTTCCCCTAGATGAGTCTTATGTCCATTAGTGATTTGCATGGTTTCGCGGTCTTTATTAGTAGTAACAACCTGGAGTCAAAATTACGGTGTGTGTAAAGTACATCTGCCTTCCCTTTCTAGGCAAAAAGGCGTGATGCTTTGTCTTTGCCGATCACATATAGTAATACAGTTATTATTTCTGTATTTTACTACAGACATGGCATTTAATATTGTGCAAACATTCAAGCCAACAATGAAGTTATTTATGAATTTCAAAAGTTCTAAATAACTGATGAGTTTTATGTCTTGCTTTTACAATAGAACATTAAACAAGAATGAATAATGTTTGTGGGTATAGTAGCGCGATCTTATTCTAGCCTGTTATGAGTGTAGTCATCGGGGAGTCGTAAATTGTGTAGAATGTTACTAGGGACCTTGGGCGGCTTAAATTTTTATTTTAATTTAATAAAAATCTGTTTCTTAATAAAAGGAATCAATTGTGAAGATATAACGTTTTATGTTGATATGGTGACAAACACTAAGTTATTTTTGTTTGTACTAGTTTATATAACAATAGTAGCTTCCGCCCGCGGCTCCGCGCGCATCGTATGTCGGTAAAATGTAACCTATGTTAGTACATAGGTGGACCTCAAATTGACAGACAGATAGATTATAGTCTGGAGACTATAATCTTTCTGTTTGTCAAATTTTGTACAGATCGTTTCAGCCGTTCTGGCTTGATTAAGCTACAAACATCTATGTACATCCAACCTAACTTTCGCAATTAGTAAGATGACATAATTATGTGTCACACGATTTTTTTCTTGCAACATTTTTTTTTTCAATGAAATACGTTCCTGCGTTTTCGTTTATTTACGAGTATAATGCATTAGCAACTTTGTGGACCTAAAGCGAATGCAAAATAAACATATTGAAGACTGATGGCCTCGATCAAGTTACAGTACAAAT
Organism: Laspeyria flexula; assembly: GCA_905147015.1. Classification (NCBI taxonomy): domain Eukaryota; kingdom Metazoa; phylum Arthropoda; class Insecta; order Lepidoptera; family Erebidae; genus Laspeyria; species Laspeyria flexula. The sequence goes on along the minus strand of LR989960.1, from coordinate 16,372,016 downwards.
GCATTGTGAACTCAACAGTCTCCCGCTGGACTAGAACACTGTCTGGGGCAGTGGTTCTTAATCTTTTAAAGTGATTTGACAGTTTTGTCTTGGCATGGACCACCAATTAATAGATCTACTAGTCTAATCTAGTTATGGGGGAGGTCTTTGTTCAGCGGTGGGACAAAATAGGCTGAGTAAAAAAATCACACAAAATTATTTATAACAAAGCCTTAGCCTTATCTCTCATCGCAGCCCAGAGTTGTATGACGATTTTGCGGACTACTTTGAGGGATTTCATGGGCTATAGGTTCGCGTACCAACGGTTGACAACCATTGGTCTAGTGGCAGCATCAATCATTACGTCACTGATTTAGGGTACAACGAGGGGTCAATGTCCAAGGGTCGGCATATTTATTTTTGTTAGCATGGAATTACGATGTGGAATCTAAGAAGGTAAATTAATTCCCTGATGTCATGTTTTGCTGATGAGGACATAAAGTTTTAATGTCCGAGGGGCATTCCATCATGAATTTATTTATTAGCACAGCTTTTACTCTTAAGAATTATATTCTTAAGATAATTGTAGCACACTATTTTTATTCAATAATTACAATTTTGTGTGTAAAATGGTAAATATTATACAGCTACTTTGACATCCTCATCATCATTTCAACTCATAAACGTCCCAATGCTGAGGGGCACAAGTCTCCTCCAAAGAATTTGGAGGAATACTTTGACATGGCTTGAATTTAATTAATCTGGTCAAACGATCTATAAAATTTCAAACCACTTGACCACATTCTTAGTCCAAATATGCCAACGTGGACCAAAGAAGGCTTGATGCAATTTCATTGGATTGTTACGCACATCTGAGGAGAGGGCCCTTATTATGGAGCATTAATTCTTCCCATTTCGGTAATGCGATCGCGATTGCGGCTCGGGCCCAAATTGGCTGTAAGCGGCTTAGTGCAACTAATTCTGACGCGATCTGCTTCGCCCCAATTATTAGTAATGAGATTATCAGTTTAGCGTCACTGTGCGATGCGCTTGCCAACTTGTTAATCACTGAGCTTGACATTGACATTCAAGAAGTTAATGTGCCTTGTACATTTAGTTTTCAATCAATAGTATTAGCATTGAGGGTAGTTGAGTGGAAAGAGAAGTTGGTCCCTATAATCCTGATCTGTTTAAATGTGTATAATATTTAAAAGATGCAATCGACCAACCCGAATTTTTTCAGCGTAAATGATGCCCAAGTATGGATTGGTAGATCCTTGGGAGTCTCAATAGAGATTTGCAAATTAGGATGAGTACAAAAATAAAAAATCTAATGCACAATTTTAATGCAATAATTGGTATAGTACCTATACAATAAAGTTCTAGACTACATTTTAATCGTAGATTATGTCTATCTATATAAATTAGTGTTTATATCGCTAAAACTAAAAAGAAATCTCTATTAACTTTGTAGCCACTTTAATCATCTCAAATGTAGTGGGGACTATAATATTAAATCACTTTTATATCCCACTCTTTTATCTAAATTAAACTAGCTTGTTGAATCAGAACTGGGGGTGTCGTCTTTTAGGGTAACTTACACTACGTAAGGCGACAAAATACAATAATTTATATACTATCACATGAACCAAAAACTTCAGATCCTTTTTAAGAATATTGCGTGCATGGGATTGTGTACGAATAGGGATAGTTAAAGTTTATATAAAACAAATGCACATAACTTAAATTATGCATGAAAATGAACACAAAATACGATTTAATGTCCATCACGAGAAGGCTATTTCTACATATAACTAATCTTATCATAGATATCTTCGCTTACCATGACGTGCCAGTCAGTATATTTAGGGGTAGGTGAAAATTGCAGACGATAAAATGCAATTCATTCAGAGGTAGTATTGCGTCAATGTCCTGTTATTAGTTCCTTGCAAGTACTTATGTGGGAAAACAATGAAAAGGCAGCATATAGGTATTATTATAGCTGCCTTGTTTTTATTTCAAACTAGATATAAATTTGTTTTCATCCAGACTTGTGAGAATTTGTAAATACTAATATTTAATCCTATTAAAACAGAAAACCTATTGACATTTTTTAGTAAAAAAGCTATTCTTGTCACTACACTGTGACGTCAGCAAATAAATAAGTAATAAAGAAATTCGATCTATGTGGCAAGTACCTACGTAGTTCCGTTGGAAGAGCAGAGAAATGGATTTCCAGAGGCGGGCGTGGGTTTAAGTCCCACTGAAGAATCGTTTTACATTATTGTTTAATATATATCTAAGAAAGGCGGTCGTACAAAATATGGATTGGAAAACAAATTTAAACATCGTAAACAATGTTTTTAACAGGCTGTAAATATGTTGTTAAGTTTTAAATATCAAAGTTAATTACTTTTAATACCGTCATGAAATTGTACCCTTTTATTTGAGTATACCTACATAGTATAACGCTTTAAAAAATAAAACATACATACATAGAAATATACATGCTAGCTTAAAAATAACACCGATATGAAACCTATTTCTGTTCTGTGGATAATACAATATCATCATACGAATATTTTGCTTCTAATACCATGAACGTTGATACCTTCTTTAATATGAATGAAAAGCATTTTTCCTCAACTAAAGCGTAGGTGCCAAATATTTAGCATATAAACGTATAAAATATTCACGCGGCTTCGGGCGAGGTAACGAAGTAAGCCAATGACAAAGGACAGATGCCCGTCATATCTCAGACCTGTTTACTCTTTTACGCCATGTGTTATAACAACCTTCAGAAGTGAAGTCAGGGTATGTTCACGTTTCGGGGGCGCATTTTTCTTTGCACCTTATGTTTGGAAACAGAAATGTGCTCGGTTGATGACAATAAGCTCGCCCCCTTTTACATTGGACCTAACATAGATGACGAAATGTGGGTTTTATACACCTCTGCCTATCCTTTCTGGGAAAAGCTGCGATGATTTGTTGGAATTACATTTCTTTAGGCTTTAAAATTAAAAAATACTCATATATTCATGAATTTAATAAATAATAAATTACTTATATAAAATATAAAACATAAATAGTAACACAAACAATCGTAGTTAATAAACGTCGGACAGTAGGGATGTCAGAGCTCAAGACGTTCACTAATTTCCGACCTGTCCCGACTCACTCACGTTGTTCCGAACAACATTTTACCGAATTTTTCCCCAAAAACCAACCAATCAAGTCACGCGTGCTTGCAACAATGCGCGTTACACAGTAGCCCTGTATTATCAATTCCCTTCACAAGAACATCCCGGGAAATTTAATAAAAATCCTAGGGACCTAACGGAGCAAGAAAATTTTCGCTGAATCGCAGCCCTTTAAGACGAAATCGAGGTATTTGTCGGATCGGCGGGTCTAAGCCGGCGGGGGCGCGGGGCGGGGGATATTCGTCGCGAAACGAATTCAATTTGGATCATTCTTCTATACTATTATCCCGATTGAAGGTCTTTCCTCGCTGTCCCCCGCTCGAAATTGGATCGTCTTTTGCATAAAATGAAAATCGAATCGAAACTAACGAAATATCCTCGGAAAGGTTTCGTCACCCCGAGTTTTGACGAACGAGACCTTTTATGGAATTATGAACCGGAGTCGGGTCCGAGTAGCCATCATATCAGGGATTGAACATTATATTGTTATGTGAACCGACGGTAGCACCGAGCACTGAGTGAGGTCGTGAGGAGTGAGGACGTGCGCGCACATCACTCGCTACCCTCATTTTTTAGGTAATCAAACAGAATTTATCAACTTACTCGGAACTTATTTCAGTTGTTTGTGAAATATATTATGTACGGGGTGAAATATAGAGAGCTTTGATATTTATTTTCTGTATCTATTTTTCTTTCTTTTACAAATTATGACTTAGGTAGTCGCCTATAACATAGCGTGAACAAACTTAGAAATAGATTAGGACAATAAAAGAAAATAAAGATTAGATGATATAATTTTGACTACCATTTCTTTATTCAATATTCTTACAAACCAGAAGTGAGGACAGTTTTTTAAAAATAAAAGATGTAACGCACAGGTATTCCTAAAATTATTTAATAACAATCAGAATTCTATAACCAAAATTACAACAATTAATAATTTAGCACTATTACACTCAAAACTCTAATTACTGCAAGTGATATAATAAATAACGAAATAATTATACTACAACCGATAATGACGTAAAACTGAGAGTAGAGATGTTCAACCGTTGCCGACCGAAGACAGAATGAACCCGTCGCTAAGCGCGCGCCGCTTTTTATAGCGCGTGGCTCGGTCCGGGTCTTGGAGAGAGGGGTTTCGCTAAGACGGCCGTTCCTGACAGCGAGGCGTCCTCGACCGCATCATGCCTTACATCATCACTAGGCCCACCATCACCAGACTGGCCATCATCATCTGCAATGTAACACATAACGTACATTTGTATTCTCGCGTTACATACCTATGTGTCTGAAGCCAAATAATAGTAAGCATTTGAACTAATGTTGTTAAGTACATGATAGTGAGCGTGCACTCCCACCATCAAGCACCCAAACTGAACAAAAAGTTTCTTAGGTAATTGAAATATAGATTTAAATGCTTCAGACTAGGAACAATTATTACAAAGCAAAAATAGCAATTTTAAGCACTAATCGTAAATGAAACTAAATTAATAATTAAATAGCATTCCAAGCAATGAAATTCCGGACTTTCGTTGCATAGAATACCAACTAAAGTAAAATAACAGTAGTTCCCACCCAATCCGCACGAACACATGAAGAAGTCTTAACGACTAATACCATGCGCCCGCAAGAAATGGGTGAAGTTAGATACTTAACCAGAACAGAAGCCTCGGACCACAGGTCCTGGCCTATACAGAAGCCATAAGCCAGAGGCCCAGGCCTAACAGAAGTCAAAAGCCAAAGGCTCAGACCAAACAGAAGCCATGAACCAGAGGTTCAGGCCGAACAGAAGTCATAAGCCAGGGGCTCAGACCAAACAGAAGCCATGAACCTGGGGTTCAGGCCTAACAGAAGTCATAAGCCAGGGGCTAAGACCAAACAGAAGCCATGAACCAGGGGTTCAGGCCAAACAGAGTCTCCTGACCGCTCACCAGCCTCGAAGAAAGCGGAGCAGGCGTCAGGCGTCCACTCGCCACGCCAGAGCACCATGTGCTCAGCAGCTGCCTGGGTTTTCTTGCCATATGAACCAGCTAGTAGTTCCAGTTCATAGCGGTGATGTGGCAGTACACGCAGGACCTTATAGGGCCCCCGCATGCCAGAATCGAGCTTTCCAGTACTCTGCGATGCCTTGTTGACAAAGACATAGTCTCCAGCAGCAAAGGCTCGTGGTTGTCGCCGGTTCTGGTTGGTATATTCATCCTGACGCCGCTGATTAGCTGTGAGTAGGTCAGAGGCACGCTGTCTCCTGAGAGTCATAAGAGCTTCTCGATTAGGGTTACGGTTCTCTAGTGCGACGTCACGCACTAGAGATCTTATTACCGGGGTAGCGGCATCAATCCCAACGAGGAGTTGCAATGGCGAGGCTTGTGTGGTAGCCTGTCTGGTGACATTTAAATTGAGCTGCACCTTCCATAGAGCGTCAGCCCATTGAGAACCTTTATGTCCCACCTCCACACGTAACATATTTAAGACAGTTCTACAGTACCTCTCTACTTGTCCGTTTTCGCGATGCATTCCAGGCGTGATGAAATGAACGGAGCAGCCCAAGCTACTAACCCAGTCTTGAAAAGCCGCACTTTCGAACATTCTCCCTCGGTCACATATTATAGTACTCGGAGACCCGAATAAAGATATCACATTGGTGAACACCCGTTTTAATTCGTCTGAGTCTTGCCGATACATAGAGTACAGTAAACAAAATTTTGAAAAGCTGTCAATTACAATTAAAACGTACTTAAACCCGTTAGATTCTGGAAGCGGACCCAATATATCGGTATGGATAACACAGAATGGGTCATCAGGCTTTGACCAAGATTGAATTGGTTGTGAGGGTGCTTTAGGTACTTTCTTATGTGCTAAACATACAAGGCAATGGCTAATGTATTTTCTAATAAATTGCCTAACACTCGGAAACCAAAAATGGCGTAATATGAGGTCTGTCGTTCTGTCAGCTCCAATATGATCATGGTCATCGTGAAAAGCTCTTAAAAGACTAAGCCGGTAACCTTTTGGAATATAACATAACAAGCGTGGTTCTTCTCCGGTTGGTATATATTTATAATACAAAAGTTCATTTTTAACTGAATATCTAGACGAATCTAATTGGCCCTCTCTTAACTTAACAATTAAATTTTGAGTTTCCTCATCAGCAGTCTGAGCGATCTTTGCCCAGTTATTTGGATTACGAATGTGAGACACATTTACAGTTTCAGGAGGATGCCGGCTTAGAAAATCAGCGTGCTGCATCATGGAACCTTTTCTATATTCCAACGTAAAAGTAAAATCTTGTAAGTAGACCCACCAACGCGCGACACGAGGCAACAAATCTTTTTTCTTCTCGGTTAACTTCAATGAATTACAATCTGTCACTATTTTAAAGTTAATACCAATTAAATAATGACGGAAGTTCTGAAGTGCGCGTACAATGGCTAAAGTTTCCAGCTCATAGCTGTGATAACGACTCTCTGCGCCTTGTGTGGACCTACTATAATAACCGACTACTCTCTTTCGTTTGCTAGCATGCTCCTGCAACAACACCGCACCGAGACCGATAGAACTAGCATCGGTATGAAGCTCCGTGGACAAACTTGGGTCAAAAATCGCTAAGACTGGTTCATGAGTCAAACAGTGAATAATGTAGTCACGAGCCACATCTTGTTCTGAACCCCATTTGAAAGGTTCTCCCTTTCTTAACAGACGGGCAATGCAGGCTGTCTTAGAAGCGTACCCTGCGACATAACGCCTAAAATACCCTGCCAGGCCCAAAAATTGGCGAACCCCCTTAACATTAGTAGGTTTTGGTGAATTTACCAACGCCTCTATTTTTCGTGGGCTCGGCCGTACCTGACCATTACTTACTACTCGCCCTAAGTACTCTACTTCGGTGTCTAAAAAAGTACATTTTTTTAAATTAATAGAAAACCCGGCACTCGTAAGAGTACGTAGGACTTGTTGCAGTAAGTCAAGTCCTTCAGGAATTTCGTTCGACATTAGAAGGACATCGTCGATATACGTCAATACTCTACCACTTTCAATATAGGGCTTTAGGGTTTTTGATATTATTCTTTGGTAAACTATCGGGGCATTAGCTAAGCCATAAGGCATTTTTAAATATTCGTAGTGCCCTTCGGGCGTTACGAAGGCGGTTTTAGAAATGGAATCGTCATCTTTTATTGGCACCTGATGAAATCCAGTTGCCATATCTAAGCTGGTGAAGAACTTGAAACCACCAAGCCTATCTATGTGGTCATCAATAAGGGGCAAAGGGAATCGTTCTTTAATTGTTATGGCATTAAGTGCCCGATAATCGACACACATCCTATCACTCCCGTCCTTCTTTTTGACGAGAATGATAGGACTGGCGTAGTCCGATTGTGACTCACGAATGATTCCCTTTGAGAGCAGGTCATTAATAATATCCCGAACTCTATCTTTTTCATTACAAGAAAGCTTATAAGGCCTATGAACTACCGGAGCACTCGCTGTTAATTTTATTTCCATGCTACCCGTATTCACCGTTGAAGTAGCAGTCCCAGTAATAAAAGAACTCGAAAATTCGTGAATAATATCAAGCAAAAGAGTTCTCTCATTGCCAACTAACGGAGTTTTAATGTTTTCGTACTCTACGGTGGATACGTGCAGGACAGAGGGCACACTATCCAATCTCGTGAGCCGCTGTACGTTATTACTACGCATGTATGTAATTCCCTCTCTATTTAACACGTCAGTACCAATCAAAATAGGCGCCGTAATACACCCAACGGGGACCACATACAAATCAACTTCTAAAGACACTTCAGGGAATTCAATCACGGTCGTAACATATGACGTTGATTCAATCTCCTGACTGCCTATACCTCTCATCGAACGATACGTTGGGATTCGATTTAAATTAAAACATTTAAGAACTGACTCTAAAATCAACGATATATCAGAACCACTATCAATAAAAATATCTACAGGCACCTTTTGAATAACGGCTGATATTATGTTGTCTCGTTTCGACTGAGACTTGAGCAAAAATTTACCTTAGCAGATTTGTTTTGATTACGTTCAGTTTCGGACTTTCGTTTCGAAAAACATGTCTCAACAACGTGACCGTTACGTTTACAATGTGTGCAAAACTTTACTGTCTTATCACCCGATGTTGTAGGCTTTGATGTTTCAATATCTGCTGACGATAGTACATTAGTATCAGTTTTGGGTCTTTTCCTACAGTTGTACTTCGTATGACCGGCTTTATGACAATAATGACACACTATTTTACCATCTTCCGACTTAGTTGCTTCGCGTTTACGCGATGATGACGGTCCTACATTGTTCGAACGAACGGGGTTGTTTAAGCCACGTGCTTCGGTTTTTGGTTTGACATATACAGATAAAAACTCGACTAAGTCTTTTATTTGAAGTTTGGCATTAGTTGCCGCGGCTTTTATTTGAGCGTCAGTTATGCCTCGCACAATTATTGCAACTTTCAACTCGTCAGACAAGCCCTTTACAATGTTGAGACGCAAAAGAGACTTGCGGGCATATTCGGCGTATGTGGAAAATTTATTTGAATTGGTACACATAACCTCAAATAAAATTGTAGCTGAATCAACGTTACGTGGGCATAGTGTACGAAATTCTATCTTGAAGTTGGTCCATGAACGATCATTCGTTGTCCAATCGTTAAGCCATGACTTCGCGTCACCACGTAAACAACCCCCTATACGCCCTAGGCACTCGCGGTCATCCCATTTATTTAAATCACGAGCGCGGTCTACCTCTGAACACCAAACGTCAAAGTCATGCAGGTTAGGATCAAAGGGAGAAATATAAAAACTATGCGATCTCGCCTGAACTAAACAAGACAATGCACCAAAAAGTTTATTTGTCACGTCCTTATCCACGTCGGGTAATCGCGACTGCTGGCCAGTGAAAGTGTCTTGTCCCTGCGGGCTAGGCTCCCTAACGGGCGTTGACACGCGACGCGGGTTTGAATGTGTTGTCGAGGTAGGCAAACGGCTCTCAATAGAATTCAAGCGAGCTAATATTTGACCTAAAGCCTGATCACGCGGTGAATCACGACGGCTATATGAAGTATCACGACGTCTACGAGCGTCACGTGAACCACGGGACGCCTTACGATATTTCGAAGAACTACGTTCGCGTTCATGAGAACGTTCACAGTGTCTACGCGATGAAGTAGTGTGATTGTTTCTATCGGAATCATAGCTACGACTACGCGATCTACTTCTTCGCGTTCGTGAACGATTACGATGCGATCGACGTGAATCATCTAGTTCTTCAACACTTCCAGAACGTCTCGGCATATTTCAGAAATTAAACCAAATAAGAAACACTTACCAATACTTGCAGTACAAACACACGTAAATTTCAAACAACTAAACTTGCAGTAATTAGGTCAAATTCAAACGTTAACGAATACTTAATTATGTAAAACAGATGGCACAAACAGCACTAAGCACGTGTTCGAATCCCACTTCTGATCTTACAAACCAGAAGTGAGGACAGTTTTTTAAAAATAAAAGATGTAACGCACAGGTATTCCTAAAATTATTTAATAACAATCAGAATTCTATAACCAAAATTACAACAATTAATAATTTAGCACTATTACACTCAAAACTCTAATTACTGCAAGTGATATAATAAATAACGAAATAATTATACTACAACCGATAATGACGTAAAACTGAGAGTAGAGATGTTCAACCGTTGCCGACCGAAGACAGAATGAACCCGTCGCTAAGCGCGCGCCGCTTTTTATAGCGCGTGGCTCGGTCCGGGTCTTGGAGAGAGGGGTTTCGCTAAGAATATTTATACTATCTTTAAAAACTGAATGCAGAAATAACATGTACTTATAATTTGGAAGAAACAAAAAATAACATGTTATTTCTTGAGATATGATTAGGTAGATGTTCAAAGTCTTAAAACGTCTACATCTGCACATAACTAGTGATATGTTACGTTTAACGTCACTATTCAAACATATATTAATCCAAAACATTGGTTTGATGAACGGTATCAAGTTTTTCGCTCAATAAATTAATCCATACATAGAAGGTTTCGGTTCGATGAACAATAAACAGGCTATGTACGCATTCGGTTAAACCTCGTAAAATGTAAAGACGTTTTCATAGAACGATACAACAAACGTTGTAAGGTTTTGTTCTGACTAGGAAGTATGTTTGCGATAGACACTGTACTAGTAATGGATGTGATAGTGTGATAACGTGATTATGGTATGTGTCAGTAACTCTTCCCTTGGTTCAATTAGCTGAATAGAATGTAGAAACGAAGCAAACTGCTGTAGTTTCTACATTTTGAAATCAATTATTAGTGTGGGACTAAAATGACATATTACATGGACGTCACAATTACTTGTCCCGTCCGAAGATTGAATCCTTTCATCTTGTAAGTGGCTGCTAAATACAAACGGATCCTAACGCTTTGTTCAGATAAAGCAACAGTTCGTACGTAAAGCTCCAATGAGGTGGGGAACTGGATAACATGCGCTGTTTGTGGCGCAAACACGAGTCCCGTGGATCGCATAATATTAAACAAAAGACGACTCGAGGCTGCTCAGCGATCGCTCCGATAACAACGTTCTAAATAAATTGATTTATTTCACAAGTACAATGTGAATTTTCTCTGTTTAAGTTAAAAATATATGCGTAATTAATATTAACTTAGATTGAAGGCTCGTTAGCATATTTTGCGACATTGAATTTAAGTAAAAAAATAATGTTAAGACAATTTGTGGGTTTTTCAAAATTAGTCAGTTAGTTATATAAGTCACTCTTTGTGGATATAAAGTAGTATATTCACACTCGTATACATACAAAAAACATATAATATATGCCCCATACTAGTGACACTGAAGTGCGAAAACTAAAGAAAGTCGTTGAAAAGCCTAAAAATAATATCTACCGCTACAGTCATCATAAACATCTTATCAAAACAAAACTTAAACAATATCCCTTTATTTACCAATAAAATAAAACCATATCAATCCCTCCATGACACTTAATTAGGCCATTTTATATCGTCGATTACACTCCCTTCCGCAACATAAAACAAAAATAAAAGAACAAAATAAAAATATTTATTGCATTGAGTTTAATTTACGATCCTTTATAACGACTGAAGTATTCTGTTGTAATTTCCTCTGTAACCGCTTCGGGCAAGAAATGAAACCGCGCTGCACGGATGTAACAATGTCTACTCGTGATAAATAACAGTGATTTTATATCTTAATTCATAGGTTTAAGTGTAAGTGAACAGAAATATAGACTTCATTTGACATAGCGATGGTTAACTTTAATATAAATCGCTCTGTGAACTAAAATCAGCATCATCATCATCATCAATATACTAAAATCTTAATAATATTAAAAAAAAATACAACATGTCGTTTTAGAACTATACAATTTTCAATCTGTAATTTTGTCGCTATAAAGCCATGAAAAAAAATGGGCTTGAAAGAACATTTCTGTCATGGGCTATGTGAAAAGTGATACCGAGTACCTATTCTGTTATAACGGGTAAAATAAATCACCGTTAAAAAATTAATAAATACTTTTCACATCCCTATCGCGATCATCTCAAATGTAATCCCGTATAACAAAACTCGTAATTACGTCGTGTTGTGTGTTTTCCTCATTCACTTCATTCGTTCAAATAGCACACATCCCTACTCCCCGTGGTTTTCATTCGATCACAAAACATTCTTCGTCATCACGAATATTCTGGAAAATGCTTTTTCGCGATACATTTATTAGATTCGTCTCTCTTTGTGCGTACAAATATAAATTAATCTAAAAATTTTAAATGTAATATTTTAAGACTGAAAGGAACTTTAATTAATTTGGCAAAATTAGATGGGTATAATATTAATCCGAACCCACTCGTATTTGCGTCGATAACAGTGATGAGACCAAGTTTAAAAGCTAGCTTAAGACTTCACTTTGAGATTCAAATACTTAGTATAAATAGTGAATAAGTAATAATGAATAATGTACGAGGACTAATTTATGCATTCAAAGTATTCGCATCCATCCATCCAAAAGTATAATAATACGTTTCTTGTCTGCATCCCATAGAATGTTTTAATTTGAACATAATTTCATCCAAAGTTTCTTCACTCGGAACACCCTCTCGAATATATTATACTGAAAAATTATATCATAATTTTTATTACTTATTAACTGTTATGGGAGTTTTTATTTTTATTGGAGTTTATATCAGATTCATATAGATCCCATGAGTCCCATTAATGGCTTATAATGATCACTCCCGGCTATCACGTAACATTATTTATCAGACAAATATAATTTATTGAGAGTACGTTACACAAGTAATTTAAAGTCCGATTGGGAAAAGTGTCACATTACGATAATTATAATTACTGTTTAAAACCAGCTCAATATACGAGGACTCCATATTTAATGATCGAACGATATTTGCTGGGTTCAGAAAAACTTGAGCATTGATATATAAATATTATAATAAAGAAGAAAAAAAGAAGGGTTTTGGGTTGCTGTTGGTTGCAGGCGGCAGAAAATCGCTCGCTGTGGCGGAAGTTAGGTAAGGCCTATGTACAGCAGTGGACGTCGTTGGGCTGATATGATGATGATGATGTAGTTAGACTTGCTTATCATTTAGAAGAAGAATCGATGCTTTATAACACTAGCGTAAGCCTGCGGCTTCGCTCGTATGTCGGTAAAATATATCATAACCAATACCTATTACTCAGTGATAGCCTAGCACTACCGGTAGGAGAATGAATTAAATCTGATGAGTAGTTTCTGGGATTACACTCTAAACACAAACATAACATATAATTAGCTTTAAATTACGTGCCAAGTGATGTGAGTTTGATGCTCGCTCGAGACAATACAATTTGAAGGGCGCGGCGACGCGACGCGTGACTGTCGAAAAAGAAATCTCATCTAAATATAGACATGGCACAAAATCGTGCTCAATGATAAACAAAGACAGGTTATTGTGTCGCAGGCTACACACCAAGGCTTCAAAAAAATATCCACGAATCACACAAAAATGTACCGATTTTTCTCGTGGGGGAATCGAACCCACGTCACTCGGCATGACAGTGTTAGTAACGAGGCGATCACCCTGACTGCTACACCACGGTGACAGACAAGTTAGTTGGTTATTTATCGAAAATAGATTCCAAGGCCGATTAGAAACATTGTATATGTGAGTTATGCAGTATGTGTGAGGTTGTATCGACTTAATGTTGTATGAACCGTCGCCGTCGGTAGATACGGCGTCAGGCGCCGAGTGACAAGAGGCTAATGAGCCGTGAACGTCGCGATACTGGCCCATACTACTTTGTTGTCGCGTCTTGTAGTGCGTAGATTTACGACTACACGAGTAACCAGAGACCTTACTATGAATTTCGACATCGACTTGGTTGGAGTCCGTATCGTTGTCAGAGAATAATTTTTGAAAATTTAAATATATGTTCGCTATCATTTTCAAACATTGGACAGGGATATCGACTCTTATGTCGATGTCGAAATTAAAACTAGGCACTCTGGTGTTGCGAGATTTAAGATGTTAACTTCAGAAATTATAGTTTTCAGTAAGTCATGTTACGTTTTGTTGTATTGTGTTTGAAAAAAAATTACCTCATGGTCCCAATTCCTTGACGAAACAAGTCCCCTATACAACAAACTTCACTTTCGCATTATAAGGAATAGTAATACTTTATTTATTTGCATAACGTTTCAATCGAATTACACCGATCGTGGTCACGGGCTGACTGAGGTGGCTGCCGACATTGTCCTCGATGCGCGCGGGTTTTTGCGACTACCCTCACTTTTGTCAATAGTTTTATTTCTATCAGAACTATCGGTATTACGACACACTGACTACCTTGTTACATCGGCGATGTTTACACAAGCTGATAACGGAATTTCAAGTTGTTAATAAGCGGTATCCATCCTCCCGATTGAAATTTGAGTATTTTTTTATTTCAACCGCTTCTCGTGCTGTCCTGGAGTAATAGTGACGATCGGTACTAATCCTTATAATATAATACGTGACGTAAACCCGTTTTATAATATTTATAACAGACTTCACCTTTCTATATGAGTTCGTAAACACCCGATATTATAAAACATCTATGAGAAAATTGTTTTATGATATCTCGAGCCAAATGTAATAAAATAGCAACAACTACCTAATATAAGAAAGGCCAATTATGACCAAAGTGCATACAGGTAATCTTATATACTCAAACATACGAAAACGCAACATTTGTTGCTAACAACTTTCCGAGGAAGCAACCGGTTCGGACGTTCCTACCGTTCCTTCCCAACTTTATGAAGTTACTTCATAAACCAGTACAATAGTTGATAATACCCCGAACTTCTCTAATTCGATATAAAACAGACTTCATAATACTACAGGTCTAATGACCGTTCCTGAATAGCTTACTAAAGATGCTATCTTCACAAAACCATATTTATTTTACCAGTCTGTCATACGATATTCACCCTTATCACTGTAGTAACAAATTTAAAATTAAATGTAAAAGATACCGCTGTGGAATGCACAGCTTATCTGGTTTTAGGGTTCAAGCATTCTCGCTAATTATCGAGTAGAAACACTTTGAGTTGCAGTGATTAAGTGACAGAACTGAAAGTAGGTATAGTACTAATATTACACAAATAATAATAATAATGTCAATCATTGTAAATGTATTACGATAAGTGATTATTATAATTTTTTTTACTAGGCGCTTTAGCCATAATAATATGTCATCATATTATGTATAATAATATGGACGTTATATTATATTCTAATACTATTTTGGTACTAATATAGCTGGGTTATTCTGTGGGATGAAAATATTTTTCAGGTATCAGGATAGGTTTCTTAATTTGAGCAATTTTGTGTTCCATTTTTCAAATAGGATGCCGTAGAACTATACACTATTATATATTAAAAGAATTTATATAATATAGTTTTCTATGTAAAATAAAATAGTAAGGATTTTGTTGCATAGTTTCTTTCATGATTAATAATAATTCACCAGACCATTCCATACCTTGTCTACTCTTTGCACGATGTAATGCAATCTTTGTCGTTATCCGTGCTAACGAAGCACCGCGGGCGCCAGCGGGGGTGAGGTGGCTACCTCCAGAGGAGTGAGGGACGCAGCAGGGGGGTACAAGGGGTCGTGGAACAGAGGTAATTAAAGGCGTTTATCTGCCCCAGGTGGAGCTAATTCCCGCGCAGATATGAAACGAATGTAAAAACAATTTTGCTTTTACTGTGTTTTTTTAAGGATTTTCTACAGAAATGTTAAGTACAAGTAGATAACTCGATGTATGAACAGTTCGGTTCGCTTATCTTGGGATGTAACTTCTATCATAAAGCGGTCTACCAGTTGAATGTATATATGCTGCTTGCTTGAAAATATATGGCACACTGTAGTTGTTTCAGAGGTTTGTTTTCAGTTTAGCATAGATAAGAGCACAACACAGTCAAGATATTGTGTCGATATTTTAAGTATTCTATTAATAGTCAATAGTGAAAATCAATTCGTGTAGTGACGGATTAAGAATACATAATGTGACTACCCCATCTCAACCCATGGGTATCGTAAAAGGCGACTAAGGGAGTAACCTTATGCGGACAAGAGTATTGCGAGAAAAGAGAAATTCCCTCCACATTCTTTGGAGCACCGTATCTAGTAGCAGGATGTTTAAGAGTTGAAATGAGTCAAAATCTTTATTTCATATAGATCATGTACATGATAGTTATGAACGTCATACAAAACGCTACGCAACGCTAAAGAAGCTGCCAGCATATTTGCCTAAGGCCAATTCACTGACAACGTTGAGCTCTAAACTGAAATACAGATTTCAGAATACCGGCATTATTTTGATCCAACAAAAACTAAATAATATTTTATAATTGCTAATCTGGTACCAGGCTTGCAGTAGTTACAAAGAGGTAACAAGTGTAATTAACGGCATTCATCCGCTAGCGCTGTCTAGCGGCCAGGTGTTGAACTAATTCTATGGCACTCTTCCAACGAGAAAAAATATTGTCTACAACACGTTTTAAATTAAAACTAGATACTTTATAAGGCATTTTTTCATTTCGAAAGAATTATGGAGGTCGTTTTAAATGCTGATCTGGGTTTAAAATAAGAAATGCCTTGTTTAAATAAAGCTGAAAGAAAATGTGGTGCAGCTTCCAAGATTGTGCAGATTAAAAGAAACTAAAGTTTCAAATGATATTCTACAAAAGAAGGCACATTTAATTTATAGTGTTTCTTTGAGTAATTTGAATTTTGAAAAGTGACGTCCAAAATCAATCGTATAACGGTATCGTATATAGGAATCGAGGGGAGATCGAAAAGTAACCTAAGTTCTATTCTCGACTATAACTTATCTATGTAAAATTTTTCATACAGATCCTTTCAACCGAGTAACAAACTCCCATGCACCATTTTATCTAAGTTTACGGATTTATAATAATAGTAGGATTTATCTATGATAGTTTCGTAACGTTTATTTAATGTAAGAACAGCCCCAATCCTCTAAGACTTCCTTTATCATCAAACGGCACCAGACAGAGCTCAACAAAATCGGCTCATAAGTTTTACGTAGCAGTCTCCAGGTACCTTATTTTAAAATGAGTTCAGAGCCTAAGGGTGGAGCACTACAAAATGCTAATTTTACTTTTAGACCAGAAATTCCCAAACTTTCTTGTCTTGTAGACCATCTGACATATATTTTTGATATTATATACATATGTACAGACATTGCTAACCGTAAATGAGTATTATAAAATATAATGCTCAAAGACCGAAAATGCTCATTGTAAAAAAAGCTTACAATGCAACTCAAACATTAGGTACATCCTTCAAATGGATCTTTTCAAAAAGCTCATGATGAGTTTTGGCAATCACTTATACAAAACTTATGATAATATCTGAAATAGTATATGTCATCTATATCATTAGGATAGGTACATAATAATAAATGAACTAAATAAAAAAATTAATAATATTAACATAACCAAATAGTAATAAATAACAAAACTAGCACAATAATAAAAACAATAAAATAGTTGTAACAATATTCATCCGTGTGTTAACGATGTACTCGCACTACTCGCAGCCGATGGAGTGTCGGCCGTGCAGAACTGAGTCTAACTATATTATTCTGTGTCTACCCACATATCCTTGCATGTAATTAGCTATTACTTATTTTTTTTTAATTAACATACTTACTATTTAAATAAAAAGAGTGTAAAACGATGAATCTCGGTGTACGGAAAAACCGAAACTGGTTTATGATACATGTAATATGTAAAAAAAACCGACCAAACTTTATATTGAGTTTCCGTTAGAGACTCTTTGCAGATCATAATAGTCGACCCCTAAGCATTCCTAGAGGTCGACATAGACTACTTTGAGCATCACCGCCTTAGACCAATGCCCTAATTTCTTACGTAAATGAAAAAACAAAAGCAGGATGCTAGATAGACGATATTACATGAATATAAGATGAAGCAAACATCATTCATGTTGAACTTGTTACTATTATTCTATGCATACTTAATATCTACATATTGGTTCATAGAAAGCTCAATATTGAGATTTCTTTTGTTGAAATAAGTACTTTTAGTGAAGCTTTATTTTTTCATAGAAAGACAAAATATAAAATAGGATTGAAAGAGATGTTAAAATTAACATAAATAAGAATATTATATTTTTAGTTGATTTGACTTTCTGAATGTCATTAGATTTTAGTTTAGAGATTCTCCACGATATGTTTTAATAAGAATGGTTATAAGTAAAGCAAAAACGAAATACTTCTAAAATACTTGTAAAATAAACTTTTATGAAATGTTGACTTTAAGAAAATAGAGAAAAAGTACTAAAGTGAGCTGATTATAAAAACATAAATATGAGATGTGGGAGACAAAAGAAGAAAAAAACAATCAGGTAAGTAAGGTATGATGATGATGATGAACAACGTATTTTCTGTCAAAGTGATGTTAATTCTAGTGATAATTGATTAGAGATGTTAAGCCAGAGGAAGCGCTGTGAGGAAAGGTAGATAAGAAGTATAATAATAATTTGGCGCAATTAACTTTTACAGCCCGGGTTTCGTTTGAAGAGATAATAAGGGACCGTTACATTTTATGTTTCTTTAATTTCAAGATTACCATTATAGTCATAGTTGTATTCAGCAATATTATTCCTACCAAAGTAATCTGCCTACAATTATCAAGCTGAAGGCGCTAACACGGTACGACACTATATCATTAGAGTTTGATGAGTCTGAAGATTTGAAATGGTAACTGGACTAAAACATTTTGATAACTACTAAGTACTGAACCGTAAAGCACTTTGATTCTAAACTGGGATTTTGAACAATTACTTGTAAAATGGTTCCATAAAATAGATAAAGACTTCTCCTTCAGATAAAATAAAATAAAATCTTTTTCATTCAGATAACGTGAAACTGTAAAGCCACTCATATTAATGGCTTCAATTAAAACAACATATATTAGGAACAAGTGGTGCATAATGCGAACACCCTCGTGATAAATATGGCCAATAAAACAGTTATAATGCGGAACAAAGATAAGAGCGCGTTGAGAATATGATCCCAATCCCTTTCACTGTGAGGCCCGAGCTTACACTGAATACTAAATAGTGTACGCACTTAGGGTTACCATCTGATTACGTTTTGGCGATGGAGACGTAATGATTACCACAAGAAATACTTATCACACCGAATTATTATATGGTATACCAACTTGTAATATTTTGGGTTTGTTTGAGGCGCTTTAAAGCAAAAATATCTGGAATTTTTCTTTAGGTTTTATGTTAGCAGTTCTTGTTCAAATTGTAATATATGTAAAGAAAATTTATTATAATCGTGACTCAAGCAAAAAAGTCTAGGTCGAATATCCAGATTAGGAGGGTTTAAAATAAATATAAAGCTTCAAAAGAGACAATGTTCAGTACATCATATTAAAAAAAATAGACAGTTTATGAACTAAAAGAAGATTATAGGAACTAAGTGACAAGTGAGCCTTTACTGACTGTATATTCAGTGCTACTAATAGAGAGAAAAGAAAAAGTCGCGCAAAAGGTACCTACAACCAATCTTCTGGACGATCCATGACCACGATTCTCCACTAAGATTGTATTAATGAGAAAAAGAAGAATATGTACTAAATTGTCCTATTTAACTTTCGTTCGACCGCTTTAAGACGATTCTCTGTTTTCATAAGATTATTTATTTTTCATTGATTTTAAGATTTTCAATTTGGGTAGAGCACACATAGGCCTAAATATAAGAAAGCCATGCGCACCCTATCCAGCTTGAACATCATTTGTATTCAAATAATAACATATTCGGTTTCACCATGCCGCACACGACACACGAATATCGCTTTTTGATGACAGTAATTACCATAAAATTAGGTTTATGTATCACATAAGCTGAAAATGATTTTTTGGTTTTTCTACGCTGAAAGATAAGTATTCGCTATGTACGTGAACGAGTATTAAAATGGATTCAACAAGGAATAATATATTACCTACTTACGTATAGCTATGTCTGATAGTTATATTCTAAATGGATATTTACAGCTAGAGTTAGTACTAACCGTATGGTGCTAATTTTTATGGTTGCCTTGCCTAGTATTCATTTTGTATTTTCTAGCTATTAATCTGTTCTTTATAAATATACAAATACTTTTAACATTCTTGCTCTCATGCTTCTTCCGTAATGTGAAGTAATTCCCTAATACTCTAAAGTAGGTCTCAATAAATAATTAATTATTTCACTGGCAACGCATATCTTGTCTTGAAATTCAATTTCCTTAATCTATTAATTCCTATATCGTTATTAACTACTCCATCTTACACATAACATAATTATGTGCGTTTATGTTACATGCTACGGTAAATAACTGAAATTTGCTATTGACTCGAAATTCCAACACGCTTATCTGATTTACAAATTAAACTAGCTGCTAAAATTAGATCTTGCTTGACCTAAAAATAAGCTTTGTCGAGGTTAAGAGCCTATATACACATACCAATATATAATATACCTGTATACATATAACTTAACCTGCTTCTAGCACCGCCCGCCGTGATTTTGAAAATCCCTAAAAGAGATTGTTGTCAGTTACCATGTAGTGAAGCAGGTCCTCTTTTTAGTAAGCTAAGTTCGAGTCCTTGGAGGCTTGTTTAATTCTGATTCCGTGGCTAACATATAATATCTTTGTGAGAATAAGGAGAAGACTCTTTATCTTTCTACCTTTACCCCATATTACATGGGATCAAGGCCACCTAATATTCTTGCACTTCTGATTGATTTGTTTTCATTTACTTATGAAATAAAATATTTCTGGAAATTTTAACAAAAAACTGGAATAACGATTGTAACGTAACAAAGTAAGATAATAATCAACAAGCTATTTCATAACTGTAAGATCAAAGATCAAATTGGCAGCACACGTCGGTCTCAGCTCATAGCTTATTCATCTCCAACTAAGTGATGATGCCCCACTACTAAATAGCTGAATATACGAGTATATACTTACCTCTTAATATTGAAGCAGTTTGTAGTACTACAGATTTAGGTTACATTTTGGTTGATAAATAAATTAATCTAGTTTGTGGAATTTGTTTTGTAAATTAACTGTACATCAACTGGTAAATATTATATTTAAATTATGGATCATTATCTTCACTGTCCTTGTAATCATAGAGTTACAATAGTCCGAGGAAATAGTATTTTAAATAGCACACTTATTCATAGTTTCAAAGATGTAATCAATACTATGAGTAGATAATTTAATATAATTATCATTTCAACCCATAAATGTCTCACTGCTGGGCATGGGTCTCCTCCAAAGAATGTGAAGGGAATTTAGCGTACTATACCACGTCACACATGGCCAGACGGGTTGGTACAGGGTTTGTTTCGATTTTTCCTTTTCTCACAGTGCTCTTGTCTGCATAAAGTAACTCAACTTTTACGATGAGATGGGGTAGTACCATTATGTTTTCATAATCCACTACATGGCTATAACTTAATATAACACTATACAAATTGAGCTTATTCAATACTGGATTGTTGTATTCATGCATATCTAACGAGCAAACATTTGTCACTGTGTATCTAACAGATTTCTCAATCATTATAGGTACATAATAGTATTACCAGGATTTTATTGAGAAAATCTGGACAATTTAAATGTTTTTAATATTAAACCTGGATTTTATTCAAACGCTTTAAGGCAAATATTGTGGCCAGATTATCCAGTTGACAAGAGCCTTGTATTATTGATACATACATACATATAATTATTATAATATTCTGGATTGTGGTGTTTATAAGATATGAATGTAGATATTCTCATTCAAAATTAAGATATAAATACGTTGATTTTTATTCAAACATAATTACAAAATCAACGTTTGCATAATTATTGTGCCTAACATACATAATTATATAATATGTTGAATTGCCAGTTTATTTGTGGAATAAATTGTAAGAATTGTATTTACAAGTTACATTGGAATATTACAATATTTTTAATAGCACAATAATATTTAAATATTTATGTTCTCCTTTTACATAATATTTCAAACTAATAGTTTCCTCATGTCAATTAGCATAATATAAACACTGAAATTTATAATCACGAATAGGTAAAAGTTCGAGAAAATAAGGAAGTATGGCAACACTACAAATAAAATATAAATGATTTATATTCACATGAAAGTACACGTCTAGTTTATGACTACATTATTTATGACAGTAATGTATCTCTGCATAGAATAACATTTTGATTGTAAACCTATTTGGTAGATAGTACCATTATGTTGTCCATAATAATATTATTGGCTGAGTTAGTTACGAGTGAGAGGCGAGAGAGAGAGGTGTGTTTGTTTTTCTTTAATTTGTAAACTAAAATTTTTGCGATTAGTACTAAATTGAATAGGTAAGTGATCACATACCTAGATAAGATAAAATAAGATAAGCAGTAGGTATGTATTAACAGACCCTTGCAATATTTAGAAGCTCAGCTGGGCCTTGGTATTCTTGATATCTACTCTGTAATGGTGTGTTTTATGAGTAGATAGTTCAACAAATAAAACCCACCGTTAGAAAGGAAATAAGTCTTTAAAGATTTCTAGTCTCTAAAGACTACAGTGTAGTACAGAGAAATAAAACACTATAATTATAATATATAATTTTATTATCATTATAGTTCACAGAGTGAAAAAATAAACATTTAACCCACCTCTTTGAGCAAAGATGCCATACTGAAGCTAATCATTGGAACTGTAGAACACATAAAAGTTTGTAAAAACTACATATTATTATGTGTCAATGAACTGTGCTCCCTAAAGGAAAACACACTTAATATAAACTGACTATATAATAAAGGGTTCAAACTCATTAATAGCTCCCTCTAAACAGAAATAATTGAAATAATTCTAAACGGCTTAATCCTTGCGAACTGACAGACGCCTGAAGTTACGGGACTTATCCTAATAAACTAAGGATTAAAAGGAACTTAGGTGAATCTACTATGTATATCTAAGTTATATGTAAAGTTGGTTCATAATGCTAAGTATTTTAAAGCCAGCTATAATCGTTGTGCTAAAGCGAGGGCACTGAAAATGTATGAACCTTTACGAAGCGACTTAACGGTGAAGTAGGTAGCGAGTGATAGCGAGATACTAAGAACTATCGTGTATACGATATAAATCTATAATACTGATAGTAAATAGCTCATTACGTACCTTAACGTCTAGTACCCATTGCGATGCTTGAACAATTGCCGATGCTACTTCAGTAAAAATTACTAGTTGGAGTCTAGTAATCCGTCAATACGTACTATTATCTCTATACCTAGGGTAGGTATTCTATTATATAAAAACTAAATAAATAGATTCATGAAAATAACATGAGAGTTGTATTAAATTTAAGGTCCATAAAATACCTACTTAGACAATCTGAAAAAAAGGTATGTAAGGTAAACGTGCCGCCCGCATCCTCGCTGTGGCGGAAATTAGGTGAGGCCTATGTTCAACAGTGGACGTCATTGGGCTGATATGGTGATGATGATGAAGGTAAACGTGAGGCGTCTTATAAATTTGTATTTAATAATTAACATAATTTATATGTTAAAATTAATTAAATTAAATTCGAATTTAAAACTATATTCAATTAAAACATAATAAAAATATATCAATTTATATCTTTAAATCTATTAAAATGTTATATCTTCTACCATTACAGCTACAGAAGATATCGCTGTTAGTGAGCCCTCAACCTAAGACCACCTTCGGAATCACGGTAGTCATTAGGCCCAATCAAATAAAGTGGTCACCGTCCCTCGGGCCTGCCCTGGACCCACGGATACCTATTGTTACTTACACGTTTATATATACTTATAGTTACGAATAAGCTTAGTCTTACTAAAACTCTCTTAGTACATGAAAATTGAAAACTTTTCCATTATCTAAAACTGTTTAATTAGGGTTGATATGTTTAGAGCTTGGTTTGTAGATAGTCGTATTACAATTCAGTCCTTATTACAGTTTATATTGTCTCCATCTTTTTCCTTTTACATCCTATTTCACGTTTTTCTTTTCGGTTTAGCATAGAACGACTACTTTCTGAAGTCGACTGCTGCTAAAGCCATTTATCGAAAGATTTAAAAAAATATATTTTGATAATTGGTGTAATATATTAACATATTGTAACTAATACTTTTGCCTTATTTTTTATTATTTAGTCTTAAAATGGCTATCAATAACTTCCAAACGGCTTTGGTTTTTAAAAATATTTTAACACTGAAAAATGTATTGATAGAGTTACTAAAAATTTAACATAGCATTATATAAATTGATCAATAGTTTGTCAAGAAAATAGGCAATATTGACTTCTCAAGACTAGTGCCACTAGTCTTGTGAAGTCAATTATAATTATTTATGCTACGGTATGTATATTATATGTGTTTTGAAGTTTTTTTTTTTTATAATATTCTACCACATTCACACAGCGCCATCTAGTCCCAAAGTAAGCAATTATATTTGCTTGTGTTATGGGTACTAAACAATTGATATACTACTTAAATACATTTTTTTTGTAAATACATACTTACATATTATAGATAAATTACACCCAGACACAGAACAAACCTTTATGCTCATCACACAAAGATTTGTCCTGGGTGGGGATCGAACCCACGACCTCCGGCTTAGCAGTCAGGGTCACTAACCACTAGACCAACAGGCCAGTCATGGAGGTTTTGAAGTTATGGATATGTTCAGCCACTTTTGTTGCTGACCATACCAAAAACACAAATGCTTCTGCCTATATCTTCCAATGAGTTCCATACTTATTAGAAAGTATTCAATACAAATAAGCGAATCATAGGATCGTTAATATTATTTACGGTCAGTTTCAACCTAAAACAAGGCAATGAAAACACACTTTGGTATTCAAATCATAAATTATCCGTGTACAAATTATTCAGTTACCAAGCTGTGTCAATCCAGCTGCGTTTAAACAAAGGTCCCCGGGCGATCGCGGCGTGTCGCGTTTAATACTGGTCGCTATCGCCGCGATACGCCACAATACGCTTCGAAGCCCCGTGATACGCCGCACCGTCCTGCGTATCGCACGCTTCGTTACCAAATAACCTTTATGATAATTTTATTGTATAAATATAATTGCTTAAACCTTTGTTTGTATAAAACATTTTTATATTTTATGATTTTGTATTCGCAATTTTGTTGATAAAGTAAACCCGGAAAATATTTTATTATAACGTTGCGATAATTCCCTGTTTTAATAATTGTACAAAGTATTAATTTACCTGACAGTAGCTTTGTTGAAATTGCGATTAAAAAGTAAAATGTATCCGCCGGATGTTTCATATTTTCCTTCCTCAAATTTTAACTTTATTTTGGTTTTTTTTTTGGCGCACTGCTCCTATTTATTCGTTTTAGTATTATCTATGTGCTGTACAAGTAATTTTAATTAAGAAACTTTTTACGTTTGTCACAACTTGGCTGCACTAAAAAAACCTTTATTTTTCAGATATCCTAGATTATTATTTATGGAATATAGAATCAGCTTAAACGATATAACCTAAAAAAAGTTAGTGCCTGCTCCCATTCCACCAATCTAATTTAAATAGAAGCCTCACATTCCACCGCTACTTACATAAACGTACGAATGAATACAAAATTTCACTCACGCTAAAAATACTTTATGAAAATGAAGATTGCGCTCCCACGGGAAGATTCCCAGTTAATTTAATGTCACAAATTGGGTTTCGCGTTGCGATCACGCTGAAGGATTTATATAAACCGCACGCGATATTTTTACGAGAACTGACGGGTTACGAGATACGTACGTAAGTACTTACACGTTAAGTCTTACAGTACGGAGACAGAGACGGTACTCTTACACAGCTAACTCCTATTTACTTAGAAGAGATTTTGTTGATGGCTGCGGTTGAAACATTTACCCATCCGGGAGAGAATTGTATCTTGAGTTGAACATTGTATATTACATGGGTTATGTCTCGGCTAGGCATGTGCTCGGATTTATTGAAATTAAAGTTAATATCATTTAGGGTTAATTTTGAATAGATATAGAAACTAAACGGAGCCTTATTAATACGTTGCCACAAGAATTGGTACAGGGTTACTTTCCAATTTATCTTCTCTGGCATTTAAGGTACAAATTGTTTGCTTAGTCATTTTTAATACTCTGTAGTGAGAGTATAGAGTCAGTCCTAAAATTATAGTTTAGTCATATAAATTATAGTTTCGTTAATATATTGGCAACATGATTATAATTCATAATGAAATCGTTATAATATTGGCACATAAATTACAATTTAATTGCAATAATTCAATAGTTATGGGACATTTGTTGTTAACTGTCTATGTACAATGTGGATGCGATATTTCAAACAGGATTGTTAAAGTACGAGTAGCACCACCTCGGTACGATGTATACAACTTAGCTGTCAATTTGTCACTAATTCATGAACTCTTATTTTATGAAATTAAAAGCACGTAACAGATTTTATTTATCTATTATCTACAAGGACCCTAACCTTCCTGTAAACTCGGTGATGCAGTGGTACTGTGTACGTCTGCTGCGGTAGAGGTCCGGTTGAATCCCGGTTGGACTAAAACGGTATCACGAAATTGTAAGTGTCAGCAATACCAGGTTAGCGACTAGCTCACTCCTCATTAATCTGATAAAATGCGAGTGTAGTGCAACTCTATCTACCCCTTCGGGAGTAAAAGGCATGACGTTATGTCAGATTTTATTAAAAAATCATTCATATCGATTTATTTCTACTGCTAGCTGGGAGAAAGATAAGATATATGTATATGGGCTATTTTAATAAACCGTTTAAAGTATAATAGTTGATATTAGATATACGTATAGGTATAAACAAGTACTAGACTTTAGAACTCGGAGACCTACGTTCTGTTGACATGAAATATAAATAAAAATATTCACTGATTTTTGCTTGTTCAATTAGGGTTAGCTATCAATATTTTTTTGGTGAATTCACAGTTCCATGGTTTAATGATGATAGGATATTCCTAACATCAATAAACCATGCTCAAATCCTACTCACCAGAACAT
This sequence comes from Laspeyria flexula, assembly GCA_905147015.1. NCBI lineage: Eukaryota > Metazoa > Arthropoda > Insecta > Lepidoptera > Erebidae > Laspeyria > Laspeyria flexula. Next base: position 16,345,114 of record LR989960.1, on the reverse strand, counting down.
ATTATAAATCACCATGTTTCACAATTTGTGTACAGCACGCGCATTATTTATGGCGACAAATATTGTTCGTTAATGTCCTATTAATTGCGTTTCCACTCAAAATATTACGCGAACATACCGCCAATGTGCGCAAAAATATTACACCAGCGCATTGGGGATCGGAATGTAAAGCGTATTTTTGTTATGATTAATAATTATTGTACTTTATGGGTGTTCTGTAGTCGCTTTATTGTAAAATGGGCAGTTAACATTGTTAAATGAAACGTACAACTTTACTGTGTCGTGCCAGTAAACATTACTGAACGAATTTGTATTCAGCGAAAATCATCATCACAATTGTTTAATGCCATTGCCAACACTCATTAATAATATCAATTTGATTATAGAGAAATCAAAATTTGGAAAATTTATTTTTGTCACAGGACTTTAATAGAATTACCACAAACAGAATACACCTAGATTCAGTAAAACTGTTTATGGTATCTATATACATATTTTGTATGAATAAATATAACACTATTATATTATTTTGTATGATACGGAATTGAACCATGAACATCATTTTCGGATGTCGCTTAGTACGACTATTAGACTGACGGGGAAGTATTTTTATTTAAAGTGAATCTGGTAGTTTTTCCACGAATTGACACCCTTTATACATGTATCTTTTATATCGCATTGATAAACTTTACCCTCCTTCTGGTCCAGTCGGGTAAAAATACTCAACTAATCTGTGACTTCAAGAGCGTTCCTCATTTCAAATAATAGTATACATTATTCAATAAATTCTTAGAAGGAAATCTTTAAAAGATGAGAATTGGAGCCTATTGCTCCGATTCTCGGTACAATATTTTAGAAGTTTTTCTTTCAGTTTCCAACATTAGCATTAGGCTATTAGATTGTTAAAAGTACTATAAAGACAACAAGAAATCTTTTATAAAAAGTCTTGTTGAAAGGGTTAGGTAGCTGTTTCTTCTAAACTTGTTAAAACACGAACTTGCTTTTTTCTTTTTCGAAAAAGAAAACTAAATTCGATTTACTAAATAGCCGAGAACCGGAACGTCTTGAACATTTTGACGAAACGGAAAAATAAAAAGTTATTTTCTTAGCTCAGAGTTGTATTGCATTTGCAATGTCCTAGTCTTTAATATGCTTTCAGATATGGAAATGGGAAATGGATTTAATACTGATTGAGTCGCGAGAAAATATTATTTTGTTCTAAATACCTCATTGGTTAGTGGTCGTAGAATGTAACTGCAAAACATAATGGTGGAGGGTTCAATCTTCAATCCCCAAAGTAAATTTCAAGTTCAAAAAGCTGGTTTTTGTATTTTGCAAAATAAAATCCTTTTTTATTGTTAATATAAATTGTCTATGGAAATTTCCCATAAAACCAAATGTACCAACGAATATTTTTGTTAGACCTCATGCAGTTTTAGTATGTTCTTAAAGTTCTAAAGTAAGCTCTATGAAAAACAATGGATTTGATGTCGGCAGTGCGATGCTATGAAAATATATCGTTCAAAAATCTTCAGACGATTGGATATTTATTTTTCTAAAATATTCAGATTTATCTGAGCAATAAAATTCATACACCAAAAACTCGGATAGTGTATTGAATATTCTACCATATTTCCTGGCGGAGTATAAGATATGTATAAAATATGAGCAAGGATTTTCCTATCACGATTTTCATGTAGTGAGTTTTGAAACGACTCCATCAAATCACAACCCATGAATAACAACGATTGTAGAAACAGTTTTTCTTCCCTCACATTCGAACATTTGTCCGAATCAATGATTCCGACGGTGAACTCCATACAAGCGCTATCGCTCGAGGGCCCGAGGCGCAACACAGATCGTATAATCCACACTATTTACTTGCGAATCGAGAAAAGGCGGGCCAGAAACAAATTTCCGCGGAGCCCTAACGACCTCCGACCGTCATTTAATCAGACTCAAGTGTTGATGCGATAGCCACAACCGACGTTCTTCGACGTATCGAAATCTATCATGAAATAACCATTAGCTGTCTCGCTCTAACACTAGGGGGACTCGACTGGCAGTGTGACGGTACGATCCCGTCGGCCATCTTAATCTAAAGACAGGAAATAACCAGTTCCGAGAGGCTCGCACCGGACGGATCTGGATTTTTCCGGATTCAGCCGGTTTAGTGAGCGCCGGTTAATGTAAAGTAGGGCAGATGCGATGTTTTGCGTCGAGAGGTTTGCCTAGTGTAGTGTTATTTAACCTTATGTAGTGGAAAAGTCCTTAATTGTGATGGTCTCTCCTCGCACTTTGTTGTGTTGTTCGTTAAGGTTGTAGTCACGTTTGCACATCGTTATCCCAACTTTGATTAGATGACTCTAGCTATTATGTCCTGAAAGAAAACTCGCTACTTGTTCTGATTTGTTATCTCGGGGTAAATTGGGTAAACTTTCTCTCTTCTCTAAGTACTCTAAATGCCAATTCTAGTAATCTAATATTTCAGAGGTGAAATTATTGAAGTCTACATTAAGTATCTAGATTTATGAAAAAATATCTACTTTACTGCGTGTCTATTGCTTCAGCAAAATCTTTGAAATAAGATCTAAATTATGTACACTAAAATTAATGATTATGTCATTAACATTGTCTTATAAACATTACTCTTAAAATATAAGGTACAAAAATCTAAATACTCTAAAACACATTACCGACTTTGTTGTAATCTTAATTCCACAGAAGTGATCCAGAGAACAGAGTTACGCAGAGAACTGAGCAAAGTGGTCACATAGTTCACACGGTTTCCATTCACTCACGAACCACTAGCAATTAAATATTTAAATGAGTGCAGAATGAGTTTTAATTAGACACCACGCCGCCTGCTGCGCCGACGGTTAGCAATGCGACATAGCGCGGGAGAATTATCACGTATTTTGTACTACATTTTAAATAAGTATATTAAAAAGATTCTCATGAAGCATCTGTGTGATAAAATAAAACTTTAAGACGAAAAAATGGTTTGTAAAAGGCTAATACTAAAATAATTTAATAAGGCTAAAACTGCTTTTAATAGTTGAAAACAACTGTTTCAGTACAAACTTGCCATTAATATGCAGAAAAAACTCATAAAACATACATTTGGAGAATTGCGTTGTATGGCTGTGAAACATGGACACTAACACAGAGACATAGACAAATATTGGAGACATTTGAAATGTGGTGTTGGAGGGAATGAAAAGAATAGTTGCGAGGAGGATATGAAAACCAATTAAGAAATTCAAATACTCAGATCAATAGAGAATAGAAGAGGGAAGTTAACTGTTTACTGGATACGACACGATATCTTCTTTAAAACAACAATTGAAGGAAAAATAGAAGATTTACTGGGAATCAAGAAGTGAAAAACAAAGCAAAAAAGAAATGAGAAAAATGTCGATTGAATAGTGTATTAAATTAAATAACAAACTCTTCAGCTTTATAATATTAGTATAGATATTTAATAAGTTTACGTCAACGTGTAATGCTTCCAATGGGTCACAAAGCGTCAATAATAAGGTTAAATGTTTTTCCAATGTAATATGATGGCTCTACATTGTACGAAAATTAGCGCAAACAAATATATTAGTATTATTTTCGCCTTTATACACTTAGCAATATGTCTCAGTCTCGCACTCGCTCGTTAGGCCGTGTGCAGCGGTCACTGGATTAATCACGGTCACTCGATGTTTTTGTGCTCCTACTTAGAAGAAACTCGCACAGATTATTCACCACATTGTTCTCGACATTCACAAGTGTGAGGGTTAACTACTGTCTTTTGTTCGTTTGCCAAATACGTTTATGAAGTCATTTTCAACTCACGCCATACAATGAAAAGAAAAATCACGCCTCGTATAGTATTTTAGGTATTTTAGCTGTAACAGACTTGTAAGAATGTATAGAGTGCCAATCATTAAACCTACCAAGAATACCACGAAGTGGTGGGTGAATTTACTGATTTCAACTTATTGGGGTTATAAAAATACGTAGGATTTTCATTTCTGCAACCTAATTTTAGAACGGAACATGGAAATGCTGTTTTGTGGCAGATTTACAATACGTAAAAAAATCATTTATAAGATTATATTTGTCTCATTTTGGATAGAGAAGCAATCAATAAAGCATTTTAAATGTATCTGAAATAAATCTATGAATTCTTCCTAGAATCTTCTATGACAAGCAACTTTTGGCTGTGCTCCAAGGGGTCGATACCGTTTTTACAACCTTGACCTCTGTTGTTTATCTCATCACTGTGTCTACAGAAATAAATTCAAAGAACCAATCACAACAAAATAATACTCTCATCGCGGCATACGTATTCGCTGCTTATTATTCCACAAAACAGTTCTGAAATCCATCAAATTGTCATCAGTGAACTTGTCCTCAACACGTGTACAAAGTATATCCAGAAAAAAAGTTTTAAATAGGTGTCGGCAAAGTTCGATAAAGTTCGGCCCGAGTTTGTATAAAGTTCTGAATTGTTTGTCGTTGGCATCTCAAATAGAAGCGGCAATAAATCGATTAGAGATTTTATTGCAAAGCTTGATGTCTGTGTAAAATCCACTATGTGACGTACCTCGTATCGAACCTTTCACTTTCTTCTGTTGGCTAAAGTCTGACTATACAAGTTATTTAATTAACTTTTCCAACACAAATTTATGAAGCTAATGGAATAATTTACTGTAATGTTTGTTTTAAATTTCATAATTCAAATAGACAGCCTTCACTACTTATGTTTAGAATCCTAGTCAATGGACAAAGTAGAGACAACAGATTATAAAAATACAATATTATTCTTTTTGACAATCTTTACATTAAAATTTATTCATAGAATAAATTTATATACTTTTAATAATTAATTAATTTATATATTTTTAATATTACGTTCTCGTTTGGGAGAAAAAAAACATATTTTGTTTCATTTTCTTTCGTTTGACTGGTGCAAATTAAACGAGGTGGTTCTCGACGCTTTGTGAAAATTCGCGGTTTTCCCTGGTAGACCCCTGGTAGAGTTCCAAATTTGGCCCGATTTCGATATGAGCGAAAAAAAAATTACATAAAACATGTTATTTATATAAAATATGTTTATTTACACAAAATCGCTGGCTGTGGCGGAAATTAGGTGAAGCCTATGTTCGACAGTGGCGTCATTGGGTTGATATGATGATGATTTTAGTTTTTTGTTTGTTGTTATGACTTGAATTTAATATCACATTTGAGCGACCATCTATACAAACTTATGCTATTCTAAAACTGTTGTTTAAAAGAGCGCAATGGTCTAAGAGCGCAAACAAATCACGTTTAATGGTTTTAACTTTGTTAGACGTCGCGACTATAAGACGTTGTCGCCATATTCATAAAGGTACAAGAAGAAAAAATGGGCGTCTCGTTCCGTCCATAAAGTGCACGTGCGGCCGCATCGTCGCGTCGCCCCGCGCCTCGGCGCTACTTTCATATAACGCAAGTTTTTCCCCCAAACCTTATGAACCATTGTAAACTCGGTATGGTCAACACTTTCAGTATTACAGCAGCAAAATTTTTGTCTGTCTGTCGTTAGTTAATCTATCTGTTTGTTTGAGTTAAACTCCGAAAGAACTGTAGGAGTTTCGACGGGACTTTTACTGGCGCATAGTATGTCACTAGAAGTAACTTAGGCTAGTGTGATTGTGGAAAATATTATGTCAGGGTTCCGTTTAAATGCGAGATTCGTTGTCCACGCGAACGAAGTCGCGAGCATAGATATTAAAAAAAATAACTTTGTACGAGAGTTTCCCCCAGAAGTACAAAACAAACGCAGTGACGTTACCGCGAGTGTTTCTCGCGCTAGTCTCGCATGTGTTGTGAGTTTGAGACAATTTGTCTCCACTACAATATACGGAACATTAGGCGACAAACTGATTGTTGATGTGTGACGTCATTTGTCGCTTCTCACATGTTACGTAACAAGTACAGTTTATACTTAGATGTTTTGGTTTAAGAAACAAAAGCCTGAAAAATGTATGTGTTCCTGTTACACCACTGGTAGATAAATTTTGGCATATAAGTGTCTCATAAACTATCTAAGACTTAAGTGACAGATAGTATATGAAAACTAGCTGACCTGGCAAACTTTGTTCTGCCATTTTTTATCGTTTTTCAAAGCATTGTCGTGTGTAATATTATATTATGATTTTCTACAATTTGAATTTAGTAAGTATCTTATTATTGCATTTTCCAATATTTTCATTAAATAAACATAAAATTTTGGCAAATGATTTTATCTGTTTTTATTTTTGTAATTGCTGATGATTTTTATTAGGTACCTACCTATCATTTGGTATATTATATTTTTTTCGAAGACAGTATAATACACTTACATATTTGTTGAGTTCCAAATTCTTACCTGAAAATAAACCGAAAGTCAAAGTTAAAACTTTAATAAAAATAAAACTGAATAAACAACTCAATATAACCGTTTACAAGAAAACTTTGGAAAAACACGAAGGAAAAGTTAAAAACTCCTGCCTAAATATTCATAACCCAAAAGTACTAAAACAACACAAATTTATGAAAAAATAACGAGGGGCTTACTCCACTTTAAATAAGCAGAGGTCTGTTGAAAAAATCCTTTAAATACTGTAAGTAACCCTTCGGTGGCTCACGGGAAAAGATTCCCGAGTAAAAAGTAAAACTGGGTAGACGTGGGGCCCCGCTGTCTGTTTAGAATGAAAACAACGAAATGGTGCAGATTCAACCCTTTCTGCAGCTAAAAAGATTGGATTGCATTTCCCAGACACTAACGTTTATGTGCAAGACAATGCTCTTTGTGCTCGGGTTATAGATGAGCTAGTTTAGTTATTGAAGGATCAAGTGGACGGTTTGTATGCTTAGCGTGGCTTTTGTGATATGTAAGGATTTGTTAAAATAGTGCTGGTCAAGTAGATACTTATTGAAGACCCTACAAAATACTATATCTGTTTATTTTGTCACTATGCAAACTATACCTATTCTTTTATTTATTTTTAATTTGTAAACTAAGGTATATACCAGAAAAAAAATCAATATAATTTTGTCAGTGATTGTTTTATTTAAAAATAGTACTATTCTTTTAAGTTATTTTTGTATTAATATGCATATAGTACTAATATTAATTAAAACTTCTCATAATTTCTAATAACACTAAACCAACCAACATACCACCTCAAATAAATTCTCAACCGCATGTTTCTTAGCCGGACCAATATGAGTCAACAAAGCCGACGCACATTCTTAAACGTGAAATCATATCAACAATGAAATCGTGGCATTAACAGTACATAATTTGGAGTAAGGCCGACAGCGTGTCTAATGTGACAGTATCGGAGATCGGAGACGTAGTAACGCCCAAACCGTGTCGGGATGAACGGGGGACCCGCGGGCTGAGCGGGCCCCGGGTGGCCGACCGGTCGCGACGGGGGGTTACACAAATTAAATTACGAAAAACGGTCGAATCAATGTCTGCCGTTTACATAGGGTACTAACACAATCGAATAACGAATGTGTAAAAAAAATAACGTTTAAATTTTCGCGTTGCATGATATTGGAATGTGAAACCGTATATATTTCAAGTTATATTTACATGTCAAATTACGCAACCTCACTTTTTTACGAAGTCGGGTAAAGCTCGGAATATACACACTGTGACTCTGAGACGGTGTGTGGAAAAACAATAAAGTAAGGCTAAATATAAATGAATCTACTGTGACCTGGTCAAATGGTCAAGCCAAATAGAATGTGTGTATATATATCTAATGTTAATTTATTATTAATCTCCCTAAATTTCATGATCGCTTTAGCGTTTTATATTTACCCGACTGCCAAAAAAGTGGGTAATGTTTTTTAACGACTTGATAATAAATATTGTTAAATTGTTGTTGTTGTTGTTGTTGTTGAAATGTTTCATAATCCAAGCGAGTTTTGGCGTTTCTGTTTGCAAAAGGGATGAACACATTTTTCTCCTACTGATAGTCTAAGTCCCACTCGTAACACGATCGCCATGTTTTGAATTTTCCATAACAATTGATTAAATTAAGATTCCAACCATATAACTTAACCACACAACACACACGATCACAAGGAAATAACCTATCAGTTAACCGTATGCGAAGTTTCCAGTCGAGAGGCATGGGGCCCCATCCAATCTTACAAGGTCTTATAAAATATAGGGTGCAAGCGCCTCGGGGTTCGGGCCCCCGGCCGCGGTATAAAATAATATCCGATATGAAGGGAAAATGGCTGATAAAGCTGCGATCGGTTGATGCTATCGGAAACTGACGCTTTAGCCTAGGAGCCCACACACTCAATATAATTTTTTTGGGATTAAATCATTGTCTTCCTACGGCAGTTGGATAAAAATATATTGTATATAAGGCAGATTAAAGACTTGTTCAAATATTTAATTCTTTCAAAATATCAACAAAAATTAATACATAACATAACATAGCCATCACGCCTTTTTCCCCGAAGGGGTAGCCTCTGCCTACCCCTGTATCACACCCACATTTCACCAGCTATGTTTGGTTCCATGAAATAGGTGGCATTTTAATTAAATTATTTTAAATTAATACATAATTATATTAACAGACCGCGCTCAATTCGTTATGTAATTCAAACATTAATTTTGTGCATTAGTTTATCTATTTGCGAGAACTTGAATAGACACCTATAAGTTTATAGACTCATATACAAAAGAGTTATAATTTATATGTAAGTACTTTATGGAGTTATATAATTGGAAAATCACGAAGGTGACTTCGCCACTCGTACCTATATTGCAAGTTCAGCACTCGAGCCCCCGTTAGTATTCTGTAATAAATGTAATAATAAGCAACCGAACAGTTTCTTTAACAATTTTCTTAACTCGTAATATATTTTCGCAACTGCTACGTGTTATATTTCTAAAATAAATTCAGTCTAGTTTTAACCACACGTCCAAAACTTGTATAATATATTTGAAACTTTCCGAATAAATCTAAGTTTCTTTAAAATGTAGAATGTTAACCAACAAAAATGTTTGGAAAAAAGTAATTTTATAAAAGGATTCATTTAAGATGGCTATTTGGCTCTTAGCCTAACGCCGTGTTACGTATGACTAAGTTTTGTTCAAAACAAGGGGCGGGCGGTGCCGCGCGGCGAGCTATACAACACGGCACATTCACTATATGCCCCATTTATTTCGTTAAGAAACAATAATTCTGCCTTCCTTTCTTATCTTTTGTCTGGAGAGATACTTTTGTTAGTACTCTTTATTGCCATGAAGACGAACTACGAACGAGGCGGAAGATTATTTGGTCTGGAATTGCTGTGTTATACGTTAAAAATATTTGCAAGATATTGAATTGTTCATGACTCAACAGGCTCTTAGGTATTCGAGATTTGTCTGTTCTTGCAAACGAGTATTAGAATTTTATTGTAAAGGATAATTTAGCTCATTGCTATCTTATGTCTAAATGCAGTAGAAGAGTAATAGAATGGTATCCTAAAAGGGGAAAAAAGAAAAGAGACAGACAGTACAAGAGGTGGAAGGACGATCTTCAGAAAACAGCAGGAAAGTTATGGATAAGGATAGCAAACGATAGGGTAAGATGAAAGGAACTGGATGAGGCCTATGCCAGGGGGTACACAGATAAATAATAATATTATTTATTTTTCATTTAGACTGGCCTGTTGGTCTAGTGGTAAGTGACCCTGACTGCTAAACCGGAGGTCGTGGGTTCGATCCCCACCCAGGACAAATCTTTGTGTGATGAGCATAAAGGTTTTTTCTGTGTCTGGGTGTAATTTATCTATAATATGTATGTATTTACAAAAAAAATAAAAAGTATTTAAGTAGTATATCAGTTGTCCCATAACACAAGCAAATATAATTGCTTAATTTGGGACTAGATGGCGCTGTGTAAATGTGGTAGAATATTATATTATTATTGTTATTATTATGAAACTAACAGACATTGACATAACGTATTTAGGACATAAAATTGAAGAAGTATACCAGACCAAATTCCTAGGATTAAATATTGACGCTGGTTTGAATTGGGTATCTCATGTGGAACAGCTATGTTCAAAACTACATAAATTTTCTTATGCTCTGTTTAATTTGTCAAAAACTCTTGATAAACCAACCGTCCTAATGGTGTATCATGGCCATGTTACACCTCTCCTACGATACGGTGTTATGTTCTGGGGCAACTCTACTGACAAGGAAGCGGCATTTAAAGCGCAAAAGAAATGCATTAGAGCCATATGTAAATTAAAGCAGACTGATAGCTGTAAGCCATTTTTCCTAGAGCTAAACTTACTTACCCTACCCTGTATTTATATTTTTGAAGTAGTGTTATTTGTAAAGAAAAATCTAAATTTATTTGAAATGTATAATAGTGGTAGACATAGCAAGAAAATTCGTTGTCCAAATAATAATACAGCTTTAGTAAATAAGAGCATCATTTGTATGGCTCCTCGTTTATATAATCATTTACCAAATACAGTCCTAAAAATTGTAAATTTTGATGAATTTAAGAAAATTGTAAAAATGTTATTATTGAAAAAAGCGTACTACTCTGTCAAGGAATATCTAAAAGATAAAATAATAGAATAAAACTATCTATGATTTTGTTAAATTTATATTTTGTTGACTACTGTATTGTACTAATGACTTTGACATAAGCTTGCTTTTATATTTGGTAATTATTAATATATTGACAATTAATATTCCTTGACATTGTGTAGTTTAATTATTTAATTTAATTATTTAATTTACATTTTTATTGATTTGTAACTAATTTTTATTGCATGCTGAAAAGTAGAATGTGGAGATGCCTTTATATTAGATATAAGACCATTTGTAACCCATATTTCGCAATTAAATAAATTGAATTGAATTGAATTGAAACACTATTATGACACATCATCATTTCAACCCATAAACGTCCCACTGCTGGGCACGGATCTTCTCCAAATATTTTGGAGATATTTTATACCACGCTGGCTAGACGGGTTTGTATAGGGTTTTGTTTCGAATTTTCCTTTTCTCGCGTTATTACACATATACAATAGATAAATTACACCCAGACACAGAACAAACGTTCATGCTCATCACACAAAGATTTGTCCTGGGTGGGGATCGAACCCACGACCTCCGGCTTAGCAGGTTTACTAACCACTAGACCAACAGGCCAGTCAATTCAATTCAGTCAATGTAATATTACATATTATTACATTATAGGTTAATTATAGGATAACAATAACTAATTAATTATTGTAATATTTGAAAATTGTATGAATAATAGCCTGAATTATTATTTTATTATCCTAATTGTTAAACAGTGTGCTAAACTAAAATGTTTTAATACTACCATTTAATTTCCCACGCAATATCAAATAAACAAACGAAATATAAGCAATCAAATTGACAATAACTCAATACAAACGAGATTTGTATCAATAAATTCCATCTGTTTATTAGTACCTATTTGGAATATAAACTAGGTCATTATCCCAAAACTGAAATCATATTATTCGCATAAGTTATGAAAGAAATAGATCCCACAGTTGGAATTCAAATCTAGTTATTCAGGTAATAAAATGCGACTATTTTTAGTATGTCATAAAAGTGCAGGAGGGACCACGGGACAAAACTGATGTCATAACAAGAATGTCATATTTTTTATAGCTGCAAAGATGTCGCTGTAAACAACAATGTATTTGAGTGATTTTTATTAGTATATTCATAATTTATTGTAAGTTTATTGGCAAAGATCAGGCTAATAAGAATTTTATTAAAATGGATATTACACATTAGATATAAGATATACAGAAGACATAAATACAGAAAAATATAATAATATGTGGGAATGTGTGAAAGTTGCAGATAATAATAACACACATACAAAAACATATGTGTTGAATTGACAACCTCCTCCTTTTGTTTTGGAAGTCGGTTAATAATTAAAAAGATGAGATTTATTAAAGAAATAACAAATTCAAATGGCGTGGCTCTAATTGTCAATTAACTTTTTATTAATGAATATTTAGAGTTTTAAAATCGTTAGCAATTTATTGGCGCATATGTTGTATGTACTCATTATGCATAAACATAAATTTTACTTTGTATTTAACAAAGAAGAAGTTTCTTAAAACCCACAAAACATATCTAAATATATAGAAAAAGGAACTGTTTATAACATGGAACTATTAACGATCCTCAAGGGTGAGAATGTGAACTTCTCCGTCACTGTTCCACCCCCTGTGCAATTTGGCGTGAAGTTGGCTATGGTAGCCCGTGGACATTTATGGCCGGCTCTGCTTTATTGGACAATATATTCTCGAACCCTCCATTTTTACACCATATATAAAAAACGTGTGCGATATTGGTTTAGTACCGATAACTGGGTGATACTTTCTGCTTTTCTTAATAATATTGTAGTGTTAAATGCTGTCGTACATTGTGGATGTAAGTAGAATGAATGCTTTTGAGTTTTTTTGTATTTAATGAGCTAAGCTATGACGATCAAGCTTTTGAAATAGATAAAGTTTTTCGAATTATTTTGAATAAGTCTTAGCTCATTCATTGGGGCTGCATTTCAGTAGTTTACCAATAAGTGACCTCTTGAAATTTCGGCTGTTAATGAGAAGTATCAATCACGAAATGGTTTGCATAAAAAACAGCATAAGAATTTCAGTCTCAACGTTTTATTAATATCGTTTAAGAAGAAACCCTAGATTCTAAATAGGTCAAAGTAGGTTTGTATACTTGTCTAAGTTACCAATGTTGAAACAGAGAAATAATAGAGGAAATAAATAATCTTAACATTATAATTACGTAATCAACTAGCATTATTTTATTACAAAAAACGGTCCACGTACCAAAAAGCTTAAGCGAATTACTTTTCTTCTATACACATTTCCTAATTATGTTCTTATGAAAGGAACAAAAGATGTCGCCAACAAGGCAATAAGAGCTCCGGTTTCCTTGTCGGTACAATGTTACAGCTCATTGTCTAATCTACAATAGAGTGTAACAGAAAACAGTTCCAAACTAAATAGGATATCAATTTTGTCGATAGTAATTCCTGTCGTCAAAATGTAGAAACACACACGCTATTTTTAACATCGGCGATTTTGCGATTTCACCGCGCCGCTTAGGCGACTATCCTACGTTCAATAGCATTATAAAAAACGCGTGTTTTAGATATTCTGTCCCTTTATTTCGATTCAAAAAAGCGACTAAATCAGTGATAGCCGATGCTTTAATATTGAAATTATGAATTAAAGGAAAAAAGAAATCGTAAGAGTTCGAAATATCAGTAAAAAGATTTGTGCAGGATGCTACCTGCAACGAGTGCAACCGTTACAGCTATAAGTAGCGTTGTGCTATGGCTCTTATATACAAAATAATCTTATTATTAATCGCTTAAATGGCATACAACAATAGGCATAAACATTAGTACATATTCCGAGATAACTAAGAATAAAATGTAATTGAGTATTGTGAAAACATAGCTAGGAAAATCGCAACAAAAAATTAAACAAACTCATAAATCTGAAAGATGTACGATCTCTAAAAGTGTGTATAATAAAGAACATTATTTACAGTCCAAATTACCCGACGCGATACTCTATAAATCACACGCATGGGTTATAACCTCCATCCTGTAAAATAGCCTATTTTCAATAGCCTATTTGGCCCAAACTCTTTTTCGAAGGGTTCTTATAAGGGTCAACGTTTTCGTTGCGCATTTTAGTACGTTTTTAAGAGTTAAAAGACCTTTGGACCATAAATTACTTGATATAAGTAGTTGAGTATTTCCAATATCGTAACACGCAACGTAATGATTTTCGATATTTTTTTTTTCTTTTATATTTATGCTATATTTTTTTTAAATCAAAGTAAATGTAGAATTTTTAATTCTTACATTACTTAAGTTGGCAAATACCGACAAAATTCAAGTTTATTTTTATGAGTATGCAATCCTTTCAATCACGACATCGCAATATTAAGACATCATTTAGTGCCATATCATGTACCTATGTAAATACCTTATAGAACTTTGAACTATCTTGCTAATAAAACTGATGAAAGTTTATTGTGTAAACTATCAATGTTATCTATTATGCGATTTTTTTTCACTAATTAGCACATTTTAGTTTTAAGTAAAATAACTACTATTTTGTTGATTTTAGAGTACCTAACAAACAACAAAAAATACTCGCAACTCGGAAAATCTACGTTTAGAACCTCTAAATAAACAGGGTCGAATAGGTTGTACAAATGGTAAAAGCATAAAAATTCAGAAAGGGTTCAGTAGTGGCATCGACCCGCGCCACGTGCCACCCTCGTGACAGAACTTTAAACTGTTGTATTGTGCCACAGGAAAGGTTCACCAGTGCGGTCTACGATTTCACAGATGTTCGGCTAAGGGTTAAGGTTTGTACTTTACTTGTTAAATACTTTATACTTTTATAAGTTTCAGCCTCTGGCCATAATCTACATACATGTGGAAATTCTAGTATTTATTTGTTTCTGTTGTCAAAGTTCTCTTTATTCTGGGCATACAGTAACTAGTACCTATTTGAATATTTTAATCATATTTTTATCGCCCGGAGCAAGAATTTTGTGATTACTTTAAACGGGTCTTCAGATAGGTTCCCTATGTAAGATAATTACTTTTTTAAATCTTAGTATTTATTTTGTTCCTAATTAGTTGTTCATAAAAGACATGTATGATTTTTTCAATGTTTTTGTTTCTAATTTCTTTACAATAAAACCCTATACTAACCCGCCTGGTATAGAAGGCTAAATTGCCTGCAAAATGTTTGGAGGAGACCCGTGGTGCTCAGCCTTGGGACATTTATGGGTGGTAGCAATGAAGATAATGATAATATTGGTAATGATTGTGATTATATAACATTTAATAAATGTTTTGCCCAAAGCAGACCTTCTATTCTTTCAACATGGCTAACGGTAGCTATAATCGTTAGTGTCGGTACAAGTGTACACTCCGTATACGTCGGAAGGAACTTTTTAATTACTTCATTCGTTTCCTAACTGCTGTTATGTCTCTGTCGTTTGTGATACTTCCTCCCTTGCTCCCCCCCCCCACTGCTCGCACGCGGGTAGATAAACATGTTAGCGTAAATGGGAGTACTTAAGAACGCTAGTTTTAATCGAGGTTTTAATTTGTTGGATGTGACAAGAATTTAACTTGAGATTTTGTTATGAAAAGTTTTGACTGTGAAACTCGATACCGAGACCCGTAGATAAAAATTATTTCATGATAAATTACTCTATAAGATTTAGTATTTTCAATTTCATTAAAATATAAAATACAGTAGCTTTTATCAAAAATCCACAAAGAAAAAAATGTACTCGTTTTGAGGAATTGTTGAAATTACGCTTCTTTTTTTTTTTTTCTTTAAAAAAGACAACGCCCGCACTAGGGAACAAGCCCTGTGTCGCGGGGAGCTTTACAAACATGAAACTAACGGACACAAAGTACACCCAGATTAGAAACTAATATCTATGAATCACACAAATATTTGTCTCGTGTGGGAATCGAACCCACGTCACCCAGCACGGCGATGTAGTGGCGAGGCGACCACCTTAACCACTGCACCACGGTGACAGTCAAAAGCTTTTGAAGTGTCTAATAAGATAAGGCAATAAAACGCAAAGTGTAATTATATTAAAAACAAATCATTTCACATACCATTAAATATTTTAAGCTTGAATTGAAACTAAAGTCTACTTCGGCTAAGCTCCTAATGAAAACCTAAATGTTAATGAAGTTATCACTAAGTTGCCTACACAGTTGACTTAACGTAATAAATGCTGGCTGACCGCTTACCGCTGAGATAAAGCGCTGAATAAAATATTTATTGCTAAGTCGCTATTCACTCTCCGGTCGGGTTTTCATTACCGTAGCGCTCTAAGAATTATAAACTTACGAGCAAATATTTAATATACAGACACTGCTCTAATAATAAATATAATACGAAAATAATGTCTTTGTTTTTACATAAATCTAATGGAAAGGATACAAATCACCAATACTAATGTTGTATACTTCAGTCGCGAGTATCTCGTAGCGTACGATCTGCACACATAGAGACGCAAGTCATCTATTAGGCCGATATAGGTGTAGAGGTTACACAGCTCAAACGAATTTATCAATTTAAATTTCAATAGTAACTGCTCCGTCATCTTATAATCATGGTAACACTTCTAGCGACGATTTCAACCGTTATGTAGCGGCCACGACCGTCTAGGTACCTCTATGATTTTTTATTTCAGAAGTCGTCGGGTATTGGAGATTTCCATATCCTTGTGTCAAAGGCATACAACGCAATATAGAACCACGCAGATGTGCCTTACACGCTCAACAAAATAAATAAGGAATACAATTGATGTGACCACGGAAAATTAAATTCCACGAAGGACTCAACTGTCAAAATAATTTTAAAATGAGTATTAACTTAGCGCATCATTATAATAAAATTATTATCATTGTCAGGAGCAGGTGGTCAGAACAAAATAGAGTTGTTTGCTAGGTCCGCTAGCAGTGCAGTGACTAACCGCGTGAAATTATTTGTCTTGCAAACAAATTATTTAATTGTATTTACGAGGTTTATAAATGTTGTGATTATGAATGCTAATTAGTTTTGTTGTGACACCTCTATTTGGTAATTAAAATGTGCATATTAAATGAAAATTTTAATAAAATATAAGAGCTTTATAGATATAAAGTACTGGGATTGACTGGCTATTTAATAAACTCTAAAATATTAGGTTCTCATTCTATTTTTTCTGGAATTATTGAGATATTTATAATGTAATAGTAGTCATAATCTCTTATTGCTGGGTTAAAAAGTTATATGCAACTGTTGGACGAGTTTCTTTCGTGTGGGTCCATCTCCTCATTTTTTTTGTCAACCTGTGTTGTCCCACTGCTGGGCAGGAAGCACTTACCATCAGCCGCTAGCTCGATTGCCACTTCAGGTAATAAAACAAATTAATGTGTGGTCTTTTAAAAAAAAAAACGCTACGTGGCAACAAACATAAACTAAGATTGCATTAACAAAAGACTTGGCAGTTTGTACAATAAGATAAGAGCAGTGGTAAGATTGCGGTTAGTTTAGACAATTTGTAACATACACAAACATACATATTGTTGTTTTATGGAAGCTGTACTGGTACAACGATATAATATTGGGGTTAAAGGTGTTGCACCATACTTCCTGATGCTATGTGCTATACTTTAAAGCTTTGATCAAATGGAGGGTAGTTGTCAAAAACATAAAATCACAACTATACCAAATAAGACTACGTTTCTGAATAAAAATATAACATATAACAACATACAACATAGTGTTAACCACCGTCTGTTATAAATCTTAGATGTTTGATTTTGATTGCGCATTCAAAATATTTGACGTAAATGTTTTATTTCGTGTTAAATGCAAACCTAAAAAACATTAATACCAAACTTGCAGTTACACACTCATGCGTTCAACGCCCTTTTAAATTGCGTTGAAATTTCAAAAGTATATTTTTTTTCCAGGAAAGACTTTAGCCCGACTTAGAGATCGAACCTAACATCTCTTGCAGAGTAGTTATAATAATAATAATAAATAATCATTTGTTTCGAGATACAAAGTTATGCACAGGCTTGCTGTACTTCTAAATATTTATTTCCGAAAATATCTCGATTCATATTTTACTACAGGACAAAGCTAGTAACAATATTAAATCCATATCCTTATATCGCACATAATATGTGCAGCTCATGCCTAAGAATTAGCTCACAACTAAAAACAGCATAACTTGGCGAAATTAGCGTGCATTGTGTGAGCTTATCTCGGCTGCATGCTCTTATACTTGTATATACTCGTATTATATTATATACGTACACAAGTTTATACTAAAGAGCGCGGTCCCAGTTCACTACTCTAGAACTTGTGTATGGGATTAGGTATTTCGAAATGAAGTCCCACAGTTAATAAGATTGTCTGAATTTTAGACAGTTGGATATTTTCTGAAATAAAACAGCTTTTGTCCACAGCTTCGCTCACATGGTACCTACCTATCTAGGTATGTGTAATAAAAAGTAGCTTATGTAGCTTATGTAACTCTCCGGTTTTCCAAGTTTATTTTTAACCAAGAAATTTGGTTATTTTGTTTCTTGCTACGATGAAATAAAAACAGACTAACAAACTTTCTTATTTTTATAGAAGTAGGCGAATAAATAGCTATTAATTAGTTTTCGTGTTTGAAGTTTACCTAAGACATATAAAATATTTTAGAATGAAAATATATCTTTGTATTTTTGTGAATGTAGAAGAACAATTCATAAAAGAGATCATACAATTTCCATAAAAGATATAATGCCGGGTACACACAGCCGTAACGTCAGAACAGTGGATTTAAAACTCAAGTTAATTTCCCCAAGACGACCAAAGTAACTACCAACTTTTACGACTCACTTCCTCACTGAACCTTAAAGTTAAACATATTCAGATTTTTACCATTCATGTATCTTACGCTTTACTACCGAAACTCAGAATAGCGCGAAACTAAGCAACCTCTTAGAAACACCATCTGACTAACTTGCAACCTAATTTGGTTGGTTATAAGGTGTACATTCGTATATTTTCATGAAATTTAATTTAAAACTGCGGTGTGCACTTATATCTCGAGGGATTTAGCGTCAAATTGGATTGCTTTTCTACAAGTTGTGCATTTGCATAAGGACAAAAGATGTTAGCGCTACCCGTTTGTACGAGTATCATCTCTGTGTAGTGCAGTGAACCCACTGACAATACCAGATATATGACATCATTATCACAAATATTCGATACTACAAATATTCGATTGGCCTGTTGGTCTAGTGGTTAGTGACCCTGACTGCTAAGCCGGAGGTCGTGGGTTCGATCCCCACCCAGGACAAATGTTTGTGTGATGAGCATAAGGGTTTGTTCTGTGTCTGGGTGTAATTTATCTATAATATGTATGTATTTCCAAAAAAAAATGTACTTAAGTAGTATATTAGTTGTTTAGTAGGTACCCATAACACAAGCAAATATAATTGCTTACTTTGGGACTAGATGGCGCTGTGTGAATGTGGTAGAATATTATTATATTATATATTACTAGTTGTTGCCGGGGCTTTGCTCCCTTCGTATTTTATTTGGCCTCTGCTAAGCTACTATTGACGTTCATTGTAGCGTGATGTTAATTGGGCTATCCAATACAAAAAGTTTTTTTCAAATCGGACCAGTAAATCCCTGAGATTAGCACGTTCAACCAAACAAACAAACAATATCTTTAGTTTTATAATATTAGTGTAGATTTGTTCAAGTCATCAATATCATCATTTCAACCCACAAACATCCCACTGCTGGGCACAAGTCTCCTTCAAAAAATGTGGAGGGAATTTAACATACCATTTAAGGTTCCCTTAGTCGCCTTTTACCACACTCACGGGTTGAGATAAGGTAGTGTATTCATGTATGTATATATGTATGTATTCTTAATTCATCACTATATGGATATTCCATTATCCTGTAAACTTAGGACTTAGCGGAACTTAGCTTATTATGAGGAGAAAAACAAACTAATAAATCTATATACTATATGCCTAAAAGAGCGTATCTTCATAGATCTTACGTCCCTGCTATGCTTTTGCTGCAGAACCCTAGATTGAGCATGGTCGGACATGCTCATAACCAATTTTTTATTTTCCTTGCTCAGTATTTTTGCTTATACTAGGGAATAAAATGTACATTTGAATAATACTTTAGGTATTTAAAAATGAATGCAAAAACGTTTTACATTTTTATCAAAGCACAAAAATTTTATCACAAGCTTGTACCTATTTTAAAAAATTCACAGCATTCTGACAATTTTATTTTAAAAGCGGTTAAAAGCTAAGCTTTAAATCAGCCACATCACGGCTCAAAGTAGCTATGCAGCAGGCTGTAGCTATGTATAATTAAAGAACATTTTTGCGTGAAAATGGAACCATTTACAAGAAAACCAATGCATGTTGCACTGGATGAAATATTGAAATTCCACGGAACGCGTGTGTGGAAACTACCAAGTTATACCTTGCGGTAACTTTAAGCTTTAAGTTTTAGGTATAAAGATTATTTTGGGTAAGTACGGCTGCGTTTAGAGCATGGTTCTGTGGCTTTGACACTTGTCGCGATGTTATTCAGTCTTCGGTGTAAGAAGGTTTCACACTGTAATGTTGCTACGGTTACGCTCGCTGCTGCGGAAATGACGTAGGAAGTTATTATGAAACTTATTATCTAACACTAGGAGTAGATGTGTTCAATGATGAGAGAATATTGTGAATTTTACACAAAAAAATATTATTTTTTGTGTAACTTTGTTCGAGATCCCCATTCATATTGGTCACGAAGCCCTTGCCATATTAACTCTGGCTGTTCTTATTTTTCAAACTTTTTTAGAGTTCATCATTAGCAACCGATTAATACTAATGCGGGTTGCTGGATCAGACATATCCATAGAATTTCTTCTACAGTATGTGAGTTTCCTCACGATGTTTTTCTTCACCGTCAGCAGATGGTAAGTCACTGAACAAGTAGTTATAAATTCTATCAAATCGGATTTGCATGCCAGTCACTTATCCATTCGGCCACCATCGCTTTGTTTTAGAGTTGATATAGTACAATAATTTTTTATTGCTAATTTGGACTCAATCAAAACTAGAGTTGACCCCAGAAAGACAGTATAAAATCTTAATTACAATGGCAATGGATTCAGATCGCTTAGGATAGCTCGCTTTAGAAGTTATTAGGAAAAGCCTATGTTCAATAGTGTCCCGAATATAGGTAGTTAATAATGACATATTCATCTATTAAAGCGGTCACTGATCTTTACGAAGTCCGTAGTAATTGAATGGAAAGTAATTTTGTAAACAAAAATGTTCTTGAAAATATTTTTTAGGGTTTTTTCTTCATAAAGTAGCATCTTAATCCAATGCGTTTTCTAAGACGACAGTATGAAACTCTCTAAGATTGAAAAATATGTGTATGACAGTGTCATATACCGCGCACATGTCCGTAACGGCAGACAAATTGCTTGGTTACCGTGATTTGTAGCCATCACGCGGTACATTGCCGCTTTTTGTTGATGGATTACATTATAACGCGTTATTAATGTCGACATGTATTCCGAAATGCTAATTTATCTTCAACTAACTATTCAACGCAGTTATATCCATTTCAAGGCAGAATCGAGAAAAGATATAAAATGAAAATTCATCAAAATCATTTGTCCATGTAATATTTTTTTCAGTTCCAGTTTCAGTCTCTGCTACTCAGGCTATTCTTTTGATTGCTGATATACAGTAGTATATTTTGAAATTAAATGAGGCCTATGTTCAACAGTGGACGTCGTTGGGCTGATATGATGATGATGATGATATTCTGAAAATCTTTTGCAACTGAATATTTATAACAATTGCCTTGGTATTTCGAAAAACAACATTCGTCTCGAACCTTGTCCTGAATTATTTTTAGTTAAGTCAGTAGTTACTGAGATTATCGCGTTCAAACAAACAGACACATCAGATTTATAATAGAAGTATTCATAATAAATTATATTTGTTGAACATATTTCAGAAAATGTGTGTGTAAATACGTTGTAGTCTATCATTGCTTGACAGTATCATAAATTGAATGTCATAATAAAATGGTTTGAATTAAAAAGAAATTTGATGTCAAATCCATTATAATATAATATGCTGGGTGGAAGGGACACGCTCTCGTTGACGAAAACTGGGTGAAGTGTTTTAAAAAGAACTTCATTACTACTTACTTACTTCAAAACTACAATTAGTTTAAAGTCCAAATTTCCGAAGAAAATCAATGGGTTCGTGAGTTGAAGTACAAAAATTATTTTTAAGTAAGTAGGTAGTATAATGGCACCTATAGACAAAATATTTAGAACTAGTAAAAAAGCTACCTAAATAAGTAACTCAAATACTCTTGTTTTGACGGTAATTAAATAAGTCAGCTCTAATTCTGAAACTCGACTATCCCTCAATATAAAGCAACCCTGGCTAAATAAATATTTAATTAAAATACCTTTAACTTCTCATCTACTGAACAAATTGTAGCACAATATCATAAAGCAGTCTAATAAGTGCACCCTCTCCCTTATCTAAATTCTATTATTTTTAATTCCTTCTAATATTTTAAAAACATTTAATTAGTGTATTAAACTCACTTGACCGTTCTTCCAAACCTAATTAAAACATGAGAGTAGCTTACCTGATTTCCGGTCAATTTTGTGCCTTTGTCTCTTTCTAACACGTCTACCTGTCTCTTTCTATGACGTCACGTCCTCTTTTATATGGCGGGGGAGCGCTTGCGCGCCTTTGAAATCTTTTTTGATCATTGGCGTCTTGTTTTTCGGTCGGAACGGTCGTGAACTCTAGAGCATAGCTTCACAGACCGAAAATACTGTGCCTAGTTTATTCTATACCAGTGAAGGTGACTATTTCACTATAGGTTGATATTCATATAACATTGTGTAATCGTGTTAAGTGTGTACGAGTGCAGGGGGGCCGGGTGAGTCCTCTTTATAATCACTTATGCATAAAAATAACTGTGTTTGAACCATATACGTGCACAAGGCACTATTGTTAGCGTAAATATCCTAATTTACTGCTCAATACAACATTTTAAACAATAACTTACGCCATCTTGATGTATTAACATAACCTCTCTGCAACATGTGTTTTTACACGCATTTAGTTTTTAATAATTACATTTACAATTTATTGGTTCAATTGTTAATGGTGTTACCTTTCGTTTATGTTCATAAATAACGGTGTGACCTTTCGTTTTCAACATTTATATCTAGTAACTATACAACACGTGGTTTTTACAAACATTAGGTTTTTATAAAATACTACAATTAATCGGTTTAAATTTTAATGGTGTTACCATTCGTTTTAATAGTAATTGTATCTAGGAATAATGGATTTGGAAGCGTCTACCAGTAAAAGTGTATTAGAACAAACGGAGCCTAAATTAAAACGGAAAAGAAGCGAGTCAACTGGCACGGACTCTGATAGTTCTTCATCGTCATCAAGCTCCGGCTCTTTGGATGTGAAGCATAAACGATCCGCTCGTAAATCAAAGGCTAAAAGGAAACGCCGTAACCGTAAGTTTGACAAATTATTAAAAGAAGTTGACGAAATTAAAAAACATTTGCATGCATCTGGCTCACATGAGGCCTACTCACACAGCGAAAGGGCTCATGATTCCTACTTTCATAATGAACAAAGTGATGGCTATTCTGACTACGTTGACCTTAATGCAAGCAATGATCTTTGTAATGAGACGGGTACATCTCCAACGGAGAAACCTGTAGAGCTCAACCTGGCCTTGGGTACAAAGATCCAAGAGCCTGCAGTGCCAGCAGCATGCCCCGAGTTCATACAGCAAGTGATCGACATACAGAGATTCGGTAAGGAAGAATGGAATAGTGTGAGATATGCCGATGTCCAGAAACAGTACGTGCGCGGCCCAGGCTTCACCGCCCTACAGGCTAATGATGAAGTGCGACGTTATGATTTGTCACGAATGGATAACTCTATGGAGAAGTCATTTGCTGGTATTACGTATGCGCTTCTAAATCAACGCAGTACTCTTCAAAAAGAGTTTACTGAGTTCTTGACATGGGCTCACCAGCAGGACTCATTGTCATATAACACAATTTACGAGAAAATTAACAATATTTTCACCACCGGTGATTATTGTAAAGTGTTTAACGATACCCTTCAGATGGTATGCGGCCACAGGGCAGAAATTATTCAGCGCAGGCGAGAAACTATCCTCGCTAGTGTTAAAGACGTGTATCATAAAAGCGCTTTTCGGAAAATACCCCCATCAACGGTCAACCTTTTCGAAGCGGACAAATTTAGCGCGGTATTGGAGAAGTCTGGTGGAATGAAAAATGTTTTCTGGCCTAGTAATAAGGATCGAAAACCACCTGCAACGCAGACCGATCCTAATCCTGGCCTTATACATACATCGGAATTAACCCGTAAATACAAAGCAAATGCGCATACTAGAGCTACCAGTTCCAGAGGCAACGCCTCGAGAAACACATCAAACCGGGGTTCATTTCAAGCCAGTAAGCGCGGCAGATACCGGGGTGATAAAACCTCCTCAAGGGAAACAAGATTACCCTCTCCAAGTTCCCACCGGGATCGGAGAGGTCAACAACGACGCCGCTATTGACAATACCAGGATTTTCGTCGCCGGCCGTCTCCAGTCGTTTTACAAGGAGTGGGAATACTTGGGAGCACCAGATTACATTTTGAGAATGATAAAAGGCTATCATATACCCTTCGTGGAGAAGCCCCCCTTATACCTACCCAACAAGCTCAGCAGAGCTACGCAGCCATCATTAGAAATGGACCAAGCCATTCAGAAAATGATGAAACAAGGGGTTCTCGAAACGGTACACTGCTCTCCGAGCTACATCTCCCCTATATTCTTAAGACCAAAAAGCGACGGCACTCAACGACCTATATTCAACCTGAAACATCTGAACATACACATAAAAGCCGACAAGTTCAGGCTAATAAATGTACAGCGAGTGCCCGACTTCTTACAACCTTACGACTGGATGGCAAAATTAGACATTCAGCAAGCATACTTTCACCTGCCTGTAGCTACAGCTCACAGAAAATTCCTTCGGCTGCTATACAAAGGCAAGCTCATGCAAATGACATGCCTCCCGTTCGGTCTAAGTTCGGCGCCGAAAACTTTTGCAAGCATTTCCAATTTTATCGGCGAGCTCTTGCGGAACCAGGGACTACGCATCCTCATATACTTGGACGATTACTTCCTAGTAAATCAAAGTTATCAGCTGCTCACAGATCACATTCAGTTAGCTACAAGAATGCTAGAGAGCTTGGGCTGGATGCTGAACCTAGAAAAGTCAGTCACGAGGCCACGCAGAGTCATAGAATTCCTAGGCGTAGTCTGGGACCCCTGGCAAAACGTGAAATACTTACCCCAACGATTGTCAAGCAAAGTAGAGAGTCAAGTCTTGAAATTGGTACAAAAGGAAAAAGCAAATTCTCTCGAATTACAAAAAGTAATCGGGACCGTCAATTTTGCCAGTTTTGTTGTTCAGAGAGGCCGCCTGAACCATCGTTACCTTCAAGAACAGCTCATCAACACATTGAAGGCACACACTCGGAAGGCTTTACCCCTGTCGAATGGGTCAATAAAGGAACTCAAGTGGTGGCACGAAAACTGCACATCGGGCTCCAGAATACACATTCATGCCCCAGTACATCACTTGGTCACGGATGCCAGCGATGCGGGATGGGGCGCAAAATTAAACAACGAAAGCCTGGCAGGGTTATGGACGTCGGAGCAGAGACATCTCCACTCCAACCAAAAAGAGATGCTGGCAATCCTCAACGTCCTCAAGGATCAATGTCAGCTCCTAGCCTCGAAGGCACTTCACGTTCAATGCGACAATCGAACAGTAGTGTCATACATCCGGAACGAAGGGGGTACCCAATCAAAACCGTTGATGAAACTAACCAGAGAAATCTTCACTCTTCTCGATCAACACAATATACACATCGACATCTATCACATACCAGGTCAGTTCAACACGCATGCGGACAGACTGTCACGAAGTCGGGCACCACCGGAATGGCATCTCCTTCCGGAAATAACAAAGATAGTGTTTGCCAAATGGGGAACACCGCAAATAGATCTATTTGCCTCGAGTCAAGCTCATGTGGTGAGACCGTACGGAACCTTGAACCGTCAAGACAAGAACGCGAGTGTTCACGATGCGCTAAGCAGCGACTGGGATTACTCCTTAGCGTGGGTGTTCCCACCCCCGTATCTAATACCCAGAGTGCTTGCCCACCTGAATCTGGCTCGAGGAGTATATCTGGTTGTAGTTCCACGTTGGGAAAGAGTATTCTGGAGACCAGATCTGAAGAGCAGGTCTCTATCAGCCCCGTTCACTGTAAGAAACCTCAACAAGGTACTGGTGGATACATCAACGGGGCTGCCTCCTCCGAACGTAACGGAGATGACACTCGAAATATGGCGCTGTGGGGGTGGGAAAGGTACCTAACAGATTGGTCCGAAGATCAAAGATCATTGCTGACGTCAGGCTGGCGGCAGTCAACCCTAAATACTTATCGGCCTGCGTGGAATCGATGGTTACGTTGGGCACAAAACAACGAGGTTGACAGCTGTAAACCCACGGGGTCGGACCTTGCAAGATTTTTATCAGACTTGCACCAAAAGGAGAAACTTGCCCCAAGTACAATTTTAGTTCACAAATCGGTCGTTTCCACCTTTTGCGACCCAAATAATCGTCATAGACTCAGCTCACACCCACTTGTACAACAAATCTTAAAAGCCATAGTGTTGGCCAAGCCTAGGATTCCAAAACCACCTATCTGGGACATTGATATTTTGGTTGATCATATGGCAACTAAGAATCCTGAAACAACGAGTTTTTATCAAGCTTCAAGTCAAACAGCAGCTATTCTTCTACTATGTTCGGGTCGCCGGATTCATGATTTGACTCTGCTAAAAATAAATCCTGAGCAGTGTGTCATATCTGATGACTATGTGATCTTCAAACCCAGCTATGGTTCCAAAACCGATACTGCAAAACACCAGCAGTCAGGTTGGAAGTTGATTAGAAACTCCACTAGTAGAACTTTAGACCCTGTTCACTGGATTCGAACGACGATCAAATTATCTGAAAATAGAAGAATTAAAGCGGGTGGAGATAATAGCCTGTTCTTAACAACAGTGGGACAACCAAAAGCAGCATCAAGAACTGTGATCTCCGGCTGGATTAAGCGCATGCTAAAGGAAGCAAAAATTGATGCAACACCGGGAAGTTGCCGGTCAGCCGTAGCATCTAAGAATTGGGTAGAAAACCTCCCCCTGGCTGAGATCTTGTCCAGAGGAAATTGGAAATCGGCTAATACATTTAAAAAATATTACCAACGAGAAATTATAGAACCGCCAAATACTGGCAAATCATCAATTACTCGGTGTTTCACACCTTTTGATTAAATTATTACTTCGTGCATCGTAGTTTTTTTGTTAAGCTGTGAATCAAATAAAGTTTCTATATTCATCAAAGTCTTTGTTATCTATTCTGCTACCTTTATAGGTACTTATTTACAAGATGAAACTAGTATTCACATTGACGTCCTCTTTCACCAGGCGAAAACAAACAAATCTCTCATGTTTTAATTAGGTTTGGAAGAACGGTCAAGTGAGTTTAATAGAGACGTTTTACCTTACAATAAAACGTTTATTAAACATACTTACCTTCTTCCAAACCTAATAATTCTAAACCCTGCCTGGTGATAAACATTCGATCCAATGATCAAAAAAGATTTCAAAGGCGCGCAAGCGCTCCCCCGCCATATAAAAGAGGACGTGACGTCATAGAAAGAGACAGGTAGACGTGTTAGAAAGAGACAAAGGCACAAAATTGACCGGAAATCAGGTAAGCTACTCTCATGTTTTAATTAGGTTTGGAAGAAGGTAAGTATGTTTAATAAACGTTTTATTGTAAGGTAAAACGTCTCTATTTTGAGAGCGTAGATCGCATGAATTACCAGCCTAAACTAGAGAAATTTATTCTTCAAGATAGGTGGTTTGAACGTATTTATGTTCAGAATGCACCAAAACGAAGACAAGACGTGAACATAATAATTATGAAATGGAATAATAATAAACAGATTGAATTAACTTGTGATACACTTTATCTTTTTAATGCAACATTAATTTGTTAAACGCTGCTGGGAGTTTAGAAATATAAGGAAAATTCTGTGGTAGGTACCTAATACCAATTCCCTAACTTACCAGTTATTAATTTATTGATTTATCTTATCATATTTAAATAGCAACCCATTAATTTTCCACTGCAGAACCACCCACGAAATTAATTAATTAGTAGTTAAAAATAATTAATAGAGACCAATGGGTCTCTTCTCGTCTATCAAGGGTTCTGAGAGAATAAAATATCTTGACTTGCGGTGGACTGCCAGTGGAGTTGATGAGTATTATAATTGTGTTATATTGTATATTATCTCCACTATGGTGGAATACGGCCCTAAGTACGACCCAAAAAGAGCAGTACCGGTTGCCTGAGACATAACTTACTTCACTCTGAAGCGATAAATCAAAACATTTTGCAAAGCTATTGTGCGCAAAAATTCTAAAGACTATTTGAAAAGATATCAGCGAAAACTTCATTTATGTCTTATATAAAACTTTTCATGAATTATACCGGGATACATTCGACTTACGTTGCATCAAATTTCGTTGCCCGAACTAAAGGTGAAAAATAAACAGAAAGATATTTTTTACCATTACGTAACAATGTTGTTACGGTCTAAACACTCCTTAACTATTGCACTCTTTAGAAGATTCCAGATATAAAAACGTAGTAATTCGAATATCGGTAGGCGGTAGAGTTGTAGTACTAATTGAGGGGTAGTCTCTAGAGATATTGTTGGAAGCAAAGAGGATAGATTTCTTTTTATACAGCAACGATGACAAACACCTGATGGTGAGGATAGTCAAAGTAATTTAATTTTAAGAATTCTGTAGTATTGGGATTACCACTTGCTAGGGCGGGGCCAGTACTTGTATCGTATTTAGTAGTAACTCAGCATCTTCAAGTCACCTCATAAGCGAGATATAACTCAAGAGCTACAGATTTTCTGATTTCTGACATATACTACTGATATATATCGAGTGCAAGTAGTTTAAATACGTGACCCATACCCGACGGAATCCCCTCTGCGTTCTCTGCTTCAAAGAATATGTTTGATATTCTAGTAAGACGCTCAAACTTTGTAAAGGAACGTTTTCATAAAGAGGCCTCAAAGAATCATCTTTTGAGAACATATCGTTTGACTAAGAAACATGCTGCTAGGCTTCAGCTATTTGAAAACTAAATAATATTCAAGAGTTAGAAATTCATACTTTGAGCGGCTCCTAAACTTAACGGTTGGGTTGGTGAGGTGAAATACAGGCCATTTTCCCCTTCGTACTATTTCTATTTAGGAAATATCATGAATTGGGTCGTTTTCAATTTACTCGGCGCAAAAAAAAAACACAAAAAAATCTTAGGAAAAAAACATGCAGTATGTAATAATTTATTTTTTATTACCACAATAATAAAAACTAAGTATCAAAGTGTCACCTGCTTGCAATCTCATCCAAGTTCTCAACAAATCTCGCGTGTCCGCAATAAAACAAGACTGACGCAGTAAAGCCGGTGGCAAGTGACAATTTGTCACAATATTGTCTAAGTTTATAAGTCATAGCGACAAACTCACGTTCATTTCTTCTACACTAAGCTTTGTATGGCTTGCGCACTAACTTTACCAGTTTTAAATAATGTTGTTACATTATTACATCATTTACCATAAGGTGAGAACAAAATCTGGAACTTGGCGATTATTTTACAAGACTCTTCTCAAATTATAAGTCGCCATGATTCAGCGGCTTTTATAAACATACAATTAATAATAAAATAAAATTAATAGACATAAAGTACACACAAAATTCAAACACCTTTTATGGACTGCGAGTACATTTTAGTTTATATAAATAGAATCCCTTAAAATTCTTGAATTCAGTACCAAGCTAGTCATTTGACGATACAAGTAAAAAATTGCGCTGTAGAATTTAGAAAAAACATTTATAATGTTCTCATGCCTTCCTTATCTTGAAAACCTAAGTACTTCAATTAAAAACACGTCAGTACACTGACTCAAAAAATAAAAAAAAGAATAAAATACCAGCAACAACACACCACTCACGAGATGAACTCGTAAAAAGACTAATGATTGGCTTGCCAATTCATTACTCGCACTGACAGATGAATTTATAAGAACTTGCTCACTGCACTTCATTTGTCACAGAGGCCGTAAATCTGTCCGTATGCATTGGAGGGTTGAAAGTAGTGTCTTTAAGTATTAAGAACTTATATAGAATCATGAAAGCTAGATTATTCAGTTGTAATTTTTTCTTATATTGCTTACAAACTTTTCTAATTTTATATTTTCTCATGCATGATAACTTTTTTTTAGAAGCTCAGTAGTTTTTAGTGGCTCCTCTTCACCTGATAGAAAGTCAAAAGAGGAGTCCAGATTACACTGGCAGCTGACAGGATACCGAAGTGCCATGTCAGCTGACAGTGCCATAGGTACTGGCCCATAAGGTACTTCTTCAAGATGTTGCGTTCCACATTTTGATAGTACACAGAGATAAAAGTTGCCAAACATTTTAATACGTGTGTCGTGTATGTGTACGATGTTTACCACTGTAAAGGGCAAAGAAAGCTTATGATTTAAAAGAAATAAGCTTAATTATATTTTTATTTCCATAAATAATTATACAGGTATTTTGAAAATTAAAATAAAATGTATAAATTGATGAAGTGTACTTTTTAAATGTCTTGTAACTGAAATTATATTCTCAATTAAAATATTGAGTGATGCAAATTTTAACTGTTTGTTTATAAGGTCCCGCCCGAATTATAAATTAATAACAATTTGAACATAATATTGATTCATACAAAATATAAACACCAAAGTTACAGTTTAATTAAAACACATGTTGGCCAACCAATCCCGAATGAATACCGTCCACAAACACCAATTAACATATTTTCAAACGAAATCAAACTTCGGGCTTAAATAAATTACACGCTCGTTTACTTCACAACTTCCATCTGCACAAATAACCCGGATATCCGGGTATATACCAGGGTATACCCGGACCGGTCACACCCGAGTAAAACGGACCTTTGGCCACGACTTCATTGTTATAATAATTTATCGACTGAATAATTTTATATAGCTTTGGTGTTTCAAAATCCGAATAAACCTAATGTGGACCGGACAATGTTCTATTTTGTGGGCATACCATGAAATTTAACAAACTCAAAAACTGGATTCTGGATCTGTCTTCGGGATCAATTTTGGGACGAATGTGTACTAGAAAAATACTTTGGCATCACATTGTCTTCGTAAACACATGGGCAATAAACGAACTCATCGTCATTCATCTGACTCTGTCAAGCCTCTAACGTACTTATTACATGATAGGAATAAAAATAATTGTGGTTTATATTAGGCTTCTAACACAATACGCCTAGTCAATGTCTTCAGGTGAACGTACTACTACGTATGCTTTCAAACACTGACTATAGTGTGTAATATGTCAAAATTGCGACTTGGTTATCGTCTAGCGTATTGCAGAATTAGCTGTCAGATAAAATGACACAAATAATGTACGTACAGGGTAAACTTAATGCTATATAGCATTTTCTAACAACCAACCTAGGGTGATGCAGAGATAAGTAGGTGCATTCCGAGAAAAAACGGAAGGTAAAAAAAACAACTTATTTAACTCATACATAAACAAAGACTAATTATACAAACATACTATTAATAATATATAATATATAAATAATACTATATATAATATACATAAATAAATATATATCACAAATACATACAACTATATTATAATCCATACATCCATATATATTATAAAAGGCTTTGTCCTGACTGACTGACTGACAACGCACAGCCTAAACCGCTGGTCGTAGCGACTTGAAATTTGGAGGGTGTGTTTGTCCTAATGCCTAAAGGTGTACTAAGAAAGGGTTTTTTTTAAATTCAACCACTAAGGGGGTGAAAAGGGATGAAAAAGATTGTATAAAACTTCTTTGTTTTTTAACATATAGATTTGAAAATTTGTTTTGGGGTACTATTATCAAAATAAAAAATACCCTCATCAATAATTTTGACAAGGGTGGCTTTGGAGACTGAAATTGGGGATGAAACGTTGTATGAAAAGATCTTTGTTTTGAAGTTAACGTTTTGCTAATTAGTATCGGGATAGGAACTTAAAATGTTGTTTTTAATATTTTTGATAGGGATGGGTTCAGAGGGTGAAATATAATAATAAAAACTTACCCTAAGGGATGAAATACATACATACATACATAGCATCACTCCTTTTTCCTGAAGGCTACCCCTTGTTTCGCACTCAAATGTGAGTGTGAAACAAGGGGTAGCCTTAGCCGCCAGCTGTTTGGTCCCATGAAATAGGGGGATGAAATAGTTGTGAAAATTATTAGAAATTGATATTATGTGTGTCATTTTCGAGGTTTACAGGGACGCTGATTATATAAATGTTATCTTTAATGACGTAAAATGAAATTCAACTCCTGTAGTGGGGTGTTGTGGAATTAATGAATTGCACTTTAAACAAAGACCTATGTAATATCGAAATCTACGCAAACGAAGTCGCGGGCAATAGCTAGTAATATATAAGAGAATAAAAACATATAGATACACTACTAGGATATAAGTTAGACGCTGGATAACACTCATTAAAGAAGACCGATGATCAGAAATAAATGGGCTAAAGATATAGAAACTTCTAAGTAAAATCTGTAATTTCCGTCACAATTTCTTTTAACATTTCAAACAGAATATTTTGTTCAGGAAATAAACTTCAGTATTACAATCTACAAGAATAAAAACATTTAAAGACATTAGAAGGCAAATCGTTCCAAATCGGCGATCGGAAGCAATACCGAAACAAATCGGCTATAAAACGAACAAATACGAAAATACCAATAATGTTTAGCGAAGTTTAGAAGATTGTAGCGAAAGAAACAAACAGTTAACTAATATTGCAAAAGTAAAGCAATAAAGGGGCGCATAACGCTTCATGTAACAATTATGGATCTCTTGGTTGCGTTGTATTAGAAGGAATAACAGTAATACAGAACTGTGTGGAGCGAGTCGCGGGTATTCCGCCGAGTGTGCTTCGGTAAGACCACGACTTAGTGGTAAGAGACCGCGTAACAATATACTCGTTTATGTAGGATATTTTAGAAACTGCAATTCACAATCACGTTCATCTTTCAGATGCAATGACTTTCCCATTGAAATTGCTTTTCCTATTATTTATTTTTTTGCCACAAACAAAACTTACTTGTTCTTCGTTTTATCTTCTAAAGTTAATTTTTCGTTATAGGTGTGTAAAAACAATATTATAAATTGGATTCATAGTTAATCTAATTAAGAAATGTTACCTTTTTGCTAATATTTACATAGGTATACGTATATTGTACTTCTAAAACATCCAAGTTTATTTAATTTATCTAAACAATTTAACACCGCTCCACTGCACTTTTGAAGTCGCAGCCTTCTAAGAGAGCTCACGAACTCTGCGGAGGCTTCTTTAATTCCAGTCCATGGCGCTTCAGATAAGAAACAGATCCAAGTAACTTTCCGATGCGCGAACTTCAAACAATTAAGCCTTTATTTCGCGCTTCCAACAATGAGAAGTAATTAGCGAAGTGCTTGACGTTTCCAGAATTTTTTCAAATGAACTTTTACAAAATTCTGCTGAAATCTGCTCCGTCTCCTATTGTTCGAAAATTCTCATCAAACTCGGCAGATCGCCGTGGAATCTTATTAACGGACGCTCCAATGTTTTATTGAACCTATTGAATTTATTTTCGTAGCAGGCTCGACGGAAACAACCAATATGCCGTAGA
Organism: Laspeyria flexula; assembly: GCA_905147015.1. NCBI lineage: Eukaryota > Metazoa > Arthropoda > Insecta > Lepidoptera > Erebidae > Laspeyria > Laspeyria flexula. The sequence goes on along the minus strand of LR989960.1, from coordinate 16,311,432 downwards.
TAACAAATCTTTGGGGCAATTTAAAGGGCCATTTTTAATATCCGCTCGAGGTCAACATCCTTCCCTTCGCACGGCCCTGCCCCGCAGCTCTATGTATCATATTAAATTGAATAAAGGTTGATTTGTAGGCCTGAAAGAACGTTTTCAATACTCCTTATTGAACCATTATGTCTAATGGCTGTGACAATAGAGCATTACAAATTTGTCTCGTCGAGCTGAACTCTGGTATCGTACTAGCACAAGAAGAACAGCTATGTCAAAAGACAATGTGGATCTTATTTTAAGCGTGGAAAGGCTGTCTTTCGAGTGTACGCGGGAGATGTCCCAATTGAGTTTATCACCGGATATTGTAAAATGGTCGTAGTTAGACGGCACAATGTGTCGGTAGGCATTGACGGCCCTGTGGCACGCTTGTGGGCTCCGATTGTGTTTGGGACTATACTGAAATTAATTTGATGGGTACACTCCGCAGCTTATGGTATTATGTTTAAAGCGATTGAGGCGTAATTAAATTTCCTTAAAATGAAGCAACCAGGACGTCCTAAAATGAAAATTAACTAAAAACAGACGCTGTGGGACGAATTTTGCTCGTGTAATAAGGGAAAATGTTGACGCAGCCTCTGTAATTAGTTTTAACATTAAAGTGGCGCGTAAATTGCTTCATTTTGTACACAATAATAGAAGTTAAAAATAGCTTCAGTAAAAACAGTTATTGTTAGAATATCACTTGCCTGGTGGACAAATACAATCTCCTACGTCGCGCTCCTTCCTCGATAGCTCGGGGCCTTGCGCGCTGAGCTCCGGCTCCTCATCGCGCACTTCCTTCTTGAAGTCCAGAAACTGCTGCTCCAACACTAACACCCGCTGCTCCAGACAATGCTGGCGGTACAACCCGTAACCACAAATTATAAAAAAAAATCCACAGCAACACCACAGCACTACCGTATTAAGAATTTTTTTGTTATTATCTTGTCTAAAGTTTGGGTTCGCCATTTTGGTATTGTGCACTTTTAGGATCTCATTGTCAAGACCAGTGTTAGTGGTAAGGTCAGATGTACTAATAAGAACGAGTACAGTACGGTGCGGTCTGGCTCGGCGGTGGACTGGCACTGGGGCCTGAGCTGTCTCCGCGCTCCCTCGGGAAAGGAAGCGGCTTGTCCACCGTTAACTGCCCTTCTCGTTGTGTCGATTACCGCTCGAGTACCCTACCAAACTTTGATGGACGTGGTACATTGTTGTGTGTTCCGGATGCTATCGGTTTGAGATTGTTCACCGCATCTCTTGAATTATTTATCAACTAGCTCGAATGGGTTAAACGTTCACTTTTAAGTAAATCTGTGGCTGTTCTTGCGTTTAGTATGTATGAAGTACAATTGTGGCAAGGGATTTTACTAACTTAGTTACGTAATCTCTTTAGCTATTAAGTTTTTTGTCGATTGGCATCATTTTTCTTCTATCGGGATTACACAAAAATGTTAATGTGAATAAAATGTAGCACTTATCTAAATTTTAGCTTCGTTGGTTATGATCGCCAAATAAATTTCAAAAATCTAGACAAAAAAAAAAGTTAATTTAATAAAACTTTGTAACACTTAATATGCATATCCTATATGGTCACAGTTTCCTTATTTAAATACGCAATACCTTAATTAATACTGACAGTTTAGCTGCAGGTCTAGTAGCTGCTGTACCATGTCTTGGCAAGCTAATTATGAAATATATATATAACTAACAGTAGTCTGTCATGCGATGAAGGTTTCATATCCAATTTATCAGTATTATATATCTAGTTGACATCTATCTCGGCAGGTGGCGAAATTTATGTCTCAGACTAGAGTAGTCAGTTTTAGATAATTTGATTATGAAATTGAAAGCTACATGTACTAGAATAATTTGAAAATTTATTATAGCAAGGTGTACTTTAAGCAATGCTTTAGTTGCATATTTATGACTTATATGATTGCTAAACCTAGTAGATTAAAGTTCATAATAATGAATCATAGTCAAGTAAGTTCTTGGACGGACTTGGAAGGCGAGTAAGGAGGTCAGGAGTGTAATACATCTATACTATCTATAGAATATATTAATATTTATATTTCAAATAAAATTGTCGTACACAAAAGATATAGTACACATTGTCATACACAAAAGATATTTACATTACCATAACAAACCGTATCTAAAAGAGTATTTACATATATATTGCATGTAAATTGTAATAAAATAGTAATTAGACACATTTCACACTAAACTTGTTTTACAATAAGACAGACGCCCCGGGGTCGGATAAAAATGTAAATTTTAAGTTAACGTACGATGCGTATTAGTCGCACCAACTGTCAGGGGACTTGGAATGTTTCATCTCCCCTGCTGCGAAAGAAATAAATCTCTTGGATCTAGAAAACGGGGTTGGTATCACTTGCCAAATAGTTTGCTGCTTACAGTTAGCTAAGTTAAAATTTTCTGTTACTTCTTACATAATCTTTGCATATTTTTTATCGTCAAAATTGAACACCAATATTGAGATTATTACAATAATTTTGTTAATAACCGATTTTGATGATGCAGCAGAAAATGTTATACTGATCCGTAATAAAAATTTACTATTGAAAATTAAAACTGTACCAAGCAAAATGTTATCGATAGATATTTGCCTAATGTGACGGGTGCCTAAAGGACCCCCTATTCTGTCGTGATAGTGTTTGCGAATAGGGAAGTGATAAATGGCTCGGCGACAGGTGAATCTCTGTGCGTTTAGGACGGACCAATCTTGGATCGCGGATTTAGATGTAAAATATGGACGTCCAGATGATAAAACGGTGTTGCTGAATATCTGCACTTGTGGGTTTTTCTCTTTTTTGGGTATGCCAAAAGGGTTTAATGGAACCAGATTGCTTTTACCTTATACCGGTTTCACACGAATACATGTATCTATGAGGAAAATTTGCAGGTTGCTAATGTAAATAAGATTTTGGCATAAATTTACAACTAGAATATACTAAATAGGACAATTGTAGTTACTCAATGGGGGTCTAACATCTGAAAACAAGCGTAAAGGCACTTTGCTTATAATTTACAATTGATTCATACATTTTTTTTCACAGAAGCACAGCATAGTGGCTCCATAGCGGCATAATGAAATAAAAGAGGAGACCAGATTGACATTGATTTCTTTCAATCATGTTTAATTTAATTTCAGTGTATCTATCACTGAAATTTAGAAGTAAATACATAAAAAAGTCTTATACAGATCGAAAACAGTGTAAAAGGAAATCAGGCTATCTTCAAAAAGGTTTAATTTGTATCAACTACTTTAAGAAATAAGAATATAAGAAAGGGTCGTCTCACAGCGTGTTTAAAACCATTTTTTACAAAATTAAAAAAGAAATGATTTTAAGGTTACTACAGTCACCATTTTTAGGGCTCGAGCACAACTAATATTGCCTATATCAATTTCGGTATTTAATCCTACAGTTTTTACTGAAGATTTATTTGAATTCCCCTGTCTCGTCTATCCATTATGCAATGGTAAATTAAATAACTACAAGTCGGCATTTAAACGAAACAAAGTTAAAGAATTCCTCGGATTCCGTTAAAACAACGGACGACGATCCAGACATTATTGTAGCACATTATACCGGTATATACCGGTAACACGACACATAGGGTGTCGCCAAACATGTCTCTAACAAGGGTAAATTAAAATTCCTTCCCCGTTTTATACGCAGTAGGGTCACCCTTGTTTTGAGGCGAATATCTGCACTGAAAACTCTACTAATACAATTCTATCTCCTGTATTAGTATACATTGCTTTTTTGTATCATTTATAATGTTCGAAATGAATTACAAAAGCAGCAATGTATGTTAAAATAAGCGATGTCATTGTGTTAATGCGTCGCTTTCGTTGACGGAGTGTTAGGTGTACATGTAATTTATGGGTTACCTGGGACGTTTGGGAACAAGATTTTATTACACACTTGTTTAATTTCCCAAACATCTCACCAGGTTTATGTTTATAATTAAGTATGACGGAGAAGGAAATCGCCGCAAGTCATTCTTCGCAGTTTACAAAGAAGATTTTCAACAACATTTGAATCTTTCTGTTAGTAATAAAATGGGAAACGACTGGAGTTTGCTCATGAAAAGAGACTTCAACTACTTAACTTAATGTATTACTAACTGTTTTTACTTTGTTTTAAAAGATACCTTTCTTGTACCTACTTACTTGGGCATTGTGATTTCAAAAAGGAAATAATGTTCTCTTAATTTAATTCAGAAAACAAATGATAGCTTGAATTTAACGTTTCGTATTTAAACTACAGGTGTACATATACGACTATTATTTTATAACAGAGTATGGAATTCATAGGGGGCCTTTGTCCAGTAGTGGGGTGACGCAGGCTAACTGGATACAGTAGAGATGTTACAAGTTCATATTGCACAAATTGTACTAGTAAATTTAATTAGAACAGATGTTTAACAATAGTTTATTTATATCAATAGAATTTCAATGACTAAATATTAATATGATAATTATGAAATTGGTTTTCCTCTTTTAACCAATAGGTAGGTGGAATAGTAACACTAACTTGGTGTATAAAACCTACGATAAAAATGTGTAATACTGATAATATGTTAGACATTTTTATCATAGATTTTATACACCTAACCTGATGGTCACAAATAAGCAGACGGTTTTCTTAACCTGACCTTGTAAAATTAATTTAAACTAAAAGTCGCGTGGGCCATTGGTCCCGTCGATCTTTATTTGACCACTGCTCAGCTCCTATTGGCCCTAGCGTAATGTTATAAAGCCTATAACCTTCCTCGATAAATGGGCTATCCAACACTAAACGATTTTTTTAAATCGGACCAGTATTCTAGCTTCCAACCAAACAAACTAACAAACTGTTAATCTTTACATATTATTAGTATAGATTAAATCCATCACATAGCTCCAAACCAACAATTAAAACGCTTCAATTTACGTGACAAAGCGCCTTAAACCTACGAACATCACATTAAAAGCGAAAACCCAATAAAATCGAGTCACTTGTTCTCAAATTCAATTAGTGACTTTTGCTGAAGGCTCACGAGAGACAAGGGATAATGAGTAACAAACACCCGAGAGCAGAGCTCAAACCGAACGGATTAAAAAAGAGAATAGATAAAAAGAATAAAACGGGTTACAAAAAAGGAACCCGGTTAATCGGTATTAGCCGGTCTGGTGGACACGGCCAGACACCTGTGATGGCTATGTATAGGACATCGAGTACCTACGCGTCAAAATAGATTCTATAAATGTCGGTTTTGCTCACAGAATAGAGATAGGTTGTTTGTTAACAGAGTCAATCTTAAATACGTAGGTACATATATTATATAGTACGTATGTTTGTATAAAAATTATATATTATATTTGGTGATGAGTTCGAATTTTATTCAGGTACTTTGTCTATAAATGTTAATAATATACCGGGTATCTTAAACGTTCTCGATGGCGAAACATGGAAGTAGTGACGATGTAGGTAATTACTACGGCAATAAAAATAAATTAATGTAAAAATGTGTTTTTTTACATTAATTTAATTTAATTTTGTTGTACCTCAAACATTATGAAATATCACAGCAGAAGTATATACGACCGGGTTTGATTCATTTAACAGAAACTCCGGGACCGGGCAACGATCCAGGTTCTTCTGGCATGAAATTCTCAATATTAGCAAGTATTTTGGAAATGTTTGCCCTAATTTAGCTGGAAAATGCGGGTATTATGCCCTTCAGGGAAATAGACGAGTAAATAATAAGTGTGTCATCATAAAGTAAGCAAATCAGGCAATAACAACCTACGAACCCTTGTAAGTTGCCAACATTTCGATAAACATATAATAATATACAGAACAAAACATAGACCAAACATTTGACTATAATCTTTGATTTACAAATTACAACAACCAATAAAGTACGACATAAATCAGAATCTAAATATTTATCACCTGTATTTGCATCAGATAAACAAACTCCTACGCGTTCGTTGGGAAACTAACAAATAGATATAATAATAACTAGATATACAATAGATAAAATATTAATTGTAAACGTCTGTCCAAACTTATTACGTGAAAAAGCTTTGTCAATATGTACGAGTTAGTAACAATAAAAACATTTCGATCACATATTACATGACATATGTAACTATGAACTTAATAAGTAATACTTGTGTTTTATTAATAAATCAAAGACTGATGATGAATTTATTTTAATACAAATGATGAAAGACAAACTAAAAAGCAAAGCTAAAGCTACTAAAATTATATTTTAAATAAAAGTCACTCCTGGCATTTTTTATTTCGCCACTGCTTATCTCCTTTTGGCCATAGCGTGATGTTATATAGCTCTTAACCTTCCTCGATAAATGGGCTATCCAACACTAAAATAATTTTTCAAATCGGACCAGTAAGTTCCTGAGATCCTAGCGTTCAACCAAACAAACAAAAAAACTCTTCAGTAATATAATATTAATATATTATAGTATGGATAGTATAAATAATTTGATTCATTATAAAATATTATTCCCCTTCTAATAAATCTGTAACACAAATTGAAAAATAGTGTCAAACGAGCTAGATAGCTCAATAGTAATTAGGCGAGCCAGGCTGCGCTAATAATTCACAATATTGCGTTACGTTCATGTACATGTACACACTGTGTTGTGTACACGATCCTCGCAATAAATCTGTATTAAAACAGCACTGTGTTCTGATTTACACACATTTACACATTAGCACTAACAAGTACCATTATGTATGGTATGTTACAAATATAGGTTAACTAAAAGGATAGTATAGTCGAGGGGAATTGTGTATAATATGTATACAGGGTGGAATTTTGTAATACCACTTGAAGGTAAAGTACTCTTAATACTAGAGATAGACAATTTTACTCAAAGGAAACATTCTTTTATTTTTTAAAAGAAACAAAACTGCATTCGAAATTTTCAGATTCGTTTTTTTCATTTCATTCGTTTGTTACACCGGGGAATTGACCCAGCTAAAATAAAATAACATTCTGTACTTTTATGGCATATCTTTTTTTTCATTTGGCCTGCATAACAAACAGGTGCATATCGCAATCTTCTTATCTAAATAGTTCTTCCTTATTTTAGTGAATAAATGCCGTCAAAGAGTTACGATGCTACTAATTCAGTAAAAATTACGGACCATTGAGTAAAAGTGCTCTATCTACCTAGTCTCATTGAATTAGTAAGTAAAGATTTTATGGTTTTGTTTTTAATTAATTTACCACGTTTGTTAGAGAGATTCCATCCTTATGATTATCTATCGGTGAACGCCATAAAAACACAGGATGTTATTTTTTGGCAATTTAGCTGGTTCGATTCCTGGGTATGGCAAGCAAATTTCCGGAAATCGATAATGCTGTTCTGTTTCTTTTTAAAAATAAAGGAATCTTTCTTTTGAATAAAATGATCTATCTCCAGTATTTAAAGTATCTACTTTCCCTCCAGGTGGCATTACAACATTCCACCCTGTATATTAATTGGTAAAAACTGACTTCTATCCTGGTTAAATAAAGGTAATGTGGAAAAAGTTTATGGAATGTACTCGTATATGTAAAATTAAATTTTGTTCAGATACCCATTAAATGTCCCACTGTTGGGCTCGGATCTCATCTCCTCTATGTAGAAAGCTGAGAAGGGTTAGGCCATAGTGCTTACACGCTGACCTAGTGCGCGATGGTGAATCAGACGTACTCTTTGAATTTTTCTGGAATGTGTATTCTTGACGATATTTTCCATAAAATATAATTGATGTTTTGTATAAATGTACTCAAATGATGTCTGGTGAAATGGTAAAAACATCTGACAAAAAATTTGAACAAAAGGTCTCAGCATCTCTGACGTATGTACCTTGGCAGTTCCACGTCCCACTGCTGGGCAGGGGTCTCCTCCAAATAATGTGGATAGAATTTGTTTGTTTTTTTATACTTGTACTTAAATCGTACGAACGTTACAGGTTGCATTGTTTCAAAATCACCTTTTGTTGAAGATTATTCTTATTATTATTACTTATATTAAATTTTAATAGGCGTGCTTAATTTTAAATTAAATTTTGAATGTTTTTTTTTTAAAGTACTTTGTTAAGTATTGTATTTATATATATCAGGGTTATTATAGAATAAAAGAATAAATTTAATAAACAAGTAAAATAATAATAAACAAGCAATTCTTCTTTCAATACGTATAAGTGACAACATATATGTTTATGTACCCAACTCACTCCAAAATAAAAACAATAGGCGAATTGAAAGGAATATCTATTACCAATAAAGTAAACCGTAAAAGAAGAGCCAAGTTCTAGCTATTTTTGTTTAAATAAGAATTTTAGAATATCTATTGATATAAAACATTTTTATGACCAAAAACCTGCCCATATGGTATATTGGTAAAAAGGATCTCTGCTAGTCTAGTTTTCAGCTGTTTTGCCGTGATTGTGTACAAATTTGTACTAATTTTTGCATTAATAAGTTATTAATATTTTTTAGCATATAATATTTTATTTTTTAAGTGAACAAAATGTCTTATACATTTAGTTTATATTATGTGGCAACAAAACAGCTGGAAATATTCGTACAACAACATTTTAAAAACAAAATACGTCACTTTTATAATCTCCCTTTAGTATGTTAATAACTTGTATTGTAATGCTTAATTTAGATTACAAGTAATCATCCATGTAGTTGAAATTGAGCATATTAAACATCGATTTGACAAACCACCTGGAAGTAAAAAAAAAGAATCACTACACACAGAACTTGGCTTGTACACTACTCGTACGAAGAACTTAACTCCCGTTCAATATAAAAACGCTGGACCTATAGTTGTGCTTCTAGTATAAGAAATGACCTATCATTGCAAACATGTATTGTTATGTATTTTTAATTTGTATTTTACATCAGTTCTTATCATGTCAGCCAGGTGAGCAATTTTGATTTTCTTTACGAGACTTTCTGTAAATACTATTATGAATTATTATTATAACTTATTGTTGTATGTATTCAGCTATTTCGTGTATGTTTCAGAGCCTCGCATTATCGATGGACAACGAGCTAACATAAGGGACTTCCCATACTATGTCGCGATCGACAATTGTGGAGCGACAATATTGTCGAACCGTTGGTTGCTTACTGCCGCACATTGTGTCGACAATCCACTAGTGTAAGTTATGACTACCTAATCAAGAGTTACAATCTGATTGGTTTTCACAATGACCTACAAGTATAGGGTTCTTCAAAAAGGAGTGAATAGGTTTCTTAAAGGTTTTTAGGGTCGCGCTCGTGATACCCCTGGTGTTGCAGGCGCCCATTATCATAGCCTACGGCAATCGCTTACAATTACTACAAAAGGTTATTCTCCTACCTACTCCATGGCGTGACACTTTGGGTAAAATTAATAATAATAATACAGAACCACGACTTTTTATTTTCAGAATTGGCCGTAGAATGATATACGCAGGAAGCGAACGGAAAGGCATCAGCAAAGGTCATCGATACGATGAAATCAAAATACATCCGGACTATATTCCCTTTAGGCAAGGCTACATTGCCTACGACCTAGCCTTGTTGAAGTTACACACACCGCTCAACTTTTCCGACACTATCAAACCCGTAAGGTTGCCAATAGCTGGAACCATTTCTAGAAATCCTGCACATGTTTTTGTTGGTAGAGGACTTGATGAAGTAAGTTGAATGCTTCTACCCAAATATTAGTAGTCTGTTTATTTTGTGTTTCTCAGCTTGTAGTTATCCTTTATAGGTTTGCTGTGGTCTGGAATAGTGAATGTTTAATAATAAACATGCCTTTTTTGTAAAATCAACTAAATCTATAGTCACGATGCGAAGCGCGTCTGTCATAATATTCTATATTTAAATTCACTAAAACTACTAACTTTATTTTCATTCCAATACATAGCTTTTTTTATTTATTTACGTTCCTAGAGTTTTATTCTACGTGCCAAATGTGGCACGCGTGCCTATTGTTCGCCATGTTGATCTAAAACTTCACCTGTTCACTTAGTTGATGGCCTATCTATTTTCTTAAAATATATTTCAAGTTTTTATCATCATAGCGCATCGACATAAGATAAGAAAAGATAATAAGAAAAGATTTGTCTGTCTGCATAATTAGTGGACTGATTTATGAATAACATATTTTTGTGTTTCTGCTGGTACGTGGTGTTATCCAGAGCTCATTGGGGAGGAAAGGGATTCAACACGCGTTGTTCCTGGTGTCGCAGGCGTGTCCATAGACTACTCTAATTAGGTGGCCCGTAAGCCTTTGCCACCATAATGGTATAAAAAATGCACTATTAATCAAATATTTTCTTCACAGACCGGAAAACCTTCAAAATCTTTGATGAAAATAAGGGTAAACAGATTAAAACCAGCGGAGTGTAGTAAGCTGTTTGGAACTCGAAGTAATGAGCTTCCCCACCTTATGGACAACAGTCTGATCTGTACGAGAAGGGCGGATAGAGGACCTGGAGTTTGTATGGTCAGTATATTTTTCTTCTTTATTAAAGTATTTCTAGCCTATTTCATTCTACTGCTAAGCAAAGCAAGCATAACTTTCCATTTTCACTTATCCATTGCTGTATTCCACCAGTCTGATAAGAACTTATGTAAACAACAAGCGTTTTTTTATGGACTTATAATAAATAAGTCGGTCAAAAAAATCATCACATTTATATATTGAACCTCCATTCCATCACCCAACCATATATTTTATAAATCTAAGGATCATGCAAAAAATTTGGAGCCCTTTTTTGAGATATTAGCAGTGTTAGGTAAACCCTATTTCTCAATGATATTGTATACAGTAAATAGGTGGCTGAAAGACAACCTACTGACACTAAACACTACCACAACGAAATACATCTCCTTTGGTATAAAAAACACCTATTTACCAGGACAGGAACACTCAATTACAGCTCACACATGCACCACCGCCCAATCAACCGACACGTGCACCTGTCCCGCTCTAACAAGAGCTGCAACGATAAAGTATCTTGGTGTCATCCTAGACAATACACTCACATTTAAACTACACATTGAGACGATGGCATCAAGATTACGTAAACTTATTTTTCTAATGAAATCACTGAGACATATTGCCGATCGTACAACCATTAAGACCATATACCTTGCCCTTTGTCACTCCATCATAGAATACTGCATAGTGGTGTAGGGAGGCACTGCTAAGTGTCATCTGATCGTTGCAGAGAGAGCACAAAGAGCTCTTCTAAAAGTGGCAGCGAAACTGCCATATCAACACCCTACACAAAAAGTCTACCAACTATGGGAAGTCCTAAGTGTTAGGAGAACTTTCATCCTCAGAGCAACCCTGCTAAAACACTCCCGAACACCGTTTGCATCAGAAACTATTATGGACAAGAGAAGAATGGGTAAAGTTGCCAAGCAGCAACGTCACAATACTGCCTTCTCACAACATTACATGACCTATATAGGATCATTCCTCTATAATAAAATAAACAACAAATTAAAAATTTATCCTCTAAACTCCTACAACTGCAAAAAAAACACTAATAAAATTCCTCCTCCCTATGGATTATGAAACAACTGAAAACCTTTTACGTCCCCTGAAATAAACAAACTAGAATTACTATGTTTATAGCCATCTTGAATCTTCCACCAACCACACTACACATCACTCATATACACACACACCCACTCATCCACACTCACACACACACACGCATGCACACACACCCACACAGAAACATAGCTCCTTACTTTATAGTCATAACATTATAAAATTAGTTACAACTTAAACCTATCACTTTGAAAAATGTATAATAAAACCTAACATATAGCATCTAACTAAAGAAATGATAAAGCAAAACGCGACACTGAAAATGTGACACGCACGCAACCTGCAACTTGATGGGCCTGGTGACCAGTAGCACAGATATTATATATCTATTTCTGGCACCAGTCCTTCACAAATTTGCACTAGAAGCTTCCAATTTGTAATCTAGACTTATTTAGTTATTAAGATGCCTTTTGTGAAGGAAAATAAAGACTTATTTTATTTATTATTTATTTATTTATTGTATGTAACATACAATATCATTGCTATTTCTGTTCTGTGTATTAGGTAATATAATTTACTATAATTACGTGAGTTTGTGAATATGGATATTTGGATTAAAAACTACTTGGTGGGTAAAAAAATCACTAAACTAAAGTAGCTAAAACATCAGAATCTTGCTAATTCTTACAAATATTATTGTTTGTTAATTACGCCAGAACGGCTAAGAAGAATTTAATTTTCCACACAGATAGTTTATAGTCTGGAATAGCACATAGGCTACTTTTTACCGACATATCTCGTGGGCAGAGTCACGGGCGGAAACTAGTAACAGATATATAGTTATAGTACATTTCAAAAGAATAAAAAAGTATTGTCTTCTTTTCAGGGTGACTCAGGGGGCCCTTTGGTTCAGAATGGTATCGTAATGGGTGTGGCTTCATTCTTGCCGATCAGGTCCAGAGATTGTACGCGCACCAACATCGCATTCTACACCAACGTGCCTACTTTTGTACCTTGGATTAAGTCTATCACTGGTTTGAAATGATCATGGTTAACTTTTTTATACCCAAACTGGTTGACCCGACAAATATCATTCGTGAAAAACTATTGACAGCTAAGAACCGTTTTAGAGGGGAAATGATAAATTGTTTTTACGTTTTTCAATGTATTCTTTCAAAATTCTTTGAAAAATTAAAAGTAAATTTCAATTTTTCAAAGAATTTTCTTCGAACTTCAACAAATAAAAAAAATATTACTGGAATTGGCCCAATCGTTGCCGAGTTTTGAAGTTAGCAAAACATTAAGACAAGTCATTCTTTTTTGTCCTAAATTACGTAAGTTTGTTATTAAAATTGTTTATTAAAATGTTTAAAATGTTTTTATAAACTTTGTTTCATTTTTAGAGACCTAGAAAGTATTCAAGATCATAAATGCAAAGTACAATTTTATTATTCTCCTGTACTTACACGTCAACTGTTACTACTACACTACTACTTGGTACTGTTACACGTTACACACACTGGTCCACGTTTTCGTGTGCGTGCGCTTCCCGAGAACGTAGTAACATTTCGTATTTATGGAATTGGGTTTAGGTTTGAAGAACTTTATTACTCAAAAGAACACATTTTCATGTACTGTGTATTTTACTTAATTTATTACAATTTTGCAACAGTATATATTATCACTTATATATTTACTAAGTTTTCTTTTATAGTCAGGTATATTTTTATCTCATTTAGCAGTTTATTATATATCTTTATTCCGTCAAGTATAAAGATTTTCATTTCTAATAATGTGTTTTTAGCATAGATATAGTATGTACGCGCGGATCCTAGGTCTATGGTTTTTAGACCTCATTGTGTAAAAAAAACAAAATTAAAAATTTTGAAAAAACCCACGACGATAACATCTATACAAAATAAGAAACGTAACATATAAAAAGGTTTAAATAACTTTATTTTAAATCCCCGACGAAAAGATAATAGCGTAAAAACAATCCCAAGAAAATCGAAATAGATGTTATCGTCGTGGGTTTTTTCAAAATTTTTAATTTTGTTTTTTATTTTAAATATTTTCAAAGAGCGCCCTATCTTACTAACTGTAAGTAACTCGTATAAAATTTTAAGAACCTTGACAGATAAATAAAAGTTTTATACTAAGTTATAGCACAAACACATTTTTTTTTTATGAATTTTTTTTTTTTTTTAATTTACTGTTGCAGTAAGTCTTATAACTTGAAATTATCATTTTAATTTTCTTATTTTAAACTTTTTAATGAGCGCCTTATCTTTCCATGTAAGCTCTAGAATGAATGGAATTTGCATGGAGCTTCGACTATATTATATATATTTTATTTTTTGTTGACTTGTGTGCTCATCCGTCGCACAAAGGTCGCCGGAGCCCCGCTTCGCGGGGCTCCTATTTCTGGGTGGTTTGAAAAAAAAAATAACCCTAACCTAACCAGTCCGATTCGGATTACTCTGAATCGGGGGGTGTTAAGTTTAGCTATCGCACATTGATTGCCGTAGCCGGACTGCCTTCGGCGTTAGCGCAAATTTCCACCTATAATAGCTTGTATCTCGAAAACGGTGCGTCCTATCGCAAAAATGATGAAAATTTGGTTACACCCCGAGCACCTATAAGTATATACCTATAAGTTAGAATAAATAAGGTAGGTAGGTGTTTATATAACGTCAGTCAATAAACTCTCACTCTTACTAATTTTTTTTAGGCTTATCATTGTATACCTCAGTACTAATATTCAGTGATATAACAACACGAGATCGGTTTTCGGATTTTTTCCTTTACTTGTGCAACTTGTTATTGCTTCTGGCCAAATTTCATGATTCTAGGTCAACGGTAACTACCCTATAGATTATGATCGTCAAGATAAATCGTCAAAAATGGAGCATAAACAGCTGTATCTTTTGATTGCGTTAACTTAGAATTTTGATTTTTATTTTACGCCGAGGGTTTGCAGACCCAAGTAAATGATATTAATTTCAGCTTTATACCTCTATGCGTTCTTGAGAAAAATATTCTAGACAGACGGACAGACAGACAGACAGACAGACATACAACGGAGTGATCCTATAAGGGTTCCGTTTTTTTCTTTTGAGGTACAGAACCCTAAAATTGCATAAACGGTCACCCATCTATGAACTGACCTTATCCGAAGTTGCTTAACCTCATGAGTGTAATCAATATCTCAGTACTACAGTGCTACGAGTCCTTATACAGTAACAGGTCTAATTATTTTACAGATAACTGTAAACATAAGTTTGCTTAGTCTATTGCAGCGCCCCCTGGCAAAAAAATACAATATCGTGTATCCAAAAATCATCCTCGATAAATCACAAATACATTACAGAAAACCGTGTCGAAATCGCTTTAATCGTTTTAAAGATAGGAGGGCACAAAGGTTTCAACGAAATCAACATAGGTTTGCCTAGTCTATTGCAGCGCCCCCTGGCGAAAAAATACAAAATCTTGAATCCAAAAACAATCCTCGATAAATCACAAATACATTACAGAAAACCGTATCGAAATCAGTCTAATCGTTTTAAAGATAGGAGGGCACAAAGGATTCAACGAAATCAGTGTATTGTAGCGCCCCCTGGCGAGCTATTAACATAACACCTATCTAATAACCTGTCCCCCAGAGCCGCACACACTTTACAGAAAACCGCATCTAAATCGGCTAAACCGTTTCCGTGATATAAGGCATTATGTTGGAACACACAAACACACAAACACACAGCCTCTCACCCCAAACGCATATACCGTCTCCGTTCCGTCGTGGGTAAAAAATGTTGTAATCAATTAATCAGGTAGCCAGATTGTAGTTTTTAATACGCGTAAATGAAGAGAATCGCTTAGCATTGTTGTAAGAAAGAAAGAAAGAAAGAAAGATACATTTATTCGGTGCAACAACATTAAATAAACAATACAGAAATAATAATAATAAAAACATAATGTGAAAAGAAATAAATAACAAGAATATAGATTAAGAACCTCGCAGTTGCACCGAACGGGTGTCCAGTTCAGCGTGTGCCAGGTAAACAAAACCTGGCGCTGATTTTCAACTGGAACCCAGTAGTGAGTGACGCACGCACGCCAACCAAATTGTTTGTAATGTAATAATGTAATGTAATTGTAATGTGTTCGTTTTGATCATCGAGGCTAAGCAACATTCTACAGGTCAGTCCGTTGATGGGTGACCGTTTGCGGCACCTTCATTTCCGTGCTTCGGAAGACACTTAAAGCTGATGATTGGTTACCACTTGGAGTGGCTGTCGTTAAGTCAAGTTGGTTTCTGGGCCACTTGATACATTCCAACAATTCGATAAGAAAAAGAGAAGGGTATTGTAGCAAAAGATGATTGACATTTAGTCTACTGACAAGAGCGCTGTTCTGAAATAAAAAGAGAGAGAAGACAGGACTGGCAACATATATTATGTAGTACTATGTTCATATCGTGTGCTTTTACTCTCAATTTGAGAGTAATATCGAACGTCGTCGTCACCTCAGCGTAATCCGGAGCACTCTACGAAATAGATCTTATTACGAGAGCCGGTTACCGCCTAATACTCGTCGCCTTCTCAATTAATAGGCTAATTAGGCGATTGAGAGGAACAGCCAAGGTAATGGCATTTCGCTTTAAGATCACATTATCTTAACTCACTTATGTACTTCAACTTTGTTAAGCCAATAAGTGTGTTGAAGCGAAGTTGCCAACTTCAAAATATGAGCTTTAAACTCTCAAATACTTCGTAAACAAACGGCTGAAGAAGGTTGAATCTTGAACGACTTGCTCTGAATGTTAATTTTATTATTTGTTTATGGCCTTGAAAGTGTACGCTTTAGTAAATTTTATGTATCTAGTGATTGTCTTTAGATAAAGTGATGCCTAAAGTCTATGGAATAGTATGTGTTTAAAATAAATAAATTGTTTATTCAGCATAAATAGTACACTATTACATAATTATTAACATTAAAGATAAGGTACATTAATGTTTGGTGCCTGCACTAGGAATATTCCTGTGTCGCAGGCCGTTTATGAGTACATTTTATGTTACTGTACAAAATTGTACAATTAAATCATATACCATGTTTCGTAATGAATTAGATACTATATATTATAAATGCCTCGGTGGCGCAGCGGGAAGTGTATACGACTGCTGTGCAAGAGGTCCCGGGTTCGATTCCCGGGTCGGGTGAAAATGGTATTGGGTTTTTCTATCATGAAATTCCAGTATTAAAATTTTCCCGGAGTTTGGTAAACTAATGTTCCCGGTTGATGACAATAGGCTCGCCCCCTATTTCATGGGACCAAACATAGCTGGCGAAATGTGGGTGTGAAACACCTCTGCCTACCCCTTCGGGAAAAAAGGCGTGATGCTATGTATATTATAACAAAAATAAAAACAGATGTGTTTATTTTTGATTTGGTAAAAGCATAAAAAGCTAAGCATAATAATTTTATGGTAATTATTTATTAAGAATTTCAATTTACTTTTTATTAAAGACCATGTCCACACTAGGTATCAAGCCCTGAGCCGCAGGGGACGTGACAAACATAGAATTAACGGACACAAAGTATACCCAACATATATATATTTGTATATAAGTATCACAAATATTTGTACCGTGTGGGAATCGGACCTAGGTCACTCGACACGGCAATGTTATTGACGAGGTGACCACTTTGTCAGTCAAATCGGTAGTCTTCAAATTGTTGAAAATAAAACTACTGACCTATTTTTCTGGCCTTTTTTTATGAATTTATGAACCCGTTACCATAGCCTATGGATGCCTTCAACACCAGGCGCATCAGACTCGTATGTATGATTCACTCCCTTTAAGAAACGCCAAATTTTCTTTAAATCATTATGGTGTTCTAATTTGTCACGACCGCAAGTTGTCCTATGTTTAGCAACAGTGGATGACGATTAGCGAGCCTTTTCTTTACATGCTATATGTATTTAAGGTTTCATGATATTCAAATGAAACCAATTACTCAAACAAAAATGTGCATGTATTCTTACTTAATGAAAATTATTTTTCACACCAAACTCTAAATAAGTCAAACTTCTAAAGATTGTCTGTCTGAACCATAGATTTAGTATGTCGCGCGGATCCTAGGTCTATGGTCTCAACTATATCAATAAAACATATAATGTGTGCGTTCATTTGTTTTCTTTATTACTTCCCGCGTTCGAGTGACATCCATTTGTGAGAGTGCCCTGTATTATGCACAAGTACCTCTCAGCCAGTCTTGACAACTCACTGAAGAACCACATTTATTTTATATCGAACATTCAAGAGAATAAAAGATGAAGGAAAAAGTTTTTTAATTCTATTCAGTGTGAATAAGGTTTAAATTTGTACGTTTTCGGTTTAAGTCGAGCAAATAGTTTTTGATATACGAATGTTATTTTTAACTGCTTCAGTGGCGAAGCAGGAATGTTTAAATTATTGCGCAAGAGGCCCAGAGTTCGATTCTCGGGGCGAGGAAAAACCGTATTGGATTTTTTGTCATAATTTTCAATATTAGTATCAAATTATCAGTTTGTAAATGTGTCTGGTTAATAGCAATACCCTCGCCCTCTATAACCAAAATAGCGAAATGGTGAAATGTACAATAATCAACACTAAACGTAATCAGAATAATAACATTAAACAAAACCGAGAACAACTGCTTCTAATATAATTTGCAAATTGTGAAGAGACGAAAGGAAACATATAAACTACTTCCTCGACTTGACAAATTTGGCTCTCTGCTATATTCCTTAAGAGAGTATACAGTTGTATTGTAATCTCAGCCCTAACAAAGTGAACATAATAAAAAATAATTTTTAATTAATTTTGTAAAAAAATTAAAGTTAGGACTGCACACGCACAGTCAAGTAACTACAATTTGAATAATCAACTTTAAATAATTATGAGTCAAGGTAAGTTCGTATAAAAACCACAAATAAAGACATTTTTATTTATGTTTCCAGAGTAAACTACATTCATCGTTCTACTATCAAAACACCAAAAGATTGTGAGGTTATGCGGATGGGATGGAATTTTTATTACTCCTTTACTCAAACGAGTAGTTTACGAGTACATATCAGAATAACACGTAGATTAATTTTATCCCCATAGGTCATTCATACGAAGCCGCAAGAGGAAAATAGTCTAAATTAATATCCCTTAGATTGAGATAGATTAACACCCAAATTTTCCCGGTAGAATGATGTTTCACATAAATAATTATAAAAAAAATTACGAGTAGAAACAATCTCTATTTTGATGCGACTTAATTTTTTATAATTATAAATCACAAATCCAGTAGAAAACAGACTACAATAAGTAGTAAGTACATGATATAATTAAAATCAAATTGTTGAAGAGTCCTCAAATTATGTACAACCAAATATTTACGAGGAGAAAAACCCAAATAAGAAAGTATTAGCGTTAAATTTGAATTTTATGAGAGAACTTATCCGACCCTCTTGGAGGTCCCGAGGCCACCCTCTCTAAATAATAAACCTGGCTAATGAGTAATGATACAAAAAAAAACTTAATGAAAAATTCTCATTGAATATTTATAGGGTAATGTTAAAGTCGACTTTGTAAATGTAAAACGCAAACAGCTACAACAGATTACGAATTGTAAGGAACGAATAGAGGCTTTGAATAAAATAATCATGGATTTTGGTTGCCCTTTCAATTTACAGCTTTATTGACGTTAAAAATGTAGATTCTTATGTTTCCCCGCATTACTTTAGATGTAATGAGGGTAATAGTAACATTAAGACTGTTATTGTAGCAAATGGAATACAATATTTGTAATATCTGTTAGAATTTAAAGAATTCCAGAGGACTATATCTATACTTACTCTATACTTACATTATAAAGCTGACATGAGCAGTTTAGCTTTGGATAGCCTATTTATCCGGATAGGCTACATAACATCACGCTACGGCCAATAGGAGCTGAGCAGTGGCCAAACCAAGAATGACGGGAGCTAAGTCCCGGGTAACAGCTAGTAAGATACATAAATGATTATACTTCTGAATATTATCGATGGGACTATTAGTTCGTTGAATACGTAATCGATTCCTAAATCAAAATAAATTCATTCTAATCGTTGTGGTTGCTAGTGGCCGTTGGTTGCAAGCGGCACAAAATCGTTCGCTTTGGCGGAAATTAAGTGAGGCATATGTCCATTTGGCTGACATGATGATACAATCATTAATGTTATAGATAAGTATATATAATTTATGTATTTGTATGTATACTGTATCTATATATGTATATTATATATAATTTATATATTTGTGTATATTAATATATATATATATATATATGTATATATATATTATACATGTACATGTATTTAAATGTTGATATTCTCATTTAATCTATAACTATCTCTTTTTTTATGCACCTACTTCGACCCTTCTCTGCATCAACATTTAGGTTGACTGGTAGAGAATGCCTCTGGCATTAAGTCCGCCTTTGTACATTTCTGTGTTTATTAAGTGTTAATAAATAAATAAGTGGTCACTTTATCTGATGACCAAAACCAACTACTCTCGACTCTTCAAGTTTTACTTTCAGTTTAGTTTCGTCTGAGCCTTATTCACGAGTTTATTATATGCAAAACAAAATACTTCTTGCTGTATTGTTTACAAATCAAATTAAACAAAACCACCAGCCATATGGCTGAACAAAACTAAAATAGAGATTTTATCGTAGATGGCATCACTCCAAACTATCGGACCGCTCAGTTGGAAGCGAGAAGCGGAAAAAGCGCAAAAAGGGACGCGAGCGCAAACTACATTTTCCGGAACGTCGCCGTCGCCTTGCCCGCCTCAGAGATGCACTTACAAAACGTCACAGACATGTTCAATTTAGCTTAACATTTTATGTAAACATAGAATAGATAATACATATTAATATACGATATGTTCAGCTTAGTTCAATACTTAAAAAAATAACGAAGCAGAAGTCTTCAAAATATGACGTAACATATAACAGGCAGATGTGGGTGTGATACCAAACCTAATGTGGCCACATTTCGCCAGCTATGTTTGGTCCCATGAAATAGGGGGAGAGCCTATTGTCATCAACCGGGAATATTTGTATTTCAAACTCCGGGAAAATCTTAATACTCATGATAGAAAAGTCTAATACATACCATTTTAGCCGATCCGGGAATCGAACCCGGGACCTCTTGCACAGTAGTCGTATAGATTATCCGCTGCGCCACCAAGGCAGTTAAAATATGAAGATAATTTATTTGCAAAAAGATGTTTAGATATCATAATATGACATTAATTGGTTAGGAATAATAATTGTTTATTTGACATCGGCAGTCATACAATAAAATAATTTAATTTATAAATATCACGTAGCATTACGTGTTTTGTTCCCAAAGAGATTCTACATTTTACCAGCCATGTTTAGAGCCATGTATATTTATTTTTCGCTCGAAGATATCGTCTCAAGACTAGCTACATATTATAAATACTAGAAAATAGAACGTGACTGTATGAGTCTCGGTAATGTCTTAAAACTTGAATACATGGAGCAAGTATTCAGTGCACGTAAGAAACATTCGCAAACTCCTACCATTTGTCAAAGATAATGTAAGAGCATTTGTATGATGTAGTGTCTGGAGACGAGTCAGTGACGCCGTCAACTAGTACTTGGTTTATCATTTCAGTGATACTATTAACTTAAACTAGCTGTTTGCCCAGAGCTTCGCTCCCGTGGATCTTTAATGCGTGATGTTGTTTATAGCCAATAGCCTTGCTCGATAAATGGACTATCCACTAGAAGAACGTTTTCAATTCGATTCAGTAGTTCCTAAGATTAGCGCATTCAACCAAACAAACAGACAAATAAACTCTTCAGTTTTATAATATTAATAGCTATATAGTGTAGAGAATAGATACATGTTATGCAAGAAGGCCCAGGTTTGGATCCTTTCTTTTCTTATGTCTTTAAACGCCATGTCGGACACCGTTGTCCGACAAACGATACAATTTTCTATTGTGTCTGCCGTCTGGCGTTCAATGTGTTATACTAATAATCACGTCTATTTTTCAATAGAGGAGTAGGCAGAGACTATTTCCACGCACCGGCTACAATTCTGACATACAACTTTCGTTTCTTTATTATTTATATCAAGTATCTGGCATCCAGGTTTGAAATTTTGCACAAATAACCGAAGTAAGTACTAAGAAAGGATTTTTGGAAATTAATTTCTTGTAGGAGAAAAGATGTGGGCATAAAGAACTAAATTTAAATAGCTAGTTAAAACTTTCCCAGTTGGATCGTAAGGCTTGCTATTGATTGTGTGAAGTAGTTATACTTAGTACTATTAAGTATAAACGATTCATCAGCCTCATTAAAGTCGGTAAACCAAGTTCGCCGCAAAATAAAAAGAAGTAAGTCTCAAGTTTTCACATCGGGAAAAGCAATAAGTTTGTTATGATGGTTCAAGTTGTGAGATTTTTGCGAAAGTATATAGTATTAAAAATGGTAATATGTTGTTGTTTTTTCCTTTCAATGTACAAAAGGCATATATGTATGTCCATTTGCTAAGCACTGGTTTCCTTTACTTAAGCTCTAGCTCTAGGAGCTGATAGGGTTTAGGCCATAATCCTACACGCATGGTTCAGATGTAACCATATCTTCTAACAAAATATTTTTTCTCACGGTGGGCTTTAGGTTTCTCCACCATATCTTCTTTAACCCACAAGGTGGACAGATGATCTGATCTGAACAGCAAGAAGAAGATGCAGGCTGCATACAACTGGTGTTATTGGAAGTATCTTGGGGTGGTCTATGTTCAACACTGGGCGTGCTACGGCTGACATGATGAATAAAGTTTGCTTTATACATGAGAAATACGATGATGTTAAGTTCTTACTTTTGTGCCACACACTCAGAGCACAGAACAAAGTGTGTCCGGTCCCGATCCAGTTTTATCAGCAGTTTATTGGGAATGGGCGCAATTCCAACGTGAGCTAATGAATAAACCACAACGTATTGGAGACAAATATATCCTCATATGAACACATAAGTATCGCTATGAAACAACATATTTCTTGATACGAAATTTCATTTTTTCTCTACTCTTTATAGCTTACTTAGTAAAGTTATGCTTCTGAATTTATAGAATATAATTAGGTGCCTAGATTGAAATCGACTAATATGTATTATAAATAGATTGTATAATTAAAGAAGTTTGTTTCATAATCATCATCATAATTTCCCGACATCCGCGAGTTGAAATGGGGTAGTGACATTATGTATTCTTAATCCGTCACGGAATACGTATATTATATACGTTTGTGGTTTTTCTTAAGTAAATATTTGTACATAACTTATTTTACATAATAATAAAAATAACTGTTTTATGATACATTTATTCAATAAAATATTTTCAACTAGTAGTAGCACGTTTAATGCCAAAGTTTTATTTAACCAATAATGGTCAGAAATTATTTTTGCGACGTTTACTTACAATTTTATTAAATACAAACAGCTTTTAAAACAATTTAACGTAGTGACAAACAAAATACAATGATAACTATTTACAAAACATGTTTTAATGTCTTCTCAAAAATGTAACAACTTCTTATCTTAACAACACGAAAACCGTAGTCTACTCAGAACAATTGGCACGTTTCCGAAACAAAACATCCAAATTATAATCCACAGATCAAATATTGGAACAGCGGCCAACATGTAAAGGAACAATACCGGTCATATTCGGCGCATAACTTCCGAGATATTCGAATATTGGTGTACATCAAGTAAACTGTATTGCTGGATGCACTCCAACCTCATAAAGCACCGGCTAACAACACTTGTGTTATACATGTGCAAAGCATGGATTATTTAGAAATTAATATATCACCAATAGAATATGCAAAATCCTACTTTAATGGTTATTTTATAAATGCAAAATTAGGTTGTATAATATAATATGTGATATGAGGTTTGTTAATCTATCACGAAGGGTCTGTGTGAAATTTTGCACATAGACAGATTATAGTTTAAAATAGCACATGGGCTAATTTAATCCGACACACCACTCGTGTCGAACTTAGTATTATAATAAAAATGTCTGCACACATTTTTGAACAAATTTCATAAACGAAATTTGACTTACAGATCGGCTACACTTTTCAATCTGAGGTTTCTTTGTTATGTACACACGTGAAGGATTGTAAGATTTAGCAAAACTATCAATCAATTTATTTATTGTAATCATTGGTGCATACAAGAGTTGTTATAGATTATAAACAGGCGTCAATGTTCCGCCTAAAAGGCATACAATAAGTTTTTAGGTACAAATTAATAGAAAGAGGAAAATTTCTTCAAACTGTATAGTCTACAGGTTTGATATAATGTCATGATATTCTTGGTACTAGCTTGAAGATGCGCGAGGTTAATGGCAGGCTCGCTGTTTACATGGAAACTGACATAGCAAGCAAAATGTGGTTGTGACATATGTACGTATCCCTTTAAGAAAAAGGAATTAAGCGAGAAAAAATATGAAAATGTTATACTAAAGAAAAAACTTTTATCCTACTTAGTTATGTGAGTGCAGTACAAGTACGTATGTATAATATATGATAGAAGAACGCGTAAGAACCTTCAAGTGAGGCCTCGAGCCGTGAAACATGTTTAACTGAGTGTATGAGTCCTGATTGCGATCGAACCGTTGATGAGCGCTTGTTCCGTTTTCCGTCAAACTCTCGTGTTTACTTTTTATATAATCTAGCTTATGATAGTACATATAGTTTAGTATGTAGATATTTAGAAAGAAGAGAAAAGAAAGAAAAAATAATTATTTCCATAAAATATTTACATTAACAGGGTTTAAAAAAAATTGCTCGCCAGAAACCGCCCAGAAATTGGCTACCGACGTATCCCAGCAGGTTGTTATTGGTGTGTAAAGTGTGGAATAGCGCTGATTTTCAGCGAGAGCTATTCAATTAAAATTATAATTATATATATTTACAGTGTAATGTATAAAATTCTACATTTTTTACCTTATATATTAGACTAAAATAACAAGAGAGATGCCCATATATATACAACAATATATTATCTTCATTTCAGGCTATTGCAGTCCACTGCTGGACATAAGCCTCTCCTTTTTAACAATATAGAAAAGATATTATCGTGCACGTGTTATGTAATACATTAGTTATTGCTATAAAAAAAACTAAACTTTAATATACCCAACATTAAGTTAGCAAACAATTCAGAATTAACAAGATTCAAAGTCTCAGAAACAAAATCCGGGTGGGGTACGTTTAACGAGTAAAAATGTCCAAAAAAGAACGTCCGAAAAACGACGCAAACTGGCTCCCGTACAATAGCAACTTTTCACTCGTAGCTATGAAACTGTCACGGCTGTGGCCGTTGGAACTACTCCAACCAGAGTTCTAGCCTCTGCCAAACATTATAACCTAAGTTAAATCTTAAAATAATACTGGTAAAGCACAATATTCCTAAAGCAGTACTGCACCATTTCGTTTTTAAAATATCCTTTGCCAATTTTTGTTGTTCTTAAATGGTAGGTAGTTTAAAAATTTGGTTAGTTATCGTGTCCTGCTCTGCAGCAGAGCTACCATAACAAATGCTGATCAATTATAGGTATCTTAAAATGATGTATGTCAGACGTAGAGGATGTACGTCAGCCGATATTGCTGTACCTACACTAGGTCACGAGGAATTGTGCATTGAAAGTGGCTCTGCTGGGGGGCTGAGGGCATACTCTCCAGCAGAGCCTAGTCAACGTGCTCAGGACAGCTAAAAGCTACAGTTTTTTTATGTAATCGGCTGTATATAGGCTGTTTATAGTGTACGTGTTGTACACAACAGCCTCGTTATATTGTGTTAGTATTTTTGTTTTCCACCAACCCGCACTAGGCCAGCGTGTGTGGATTATGGCCCAAACCCTCTCAGCTCTCTATATAGAGGAAAGGAGACCCGAGCCCAGCAGTGGGACTTAAAGGGTTGCTGATAATAATTTTTGTTATAATGATGTTTGTACTGTTTGTATTAAATAAAATACATCATTTAGAACAAAATAGGTAATATTTATTATAAAAAAAAAATAATAAAAAAAAATAAACTCACTGCTTCCGCGAACAAAACTGTTTTTTGTTTACTTTTTATACTTCTTTTTATTGTAAGTATTTATTAATCATTACTTACAAATAACTTGAATCTTAAACACGAGTTACTTAACACCTTCACTCATAATAATATGTTACATCAAAAGTAAAAGGTAAATTCAGATATCATAATGTACTATCAACCATTATTATTTAATATCTACTCAAATAAGATAAGTGATTATATTTGGCACAGAATTAATCATATTATCTAGCAAATTAATTAAATATAAATCTTAGAAAACTTGGATAAAGTAACAAAACAAGTAAATATACCTACATGAAGATTGTATGTATAGCAATAATATGTGAGTAAGCAATGATACTTGAAAAAGTATCATTTACATTTTTATTTTCGTTGTCATCCTTATCCTTACATAGGTTTAGGCCGTTTTAGGCAAATATGCACTATTATAAATGCATTTTAGAATAACCCTTCCAGAATAATACCGTAACAAACAAAACGCCTCTACAAATTGTATGAGCATTTTATAATACTTATGTTAATTGTCTTTGATACTTTTTCTTCAGGCGCTTTTCTAATGTAAACATAATAAACATGTTTTTTATTGAAATCGTAGTTTTATAAGTATAAAAATGATTCAAATGTAGTTATACTATATCGTATTAAAATTTGGTTTGGTTAGTTTAAGATCACGCCATGTTTTTTCTTTAATTTAATAGTGGTCCCGCCATTATGACATCAAAATAGCGGGACCACTTTCTTTGTAGGATATTTAGTAATTTTATGGGTGTAGAATTTTACTATGAAAGTATGAAATAGTAGAGAAAGTGTATTAAATCCTTATCGCATCATATTTACAAAATCTGGCGGGGTCCCGCCCTTCCACTGTCTGTTCGCTTAGATCTTCTAAACTACGCAACAGATTTTGATGCGGTTTTCACCAATAGATAGATGGATTTATGAGGAAGGTTTATTTTTATTTACTAATTAAGAAAACCAATGCCCCCCAGCAGAGCCACTTTCAATACCCAATTCCTCGTGACCTAGTGTAGGTACAGCAATATCGGCTGACGTACATTCTTTACGTCTGACATACATTATTTTAAGATATAATTGATCAGCATTTGTTATGGTGGCCCTGCTGCAGAGCAGGACACTAATTATTGCCTTGTTATATAAATCCTAGAAACTAGGAAAAGTTTTAAAACCTAAGGAGGTTTTTTCAGTTGATGATACCCAAGAAAAAAAAATCGGTCAAAGAAAAAACCCGCGCGCCAAAGGACCGTACCTTCGTATCACTCCTAATTTTTTATCATTAATTTCAACCAATAAACATCCCACTGCTTAGCCCGGGTTTCCTCCAAAGAATGTGGAGGGAATTTAGACTACTATACCACGCTGGTCAGACGGGTATACGGTTTTGAATCGAATTTTCCTTTTCTCACAGTGCTCTTGTCTGCTCAAGGTTGCCTAGCTACGATTCAGACCAACCGGCTCGCATCGGCCCGCGCCGGGCGGCATTTTACAATGCGTTAAAGAACATTGAAATGTATCAACAGTAATTACAGTTCATATTTGCATGCAACTTACGGTCGGAGCCGGTCGGCCGTCGCGACGCGTCGCGGGATGCCGACGGAGGTAACTATGCGTAAGTTGCATGCAAATATGAACTGTAATTACTGTTGATACATTTCAATGTTCTTTAACGCATTGTAAAATGCCGCCCGGCGCGGGCCGATGCGAGCCGGTTGGTCTGAATCGTAGCTTAGTCGCCTTGTACGACACTCACAGGTTGAGATGGAGTAAATACATTATGTATTTCTAATCCGTGATGATTTACAGGTTATACTTATGAAGTAATAAAACAAAATGTGGAAACTCTTTATTGCCCACTAAAATTAAAAAAAAGAAAATAACAAAAATGTTTTCTTTTTGTTTATTTGCATAGTTCTAAGTTAAGATTACAAAGACCACACTTTTATAATTAATGATACTTAATTAAATTATGCTAAATTAATAACAAATATTGTGTAGAACTTACACTGTAAGTTATCATAAACATTATAATTATATTATACTATATTTGCATACAAACAAAATAAACAGCACCTGACACAAAATTAACTAATAATAAAATGAATTCTTATATTAATAGAGTCAGTTGTCAAAGTGCCTGCTAAGAGTAAAACCGCGCTGAATTTAATTTGTTAACATCAAATAAAGTGTGTGAACTGCCATAAAACATGAGAAAAGTATTGGTAATACTAGTGTGTTGTATTCAAGTGTTGTTTTTATTTTTTCTACAGAAAACGCAGACTCCTTCTCGGTGTTGTTTAGCTCTCGAATGAGTTCGCAAGTAGAAAATGATTAAAGTGCATGTTCGATTCTTCTCCTTTTCAAGAAAGTTTCACTGAGACGTACATCAACATACACTTTTCTCAGTTCAGTTAAAACCCCCGATGTTTTGGTGAAGAATAGTTAATTTTTTAGTTACTTCGAAATATATATTCTGGTTTGTACTCTGCAGGTTGAAGTAAACAGTTAGTATACAAGTGAAGTGATTGGTCAATAGTCACGTTCAAATAAAATTAATATATCAGTTTTTTTCACTTATGTGATTTCACTTGTTTTGATACGTTTAGACACTTTGCGGCTAGTTGATTTAAATATATATTTGAAAAATATTTGTTGTAGTTAAAATGTCTTTTAAAGTCACTATTTTGTTTATATAACACTGTGTTTCAACGTGGTTCGGTTTTTTTATTGTTACTCTTATTGTACTCATTGTTTTGGTTCACCAATACTTAATGATCACTATCACACTTGGACTTAACAGAATATTACTTTAATTTTAATAAGACTTACAATTTCATCGCTTTCGATTTTAAAAAAATTCGATTAATACGTAGTTGCTTTTTATAATATGACTAGTGCCATCTATTTTTTGTCAAACTACGTGACACCAGATCTTCTATCTTTAGTTGCCTAGCTGGAGTATTCCAGGGCTCTATCTTGGGCCGGTCTTATAATTATCATATCTGCACCAGTGACCTACCTCAATCTCCTAATGTATCAGTAGCAACCTTTGCCGACGATGCTGAGTTTTAGCTTGTGATCGTAATCCAGAGGAAGCAGCAGAATACTGCAATTTCAACTAGACAGTAATAGCAAGTGCACAGTACTGGCAAAAATAATAATAATAGAGGTTTCAAAGCATATATCATATAATAAATTATTCTAACTCGACGAATCTGTGTCCGGATACATTTTGTACATAGCAAACGGTTGCTTACTAAGCAGCAAATCTCTAGAAGTCCGATGACCATACACATTATTAAAATTGCTTCCATGGTAATCTGGCAAATTGATTCCATGGTAACCTGGCAAATTGATCCCATAATTTGATAGTATAACAGCACGTAAGGGATTCGTAACTAAATGTTTTGGAATTACTGGATTTATAATTTTAAATCTGCGAGATAAAATATAATTATGAAATTTATCGTCACCGTGGATATTATATTTGGATAGAATGTTGCCAAATCTATAAGTAATATTTGAGGTATCTGTAGGTAGTGTGTGGTCATATTCAACGCCTTCTGTAGTGTTCAATAGTTCTTTATCTTCTGAGGAGCTGGTATTTTCAGTTACTTCGTATGTGTTTGATTTATTGTGATGAAAGAGCCTAAATTTTAATGCAGTATTAAAGTAAGTTTGAGGGATATCCAGCCAGTTTTTCACTAATCTTCGTGATACCGTAGGACTAATTGTATTTATTGTATTTTCTTCTTTTTCAGTTAGTATCATTTGCAAATATTGATTTTCGAGTTCTACTTTTCTTTGATTTTCTTGAATTATTTTAGAAGTATCCATAATTTTCTTTTTTTGGTACAGATTGTCGGTTTCAGCTGTCGATTTCGGTGTAGTATATGTAACAGTATGTGACCATCGTGCATCATATTGTGAGTTAGGACGTATCGGTTTCCAGCCACCAGTTTGATATATATATTCACTTATAATATAATTAACACAAAGCTGAAAATAATATATGAAAATATTAGCGCCCACATCTAATAAATTGAAAATAATTGAAATATTATGTTAATGTAAAATTACAATTGTTTTCAAAGCATTTAACCACAGTTAAATCTAAACTCATTCACATAACTGAACTTAATTAATTGCCACCAAGTAAATGCATTAAATATATCAATATATATAAAAAGTATTAATTGTAGTAAAACATTTTACTGTGAAAGTTTTGGTAATATATGTATGTACCTATAAATTAAATTAAAATAATATGATTTTTGCAGTATCACAGGGACATTCTAATCCCTCCTTTACTAGACGTCTAAACAAAACACTTTAAGGGCTCTCAATAACCGAGTTTGTTAACTTGAAAGTTACAAAAACGAAATTCTTTAGCACTATAAAGGTACTTACAGCAAGTAAGACGACACTCGTATTCTCCAGCATGTCACTACTTACGACGAGTGCTCACGAGCGACTCGTGCTCAGGTGTGACACTTTGTGCAACGGCCACGCATTGTAAGGGTGAACTCACAAGAAACTTTGCATTTTATGGGCTATTATAGCCTTTTAAAGGTAAAGTATTTGAAGACTGTTTAAATTCTTGTATTGTTGTTTAGATTAACAATTGTTCAGGTACAATATTTAACAATGCGATAAAAAAGAATATCTTTTCAAAAATGCTTTGTATTTGTTAGATAACACAAAAAATATTAATTTAAAGAATTTATTTTAGCCATTAATTAGGTACAAGCCTTGCAGATTAACTTGGATTACTTTTCAATCAAGGTAGTCTTTTAAGATTCTTTTTTCTATTCTTGATTTTTATTAACATCACAGTGTATATTATCTGAAGAAAAAACTTATTCAAATTGGTCAATTCTATTTTAAGAAAAAATACATTGTACATGCATTTACAATTTGAGAATAACCTCTCATCTGGTCCTGGAGTGATAATAATGGGATCATCGCAAGAGAATCCATCCACTGCTGGATATAGACATCTTCTCTACAAGCCCACTTCTCACGGTCCTGTGCCAGCCGCGTCCAGTGAGATCCTGTCGTCTTGACAATATTATCAGACCATGCATTATAACAGGACAAATTCTCAATTTGAGAATTTTTCCTGAATTGAATTTCAAAACAGATAAATATGTAAAGTTGCACACCATGATGTACGAGACCTAAACGTTCCTCAAGCGCTGAGCGTGTACAAGCGTTTTCTCATCTTAATTGCTTCTTTGCACCACTCAGCGGAACAAGGAATTGCTTTCAACCGCTCGCCGCAATACCACCTACGATTACGCTCACTGTTTGTTTGCTATACTATTCACTTTTGTGGGTTTTTTGCATTATTAATTATTACATTTTTAGGGTTGTTAATTTTGGGAGGTTTTGATACATCGTAAAACTTGATAACGATGGATGCTATAAGTGCCTACACAAATAAAAATGCATTGATAAAAGTATAATATAATGATATTATTTATAGCGCACGTGTACAGGGATTAGTAATATGCTGTAAAATCTTAAAATTGACAAATAAGTTTTAAAATTTCATACCATCTAGTGTCACCCTTTGGAAGCCCTTTATCTCTAGGTAGCAGTAGATGTCTGTAGTTGTATATTAATGAAAGTAATTAGGTACATAAAGCATACCTATAAGTTGGAATTTGTAAAATATAAAATACAAGTCCTTACCAATAACAAGCCCAACTGTCATCATATTGAACGAAACTGTATCTAAAGCGTCTAGACTATTGAAAACTGAAAACTGATACAAAATTGCGATTCAAATCCATTATATTCCTAACCAATAAATTCTAATTAATCATCAGTAACAGGACTAACCGTCCAACACACATTCAGTCCGCATACAAATACTTAATAGCTTTTGGAAATTTTTGCCGGCTGCGGCCTCCGCATTCGTGCCGATGCACAAATTTATCTAATTAAGCGCAGTTAAAACTCTGCCGACTCCAATTATGTCTATGTTCAACAGATCTGGATGAAATCTCTTAATTCGCACAAGTTATTAGTACCTGTTATAAGGGCCTTTGAAGTTTCTTGGCGTGTGTCTTGTTAAGTTGAATTATTTTTAAGTTACTAGGTATTAATTTGGTCATTAAAATTTCCTATTGTTGGCAAATTTTCTATTATACGAATTAAGTTTATTCCATTTATTATTTATGTCTTAAACGTCTAATAGGTCGAAATTCGAACTTTTGAAGTTTGATCTTTTACAAACTTTCTTTTGTCAAAGCTATTCTTTGTCCAACAGTGGACGTCCGGCGACTGGCATGTATGATGATAAACCTTCAATTTTGGCATTCAAAAATTGTCTCAAAAGTCTTATTAATATCGTTTCTGAGTCAGATATACAAAGTCAAATAACCCAAAAATTTAATTCAGTTAACATTAAGTTCTTAAACTTGAAATGCAGGTATAATATTGTAATTTCTACATATTATAATAAGAACTAGTATCAGAATTCCTGGTCATTGTTACTTGTTAACAGTAGTTGACATTACTTACAGTACCAGTGTTATCCAGAATGATAGAAATTATTACAATGGATTTTTTTTATAAATACCACAATAGTAAATTCTTTATGGAGTTCCGGTCTATTATAGCCTCTAATGTCATTACGCTTGATAGGTATCATTATAGCTGAATCTCATATTGTCTTTGGATATATTTATATGTTTTCTGTTTTTGTTTGTTTTCTTTTAAATGACAACGCCCGCACTACAGAACTAGCCCTGTGTCACGGGGAGCTTTACAAACATGAAACTAACGGACACAAAGTACACCTAGACTAGAAACAAATATCTATGAATCACACAAATATTTGTCTCGTGTGGGAATCGAACCCACATCACCCAACACGGCGATGTAGTGGCGAGGCGACCACTTTAACCACTGCGCCACGGTGACAGTCCAATGACTGAAATCCAAATCGACTGAATCGTAAATTGGCTACCTCGGTGGTGCGGTGGCAATGGTATACAATTGCTGCGCAAGAAGTGGCAAGAGGTGGCAAGAATCCAATACCGCCAAACCCAGGGGACTTCCTGCGTTGGGCGGTATTGGATTTTTTAATTATGAAATTTATCACCCCAGCGTTTGAATACAAATTTTCTCGGTTGATGACAATAGGCTCGGTTCCAATATCAAACACAGCTGGCGATATGTGGGTAATGTATGAAATATAAATAGCTAACTCATAGGTAAGTTTTGACTGGCCTGTTGGTCTAGTGGTTAGTGACCCTGACTGCTAAACCGGAGGTCGTGGGTTCGATCCCCGCCCAGGACAAATCTTTGTGTGATGAGCATAAAGGTTTGTTCAGTGTCTGGTTGTAATTTATCTATAATATGTATGTATTTACAAAAAAAAAAATATTTAAGTAGTATATCAGTTGTTTAGTACCCATAACACAAGCAAATATAATTACTTACTTTGGGACTACATGGCGCTGTGTAAATGTGGTAGAATATTATTATATTATTATTATTATAAGTAGAATATCCCAAGAAATACACCAAAAAATCAGTACACACACTGTATTCTATTTTACTTCCCACTTTTTTACTCTAAATGATTTCAAAGCTGTCTGTAAAGTGACACCGGGATATCTTGATGTTTCAAAATCACCTTTCATTTGATCACTTAGCATGTCATCATCATAAATCTAACGTGACAATGATTGATCACTCCTGATCATTTATCATGTTTTTCGCCTTAAATGTATCTACTTGAATAGTGTTACCTGTAAATGGAAAATATGAGAGAATTTTTAATAAGATTTGCTCAATAACAGGTGTAAATCCTTAGATACTGGTTTAAATATACCCAAGCTATAAATCTTATTGACATTTATATAATTACTAAAAATCTTTGCAGCATTCATGAAAAATGAATATTTTTAATAGCGACATCTATTTGGCTTAAATCAAATTTAATGGTAAAAATTAACCATCTTACTGTCATATCATTGCCATCTACCGTAAGTTGTTAGAACTAATACCACAGACCGCAGTGTAACCGACGCACGGTCACCATGCGCCTTGTAGCAGTTGGCTTGTAATGACGTAGATGTCGCGATTTTCACATTTTATTTCCACACTTTTCACTTGTTATTCTTTGCTTGAGAGAATAAACGGTGGTTGTAATGATTACCTACTAAAAGTAAAAAACTTCATAAAAGTCTGAAATACCAACCCTAGAAATTTAGATTTGTTTTGAAATTACCCTGATATTGCCAATATGGGCCAATATTTCAATATGTAAAGCTACAGAAATGTAACATGCAATGTATCACTTTTATTTTTGTTTTTTCAAACAAACATTCATTCATGCATTAATATAGAGGGTGAAGCCGCGGGTGAAAGCTAGTTAAACGTAAACGTATGATATGGAAAGGCTTAATTTTTTTTGTTAAAATTAATTCGAATACCACATTCTAATACCACTGGTATTTGTTACTACCACAGCACAGAGATAGTTTAACTTACATACTCTTATTATTGTCTCAGGCTAGCCGCAAGGGCCTGGTGAGTGACCCCATAATACAGGTGGTTTTTAAATCCACCCTACCACAAACACCAGACTCTTACAAAGTTGGTTCTAACTGTAATAGTGTAAGAAACCTTTGTGATGAGTAAATAAGACATGTTACTATTATTTATTTCGTATTCCGAACGAATGCACACAAACACTTTTCTAGCTGTAACAAGGGCTTCGCTCCTGATAAATTTTGTTAACTACTCAGCTATTAATCGTAGCGTGATGTTATTGATAAATGGGCAGTAGTGTCCGAGATTACCAACCAAACAAACAAACTTTAAAATTGTCATCTATTTAAGATGTGTGAACTCAACAAGAATAGTGGTTTGGATTTAAAAAAATGACAGCATGTGAGTCTGTGAATGTTATAATATAATGACTGATCAACGGCACTAGTCATAGATAAGATAGCAAGTGAACTGGACCGGTTTGTGGGTCCGTTTGTGTGTTGTGCGCACTGACGCACTGACGGACTGTACGCCCCGAGAGCCTTTACTTTCACTCTGTGTCAAGTATGAAACTTTAAATATGAATGGATGCGGTATTGTAACTTTAAAAATGTGTGACTGGTAATATTTTTTTTGTGAAAAATGGTTAGTCTGTTATACTATTATGAAAGTGACAGGGGCATTTGAAATGAAAAGTTTGACCCATTATGTTATAGCAAAAAGTTCTAGCATAATAATTATTACTGGCTTAGTTCTCTATTCTTAGTTAACTATGTTAATATATCCTACTAAGTACTTTTATTATGACATGTAACGGGGTATAGTATGTACATATGACATGTAATTTTAAAATTTGACGCAGGTTTATGCCCTATAAAAAATAAATGGCAGAGTGGGAAGCAAGGTTATAAAATTTCCCCAAGTTGCATGGAAATGTCCATGCAACATTCTTATTTCTTATTCATATAAATACAATACACATAACTTTATCAAAAATGTTTCTTAGTAATGTATAGTCTGTTGGAAGAAGTAATGCTGAAATTTAAGTGACAGATTACGAATACATAATGTCACTACCCCATGACATCCCGTGGGTGTCGTAGAAGGCGAGTAAGGGAGTTACTTTATGCAGACAAGGCAAAAGAAGGAAAATTCGAATAAAACCCTATACCAACCCGTCTGGGCCGCGTGGTATAGTAGGCTAAATTCCCTCCAAATTCTTTGGAGGTGATTCGTGCCCGTGCTCGAGATGTTTATGGGTTGAAATAATGATGATGACTTAGATAAAGTTTGAAAGATGAATATAATTGTAGGGTGTATATACTTTGCTAGATACCGCATCCAAACTTATCGCACATTACTATCTCCTCAGCTCACCCCACAGATTAGCGAATGACGTATATATTAATATTCCGCGATCACCCATTCATATAATATCACTTTCTCGTATTGTTCGACGTATCTCCTCTAATATGGTAATGTGGTTTCTAACAGAGTTCTTTGACCTTCGTTCCGTGTTTGCGTCCTTGTATCGTGAAATTATGAATTTTTATTACTCAATATTATAATTAATCTGTAGATACGTTTATTTGCTTGGAAAACATCTATGCAAATAAATAAAATTGAAGTGTCTTTTTATATTAACAAAATAACAGCTTTTTAAGATTTATAACAATAAAACTAAAATTGAAAATGTTACCCCCGGCGCAAATAGCTTTGAAACGGTTGCACAGGTTATGATAAAACATGTCTAAGAATCAACATGATCATGTCAGCTTTCAAACAACAAGCTTACAAATCGCAAGTCCGGCCCCATATGGAGTACTGCTGTCACCTGTGGGCGGGAGCACCTGGATACCAGCTTGGGCCTTTTGACTCGGTTCAGAAGCGCGCTGTGAGAATCGTCGGCGATCCTATACTAACAGGCGGTATCGAACCATTAAGTATGAGGAGAGACTTTGCCTCCCTATGTGTGTTCTACCGCCTGTATAATGGGTTGTGCTCTGAAGAACTGTTTGAGATGATGCCCACGGCCACCTTCTACCATCGCACCGCTCGCCATCGGCAGGGAGTTCATCCCCACACCTTGGAACCGAAATGGTCTCGTACCGCGCGGTTCCAGAGGAATTTCCTCCCAAGAACTATCAGGTTGTGGAATGAACTCCCTAACGAGGTTTTCCCAAGGGACTACAGTATGGGGTTCTTCAAAAAAGGAGTGAATAGGTTTCTTAAGGGTCGGCAACGCGCTCGTGATGCCCCTGGTGTTGCAGGCGCCCATAGGCTACGGTAACCGCTTACCATCAGGCGGACCGTACGTCTGTTTGCCACCGTCGTGGTATAAAAAAAAAAAAAAAAAACGAAAAACAAAACTGCATCAGAATCAGCCAGCTACGATGCCACAGACAGATACACAGACACGTCAAACTTACATCACCCTTTTTTCGTCGGAGGTTAAAAACACATGGTCGCGGGCCCAGCTAGTATTTTATATTATTACAGTATGTCTAGTGCAATTACAATAGGAAGTTATTTGTGGGGTTTATATATGTATATATGTAAGTATATTCTTTCTTATCCCAGGTGTACGTTCTTTGTATAAACTTATTGTAAACGACAAGGTATTGTATTCTAGTAATTTCTCCTGCCTAGTGCAGACTTTGTCTATTATAAACAAAAGTATTTGATAAAGGAAATCATTTGTTTTTCATTAGACTGTCACAGTACCTTAGCGGTTAATGGTCACACAACTATGTATTAACATTGTCATAACGATAACCGATGATTGTGATTACACATTCCCAATAAAAACCGTAAACTTCAATGCTAGAGTCACTATTACTACTATTTTCAGTTTAATTCATCCCTCTGCAGGCTAAAAGCCTCCCCCATAATTTCCATACTTTTTTATCAGTGGTTAAAGTGGTCCAGTCTTGGACAGTCATGTTAGAGTTCTGTTGTTTCAAAAATAAAACAAATAAACATAATTTCTTAAATAAAAAATCCTACAAATATTACAATAATAATAACTTCCATCAAATAAATATTAGTTACGCAAGTAAATATCTAGTTAAATATCAAGTGATTACATAGTAGGTACTATTTTACTAACGAGTAGAGTATGGTGTACAATTTCTATATAAATTACTATTTGCATGTAGTCGTGGCTCGCGTCTGTGTTACGCTTCCTGACCTTCAACCAGTTTAGGGATGCGTATGCGCTGTTACAAACCGATGCATAGAATTGCGTAGGAAGGATGGAATTTGATTTACTTAAATATAAGCAGCAGCAGTGGACTGCAATAGACTGAGATGATGATGAAGAAGTAATTACTCTGGCAATAACTTTGATACAAAATTCCTGGTAAATATGAAATAATACACGTG
The DNA here is from genome assembly GCA_905147015.1 of Laspeyria flexula. NCBI lineage: Eukaryota > Metazoa > Arthropoda > Insecta > Lepidoptera > Erebidae > Laspeyria > Laspeyria flexula. The sequence goes on along the minus strand of LR989960.1, from coordinate 16,273,708 downwards.
TCTTTAATTTTATTGTAATATTTATAATCTAGCTTTCTCAAATTTTCAATTTTAAAGATAAAGATAAATTTATTTGTTAAAAGCTGAGAGTTAGCTTGTGACCTCGGCGGATGAAACGTCGCCAAAACGTCAAATAAAATATGGCTACCTACTTCTGTTCCTGTCATCTCACTTAATCTCACTGCTGCTTTGAACAGCTTTGCCAGGCTTTTGGGCCTAAACCTAATAAAATACCTAATAAATCGTGTGAATTCCAGTAAAATATTTCAAATAGCTTTATAGAATATTATCACATAATTATAAATCTTTAAGGTCTCGCAGATGCATCATGATGCCTTATGTCAGTAGGCTTTATTTATACCATAACGCCGGTGACTAACATTTGTTTCAAAAATCGCTAACTCATTGGTTTCTCAGCGATGTTCTCACGGAGGTATTTCCTTCACATTGAAACTTCGAAAAATCAAAGGTGACACCTTTGATGTGACTTAGTGAACTCCATGATAACTCCATAAATATTAAGTATTATACTATTTAATGAACATTTCGTAATATTACGAATGTATATCTCACGAATAGAGTCACGGTCATAGATATTACGAGTTCTGTTTGATTTGAAACCAAAATAAATTCATGGTTTGATTGGTATTGAGGTATTAATTTAGTGTAATTATATTACACTAAATTAATACCTCAATAATGGTAAATTATATAGAATGCTTACATTATAAGGAATTGCAGATAATATTCGAATGAGAAGCAAGCTTGCACATAACAAATATTTGGGACACTTTTTTTTACACAGCGTCATCTAACCCTATGTACGCTTATATATGCTTGTGTTATAAGATCTAGATAACTGATAAACATACTCGTACATATTATATGTATATTTCTAAATACATAATACATATAAAAACATCCAAATTAATTTGCAGATCATTCAAATATTTGTTCTGACCCGGGTATCAAATCCGGGATCTGAAAATCCGCAACCGTATACACTACCACTGAGGTAGTCAAATATGCGTATATATAAAATCCCACCTTTTTCTTAGAAGGGGGTAGCCAGAGACCATTGCCTTCCTCTTGCTACGATTTTGACAGAACTACAGTTTTATTTAATTAACATTTATCAAACAAGCTCGAAAGGTTTAAAAATGGTTATACGTTTCAACAAGTATTACTAACTCTGGCTGCTTTCAAAAGATCTCAGTGATATTTTCGAAATCAAATCCTGTTTCTGATTAAACTAATGTCTAATAATTTGCTAGTGTATATTTGTAATATATAACAATTAAAGGACTAACTTTACTTACCTTATTGTTGTTAACGAGTTACCCATGGGCAGCAGTCTTTAACCTGAAATAACAAAGGAATATTATTTAAAGTCATCTAGTTTTGTGTAACAAATAAAAAAATAGTACAGAACCATACAACATTGCTATATAATTATTATTCAAGTGTCTGAAGTATCTCGGGAAGTGAACGCCGGCGCCGGTTGGCAAACTGTGGAAATGAATATGTCGAGATATCCGGGAAAAGGCTGATAACACCGGAACGGTCGCCTACCTTACAATAAGTATATTATTATGTTATACACTTTATTATGCTCTTTATATACTGGGTGGCAGGGGACCTCATCGATGCCGAAAATTAGCAGTAAAGCTGCTGAGACTTAATAAAATACAATGCAATTGAAATCATTTAATTTTTTGTTAAATACTGTCCCATCAAGTGTAAAAAATGTGAATAACGATTACAAATAAATCTACATAAATTAAGCTTAGACAAATATAAAGAAAATCAGCTGGTTTGTAACGTAAAGGTGATTATCACTCTACGCGCCTCTACATATCTGTGCAGATACCTGAATACGCACAATGTGGTCAGTGACCATGAGACCATGAGCTTCGGTACTATTACTTTTTCTCGTGCAATCAGTATATAACTTTTTTTAAAAGACAACACCTGCATTACATTACAAGATCTATCAAACAAATTTGTCCAATGTTCGCACCCACTGTCTCTTGTTCCTCTATCGTATACTACGACCACTCGACTAACGAGGTAGTCATTAAGGTAAGAACTAGATCAATCACTAGATTAGCTCAAGCCAATAGATCAATAACTTGCAGTAATTTATCCAGGTGACATTAACTATACGAGATAAAATCGTAGTAGTTAATTTAACATGAAAAATAAGTTATGTAGAAGGATAGATACTATATATAATTTCCACTTTAAGTTTAACCTTCAATAATATAATATAATTTATATTATAGAAAAAAAGTAAAAACTGACACCAAGGCTTATACTTGCTATGCTCACATAATAAAAAAATTAAACAAGAATGGCCTTAATAAAACCAGAAGGGAACTTTACTATAAAGCGAAATTTCTACTTTTGGGTTTCGTTGAGTTTTACATAAACCGCTCAATCAATTTAAATAAAATTTATATGAAACTTCCTCTGAAATATGACCTAGTTATCAAAAAACAATCATCAAGATCCATCCTTAATTTGCTGAGTAATTGCGTAACAAACATACAAAAAAAAACAATCGAATTGAGAACCTCCTTTTGAAGTCGGTTGAAAAGTGTATACCTAATCTTTATATTATTATTTCGATATACAGATGGCAATGGATTTTGTAAATAAGAATTCAAATTTCAAAATCCGAATTACACTGTATCGTATCCATCACCCTACCGGTGATATATGACAGATAATAACAGTTTGTAGAACAGTAGCATCACAATTTAAGCGATTACATAAGTTCAGCGAAAATTCACGGTTGTTAAACGATAATAATACCTACTAGAGATACTAGCTATAATTAAAGTTGCAATACACTTAATAGGCGTTGGGCCGAGGACCGTAGATAATGGACCCATGATGGGGTTCCCTTTCAAAGAGGTCTACTATCTGTGCCGCATTCTTCGCACTATCCGGCACATTAGGTGCTAGAAAGCATCACTAATAATTATTATGTAACAAGCTATAGAAACAAGATAGATTAAATAAGCTTTCAAGTTATGGTAAATTTTCTATAAAAAATACTAGCGGGCCCGACAGACGTTGTCCTGCATGATATACCAATCGATTGCATTTTATATATATATTTTTTTTATTTGTGAATCTAAACAATCCTCGAATCCACTTAAACATATACACAAAAAATCATTCAAATCGGTTCAGCCGTTTAGGAGGAGTTCACTGTCAACACACGTACAGAAGAAGTATATATATATATAAAGATTGACAAAAGATTCTGAAATAAAACTTTTAAAACCAAAATTAATTGTCAACTTGATCTAACTACTGTAATGTTCTTTTTGAGAAATAAATTATTTTATACTAAATTACTCAATTGATCCCTTTGTACGCTACTGAAGGACTTATTCCATAATGGCCACTGTAATGGCACCTGCGATATTCCACATACGAGTACAGCACCTATCGATATTTTTAACAGATGTAGGTAAGTAGTGGATAATCCTGCGAAATATTTATAGGTGCCGTATGGTAAGTAGAGCCACTTAACGAATTATCTCTTGATATAGAAGTCATTGAGATTGAGTAGATTAGTAACAATCACTAGACCATTACACATAATATATTCATGTTCTTTCGACATTAGATGCTACAAACAGCTACTGACATAACTTTTGGTAGTTCAGTCTAGAAAGTATCAGGAAAATATAACGATACACAGTGATTACATAAGGATTATAATTTATATTTAAGTAAATTGACATGCTAATATTTTTGCAGAAATTTTTTTATTTATGTCATTTCAAAAGACAGTCCCGAACTAGGAATAAACCTGCCGTCGCTGAGAACTTTCCAAACGTATAATTAATAGACACAAAGTACAGAATCGAAAGAGATATCTCTAAATTGGACAAATATTTGTCACTTGTAGAACCAAACTGTTGAAGCAATCATCTCAACCACTATACAAAAGTAACAGTCAAATTTGTTCTAATAGTCTCTCAACATCGTAGGCGTTATGGTTACGTGTTATATTCTTATTTTAAAGAGTATAGGTATATTATTGCAAGTATTAAAATGACTTTGTTTACGCAAAAATCGCGACATTCACAATTCGATATCATTCATAATTTACAGCTGCCTTCTAATAATATCGATGTATGCATATGTATGTTGTTGCTAAAGTGTGCAAAGTTATAGTTTTGCACTTCGAAGTTGCAAAAGATGCGCTCCAATTTATTGCGTTGACTTTCGACATTAGCTCAATAGTATTTTGTAAGAAATGTGTAAATGCATCACGGATAGGGTTGTCCTATACTAGAAAATTAAAACGAGATGGTTTAACAACCAATAACCATAAAATTTTAAATTGTAAACGGTTTGTTACCAACACTGCTGAGTTATAACTCAGCGATGTTGCTAAAGAATTTTTCTAACGAAAAATAGTGAAAGCTTTGTATATTTAAAAAGTGTTTTATAATATAATATCATAATGTAGTTAAGTTCATTTTTCCTGTAGTCACGGGACAAGAATACAATAATTCACTAGAAAAAGCGATGGTGGCTGTATGGAAAAGGGACCGGCGCGGCGTGCAAATCACGCGAAACGAGTTCGATCCCGACTGGCAGTACCAATGTGGATTCCACTTTGTGGAATTTATATGTAATAGTCAAGTGACTTACCATCTGCTAACGGTGAAGGAAAACATCGTGAGGAAACCCACATACCCTAAAAGAAATTCTATCAGTATGTCTGATCCACCAACCCACACTAGGCCGTGAGTGGATTATGGCCAAAACCCTCTCAGCTCTCTAGTTAGAGGAGTGGAGACCATAGCCCAGCAGTGGGTCTTAATGAGTTGCTGATGATACTACCATCCACTGGCCAGACGGGTTGGTATAGGGAATGTAACGAATTTTCCTTTTCTTGCAGTGCTCTTGTCTACTTAAGGCCAATGTGCTTACTGTAGTCAAATACTTTCCTTTCGCGGTGATCTCCCCATGTACAATCAGCATAATCAGATTTTAAACCAACAATTTCCGAACGTAAATTTACTTTTTTATGTAATCCGTATTTACTTAGTTGTGCTAATTATTCCAAGACGAATTTGCGAATGGTCAACATTGTTTTTCTTATCAGATCTATCTTAAATCAGATGAAATGTAGATTTGTTCTGCTTAGCAAGTTGATAATTTAAGAATCTAAGTTTTATTTGTGCACCTCGAAAACTCTATTGAATCTTTGATTCATATACCTTTTGTCTAAATAAACTTATGATACATCTTAATGTGATATCACTAATTTAAATTTAAATGGTGTTTTTTTTTCGAAATCAATACAATATCACAAACTGTAATGTTGCGAATTTTAAATGTATTTTTAAAAAAACGCTGGTGGTTTTTCAATGAATTTTACTTTTTTGTAGACTACGTGGAAAATATTTTTCTCAAAATTACATTTTTGACTTGACTTGCCGTCACATCGGTGACGGCAAGTTGCCGAGCTGTAATTCTCTACAACTACCATTACAAGATCTATTTTGTCTCATTCAGTCAAATTAAGTTTCTCTTAGCACCCCTGAGTTAACAGTAGCATCTATTAAGTTATCGAAACTCTTCATTAATTATAGAAACACTAAAAACTGGTATTACATCCCACGCTGCCTTAATTATACGTTTTATAGCCAACAATTAACTAAGATTTATTTATTTTAACAAATCATTTGCTACTAGGCCGGCAACACCTAATTGCTTGTTATGCAAAAATGTTCATTAGTTTATTAATTTTCACTTCGTTGTTTCACTCGCGTCAACTATTTTGCTCATCTCCTTTGAAATATAGTGTAATGTAAGTTTTCTACAATTAGTGAGCTATCTGGTACAAAAAAGTTTTTTCAAAATCTATCGACTCCTATTAAAATTATTATGCAACGGGTCTACGTCATACATACGTTATATTTAAGGAATATGAAATACTTTATTTATTAGCCCGACGTTTCGATCGAATTACACCGACACAGCCGAATTTACAGACTCCTAGTGCCTGGGATTCAAATATACAAAACTTTACACTTTTGATTGTTAGATTAATAAATTATTCTTTCGGAAGAAGAGGCAGTAAATTATGTGAAAAACGAAAGTGTTTATCGTAATTGTGAAAGTTCATTAGTGAGTTGTAAGACGGTATCGTGTAATATTTCTATTAAATTTCGCCAAATTCGTGATCGTGGGATATCGGAACTGTTGCTTAATCTTGTGTTGTTTTGATTTATTAGTTTGTGATGAATGTTAATTATAGGAAGGCTAGCTTACTATTTAAACTATGTTTATATCTGTTAACTTCATTCATTGACATACGCTTTATTGTTAGTTAACAAACGATAATTAACGAAGATTTATGGTTAAATTCTGAGTAGAAGAAGATTGAAATCAGGGAGATGAGCTAGTGCTTCCCAATACAATGTTCAGGGTTATACCTGCACAGATTCTAATAATGGGGGTTATTAAGCCGAATTTCTGTAAATGTCTCAATAAAAAAGTATACACCCAAATCTTTGTATCATTTTTTCGTGGCATGGCATGTCATATTATTACTAGCACTACTATTCATTTTTGTTAAACAACAGTCTACCTCTTTCAACCAGTATATGATTATATTGGTATAAAAATCCGATGCACAAATAAACAGTAGATCACTTTCCTAACAGAGGGTTAGGCAGAGAACATTTAATTTTCCTTCTACCAGCTACGATTCTGAAATTCATATTTCGTTTCTTCAACAGTCATCAATCTTACTACAAAAATATCCAAATATAATAATAATTAAATTACAATGAAGAAGTAATACTTTATACGGCACCTGCGCAACAATTGTAACCAATGAACATAGATGTAGGACGCAGATAAGTGCAGATAACCATTCTTGTTACATAAAACTTTAACTGTTTAAAGTGATTCATCTCTGATGTTTATTAACTACCCAATGTAAATTCGTATCTCGGAAACAGATCTAATATGTCAATGAAAATTTGCAAATATTACTTTAGAAAAAAGTAGCAGCCGGCCGTTGGTTGCAGGCGGCACAGGACCGTTCCCAGTGGCGTAAATTAGGTGAGGCCTATGACCAGCAGTGGACGTCGTTGGGCTGATATGATGATGATGACTTTAAAACCCCAACAAAGTATATAGTAACTGCAACTGACTAAATAAGGTAGCTTACATTTTTATTTTTTTCGGTCATATTTACAAACATACACACTCATCAAATTTGGCACATTTGTTTAAAAGCCCACATACACTAGTATTTTGCATTTCCAACTACACTCCTTTTTTTGAAGTCGGTAAAAAACGCAAACCTTACCATAGGTATTATTTAATATCTCTTGGCACTATTACCGCTGTCTCGTAAAACAATGAAGTATTCTGTGTGTAAGACTTTACCACCGCAGTTGTCTACTCAGCGAAGCTTACTCGCCTAGATATGATATTATAAGTTACAAGCTCTAATAACCGCACTACACAGATTATTAAGGGTCGGCCCACGTCTGACGGAAGATGCGTCGGGGTTGTCATCGTTGGTCGGACGGACTAAGTTAACGGTTGAATGTTTTAATAGATTTTGCAGGTTCTGGAATCGAAATTCAAATTTCAATAAGATATGTTCTAAAGAAAGGACACGTCAGGAGTACCCTAGAAGGCGAACATGTATGAATAGATTGATGAACGTCGAAGAAGTGAAAGATGTATGCCAGGATCGAAGCAGGTCTCTGCTTCCCCCTTTGTTGAAAAAGATACGTGATCTGTACGTATGTATGGAGATTTCATTACGTTACAATACGTTTAGGGCTATAAAACTAAACACACTCATTATGAGTGTGTTTAGTTTTACACATAACATTTGCTCACTGACGATACGCGACTTATCCTCGTCAGATGTGGCCAACCCTAAGCTGTCCCAGCCTCGTAACCCAAGCCAGTACATCACTGAGGGTCCCGTTAATCCCTGCAGCGCTAGCGGGCAGCTCACGTACTAGTGTAATCACCCGTCGCCGCCTGCGGTCGCGGTTTGGCGATCCATCGCTCCAACGGGGCATTTAACGGATATTGATTTCGTTGATTGAGTGAAGGGTAAAATAAATAGTTGAGAACAATGAAGTGTTTATTTGTCTGACACCATCGTTACTATTACACTGGCATAGCGGTTAATGTGGTCGTCTCGCCACTAACAACGCCGTGCCGAGGGCAGTGGGTTCAATTCAAACATTTTCATTTCAAACATTCGAGACAAAATATATTTTTGTACTCGTCATCATCTTAACAGCCTTATTTACACCATAGCGAGCGATTTGTGTGATTCGTAGATATCTGTTCTGTGTCTGGGTATACTTTGTGTCCGTAAATTGTATGTTTGATTGATCTGTAGTGCGGGCGTTATCTTTTTATAAAAAAAAACTAGTAGTCGTGCGAGGCTTATCTCGCGTCGTCCTTAATTTTGCCACTGCTCAGCTCCTATTAGCCGTAGTGTGCTGTTATATAGCCTACACTAAAAGATTTTTTTAAATCGGACCCATTGTTCCTGAGATCATAGCGTTAAACGAAACAAACAAACAAACTCTTCAGCTTTATAATATTTATATATATTATTATTGTAAGATAATATGTAATAAGTATCTACAGATATAAAAAATATATTTATTTCTTCGTGAAATTTATAATCACATTAATTTGTAAGCCAAAGTTCGTTCAAAATTGATCATATTTTTGGATATGATTAAGTAACAAGTGTATTAACTTTCATATTTAACCAATTGATAGGATTATAAATATATAATCCGTGACTTATACCGGAACCGGATGGGAGCGTTTTGGTCTGTAATTAATAAATAATATTAGGGCTGTATAATTTGATTATGTAAGTTTAATTTTAACTCCCGACGTACAATTTAGAAATGTGTTTTCTCTAAATTGTACAAAGTGGTGCTACCGCCATGCGCGGCATTTTTAGGGACAACATTACACATTTTGGTTTTCAACCCCCTACACAAAAAGAGGGCGTTGTAAGTTTTTGACCGATTTTCATGCAGTTTTTATTGTGTGAAAGCTAACAATGTCATGACCGTGATAGTTCTTAGATATGTTTTATTTCAGCCGTTCCCAGATCATCTGTTTTTTGAGGGGTTACTTATTTTTTTTAACATAGCAACAAATTATAATATGATATGATCGCAGGAACCGAATTTCACCTGGGTGAAGTTGCGGGCAACAGCTAGTGATGATATATTTATTTCCGCCTGTACTACACACATAACTAATATTATAATACTGTAAAGCTGAAGAGTTTGTATGTTTGAACGCTAGGATCCCTAGAACTACTGGTCTGATTTGAAAAAATCTTTAAGTGTTAGATAGCCCATTTATCAAGGAATTCTATAAGCTATATAACAACACGCTTTGGCCAATAGGAGCTGAGCAATGTCCAAATAAAGAACGACGGGAGCGAAGCGCCGCGCCACTTCTAGTATACAAATAGATGTCATCTTACAAATAGATGTAGATGAGAAATGACTTGTACAAATACAAGGAAAGCCTTGCATATAGCACGTACGTAATGTTGATTTAGATTCGCGTGTTACGCATGCGCGTCAAACTGTGTTGTATTTGTATAGAGGTGTTAGTGCACAAACTCCAATATTTGCGAGGTTATGTTGGCTTTAATGAAAGTGTTATTTGGTCTAGTCTAGTTCTAGATAATTTTTATGACAAAATTCAAATCGGAGCGCGAATGAGAAATGCAATGACAGTAAATCTATGACAGAGAGCAAATAAAATAAACTTATTGTGAGATTAAGAGTCACACAACAAGTATTAATGTGTAAAAAAATATTTATAATTTATTTATTTTGAATTTTTTATATAATGTTTTTATAGTTTCTTGTTCATGCATATTTACTTACCCAGAAACGTAGTACAAAAATTCATTCATTACACATTAGTTTCTCAAGTACGCCGCTGTCAGCGGCGCAAGTACCCAGCGCTGTCAATCAGAATCGTAATATAAAAATTCATTAATTAGCTTCTTGTGACGTCACTAATGGACTGGAAATAAGTGCGCCAAAAAATTGTTCCAAAAAACCCAATTTCCATCGGGTTATTGGCGGCGCCCGGCGCTGCTGTGCAACATTGGTTGACAAGTATGACATTGAACTGCATTTGTCAAATCAAAACTTACGCGCAGTCCGTCACTTCTAATGTTTATTTGTTTTTGTATCAGCATTTTATATTCTAAACTATATTTATTGTTTATATTTGTCTATTAGTGTAAAATAGTGATTGATTAGTAGGTAATAAGATTGTGTAGGTAGTGAATATAAGTGATTTGTGCTTTTGCCATCTAATGTTTGTTGTTATTGTTATCAGTTACTGGTAGGTAAGTGCCTAAGTGTTATATTATTACAGTATTAAGATAGAAAGATTTTTACGTGGTAGAATGGCATCGATAATAGTCGTAGATTGTTGTCTGGAAGGTTTTTTGCTGAGTGAGGAGACACGTTCTTCAAAGTTAAGTTTTGAAAGTTATAAAAACATTTAATTCAGTTAGGCTTAAGGCCGCGTATGTTCAAATATTAAATAACTATAATTTACGAATAAAACGATGTTTTTTTCAAACATTGTAACATTTTTCTTTACAAGAAGTAATAATTACCCATGGGTCACAGGCATGCTGTAATGGACATGCATGTTGTCATTTACAACAAGGTTTTTCAAAATGTGTTTGGTCTTTCTAGAGATATTTCGATATCAAAATTTAAGGAATTGAAAACAAATTGCCGTCATATATCGGATACATGTTAAAAAAATCATCACCATCTAGTTTAATAGTGCGGAACTAAATATACGTTGTGTTTATTGATAGCCTATGAAATGTTTAACTAGAAAAAACAGAAGAGGGCAGTGTAGTTTTATTTAATAGTAAAAAAATAAATTCAGTCTATGCGTCACCAAGTTTGTTTTGTGCTTGGAAATGTTCTAGAGAGAAGAATATTTTTTAAATGTTTGGCTGGTAAAATAAACTACATTAGCTTACAAAACAAATTGAATATAAATACCTACACATTTTTATTTTTTATTTGGGAATTCATATTGAAACCTCATAGATTATGACTATTAAAATAGGACCAAATAATGGGCAAATTTGCGCGCGGGTTGTGGCGACAAGTACCTCGTTGGATTATGACGTAAATTTAACCGCGCGGGACAGACGTTTAGTTAGAGTGGTTAAATACCTATATTGCATTCAACACGTTTCGGTTGTTGCAGGGCAGGGTAAGCATTTTTTACTCCGGCTTACCTTTTATAAAAATCCACCCTTCGCCACTGCAATATATTGTGTACTTACTCTATATAAATCCAAAGTGGGCAGTACACAATAAAGTCATATCGTAAAGAACACATTGTGTATCTGTTGTAACACAACATTACTACCTACTGGGGGATGTCTCATGTCGCCCAAGCGGCGACGCATGAAATTGTTAACGTAACTTCCTACTGTCAGTCTGTCTGATATGTATGTGTAAGTACTAGGGTATTATAAGTAATAATAGTAATATAATATTCTACCACATTCACACAGCGCCATCTAGCCCCAAAGTAAGCAATTATATTTGCTTGTGTTATGGGTACTAAACCACTGATATACTACCTAAATACATTTTTTTTTGTAAATATATACATATTATAGATAAATAACACCCAGACACCGAACAAACCTTTATGCTCATCACACAATGATTTGTCCTGGGTGGGGATCGAACCCACGACCTCCAGCTTAGCAGTCAGGGTCACTAATCACTAGACCAACAGGCCACTCTATAATAAGTATACTATAATTGCTATTATTAAGTATAAATACAGTTTGAATAAATTAGCTTATTAAGGAATAAATTCGACATAAGTCTCATCCATTGCGAGCCACTTTACTCAGTTCTCTGGCTAACTTAAACTTGGAAAACTGGGAATTAATTTTTAATAACAACCCTATTGATTTAGTATATGTAGATGGCGGCTGTACCTTGAGGATATTTCATAGTTTTTTTTTTGCCTAATCTCTTTAATTTTTTTAAATATAAATATCTAGGATTATTCAAACTCGTAAACTCTCTCGTCGAGAGCTTTTACGAGTTTGAATAATCTACTCGTCTCTCAACAAAAACAGAACTCAGCACAGTGAGAAGGTAACCTATTTTTATTAAACATTTATTGATTGAGTCCGCCACTCACTATTTGATATTGAAAGTTAACATAAAAACTGCGATTAAAACTTGCGTTTTTCTATGTAACATTAATTAACAGCCTAGTGTTTGTTAGTATTGAGAAATATTACAGTATTGTTAGGTAGATTGCGTGACGCTCTGCGCAATCATTAATTGTGTGTTATGTTCCAATTTTTACGATATTGTTATGTAGAAAGGAAAGTCTTCTTAATAGAGAATTCGTATATTGATAAAGAAGTTTCATCACGCATGTAGAATAACTAACGTTACATTTGCATAAAGTCTACTGTTGAGAATGGTTTTAAGTTACAATTTTGCGAGTGTTTCAAAATGAATTAATATTATGGGAATTAATTATTTTATAAAAAGGTGACGTACTAAGAAACAGATTCTAATACATGTATGTTATGGAGAAATTTACAAACATAATTATCAGATGCAAGTTACACCCAAACTTGTGACTATTAGTTTTGTCTTCTGCGAGAGTTTAACTTCCACAATATACATAATATTTAGTTCAAATCGAATTAAGTATAATATTGCACAATTTTAATTATTCTAGAACAGAAAATTATAATTATATTGATTTCATTCTGATAACAAAATATTCTGTTGAAAGTATTTTTTAAAACGCAGCATATTGAAATTGCGAATATTCACATGAGTTTCTCAATTTTTTTTTAAATGTCATGAAAGTAAAGGAGTCTAAGTTTTTATGACGCAATGTAATATTATCGAATAGAGGCACAAATTAGTGAAATTAGTCTCTAAATATATTGAAACGAATAAAATTAGTTGATTATTTCGTATAATATTGTGTAATATGATGTTTTCAATTTATTTAATTTTACACTAGTTTGGTCAGTATTGCGAGAGGTTTGTTTTTTATTTAAGTATCTGTTACAACTAAGACCTCTTAGTGTCGTTTAACTTAAGTTAAAATTATAACTACCCAATAAATTGATCTGGATCATGAAGTGATGTCGAGTGTTCATTATTTAGCCTTTGATTTGCATAAAAATTGGGGCAAGTGTTGTAGCATTTCTCAATAAGTTCGTTCAATACGGTCTAAAAATCTCACTGTATCCCTTTAACAGACGTTATCAACAATACAATAAATTCTACTGCTACGTACGGATCTCTCCTTGCAATAAAATGACATCTGCCTACCGATGTTTCTAATATTATTTCAAGTTTTGCTTCCCCTGCACAGGTTCGTGGATTATTCTACAAGCACCTCTCACGAAATCTCCGGCGAGAGAAATGTCACACATTACGTTCTTACTACATCATCACACGGAATACTTTTACTGGTTATCAAACATTGAGCTATGATTGTAAACAAAACGTAAAATGTAGCCGACAGCGCACGAGCGAGTATCGCACACGAAGGCTTGTAAAGCACATTAAGTTCACGAAACATCGCGTCGTGAGTTTGACGTAAATTTGGATGTATTGACGCGCACAATGGCCGTTCGTCGCTACACTTTCTAATGAATAGAAACGAAGGGTGAGAGAAAGTTAAAACTAGTTTAATTATCATATCTTTATTATTGTTTATATCCGTATAGTGACGGTTTAAGAATACATAATGTCACTATTCCATCTCAACCTGTGGGTGTCGTACAAAGCCACTATGGGAGTAACCTTAAGCAGACAAGAGCACTGCGAGAAAATCGGTACGAAACCCTATACCAACCCATCTGGTTATAGTAGGCTAATTTGCCCCGCAGTAGATAATTTTGGGTTGCAGTGATTATTGTTTATTTTAAAAGACAACGCCCTCACGGTAACAAGTCATGTGTCGCGTGAGTCTACAAATATATACACACTGTCTTGTGTGTCACTGTGTTGTGTGTCTTGTGTTTGATTCGAAACAACGTCACTCAGCACAGCGAGAAAGTCCATAATCGCTACGCCACGATGTCCGTCTAATATTAAAGGGGAGAGTCAAAGGGTAGACGTGCATCTCTCCCATATTTCCCCAGCTATGATTAGTCTCATCTATATCTGAGCCTACTGCCTCTAACCTAGCATCTCTCTACACTCCTGGCTAAATCATTATCGAAACAAAAAAGTAATAGCATTACTTCTACCCGGGGAGTGAAACCTGGACTTCTTGTGTAACAGTCGTAGCCAACGTGGCAGCCAAAATAATTATTAGGTGCAATAATAGATAAGGTATGATTATATTTCTTAAAAGGTCTTGATCTAGAAGACTAAACTTTGTTTGAAAGATAAAAACTTATTTTGCCTTACCTATATAATCCTTATATTATTATATCCTTCAACATGATACCAATATGTATGTATTTACAAAAAAAAATGTATTTAAGTAGTATATCAGTTGTTTAGTACCCATAACACAAGCAAATATAATTACTTACTTTGGGACTAGATGGCGCTGTGTGAATGTGGTAGAATATTATTATTATTATTATTATTATTAATCAACAAATTATTTTATTGTAGAAATTTAAATAAATGTCATAATAAGTAGGTTATCTAAAAGAGAATAAAATCTAGAAATTGCAAAAGCTTTTTAATTATGCGTTTATTTCGGAGTTTATTGCGTGCTGATAGATACACGAAACGCATCATAAATTCACGTGACATTTTCTTACTTGGATGATAATCTTCGCGTTGATATCATAATTATTATTAGTAATCTGATATTGTGCAAATTACCAATAATAATTATGATAGCAACGCGAAGAATTAAAATTTATTAAAATATTATTTTTTTAATAATTTTACATATTTTCATTTAATAATTTTGCAATCATTTTTATTAGTAATAATATTTTACTACAACACAAAGAAGTAATAGTGTCATTTTCAAATAAACATTTCTATCAAAATACAAAATATTTTATTATTAATTGTTTGAATTCATTTCATGCAACACTAGCACAGAAGAGCGCAACCAAATTTTTTTTAATTTCAAAATAACTACGCGGAACAAGCCTTGTGTCTCGAGTAACTTTTATTACAAACATACAATAAATATTGGACATATTCCTACTGGCGATTAGTGCTATTTTTTGATTAGGTCATTGTTATAAAAAA
Source organism: Laspeyria flexula (assembly GCA_905147015.1). Classification (NCBI taxonomy): domain Eukaryota; kingdom Metazoa; phylum Arthropoda; class Insecta; order Lepidoptera; family Erebidae; genus Laspeyria; species Laspeyria flexula. Next base: position 16,258,373 of record LR989960.1, on the reverse strand, counting down.
AGGCCGGCCCTAGATGCACAAACACGAGTCGCGCTCAGAACCGTCGCCTATCTGTAATATACTGTTAAATAATAATTACATTTTTAGAAAATAGTTTTTGTAAAACCAGTCTTATCTAATACACATTAGAATTCTTTTAATAATACTTCTTTTCTATACTTATATTATAAAGCTGTAGAGTTTGTTTATTTGTTTGTTTGGTTGAATGCTAGGACCTCAGGAACTACTGGCCCGATTTGAAAAAACTCTTTTTGTGTTGGATAAGCTATTTATCGAGGAAGGCTATAAAACATCAGGCTAATAGGAGCTGAGCAGTGGCCAAATAAAAAACGAAAGCGAAGCCCGCGCTACTACTAGTAAAGCAATAAAACTTTTTGACGTTCACATCTCACGACCCAAAACAATTGTGTAACAATTTAACACTTATTCAGCTCTATTTTTAGAGCCGATTTTTATCACTAAGTGTGCGTCTTGGGTTTTTTATTAATCGATGGTTTTGGTACATCGAAACAAAAATAGCAGTGAAATGCGGGTGTAATACACCTCTGCCTACCCCGTTGGTGACAAAGGTGTGATGATATGTTACATTATATTATTATATACTATGTCAATCATCCTTACCCAGATCTATCCATCCATCCATACTTTGTACTTAATAAATCGTACTGATACTTATTTGACACAGAAACTCCCAATCTAACATGTACATATAATAATGAAAATTAAAACAAAGTCATCCACTTACATAACATGCTACAACAACAAAAAACATAAAGATCTAGTCCGACATTAATTACAAAATAATCAAATATCTGCCATAACTAGTAGACTTGCAATTATAACAGCTAGTTTACCTTTTAACTACGACTAGACTTGCCAACCGCAAGTTTCGCAAGTACGTTTACTTTTAACGATATTACCAACAACTAGGTAGCTTATTGCGAACAACTGAAACCTGTACTCAATCATAGATATCTATTTAGACAAGGTACAACGTTGCAATAAAATTGGTCTTCATTTTAAAAGATGAGGACCAAATTCACTTGTACTTAGTTAATATTGACGTCGTCGAGCGTCGCTCGGGAAGATTTTGAAGTCCAAGCATCTAGTTACCTATTTGCAAATTCATCGCGAGCAGCGGTTTGGCTGTGTCCCTAACATTGCCAACGTTGAGCGGTAATTCCACTTACCATCCATGCCACTACAGACACTAAAAAATGAATGTACAGCCTTTTAAAATAAAATCATTGTTAATTATTCCGTGTAGTGACGGATTAAGGATACATAATGTCACTGCCCTATCTCAACCCGTGGGTGTCGCAAAAGGCGACTAAGGGAGTAACCTTGTGCAGACAAGAGCAGTGCGAGAAAAGGAAAATTCGAAACAAAACCTATACCAACCCGTCTGGCCAGCGTGGTAGAGTAGACTTAATTCCCTCAACATTGTTTGGAGGAGACCCTTGCCCAGCAGTGGGACGTTTATGAGTTGTAGTGATAAGTGATAATTATTTTACTAATTATTTATGGTTTTCAACAGACTTTTTAAAGTTTTCCTGATCTAATAAAGCTTAATTTGTGTAAAATCGCGCGTGTTAGTGTAGTGTTCAATCAAAACATATTATTCTACTTTTACTTATTCATTCATATTCTTTTAATCAATCCAAACATTATTTAGACTAATACACACAAGTAATGGCGATGGTGTGCACGTCTGTATAATTTACATCTATGAATATACTCATTTATACAAAGTTAGAGATTGTTGCAAAGTTTATTTATTAGGATTTCCTTTTAAAGCCAGTCTTAATTATTATAATATTGTACATTGATTAAGGTTAAGTGTAAGCAATATAATTTGTGATTTCTGATAGTAAATATAGATAAACGTGCAAATGGAAACGACTTTCTGTCGCCGTCCGTAAGGTTGCCTCACCACTAACAACGCGGTGCAGTGACGTGGGTTCGATTCCAACACTAGACAAATATTTTTGTTCGTAGATATTTGTTTCGAGTCTGATTGTACTTTGACCGCCCCACAGGACACACAGGACATGTTGCCTAGTGCGTAACCCTTAAACAAAATCTATTGAGAAAGTTTTTAGATAAGTACATGGTTATCATCATTATTATCAACAGCCTATAGTTAGTAGTCCACGGTGGACGTACCCTGTCCACAAAGTATTGATGTATCTGGCTTCATCAGGCTTCATGATGTACTAGTTTCCGCATACGGCTCCGTCCGTTACGCAAAGTCAAATATAACAATCTCATTTAGCTTTTAATAAAATAAAAAATATTGTCTTTGTTATTTTATGATTTATTTACTCCTAAAGTGCAATCTTGATTAATTGATATTTTATGTACCTAAATAAAAATTAAAAAAGTTTATCAACATTTTTGAAAACATCGGTTATCTACCGGATAGATAAACTACATTTTTATGCAAAACAACTTTCTTATTTATGTTTCGCAATATGTTTGAAATTTTTACACAAATAGATACATTAATAAACGTCTAGATGAACTATAAAGTTTGATAGCTATTTTTTTTTTATAAATATGTTCTGTAATAAAGGGGACATCAAAATCCCAAACTCTTTGATTGCCTCAGTGGCGCTAGGTCATTGATTGGAGTTCGATTCCACTCAATTTACGATAATTAGTGTAAAAACTTTTTTCTATCATGAAAAAAGGTTTCGCATGTACGGATGTATAGATGGATGTTGGTTACTCAATCACGCTAGAATGGCTCGAGAATCTTTACGAAAATTGGTAAAAAAATACGAAAAATAAAAAAAAATACTAATATAATCTGGAAAAGCACATTTTACTAGTACATGACGCAGGCATAGCCAGTAACAGAAGCTAGTTGATTTATTAGCTGTAAAGCATCAATAATACAAGTTTTATTACATTTTACGTACTAAAGCTGTACGTGCTCATATAAAAATAATTGCTGATTGCTGTAACGGTAATAAAATAATAAGTCAGCCGTAAACCATCTCCCACGACACAGCGCACAGGTTCAAGTTCGATTCCGACGCACGCAACTCTTTGAACTCAACTCTGCTACAGAATATAATTACAATTATTTACTAGAACTGCGAACGAAACGCTAACAAATCTGCATATTGGGTTGTCTATAATTTTCTAGAAATCGTGGAAAGTGCGAAACACAATAACTTAAGTTTTATCTGTGTAAAGAACGATCACTGTTAGTGATGAGTGCGTTGTATTTCATGAAAAATGAGTTATTAATCCTGGACTATAAATAAGCTATAGTTAACTATGCACCTATTTACATTGATAGAACATCAGGCGGGTCAAAAGTCTGTTTGACACCGTCTGGTATAAAAGAAACTACAGCAACTCCTGTATGTTATTATTACCAATAATAATAATATTCTACTACATTCACACAGCGCCATCTAGTCCCAAAGTAAGCAATTATAGTTGCCTGTTATGGGTACTAAACAACTAATATAATACTTAAATATATATTTTTTGTAAATACATATTTATAGATAAATTACACCCAGACACAGAACAAACCTTTATGCTCATCACACAAAGATTTGTCCCGGTTGGGGATCGAACCCACGACCTCCGGCTTAGCAGTCAGGGTCACTAACCACTAGACCAAAAGGCCAGTCAAATACTGAAAAAATACTGAGTTAAACAACTCGAAAATCTTGGGAAATATCTAATCGACTGGCAGGACTCATCCTTGCAATTAATCTAATAAAAAACTATTATGGAAGATGTTAACAATATCTCTCTATAGCAAGGTGCAGAAAATACCTCTACTCATAATTTTTCATATTCGTGGTACTTTTTAAAAGAATAAACTCAATAGTAATATAAAATCTAGGACCAACTTAAGTTATAAATGATATTTAAGGAAGCAACACCAAAAAGATCCTTACATAAAATTAACATTAAATTCTTTAGTAAGCACACCTTTCGTTGTTACATAAAAATGTTTAATATGACATTCGGACGTTACATCAGATGTATTGGTTCTGTCGGGGCGGTCAGCAACCCAGCAGCAGCTGTCCGCAGTCGTGACTCGCGGGTCGCTCGACGTCGACGTATCACGCGCTGTGACGTTCGTTTGTTTTAAATTTGACGCTTTCTGTTCGGAAATTTTATGTCAAATTTTGGAGTGTAACGTGATTGTGTTTTTTCTCATTTTTAATTGGATGTGTTCAAAAAAATGAGGTGAGGTTATTATTTAAATAAAAAATAATTTATTGTTGTTTTTGTTAATAAGTATGCATGACTTATTAGTTCGCTTTTCGGATATTTCGGTATTGAAAAATAACCGATTTTTTTATTGGTAAAAAGAATAACTCCGAATAGATCTCAAGTTCATTTTCACGAATTTAGTAAGAAATTTGACAGATGTGTGTTTGAGATAATGATAATTTAATGTTGTAATATTTAAGTAGATATTATGCTATCACGATATAGGTATATAAATAAAAAGTAATTTAATTTTAAATTATTCATTACATTTTAATGTTATAAACCACTTAGTTTTATAAATAATTTTGTCATTTACTTTCTAAATTCACACAAAATTCCGTGACAAAATACACTTTCGAAGAAATGTTTTGTAGAAAACAAAAAATTAAGATTTACAGTAAAGGCAGTTACTGCATTCATATTACCAGTAGCGGAGTGTTGGCAGTAATGTGTTTGTAACTGTACCGATCTTATCTCTAATTAAAATGTTCATCTGGGCACGTGCACGTGTCTCAGCAACTCTGTTGCATTCATAACAAACATTAGCTTTACTTATTGTGCAATTAAAAGCTTAGAAATGGCTTAATTTCTCGTTTCTTGATAGAGATTCCTAGCCTATAATTATTTACTATCATCTAAGTAGGGAGGTTAAATAAAAAGATATGTATACAATTGCATAGCGGCATCATATAAATATTATTATTAAATGTTATTTTGTCTAACTATTCAAAAGTAGTAATATGATTTGAATTGGGCATGATGAGTGATTCATTGTTAATTTTAATTTAAGAAAACATGCTTATAAAACGAAAACAATTGATTAATTTAAAAGTATAGTTACGCCTTAAGTCCTTTTGTTCTTTGAACAAAGTCATTAAAAACAAAAGTACCTATTCATTTTAATCTCAATAAGTCTCGATGATTTTATAAAGAATATTCCTGAGTCATCTTCAAAGCCTTTTGTTTCATATAAATTCAATGAAAGAATAGTATAGTTATACATGATCGTATTTAAAAAGGTATCCAATCATTTAACAAAAAACAAATGACAAATTTTCATTTATAAAACAACGTTTGAAAAAATTATACTTGATACATTTATCATTTTACAAACTATTGTTTAACAAACTACTCATTTGACAAATTATTTACCAGACAAAATTATGTTATGTCAAAACTTCATTTCATATAATGGATTATTTTCTAAACATGTAGTAGGCAAAACAACGTATAACTGAAAAGAAATGGCTAGGTTAGGTTAGGTTAGAACTGCGACCACAACCAGAACCGAATTCTACTTATTCCGCTTAGTTAAGGCAGTGTGTATTTTTTACGAATTATTTAGTCAAATGAACATTATTAAAATAATATTTTAACAAGTGGAATATTTGCGAAGTAAAACATTTGCGAAACCTGTATTTTGTCAAACGATTGTTTTTAAAGTAATATGTTTTAGACATGTAAGTTTGTGAAATGATTAGTTTTTTTAACGTTATTTTTAAAATGATAAACTTGTCATACGTTTTTTGTCAAACAATAGTAAACCATTTAAAAATTGACTTAATGAAGAGATAATCACACACGGTTGTTTACAACGTTAAGTTGGCAAAGAATCTGTTTCTTGTAGCAAACTCAACAATGTTAGAAAAGACGCATTGTCACATTGTCTTGTTTTTACGTACGTCATCGTATAGCGTTTGTGACTTATTACTATCGTATTTATCTTAAACCACGTACTCTATCGAATACGCCTCGTAGTACAGGGTGATTATACAAAAATAATTATGCCTTAGTTAGTTACATTCCTAGTACACCTTGCACATTTAGTGTAGTAGTACGACTTTGTCTAGGCCCTAGTAATCAGATACAGAATACACGTAGCCATAATATATGAAAACAAATTCAAATTTTACCAAGAATCGCAATGGCAAAATGAGAAATCTAATAGAAAACTTGAAATGGTAATTGTTTTTTTTGTTTAATATGGTCAGATGTATTGTATATTTAATTATTTCAGAACTCTAAAAGTTTGTAGGTTGACTACATGAATTGTTTGCACAAACTATTTAATTGTTTTAAAATGAGTTTACTTTAGGAATTATATTTCCGACCGGTGGCATTTCTTAATCTTTTCAGACAGTACACCCAGTATCAAAACACCGATCCGTTGAATGTGCTATCTTATTTATCAATCGTTATATACTACATATAATGAGAAATAAAATGGCCCATCTTTGCTTATGCAGTTGGATAAAAAGTACAAAAGAAAACACTTAGTCGAGCTTCTGAAGTATTCAACTTCTTAATGGCGAGACGAGATGGGTTTCTTATGCATTCATACTGCAGTGATTGCAATTAAATGATAATGTAGTGCATGTATATGGATGGATGTGTAATGGGTTGCATCATTGTGATGATACAACTGTTACTTTAGTCAGACAGTTTCCGTCTACATATTAGAAAATTTTCACTTTTTGTTTATTTCACCCAGGGTACACCTAAATTAAGTTATAAGTCATTAGCTATATAATATAAAAGTGAAGAGATTGAACGCGCTATTCGCAGGAACTACTGATCTGATTTGAAAATACTTTTAGTGTTGGATAGTCCATTTATCGAGAAAGGCTGTAGGCTATATAAACATCAGGTTTAGACCAATAGGAGCTGACTAGTCGTGAAACAAAGCTCCACGGGATCCGCTCCCGTGGAGCTTTGTTTCACGACTCGGGGCAACAACTCGTCATAAATGTATTAAGCGCTAGGTTTACCCAGCGGTAAGCTTATTGTCATATAATGGACATTACATGAATAGATTTGAACATTAAAATTGCTAAGAAAATTAATGATATATGTACATATTATGTAACAAGTGAAGGAAAATGGTCTCTGCCTACCCTTCTGTTGGGTAAGAAGCGTGATCTATATATGTATGTAAGAAAATTACATTTTTAAAACATCAATAGTGTTGACGTAATATAAATGGATAATAATATAAATAAAAAATATAATATCTAAGTAGTATAATACAATAAAGTAAAGTCAGGCAATTTTCTATAATTAAGATAATTGAGAACAAATAAACTAAAGATAAAATATTATTGATCGGGGAAAGTTACGCGCTGAGAAAAGTACTAGAACAAAAAACTCTAAATAGATATATAAAAAGACTAGATTCTTTTAAATAAATCTTTTCACTGGCCTGTTGGCCTAGTGGTTAATGATCCTGATTGCTAAGCTGGAGGTCGTGGGTTCAATTCCCATCCAGGACAAATCTTGTGTGATAAGCATGATTGTCTGTTCTGTGTCTGGTGTCATAATATGTATGTATTTACTTGACTGACCTGTTGGTCTAGTGGTTAGTGACCCTGACTGCTAAGCCGGAGGTCGTGGGTTCGATCCCCATCCAGGACAAATCTTTGTGTGATGAGCATAAAAGGTTTGTTCTGTGTCTGGGTGTAATTTATCTATAATATGTATGTATTTACAAAAAAAAATGTATTTAAGTAGTATATCAGTTGTTTAGTACCCATAACACAAGCAAATATAATTGCTTACTTTGGGACTAGATGGCGCTGTGTGAATGTGGTAGAATATTATTATTATTATTATTTACAAAAAATATATCCTCCGATAGCGGCAACACGACAGAAACGATTAGTCAGAGTTAACTAAAATATTATATAAAAGTTAAAATCGACCAAATTTTTACAGTCAAAGTAACAATAAATTCTGTTCAGAAGGTGGTCTTCGAACAAAACATTTCTAAGAAGTGCTAAAATAAAATTCCTTTGACGAGTAACTCACAAAAGTTGTTCATAATAAACTGTTACATTCACAACGACTTGCCTGCGGTCACAATTCTGCAGTTACATCACATGCAAATGTCTCTATTTTCTCTATATGAATAAAAAGACTAGGTGTGTCTTCCAGATTTGCCTGCGTTTATAACTGCTTCACTCTTAATAGGACGAAGTGGAATGTTAGTATGTGATAGTTGATTACGAGGTTAGGGGTATATGTAGCACCGACCTCTATATAAGACAAAATATTTGTGTGATTACAAATTTATTCTAAGTTTATTTGAAAGAGAAAGAAGAGTGAGAAGAGAAAGAGAGAAGAGAGCGTATTCTCATTATATATTATGTAGGTATGTATAAGAATATATTTTCTAGATCGGGCTACTATTTTTTTTTTTTAACCTGTGCGTCCAACCCTTGGTAAGTCTTACCCTCGCTTCTTCTACGCGTTGCTGTTAAATAATTTATTATAGTTGACTCGCTGGAGTCAGTTTCTTTCAAAAAAGTATTTAAAACAGCCTAAACATTTCCTAGCCCCACAGCTGCGATGGTATTAGATGTTAATAATAGTTTTTGAGTATAAAACGCACAAACAAACCTACAGCTAAACTTTATTGCAAAAGATTACGGAGAAAATATTACGAAACGAAAGAAAAGCGTAATTAATGCGTCGTTAAAATAGTCACAATTGAACAAGTCAATAAATTGCACAGTTCTAATATCTAATTATACGTCCAACATAGTTATTATAGAACAGTTAGTGATGTACTCGTATGTGAATAATTCATCGACTTGCGCAACTTTATAGCAAATAATCGTAAGTTTTTTGTGAGTAATGTGCAGTTTGGGTCGTCGGGTTCCGCCGTCGCGACTTTTTAGTTCGTGGTGCGGCTGTGCCTGTCAATCTTCATACTTTCAAATTATGTGGTGTTTTTGTGTTCTATTGTTTATGTTATGTTCAATATATACCGTTTTTTTTCGACTGGTCTAGTGCTTAGTGACCCTGACTGCTAAGCCGGAGGTCGTGGGTTTGATCCCCACCACAAATCTTTGTGTGATGAGCATAAAGGTTTTCTCTGTGTCTGGGTGTAATATATCTATAATATGTATGTATTTACAAAATAAAATGTATTTAAGTAGTATATCAGTTATTTAGTACCCATAACACAAGCAAATATAATTGCTTAATTTGGGACTAGATGGCGCTGTGTAAATGTGGTAGAATATTATTATTATATTATTATAATATATACCGTTTTTTATACCACAACGGTGGCGTATTAGAAGTAATTCATCAACTCGTCCTACATGCCTACAGCCCATTGATGACCACTTGCTCAAAATCAAAATAAATATTATTTCTTGTATTACTGACTCAAATTAATAAAGCGGAACGAATTGTAGAATGAAAATGTTGTTTATTTTGATTTACTCCAAATAAACTTCCGCTCCAAATAAACGCCTTAAGATGAGCGGTTACCGTAGCGTATGAAAGCCTGCATCACGTGCACATAAGGTCTCCGCAAAACCTCTTCTGTAAAGCTCTAGGTACTTCACCCAGGTGGGTAGCTCAGATTGAACGGGGATAGATAGAATTTTTTTTAAATTTTCTAACAAAGTTAACAACACTATTTTGGTCTGATCCAAAAATCGAAGTACACAGAGCTCTTACACAGGAGATGTCATAAACATTTCCGCTGCCACCAAAGCAGTTATCAGAATCTGTATTTGTGCAATATCTAAGAATCTCAAAATTACAAAATTACAAAACCTCTCATACGGACTTATTAAATAACTACTGACTATTGTTTCTGCGCCCATCCATTGCTCTTACGTTTGCGCTGTACTGTGGGCATTTTTGTGAAACAAACGTGTCAGTTATAGAGTAATCATTTCCGCCACGAACTCTACGTAGAGATGTAAAACAAGATATTATTATTGTTTTGGTGATTTTTTGTTGCTACTTTTATCTTACTTACTACGAGATTTTGCTTACTACAAGACAGCAGCGCAAGTGTTCACAGAACCATGCATGAAGTTACTGAGTTCGATTCCCGCGTATTGCTGCTGTTCGGGTCAGAGTCTGGCAATATGTCCGGTGGTTGACAAGACGCTCGTGTCTTTTTACATGAGAGCTATCATATCTGGTCAAATATGTATGTGATGCAAATCTGTCCAGTGCTTTACGTAAAAAGGCGTGATACTATGTTGTTCCTATATATTATGTTATTTTAATTATTATGTCATAAACAACCCGTTACATCCCCGTTTAATACATCTCACTAGAGGAGCATATTTTTAAAATATAAACAAAAAGGAATGCGTAAATGCCCGCTTCTATATTTCTAATATGTAACAAAAGCTCTAAGCCGACGTAATGAACCTCCGATGAGCCGCAGCGGTGCGTATAACGGTGCGAACTGCGCTAGCGCCGTTACCAACAACTACAACAACTATAGCTCCCTCCGACAGCGCTAACCCAACAACTGCACTTTATTGACTCCTTTGTACGATACGTTTAATAAGATTTTAACAATATTATCAATGAAATAGATATCTCTGAATAGAAAAAAAAAAGTCTTTCCAATTCTGTCTACCTAAACATATTCCACATATGAGAGAGACATATTGAATTATCTTAGAGTGAGAATTGTGGTTGTGGTAGCTCTTTTGTTGTAGTCGATTAAAATATTGTTTAACACATTGAACGCCAGACTGCAGACAGAATGGAAATTTAATTGTTTGCCGGACAACGGTGTCCGACATGGCGTTTAAAGACTTAATAAATTCTGAAATATTATTGTTGTAATGCAAAGCTATTAATATTACTTTCGTTAATTGAATGAAGTCGGTTAAAATATGAAATGCATTCATCATGTACCTAGTGGAACTTATTATAACAATTTTCTCAAGAAAGACATCAACGCGCGCCGGTTTTTTATAATACAATTCAAATTTTACAATTTGAATTTTAAAAAATAGTTTATTTATTTCCAGGGCATGGTACTCGTAATTAAACCATGCTCTATGCCTACCTTTTTGAAACTTGTAATAAAATTAAACAATTTATTTTGTTCCAGATATCAGTAGAGTGACGTACTCAGTGCGTGCCAGTGACAAAATGTACGTTGTGTGAAGTGAACTCCTTACGCCTCCAACATGTATCGCCAAAGAGCTCTAGTTGTACTGGTCATCGCTGCGCTCGCGAGGACCGCTCTATGTAAGTACATTGATATCTAGTCAATACTGATTGACACTGTTGGTTACTTGGGGTCCACAGTGAATCATGTGTCGCAGTTTTGAATTGAATTACCAATGGTTTTGAAATATGTTAGGTGGCTTTCTTCATCATATCAGCCCAATGACGTCCACTGCTGGACATAGGCCTCCCCTAATTTCCACCACAGCTAGTGATTCACTCGTATGGATTCCACCTGGAGCCAGCAGTCTTCTTTAGTGTCAAATTTGATAAAATGTGATAGACAAACTTATTGTGTTTTGTGATTGGCTAGTCCAAAAATATTTTTACTTGAATACTTTGGCTTTTGCTTTTAGTACTTTATGAAATGAAATTTCGTTTATTCATCTAGGTTACAAGGTAACACTTATGAAAGTTAAGATAAGAATGTAACAGGTTATCCGAAAAGTAGTGTCAGCAAATTTGCCTACGACAAGTTCACTGACGGGGTGGAGCTATGAGAAGAACTGGCAAGAAATTCACGCCACTCTTTTTAAAAAAATATTAAAGCCGAAGATAAGAATTGTTTTATTTTTATAGTATTTTTTTTACGTAAAATTAAAAACTTCATTTGGAATGAAATCCTGTTTCTCAAATATCATTATACTACACTCATACACACTTTGACTCAAGTAAAAGTCAGTATTTTTTATCATGCGTTGGAATTCACAATCTATTGCGGTTCCATACAAATAACTACTTAGCGTTGTCTTAATAAAATCATTAACCGTTAAACGACAAGTGCTATATATCTATTCCTTTAAAGATAACATTATATTCCAAAGATAACATAACAATGAAACAAACAATGTTAAACAAAGTAGATTTATCGCTAAACTAATCGTAGTATAAACAGCGTCAAGTGAAAGTCGCGGGAAAGCGGACGAACTTTACTTGATTATAATTAACCGAATAATATTGTCATAAAGTAACTGTTTAGTTGTTACGTATGACTGTGAGCTACCTGCCTGTTAGCTTACTGCTTCAGTCAATGTTTAAGGCTCAAAATCAAGTTAAATGCAGACGAGAGGTTTTTCTAACAACCAAGAGAAATGCACTCGCAGTACACGGCAAGTAAATGATGATGCCAATATTTAATTTATATGACATGTGTAAAAGCATTTTTCTTGATCGAGATAAGTGGGTTTAAATAATTATACTTTGTATTATTTTAATCAATTTATTGATTAAAATAATACAAAGTATGAAGATGAGAGAAACAGATCTATATGTATAAATCACTGCCTAAGAATAATCTTCGGTAATTTTTTTTAGTGTTACATATATGTTAAATAATACAAAAGAAATTTAAGGGGCGATCCCCTTAAAATTACCAAACTAAGTAGCGCATACACAAGACACCTATTCTACAAATTTCATCAATATTATATACAGTCGGTTTTGAGTAAAATACCTGTGACATGCGAACAGACGGACGGACATGACGTATTTGTCATTTTACGTATAAAACTCTAATAAATTCTGTTTATTCCATATCCCATGGCAATTATGAAAAATTCCTTTCTGCGTACAAATTTCCATTTTTTAGTCCCAGTGGTGTGTTCAGCGTTGATGAATCAGTCAGTCAGATTATAATTTTTTGATATATTATATAGATATAACTAACTGATTTAAAGTAAGTATCTCAAAATAACTCGAGTATGTTGTAGTTTTGTAGATTGAAGCGCACGCTTCGTAAGATATAGAGCGTTACCAGATCTTGGCTATGATTCAGTCGACGCGAGCGACGCGCCGCGGGGATGTGGGGATGTGGGCTACTCTGTCAAGGTGAAAACGAAAGTTCTTTCAATTTAACGCATTGTTTTAGTGTGTGTTTACGTGGCGCGTCTTGTGAGAATCTCATAATGTTGTATTTTGTATTAGAATTGAGGTCAGTTTTGTTTGTGAATGTTTGTTTAAGAAGTAAAATTATATTGAAATGAAAAACTTAAGTAATTTAAAGACATTTTTAATCACTGTTTTTGGTATCATTCTCTCCATATATATCTAGCCTATATATTATGTCCTTTTCCAGGCCTTAGACCTATTCTATGTGAAACATGAAGATCGGTTTAATAGTTTTGTAGATTAACGCTTACATTCAAACTCAAAAAATCACCAACATAGCCTCATTACTTTTATTATTAGTAAAGATATGGATGTCATCTATTATACTTACTTATATTCAAAACAATTTCTACTTTTACGTTTTAAATATTTGGAGAAAGAATCTATTAAGTCATGTAAGATGATCAATTAGCTTATTATATAGTCAATAGTTTTAATATACCTTTTTTAATTAATTCATAACATAACAACATGTTTTAGGATACATTACATAAAATATGGCAGTTTAATATGTAAATAGATAAACTTAAATAGTAATATGATGGCTTTATGTCATTTTAGAGACATAATAGAGACAGTTAATGGCAACTGTCACGATAAATGGTCCATAAACTTAGTTACTGTGTTTAAAATTACGCGTTATTATTTCTAATAGTTCTTTTGAATTGTTTTTATTTGAAGATAAGGAAAAGTATTGAAAATAGAAGACTGTCTCGGTGGCCAGTGGGTAGTATACAACGTTATTCTTTGTTATAACTAAAGCTGAAGCAATCCAAAATTTGGATTGCTTCAGCTTTGTGTGTGTCTTTTTATTTGCAGAATCAGAATAAAAAATGTTCATGCTTATTTTTGCCGCGCGCCGCCATCGAATATTGCTTGTAGTTTATGTACCTATTTAGTAATTATTTATAGACGGTGTTGCACAAAGCGTTCAAACAACAGTGTTTAAGCTTTTAAAATTTTTATACGAGGAATTCGAGAACCAAAAAATTTACATGGTTTAAAAATGGAATCGATTCTGCTTCTAATTCTGAACAAACTACTTTCAGGTTGTATACAGTCAAATAGTCTATAACTTACTTACAAGTTATTAGCCGTCATCGAAATATATCTTTAATGTCAAACCTATTGCTAGCCTATGTATACTGTGTAATGCAACAACTTATGTATACCCATATTATGCAAATAAACATTTTGAGTTTGAGTTTAGCCAATATACAATGACAACTGAATCTTAAATACTACCACTACTATTGAGAGAGTAAATAAATAATCTATTAGCGTCAGCATGACGCGTGCGTGCTCTGTTTAATTGATTTATTATGTTGACCAATAGCTTCATAACATGTTACCTGTCTTGGCTAAACTTAAGTGCACTATTGAACAGCTGATGTTCAGATAAACTTAATGTAATCTTCTTCGTATGTATGTGTATTGAGTATAATTATTTTATGTACCTACATATAGGTTGATGTTGTTTTATGCATAGATAATAATGATTTATAATTCAAAGTTTCAACACAATAATGGTGTTGTGAAATACGATGTGTCGTTATCATTATAAGATCTTGACTTCGATTTGAAATAAAACGTAAGGTTATGAAGGCTTTTTAGTATCATCATCATTATGATTTCAACCCATAAACGTCCCACTGCTGGGCACGAGTCTCCTCCAAAGAATTTAGAGGGAATTTAGCCTACTATACCACGCTGCCCAGATGGGTTGGTAAAAGGTTTGTTTCGAATTTTCCTTTTCTTGCAGTAAGTACTTCGCTAACTGCGTATGAAGAAATTATCAAAGTGAATTAGAGCTTACTTGCAAAATTGCAGCATTGCTCTAATTATTTAGTTAGGGAGTTGTCTGTCAGTGCATTCCTGACTTGATAGCGTAATACAGGAAATTAAACCATGCGAGTATTGCAACCACCCGGCTCTCGCACTCAGCCGTCCTTAATTAAACAACTCAAGTTATTTCTACAGAGATTTAAAGCCTACATTCCATTACTCTCAGTTTCCATTTCCCTAGTTTTTCTTCATTTTACGCAAGCGGTGTGTCATCGAGAACTTTATATACATAAAGTATTTAAAAATGTACCAGTTAAGAATCCGATAAGATTAGGCTATACTATTTCATAGTATCTACATAAATATCTCGACGAGATGCCATAAGCCCTTATTTCACTATTCAATGTGTAGAAAATTTAAATCAGAATCTACTTAGGAGGTAGTGCGTTCGGGAACTTCTTACTTGAGGAACTTTGTATTTGTGGAGTCATTTTAATCAAACTAAATCGAAATCAAACTGTTAATTGAAACTTCAATTCAACTTGAAATCGAATCCAATATGTAAAGCATCATAGTAGACATTTTCAAACACACACATTCACTTATAGTAACACTAAAACTATCGTCTACACCTTACTTTCCTACATATTCTTTTTGGCTTTGAAACTTTTATTAGACCCCGAGAATAATTAATATAATTCAAAAGTTGCTCTTTGAACTTTCTACATTCAGACATAGGTACAAACTCTTTTATCATTTCACAATGACCGACAGTCGCAAGCGCTACTTTAGCTGTACCAAGCAAGCGTGTGTTCATAAAACTTTATTTGCCGGTCACATTTGAAGTTTATTACTTGAGACTTGATACTATCTCTATGACTCTTGTATTTTTTTTTTTATTTTAAGTCGTGAGAAGTTAAATATTTTCATTTACGTCACGATACCTGAAGACCAAAGTTCGACCAATGCGTCCCTCCAGTTATGACATACGGTGCCGAGACGTGGAAATTGACTGTAGGACTAGTCCACAAACTTAACGGACAAACTATGCTCGGTGTATCTTTGTATCTGAATAAAATTCGACTGCGCAATCCGACAAAGAACCAAAGTTACCGACATAGTTTGTAAAATAATCGAGTAAAATAGATAGAGTGTTATAGCACGTGTTGGGAGAGGCTTAAGTGCAGCAGTGGACTGCAATAGACTGATATGGTGATGATGATAATTATAATGAAGTAAAGTGTGATGAAAAACCTAGCTATGTTCCTAGTGACATTTGAATATATTAAGTAATAAAAATGAAAGTAATAAAACTGGTTATAACAAGAATGCTGCAAAACTAAAAATAGATATTAACAGAGATCGTTTTTAATTTCTATTTATTTACCGACAAAAGTTTCCTTATAAATTTAAATCATGTAATAAAATATACAAGTCTTTTTAAATAAGGAGTAAATCTATTTCAATATCTATTATGTGTGTTCACACTACAGTTATTGTAAATTTAAATTAGATTATTTCATAATTTAACTTAAAAATTGACAAAAGTCGGATGATACCGAAATCAGTAGGCAATCAGCGTACCATGTCCGAAATATTTCAATCAAAACACAATCAAGAGGTCCGCCCGTCGCGTCGCGGCGCTGTCGTCGTCGGTGCGTACGAAGGCCATGTTTTAGTTCACTTTAATCCCTTTTTTGTTGTTATTATGAAAAGTAAACAGAACCGTTTCGACATCAGCTAATTATTGATGATTTCTACTGTCGACAGTCCTTGTGTAATAGCGATGCAACGTTTTATTGGTAAAAAAATACTGGAATCATTTTTGAATTATCGACGCTACGGACCTACGTCTACAAAATCTATACTATACTATACTAATATTATAAAGCTGTAGAGTATGTTTGTTTGGTTGATTGATCTCAGGAATTACTGGTCCTAAAAATTATTTTATCCAACACGGATAGCTTATTTATGGAGGAAGGTCATAGGCTATATAACACCACGGCCAAACACGACAGGAGCGAAGCCCCGTGCGTCTTCTATTGAGGTATAGCCTTTTCACAATGACTTTTTATGAGATCGTAAGATACGAGCATATAGTCAGTAAAGTGTTGTATGAGTGTCTTTTTTCAAACTTAATAACGTCCCTAAAGATTTTGACGCACAAGTCAAGATCTTTGGAGACGTTTTCAGGTTGCAATGGATTAAGGGATAAATGTGTTATTTTTTTTTACGTACCACGACCAAATAGGTTACATTCTAAAGAAGGGAGAGATCAGGAGTACCCTCAACCGGTGATAATGTTGAAGAAGCCCAAGAGGCATGTCAGAATCGTAGCAAGTGGAAGGAAATGGTCTCTGCCTACCCCTCTGTTGGGAAAGAGACGTGATCTATATGTATGCATGCGTTATTTTCGTAGAAATTGTTGAAAACACAAGCATTTTAAAAAGAAATAGTCTTTACATACACACAACTATAATTAGTTCCCATAATGCGATTCTATAAGTTACCTTTCCAAAACGTGGACGCAAGCTAGTTCAGACTTTGCCTTAGTAAAAACATAAATACGTGTTTTAATATAATCAAACGCCCTACAAGGTTTCCACTTGAGTTCCACCGATTGCTTCACTCTTTTATCTGATGACACAGAGCAGTGATTGTAACTAATTGTATCTAAACAATGCTTAACTTACGAATGGCTAAGCACTGAGTAAACTTGAGAGTAATAAATCAGGTATTTCAAAAACATGTACGTAAATAAGAAACATTTAATTATCCTTACAGTGGACAATATGACATCTCATATTAACCTAAATACTACGAAAAATTAATAGCCAAAATCTATTTATGGCTAAGTTTCTTCACAAATTCTGAGCCTAAATTTAAAACTGCCTTCAGTAAAGATTATACCAAAAAAACTCAAAGCAATCGTGTTAAAAGTTTAGTTATTATATAAGCACTTAAGTCTTTCTTCCCTTGACGACACCATAAAAGCCTTCACCATAAATCATAAAAAAATAACTCCAACAACTCCCATGGATTTCTCTAAGCTGAGCAAATTAATTAGCTGAGGAAAGGAGGCGGCGTGTCATCGCCATTACAGCATAAGCCAAACAAAAGTGGGCTATGAGTCGCTCACAATAACCTTTACACTTATCTAAGCTATATTCAACCTTATTTCTAACTAATTAGAGGGTATCCAACTTTACTTCTTTTGTCAGACAACCAATATAGTCAATGCAGTAGCGTCAATCTAATTTAAATCTTATGCAGCTAAATATAAAAGTGGAATTGTGTGCAATTGTAAGTTGGCATTTACCTCGTGGGACATGGCTTACTTAGCGTAGAACAATAAAGAAATGGCATCTAGTTTTATATTGTTCCGTTTTCATTCAATTATTCTACGTTTGCTTTGTGGAGTCATTTCCTCGGGGAAGTGTGAAGTCTGCTCTGATCTTGAGATATGAAACTATAATTGTTGGACTTTGTTTTAAACTCATTACTTAGCTTTTAAGAATTTATTGTCACTTCCTACAGTGGTAAGTGTTTCAAGAATTGAGTAAAATTTCTCTAACAATGACTTTAAAACAACTAAAACAATATGGACAAATTTAATAAATGCGAAAGATTGGATGGATGGATGGATAGATGTTTCTTACTCAATCAGGTACTTAATTATTCGTAAGTAAAACAATTGTCCAGCGGTGAACTGCAATGGGCTGAAATGAAATGATGAAAAAAATTGACAATTTCGATTTGGAAACCGAAAAAATTCTGAACTATAAAGCTACTCTTGCTTCAATATATTTAATTAACTTAATATGTAAGTACCTACCTACAAACATCTAATCTTACAAAACAGTCACAACTCACATGTGAAATGCCTAAACATTAAATAAATCAATTTAATATCACTTGCTACTTTGGTTCACCCAGGTTGATAATTTGCAATGCTAAAATGTTACCTGTACGTTTAGCAACCGTCTGAAAGTATCCGTTTTAGACACGTTTATAAAACCAGTGTACAACAAAGTTTGTAGTGGGATACATGAGTGATGAAATTTGTATTTATTCACACCAAGTATTAGATTAGTATATCTGACAAAAAGCCCAAAACCATGTTTAAATGAAAATGTAAAAATAAAAATGGTTTTGGGAGTTTGGAAAAGAACACACTGGTATAGCTAGAGGTACATCTACTCTTACCCGAGTTGTGAATGACATGTGGTGTATTATTATACACTCGAATTAATAAATTGATTACATTATTTTTCCGACTTACCTCATTCTGTAACAACATTGGATCAAACTAAAATATTTTTGCAAAGATAAAAAAATAAACAATCGATTGGTCGCTTAATTCGTTATTTCATAACGCCACTGAATTTTAAACCACGATAAGCTAAATATTTCAAACAGATTTATAAAAATATTTTTCACTAATTTTCATAACGGTACCTAACCTTTGCTCCATTTCCAAACAATCGTTTATATTGAAACGAATAATGACACTAGATGTGGTCCAATTATACGCAACGCTTTAGTTTATAAGTTCCATGAACTATCTTTTATTATCAATAAAACGTTTTACCATTCGACAAGCTTGTTATGCGTTAAATATGAAACTTTTTTGTATTCTTATGGAAACGATATTGAGTAAGTATCCTTTGAGAGGGTACACAATAATGATTTCTAGAGGTATACACTATTTTTACTATGCAAGGTTTGGACGCTTACAATAAAAAAAAACACGAAAATGCATAACAAAAATCATAAACTAATTATTATGTGCCTCTTGTGTGATAATGCAATAAAGTATAAAAAACAATAAATAAAAATCAAAAAATAAACCTTAAATGCTCTTGGGAAAACATATACAATATAACTTAAGTTACTCTAATATTTCCAAAAAAAAAAGAAATGATAATATTGTATTCATAAGATTTCCTCATCAAAGTTGCCTAAAAGTTAATTGTAAAATCTGAGACATTTACCATGTTTATTCCTAGCGATTCTGGATATAATACGTACTTAGCAAAGCTCCAAGGTGACAGTATGTAAATATAATATATAATTTAATTTAGTACTACATTGAAAACGCACCAAACTGGAAAGCTTCATCTATAAACAAGCCTGCTTTATACAAACTCATCTCGCTCAAATGCCTTCCGTATCTGCTGATGTGAAGCCAATTCAAACATCAGTCAATGTGACAGAGGCTCGTAACTTTACTTCTACTAAGACGTGTATTTGAGATTTGATAGACAATGTATCAACCTGTTTGAAAGATGGAATGTGTAGATTTTATTCCTATGTAGGTGTATTTTGAGTCTCAAGTAATTAATCAGTTATAGTTATAGCTGATTATTATGGTAATAGCAATACGGATTATAAGAATTTCATATTAGATTTACACAATGGATTTAAAAAAAAATAAGTACACCTATCACCAAGAAGTAGGAAAGATTTTTTTTTTATTACCTGATGGTAGCTTTTTAACTTCATCGTCAAATATTTTTGACGTGATTCCAGCCGCAGGAGGTCCTTTGTTAGACATAGGCTTCTTTCTAAAAATAGTATCATACTGTCAAATATGAATACTATAACTAATATAAGAGTTAAATTTATTGGCAAACAAGTAAATATAATTAAAAAAATTTAATAACCTGTCTGCAAAAAATCAACAGAGAGCACTAAAAGACCGTAAAATTATTGTAATACGTACGTATATATTTGTAATCTCCATTTGATTCCCTTTATTTTGATACTCTACTCGATAGGTTTGGTTAAAAAAAATAATAGAACTACTTAAAATTTGGAACCATTAATTTAATTATGTATAATCTCTTTTTGAATATATGTAATCTCCTTTTGATTCTCTTTATTTTGATACCTAATTCAATAGGTTTGATTTAAAAAAAAATTGAACTTCTTACAATTTGGCGTCAAAAGCCCGCCGTATAAGTCTTTTTATTCTTAAAACCTATCTAAGGACACTTGGGTTTTCTAGACGAATCTAATGATACCCTAATTGTCGAAATCCATCCAGCCGTTTGGAAGATTCGTGGGAATAAAGAAATTTACAAACATAAAAGATACGCGCGACAAACAATACCCGTCCTGACAGTCGGGTAAAAAGGAAGGTTTATGAAAATTTACGTTATTTTACTAAGAAAATAAAGATTATAGAAACTACTTAAACTTTTAATAATACCCAAGATACCACTGATAAAATCCCAATCCACAATTTGTAAAGCTTCCTTTAAAATCGTATATAAGTTAGGAAGCATGTGGTGCACAACACTTTAGCATCAGCGCAAGGCTGATCGAACATAGGTCGTTGCCTTTAGCAAAAACCGAGGAAGCACACTGCACAGTGCTCTGCCTATGCGTCTACACGGCTATAAGCACATGTACAGTGTAAGAAAATACAGCTGGTCCGTTTTTCTCGACACCAATTTTATGACTTCTGATTAATTTCGTTATGCTACATTTAGGATTCTCGTGTGTTTGTCTTTACAAATATCTCATTAATATTCTTGGTATACAAAACTTGTAGTAGGTACATTTTGAACATTCAAATTAAAATTACATTTTTATACCTATCGAGTTTTTTATTTCCAGCATAGGTTTACTGTAGTTTGTTTTCTTAGTTCTCTCTCACGATATAATAAATATCTTTAGACAAAATACGAGTCCTATATTATTTTTATCTATAAAATACATGATTTGGCGTAGGTCTCTATCAATATTTCGTGCTATGCTCGTAAAGTTGTAAAGTGAGAGCGAGCTGTATTTTCCACAAACTGTGGTACGTTTCTATAATGCACATATATGTCTATGTGTTATAACACATGGGAACAGCTGATTGAGGTGAGAAAAAACTGCACACGTCCGCATTCCCGGGATGATTGACGCCCACGCCGTGATTTACTCGTTTTTGTTCAAGGGAGAACATCTATTTTACGTTGCTTCATAGTATTTAGATGAGATCGGGTTTGTGTTACCTTAACGATGAAGTAGATTTTTGAATTACTTTTAACATACCTATTCAAACTAAACTAAAACAAATGTTTCACTAAAAATCCTATAGCTAGTATTAAAAATAAACTCAGTATGAAAATTACTCCAGTATCATAACAATAGCTTTTGTTTACAATAACTCAATCTTTACTGATATAATAAAGTTTGGAATTGAATATAACTTTGTGAATTTGAATGTGGGGGGTAATTCCGGAAACCACTCAACCTTTCTTCAATAAATTTCACATTCAGTTAGTCTGGAGAAGGATATAAGCTACCTACATATACATTCTAATCAACATACCACGCGGGGGAAGCCGTGGGCGGGAACTAGAAATTATATAACTGAATGTAAATAAAGTAACTTTTCCTTAAACTATTGATACTGATATGATTTCCAAAGAAAGCGTATCGACGCGCATCTGAGCCAGTTCACAGTTCAGGTTTGTTGACGTAATACACCGTTAGATATAAATATTATATAATAATCGTAAGAAATTGTGGACATTTTTTATTTGCAAATGTATATTTAATAAGGCCGCCATTGATCTTCCGAAAGTGAAGTTATCACAAGTCGTAAAGAGGCTCAACGTCCGAAATAAGACAGGTAACAAATATGACAAATATTTGTTACCATCATTTGACGATCCATCTCAAATATAATATAATCGAGGCAGACAAAGGTTACGATTCCTTGGATATTGCTCTTTTGTTGCTAACATCAAAATAATATACTATAAATGTCGAATCCTCCGATTTTTTTAGCTTAATTAAACAACGGTGACGTTTATAATCTAATAGCTTTCAATAGGATTATAAAAAATTTAAAACACTTTTTCAAATGGGAACTGTGGTTTTGCACTGACAAACAGTGCAAAACCACAGTAAGCAAGTAGGTACATGTTTTCATTGCCTTTTGTTAAACATTATGCAATAATGTACTCCACACGGTGCGTGGTACAACTAAATCTGATATTGAGTTTGACAACTTTAGGTGCAAATGTCTTCAAAGCGAGCCGTAAAAAGTGTAGCCACTGTTTCATGAAGAAGACATATATTTAAAGTAACACCCACACACACATTAATTTTTGTTATTAGCTGCATTAAGTAAGTGAAGTACAAGTAAATAAATTTATCACACAAAATGTACATTAGTTATGGAAGAGCGGAGTCACCTGTCACAGGCAATTTTTTGCTTACTAGGTGACTTCGATCACTTATCAGAAAATGTAAAACTAGTTGATGAAAATAAAACAATTTATTATTATTATTATTATTATAAAGTTATTTAAAATTGTGAAAAGAAATACTGGGTGTGTGATGTGCAAGGTTCTCAGTTGAATACCTGAGTTGGACAAAACAGGTATATTCTGTCATGAGGTTCATGTGAGTCTGCTAATTTGCCCAGTTAGTGGTAATAGAGTGAGTCCTCTATTGCAAGGTACCTAATAAAGCTGGTGAAATTTAATGCGATCGCCGTGCACTTCTGTCATCCCTTCGGGAGGTGAAAAGACGAACTACTGTATTGTTTTATGCAAAAATGTGAAAAGAATATAATTGTTTGTCTACCTTACAAGTATTTATATTATAGTCCGTATAGTGAAGAATTAAGAATATGTAATTTCCTTTCCTATTTCAACCCGTGGGTGTCGTAAAAAGCGACTAAGAGAGTAATATTAAGTAAACAAGAGCACTTCGAAAAAAAGGTTGGTATAGTAGGCCAAATTCCCTCCTCAATGTTTGAAGGAGACTCGTGCCCAGCAGTGGGAAGTTTATGGGTTATAATGATAACAAGTATTTAAGAGCCATTTCAGATGAGCCGGTCAATATCAGCGTCTCCATCGAAACGAAAATGCAAAATAATAGATTTATATGGTTTCATTGCTATTCTAAAATAATAATAGCTAATCTACTTTAGTACCCTACCTACCTACCTACTACTAACCTTACTTCAGTATCCACACACACTACAAACTAATGCGTTTTTCTTCAACTCAGTGATATAATTTATGCATCGGTACTGGATGTGTACCCGTGCGTAATATTCACATGAATAAAACAATATAAAACAAATGTTATTACTCAATCTGATTCCGGTTTAAGTGAGTTTTTACATAAATATTACTATCGCGATCGGGGTAACTGAACTTCGGTCGACAGACGATTGTAGCGGTATTTATAGATTAGCCTTAGTCAATAAATAAATGTAAATTTGTGAAATTTTCAAAGCCCATACGTGTATGGGCTTTTGATGCTATGTATGATGTTTAATTGACCCCTTAAAAAGGGGGTGCCCTTTTTAAGGGAAGAAGGGGTAGGCAGAGGTGTTCCACACCCACATTTCGCCAGCTATGTTTGGTCCCATGAAATAGGGGACGAGCCTATTGTCATCTACCGGAAACATTTATTTACCAAACTCCGGGAAAATCTCAATACTGGAATTTCATGATAGAAAAGCCCTATACTATTTTCACCCGACCCGGGAATCGAACCTGGGACCTTATCTTGCACAGCAGTCGTATACACTTCCCGCTGCGCCACCGAGGCAGTTTAAGTGAATTAAACTATTCAACATAAGTTTGATTTGATTACAACTGTCATAAACAAATTAAGATATCATGAAACACAAATTCCATACAAACATTTCTCTTGATCAAAGTATTTAATAATACATTTCAAGTTCAATGTCCGACACTAATTCGCAAATTATCCAGCTATTACTCAATCAAATGTCATAAAAAAGAAATTTCGACATTCATTAAATAATTTAAACACCTAAGCTACCTACAACCTTAAGCCTACAACCATAAAATGATGCTTTAATATGCAAATAGCAGCCTTGAGAAAGCGTATGGGCTTACGGTGAAATGCATAATTGTTCGTTAATACGTAGGACATATTACGCGAGGGATAACTATGTCTAATTCTATAAACAACGAGTAATAATTATATAAACAACGAGTTTTTAATTTTATGATTAGGAATTTCTCTTTAACTTTTACTTGACTTTTACGAGTCCGCCTGTCTATCACGTAGATTATAATTATACATCTTTAAAAAAAGATTAAAATATTTTTATCTATTGTCTCCCATGGAGGTAACCACCCCTGTGTCATGGAGGACTTTATACAACATGTCCATGTTGTCCACAACAACATTTATTTAATTTAAAACATTATATAAAACAGACGTTTAGTACATTTCACCAGCTGTGTTAGTAACAAACCCTGTACTACTGTGTTTACCTAACTCGGAAATCAAAGCCCAGACCTCATAATAATATGGAACAGTGGAATACACTCCCGCAAAGCAGTCCAAGTAAAGCTGCATTTATTATAGCGCTGTCTAAAAACCGGCGCAATAACATTTATGTTGTAGCATTAGACTGAGACAGGGCTGTTTTTTGGACTCATATAGGTTAGTTATATACTAAATTTGGGTTAGTGTTCTATTTATATGTATTATACTATGTTATGTTATATATACATACATGACACGTACCGTTTCAGACAAAATAATATTTTTCCATAGAATTTGACAGCTCAAATCGATTCCCGTCTGTGCGGCCATGAAAACACTGTAAAGGACAATATTTTGTCTGATACGGCACGCGTCTGACACGTCTGGTGTCTGTAGACACAAACAAATAAATATAAGTCCAGTATAAAGAAACCCACAATCTAATGTTTAATAACCGAAAACTGAGACCACTAGATAAAGACAGTAAAAATGTGTCCAGTAAATGGCAAAAGGCTCTCCTCCTATAATTTGAGTAAACAGGAAAGATGTGGGTGTACTACTCCTCTACCTACTCCTTGAGAAAACGCGTCATGCTATAGCATTGCCAATAGGTGCTACAAACATTGTGGTTAACGTCTGCCTACACTTATTAGACAAAGGTGATATAATATTAAAATTTCAAAGTGCTAAATAACCTACTTTTTAAAAAAAACATTGTTTAACATCTTCCTAACATGATAATTGTTTACTGAAAGGTATATATTATTATAATAGGTAGGACACAGGCACCTCAGCTGGGAAGGTACAGATAATTGGTTTTCATAACAACTTTTTATATAAGTCTGGGTTTGTTTGTAAAGTCCACCGTGATAAAGGCAATGTTGGGATCAACTTTTCTTTTATTTATCATCCAGTCCATCCAAAGGTTGTCTGAAAGGAATCGCTATTATCGATAAGACCAACCATTGACACTATTTGTTATTTTAAGTTCTCTATACTAATGTATCTCCGTGTAGTGATGGAATAAGAATATATAATGTCGCCACATCTCAACCCGCGGATATGGTAAACAAATAAGTATAATTTTCCGGTTAATAATAAGACTGAGAAAACCCAGTATTGTTTTATCCGAGGGACTGATCACTGAGCCCAGTACATCTTACGTCGCACTCTCGAAACTATTAACTCATTACCAAGACAATCTTGTAATATCACACCGCTTATGTAAACTAGGCGTTAACATTACTCCGACTAAGAAGGAAGTAATAAAGAGATCTAACGACTGCTCTGAAAAAAAAAACAAATTATCGCTCCAACATTAATCTCTCTAACGCATAACGTACACTTCCGAGACAGCTGCTGCTGTGGAGCCTCACATTACAAGCCTTAAAACTCCATTAATGTGAAGACGAGATGAGAAAATATATATATTACAATAAATAAAATTAATCTTATTTGTTTATGGACTAGTAAATAACAATAAGAACTTTATTTATAAGGTTGAAAATCAACAGAAAAAATATTTTAATTGGCATACTAAAGTTGTACAGTTATTATATCGACCATAAAAAGAACACGAAACTTAAAATCAACCTGTCAGTTTAGTATCCTATGTATTTTTTTCTTTATAATTTAAACAAAAACACCTTTTTGTAAGGCTTAATGCAAATTAAATAAGTACCTAGTTCTTAAAGAAAAATATACAATTTATACAGAAATTACATAGACTAGCTTCCCAAATTTCTCATACGAAACAGTTCATAAAAAAATTGAATAGAAAAAAAGTAAAAGTACCATAATGACTTCTCTAGTGGCGTAAGGTCAAGCGCCTCAAGATGAGATAATAATACCTGACCTGTGATTTCGATTTCTACCGGAACCCGTTATCTCCTATCCAAGATTACTTTTCATTTTAATACCTTTGCTTACATTAAAGTTATACCTCATTTAGTTCGGCTTAGTGGTGCTTCTGAGTTCAATTCCCGCGACGAGTAAAACGCTATTAAGTTTTCTGTCGTGAAGCTGGAGACGTGAATTTATAAATCATTATCACCATCATAATCTTACGCATAAATTGGTATTGCACGAGCAACAGTGAGACTTTGGATCAATAAGTGTGCTCTATCACTTCCATGGAAAGTGCTCCAATGAACTCTGGTATGGTGCCACCGTCATCTTTTTGCTTTCCTACAACTGACGACTGACGCTGGCTGCTTTGACACAGTTTTAACTAGTACAGCAGTCAACGACGACCTCTTAATTTGATACTACTATATAAATTAAGAGAAATTGTGAAACTACATTATTATATTATTATTAATATAAATATTATTATATTATTATTATTATTATAACTTGATGCCTGGCTTTATCAATACTACCAAATGGGAAGAAACAGGAGACACTGTCTCAAATCCATACGATAACAATAATTATTGGTATTGCAACAGAAATTTGGTTCCGTATTATGTCATATAAAACAAGTGATATAGAACCTGCACCCTAGAGTTAGACGGATCTAAAGCTTTTCAAACGATGACATAATAACGGATATTAGTACCGTTTGTGTTAATTATAAGAGTATCGGAGAAAAAACTGAAAGTGGTAGAGCAACATTCAGACAGTTCCAAGTACACGATTTGCATGTGTTTATTAATAGGGTTGTCAAACATTGTTTTATTAGATATTTTGTTTATTTATTTGATTTCAAGTCTGAATCTAAATATCGCTTAATTTCAAGAGGTATTCTGTGCAATAGGAAAATATTTCATTGTTTTTATTGCTATATTATATTATTAAGCTAGGTTTTGTCAAAAAGTTAGAATGATCCCTTTGGCTCACATACAGAATCATGACTTCGACTCACTAGGTAGTCAAATGAGTACAGTTGATATAGCCTATACAAAACTTCATAAGCAATATTATGAAAATCTTAACAATACGAAAAGGTGTCAGCCCTAGGTCATAAGTGTAGTTAATCAAAGAGAAACATAAAGATAATGTTATGCATATATTTAAATGTGAGTGGTATAGAAACTGTTTGTGAAATTATCGCTGAATAAACTATTTTAATAATACCTACATCGATTCTGTGGAAAAATGATTGATTGATATTGAAGTTATCGAATCTAATTAAATAATTTGCTTATTTTGAAAAAGTAACATTATGTAACTACCTCTCTGTTATTGACTGTCATTGTTTGGTGTTTGATTATGGCTATGGTAAGAGACCATTATATAGTATTTTTTCACGTTATATTTAATGGGTAAACAGACATTAGTGTGGAGACGAGCGTTGTGTCAACCTAACCATGCGCCATCTTATCTTCCATAACAAATTTTACTGGTGCTGCTGCTTTTTTACTAATAGAATCAGATCCTATGCAGATTGCTGTTGTCTCCCGCTTTGCTATGTAGGGCAGTGGATAATTTCTTTCCCACTCAACCACTTACTAAGGATTAATTTCGTTGCGTGTTCCTAGATAGTGGGTTAGGCATTTCTTGGGACTCCCGTGTGTCATAATTCGGCGTTTCACAAGGGTCATCGCTGTTTAAAGAGTTGTAATGGTGGATGCGACGGAGGAATATCCTTTTGGCGTTACTGCTGCATCTCTTGACACTTTCAAACGATAAATACAGCAACCTTGTTGGTAATTATTTATTTTAGCCAGAATAGGTTGAAAAGTTTTGGCTCTGGGGTCCAAGTCCTTATTATAAAGTTTTATCAAAGCGGATAACAAAATTCTCTGCGCTCCTTTTTGGTCATTTATATAGATTATAATTATTATTTGCCTAATTACTTGTCATTCAATGATGATTATTTACTTTACCAACACAATTATGTCAAATCAAATTAAATTTATTGATGTCTGTAGCAACAAAATCGTAATCTCCATTAGTACTCAATTAAAGATTAGTTTGCCGGTAGCCCTTTCACTTGTGCAACTTTTA
Organism: Laspeyria flexula; assembly: GCA_905147015.1. Classification (NCBI taxonomy): domain Eukaryota; kingdom Metazoa; phylum Arthropoda; class Insecta; order Lepidoptera; family Erebidae; genus Laspeyria; species Laspeyria flexula. Next base: position 16,229,240 of record LR989960.1, on the reverse strand, counting down.
CTACGCGGCCGATCGTCGGAGATACCTTTTGTATTTTTGTTCACACTAACATTACCGTGTAATACATTATGTAATGGTAAATAAGTGGCACTTCTATTTATTTATATGATGTACACAAAACAGCTTTATAATAATAACGACGACTGTCACAGTGTAGCAGTTTAGTTGCGCACCTCGACATCGCGAGACAAATATTTGTGTCTTTCATAGATATTTTTTGTAAGTCTACTACTTTGTGTTCGTTAGTTGTGTATTTTAAAAGGTTCCTGCGGTACAGGGCTTATTCTCTAGTGCGGGCGTTATTTTTTATTTACTTTGACAGTTTTGCTTTACTTCGTTGAAACCCCGACAAAGCTCACTACTTGAATTATAAGCTTAGAGTCAATTTCGTAGCGTGCCACTTCTCTTACTAATTAATTTGTTTCAATGTCTATTTAAAATAAATCTTATCTACAGTTAGCAAAGTAGATATTTGTATAGAATGTATTTATGACGTTTTTAAGCTTCTAAGTATCAAGTTACTTTAGCAGGATAAGATTATTACTTTAAGTGGTGCTGTAAATCATGATTTTCTTAATTAAGTGCCCTTTTTACAATCTTAACTGTTTGATATCACATAATTAGTATCTAATTGCAATAAATGCAAATACTTTACAATAGGTGCAGTTTTTACTTTAAATAGTAACAAAATAAATATACATGAATGAAACGCAGCGCCACCGTTGTTATGTGATACGTGCACGGCTACACTTAGATATGTGTTTTAATTCCAAGATATTTTGAAAAAAGAATTTTTCAATTCAATTTTTTCAATTTGAATAATCAAGAATAGGACGAAGCTATACCTATATTATTATATGTGTAGTCAAGACAGAAAAAAATAATCCAAATTTTCCTCTCAACACAATCGCTCATTCGACCTCATCATTATAATATTAAGTAAGTACAAAATTAAATGTTAGCTTAAATATCTCGCTTGACTAAACCTACACATTTTGTTTCTTCATTATATTGTGTTCTTTTTGTGTATAATTTGTGTTTTATGTTGTATTATAATTGGTAAAAAATACCGATAATTGATGTAAAAAATAAATTGGTAGTAAGACATTACCGGTGTCTATATTACATTAAGCATTTTATACAAAAAACATTAGCCTTCTTGCCTTTGGAAGAAGATTAAAAATACTATAATTCATGTCTTTTGGTTTCCTTGCAATCTATATAAAGATAAAATCTATTATAAACTAGAGAAAACAGTTTATAAGTCCGTTACCGGCGGTTCCAATCTGTTATAAACTTAGCCTTTATTTTAAGCCTAGATTATAGAGCAACAGAGCTTAGAAAATGTCGGACATCGAGATAACGTTCATAGTTGATAAATAACAGCCTTTGACAACGAATTGACAACAGAGTAAAATTATACGGCATACAATTTTGTAAAACACAAAACCAATATTTATTGAAGAAGTTTTGCTTTATTTGATCAATAAAAGTATGTCAATTTGTTATGAAATGAAATCTCGTTTATTCATCTAGGTTACAAGGTAACACTTCTGAAAGTCACAAGAATGTAGAAGGTTATCCGAAAAATAGTGTCAGCAAATTTGCCTACGACCAGTTCGCTGACGGGGTGGAGCTATGAGAAGAACTGGCAAGAAACTCACGCCACTCTTTTTAAAAAAATGGATAGTTACAATCTTTTGTAATTTACAATTTGGGTAGCGTGTAAAGTGATGCAGCAGAGCACTACACCGTTAGATTAACGAATTATAATGAATGTTTACAAACTAAATATTAAACAGAAAGTAAAAAGTAAGGCTCTGTGTTTGCATCACTTTACACATTGCTATAATTGGACACATTGTTGATTGGACATTGTCAAAATGTCACTGTTTTTATCCAAAAACGATCAAAATGTACATCAATACATACATACTTCATCATACATCAATTCCAAAAAAGAAAACACACAATTCCAGACGCTTAAATGACTGTATATTTTGTAAAAGAAAGCCAACAAATATTTTAGTTAAAACGTTGTATGTGAAATGATAAGTTATTAGGATTATTTAATTCATAAAAAGAAAATATTTAGAAAAATAAATAGATAAATAGACGACTGACTTTTATATAGCAATTTAAAGAAAAAAAGTGTAGTCGAGTCGAATCAAGAGATCAAAAACAAAGCAGTAGGTAGAGAAAAGTCCAGTAGCTATAGCTCAATACTCAATACTCAATCATTTATTGCTTTCATAATGTACAAATAGGTGGTAGGTATAATGTAGGTTACAATTATGGACCCTATCGGGCACAGCACAATAGTTAGGAGAGAGGAAGAGGGCTCCTACAAGAGTTGAAATCTTAAATATAAGAAGAAAGCAGGACTTGCCGTGTTTCAAAACAATAATGTATTTTTGCGATACCCGTTTGCATATTCAATAACAATTCGCATATAACCTCTTACACATTATTTAGTAATCGAATTATCGGCGCACGCGATCGTTTTACAATACTATAAACATTGCATGAGACACGCATACTTTACCTCTGACTGTCGGCAACTTGTTGTCATATATGCGCATGGTAACATACTGCTAAAGTTATTTCAGAACATGAAATATGCACTATGCTTGCATATTAGGCAAAATTGTTTTCTGTCAAGAATTGAATAACTTTTTTATTTAGAAAGAACGCCCACACTAAAGAAAAAGCCTTGTGTCGCGCAAACAATATACCGATACAAAGTACAACTAGACTCGAAACACATATTTGCCTCGTGTAGGAATCGATCCCACATCTCTCAGCATGGCGGTGTTAGTGATGTGGCGACCACCTTAAGTACTAAATAGGTTGTTTATTTAATGCTTAGATTTTAGCACTGTTAAATAGACCAGCATGTGGATGCATGGAATGTGGATTCCACTATGTGGAATTTATATGTACTAGTCAACTGACTTACCATCTGCTAACGGTGAAGGAAAATATCGTGAGGAAACCCACATACCCTAGAAGAAATTCTATGAGTATGTCTGATCCACCAACCCGCACTAGGCCAGCGTGAGTGGATTATGGCCTAAACCCTATCAGCTCTTCAGTTAGAGGAGTGGAGACCCGAGCCCAGCAGTGGGACTTAATAGGTTTCTGATAAATAGACCAGCAGAATAACCACTAGACAGGAATACAGCCAAAATCAGAAATTACAAAAAAATTAACAAGAACATACCGTCACGTTTTTTCCCAAAGGGGAAGGCACAGCCAATGGAACACCACACATGTCGCAAGATATATAATGTTCAGTCCGATGTAAGGGACGAGCTTATTGTCATAAACCAAACACATTTCCGAACTCCGGGCCTGACTATCAGTCAGAATTATCACCACAGAAACGCCTGTTTCTCATCTGATTAAGGTCTTGGTATAAAAAATCCAACAATATGTTTTTTGCTTATCCGGGAATCGAACTCAGAACCTCTTGTTGTTTACACTGCCGTTGCGACACTGATGAATGAAATATTCGCGTGAAAATTTCAGTCCTCTCTTAAAATTATTGAACTACATCAATACCACATTCACCCAACTCAACTTTTGAACTACGATCTTTGTTCTCTAACTAATTAACTCATGTCTTAATAAAAACTACATATACCATCGCTATATGACTTCTATTACACTATTACGTTCTATTGCGACGAATTAGACACGCACGCGATGTCTCGTGCCTTTTCTATTGCTACCCCGTTAGGGAATGATTTATGAATAATTTCACATATTTTGTCGTAGGTATCTATACAGTATTTAATGGCGGCTTATTTGCCGTTGCTAATCAAAGGAAACACATATAAAACGGTTAATTCCACATAATAATATATTAAAGATCATCTGCACAGTTCTCATTTCGTACAATATTAATTATATGGCCTGATGAATTATATGGCAATGTGTGCATGGAAATATATGGCAGACTGGCCTGTTGGTCTAGTGGTTAGGGACCCTGACTGCTAAGCCGGAGGTCGTGGGTTCGATCCCCACCCAGGACAAATCTTTGTGTGATGAGCATAAAAGTTTGTTCTGTGATATAAAATGTAAGTATTTACAAAAAAAAAAATGTATTTAAGTAGTATATCAGTTGTTTAGTACCCATAACACAAGCAAATATAATTGCTTACTATGGGACTAGATGGCGCTGTGTGAATGTGGTAGAATATTATTAATATTAATATCTAGATTAATTTAAGTTTTAAGGTTAGGCTTCGATGTGCATTCGCAATAACAATAAGCTATAGTTGCCACTTATCATTAGACAAGAAGTCGCACGGGGCTCCAGTGACCGAAAAACGAACCACACACCCTCGGATTACCCACCACAACTACTTAAATAGAAAATGGTTAATAATCTCATACAAATCTTTTTTAATTGGGATAAACAGTGCCCCATTGTCTCCAGGGTGCTGATATAAATTTATTTTGTGGAACGTCTCTCACTCGTAAGATTATTTTATGCGCTATAACCAATATAATTATCTTTCTAGGGTTAAGCTAACTTGTAAACAATACCTAACTAAACCTACAAAAGACTAATAAAACATACTAGTTATTCGTATTTACACATTACATAACAATATTATTATCAAAAATTCCCATAGATACAAATAAAATCATTTCGATAAAAACTCCAGAGCATTCATTTTTAATAGGAACTTGAACACCGACACCCGCTATTTGAAGCCATTACTTTAACTTACTTTACTTAACACAATGGGTAACAGGAAGTACTTAACTATGATGTTCCGCAACCTTGTGTCTGACTGCAGTACCGTCAGCAACGACACTAGCAACAGTTTTAATACTGCAGAAAAAATAAGTGGACTGTAATTTTTAATTGGCTATAAATATAATAACAAAACAAACAATAAAATACATTTGGTGCGCTGTAGTACCAAACATGTACTATGGCAAACAGAAATAATTTAATCATCATCATCATCATCATTTCAACCCATAAATGTCCCACTGCTGGGCATAGGTCTCCTCGAAAGAATGTGGAGGGAATTTAGCCTACAATACCACGCTGGCAAGACGGGTTGGTATAGGGTATGTTTCGAATTTTCCTTTTCTCGCAGTGTTCTTGTATGCATAAGATTACTTCCTTAGTCACCTTTTACGACACCCACGGGTTGAGATGGATCATTTAATATTTTTATTCAAAAATGTCAAGTCAATATTCAATCAATAATGTCAAGTATCTAAATACATCGCAATATAATCTATCCTGTTAAATACTTTGTGAAATAGATAGGAGACCTACCGCAATTATGAAACTATTAGACCTTATTAGACTCAGTTAATGAAACTGAATATCAGAACTCAGAATGAACTTACAACTTTTTATTTGTACATAAGAATATGCAAATATCCATCAACAGTTCCAACTGATTATAAATGTTTAACAAATTAAACAAATATTTCTGTCCCACGGTTTATAGTTATTGTCACTTTCAACGTATTAACTCCCATTTTTTGTGTTTGTAAAATCTGTAGCTACCTCAATTCAAGTTTAAAAGTAATCTTATTAAGAATATTATTTTTGTGGATCACACTTAAAAAGAGTTAAAATATTTTGCAACTATATCTTGGCTGACTCTACTAAATGCACTGACTATTCAGTCATAACTATTCTCCCACACTTCATACTTAGATCGGAATCGAAAACTACATTATTGTTTGATTTTTGCGCCAGTTAAGTGCTAGTATCTCTTGTTGATGGCTGCAAATTATTGTCTCAGTTTCAAGGAAAATGTATGTTATTTTAAGTGTCTAAATTGTTATTTATATAACTAAGTGCCCGATCAGTTCCTTGCGCATACGTTTGAAATTAAACATTTTTATAATATATTTTTTAAATTTAGTTTTGTGCCAGAAATAGGAATTGAAAGGTTATACGCTTGATGTAGTCTAGTCAGGTTTATATTCTGTTAATCTTAAAATAAATCTGTCACTTTTTTACTCAAAATTTTTGCGATCGAACTAAAAAATGTAACAATAACAATAGACGCAAATTTAGTTCATTAAATGTAAACGAAACATTTTGTCTATCTCTTTTTGAATAAAAATAGCAATTACTTTAATATGACCTGTCTATTTTGAACTATTTGTCCTCATATTCAAAATTCATAGTTAATATAGGTTATTTACGTTGGAATATTATGAAATTCATCGGGTTCTAACATCATTAACGACCGAACGACCCGTAAAGCTACTGACCAACTTGAAAACAGGTTTGCACCCCTGAACTTCCTGACAGCAATCTTCATACATTGTGTGATATAATTGCGCCCCGCTACTCGCCTCAGTCTCAGCAGAACGGTATTTTATCTGTGTAGATCAACACGCTACGGGATGTGAGAACTCTGGGTATCTCGTCGATCACACGGTTCAATGAAGATAGTTTACCTGGTCTTAACTGTTGCTCTCAAGAGGTTCCTTCTTATTAATAAACTTGGTGGTATGTTTGCAAGATACGTCGATTAAATGTATTCTACATGGTTATCTGCTGTTCCATTGCAATACGAAGGAAAAACAAACAAACTTAAAATATTTATTAACTGATATAAACCAGTTATTATATATTATATCTCTATAACACACAGACCCCGGTCATAGGTAGGTAATTGCTATGGAAATGTAGTCATTAAACTTTTGCATACATTTGGTTTTGCAAATTTCGTATACCTACATGATACTTATGAACGTTATACAAAGCCAAAGGTGTCAGCTAATTTGCCTAAGGCCAGTTCGCTGACAAGGTTGAGCTCTGTTGACTATTTAATTGTTTACCGTTTGAAATATCAAAGAATTATATAAAACCAAAACACCATATTAAATAAAATTAAATTCAATAGCATATTTTTTACACTTGCTAGGTTTAATTTTGAAGACTAGGTATACAATTCACACAAACCATGACGCATTATAAATATTCTAGTACTCGTAGGTATAACATCTTAATTATAAAATGGGAAAATTAATTACCATATTCAATTAAGTCTAGTGTAATTGTTTGATCTTATCTCGCCATTGTGTTTTTATTAGATTTATATTTAAGTATTTGCTTTTCTTTAGTTAATGTTAATTTAACAAAGGTTTTTTAATCTTTTAATAGCTCAAGTATTAATTGCTTGATTATGATGTGAGATTCAACACAAGATAATATTTAGTTTAATTATTATTAGTAGGTAGCATTGGATATTATTGTTTATCTATAGGTAATGCCAATCCATATACATAGGTACAAAATAATCAAATTATGCCTATAATTAACTTTCATTTTATTAAAAACAAAGTTAAACTTTAGGTCCAATCAATTAAAGAGAAAAAGAGGTCAACTATTTTTAAATATCTTACACACTTGCTGTGTCATCATTATCAACAGAAAATAAGCGTGAATTATTCAATTATTTCATCTTAGTACCTACGTGCCAGGTAACACAGTTCATCTGGAACATTACATTAACAAAATTAACCGTACAAATTGAACAATAAATCTTTTCGTACTTATTTTGTCATAACTTCTAACACAGTGTATAATGAATGCAGAAACAAAATTATCTATAAATTACTGCCATACGGTTACACAGTTTTAGGTCAACAAAGTATTGCATCCAAAAATAATATTCTCAAATCATATGCGACAAAAGATTGCGAATTTCACGCTCGGATCCACAACCATCAATTTCCACTCAAGCGTCAAGATTGTGAAACTGCCAATCGTCGATGGGAAAATACTCTATAATAGCAGCAAGATGCGATTTGTCGCGGAGCGCAGACGCAACCTTCTTGGCGCGTTGAAATAGAGGAAACCTCGTTTTTGGACCATTTTGTTACAGCTTGAGCAATAAGGTGATATTAACAAGCCATTAAGTTCTACTGCTCGACTCTCCTTACAAGAAGAGGCTACAAGGTTACTGTTATCAAATTGTTGTATTTAGATTTTTACTTTTCCTGCCTAGGTAAACTGCGATTCCCTTTAGTCGCTTCTTATATATATAATTCTGGAAATGATAATAAGCGTTCACAAATTATTTTCTTACTGTTTTTACTAGAGGAATTTAGATCATACCAAAGTACACATGCTGGATAAAAGTTTTAGATAAGATCAACTTTCATCATAATGTCTCTGTGGCCCACGAATGTACTAAGACGTCATGTAGGTCATGGGTGAAATTGTCATTTAACTTGTGAAGGTACAAAAAACTTAGTTTATACAGTTATACTTTTAACTTTATTATTATCAGCTTTAAAAAATGAAATGATTTAGACAATTCATTACTTACATTTTGTGTATGATGTGTGATTTTGTATCTATTTAATGTTCTAGAATAAAAAATATTTTAATTATTGATGTATCACAAAATTAAGCTTGAATGACTGATATAATATATTCTTATGAATAAAAACCGGCCAAGAGCGTGTCGGGCCACGCTCAGTGTAGGGTTCCGTAGTTTCCCGTCCGTTAGACGTGCCAGAAGTTTTCGATGGTAATTTTGAATTGCGAGAACCTATTTTAATAATTATTTTTTTGTTTGAAAAAAGATACGTTCAGGATAATAAAATATTATGTAAACGAAGTTAAAAAAAAAATACGGGCAAATGAAACTTGACCTCTGGATTGTATAGGCGCTCATACGATTCAGGGACCAAATTATATTGGTTAACTGCAGTTTCCATCTGTTGTTTCCATCCAAGTTCAAAATAATTTTCCTAGAAAGTCCTTATAAAGTTCTACTTTTCAGATTTTTTTCGTATTTTCTAAACTTATGGTTCAAAAGTTAGAGGGGGGGGGACGCTTTGTTTTTTACTTTTGGAGCGATTATTTCCGAAATTATTGACATTATCAAAAAATGATTTTAGTAAACCCCTATTCATTTTTAAATACCTTTCCAACAATATATCACACATTAGGGTTAAAATTTAAAAAAAAAACACTTCCCACTTTACATATAGGGGGGCTACCCTAATAAAACATTTTTTTCCAATTTTTATTTTAGCACTGTCGGCGTGATTGATACACATATTGGTCCCAAATTTCAGCTTTCTAGTGCTAACGGTCACAGAGATTAAGCGAGGACGGACAGACGGACAGACAGACAGACAGACAGACAGACATGGCGAAACTATAAGGGTTCCTAGTTGACTACGGAACCCTAAAAATGAGATGAATGACGTTTTTAATATACATATGTAATAATAACTACAGATTAAGTTTACAGCTTCAATAATAACAAAATATGTAGAAGCTTTTCAATTTACTGTTCTTAATATTTTAGTTTCTTAATAATATAATAGTTGTATGAGTATCAACTATTATCCTATCAACTATCTCTGACAGATTTTCCTCAACAATAGAGGTGCTATATATTCAATAGTCCGTTTGTGGGACAGTGTCGTAAGGTGCATAATCAGTTTTACTACTGACCTGATTGTGTTCGAGTAGTGCGTTGCTTTTTGCTTCTTTGTCTTGAGTTCTTTTATTATTTGCTGGAACTGTTCTAGCACCTTACTTACAATTGTAAAGTTTATTAAAAGCTTCAATTGATTTCTTTGATTGGTTGTTCTTTAGTAATAATTAACTTTGTTATAGTTACCGCTACCGTAATCTCAACAATCATTTAGCTTTCTAAAGTCTTTTCAGAATCGGCTGAGTAATTTCAAAGATTACCCTTTATATTGGATTTATAAACTTTATATTTGTAAGAATGTATTAACTTAAGTGTTTATTTTTACAATTACCCTTATAATTTCGTTGATGAAGGAGCCAGGTAATATAATAGATGATTTATTAATTGTTGTAATTTATTTGTTACAGGTTGTAATTTCTACCCAGTCGGCGAATATCTAAGATTTGTTAGAGTACCAGAGAACCTGAAAGTTGGTGATGAAGTGCTAAAAGTTGAAGTACACCCAAGGTAAGAAACCAAGTACTTATTACATTATTCATTTATACCATAATTATACCTAACCTACAACTTTTCACAAAAAACGATAGCTATATTTTTAAAAGTTGTATAGATAGAACGGATACTTTATGTGTCCACAATTCAATCCATCCTCTCTTATCACATCTTCTGACCTAATAGTAATAAACACATTCTACTTCAGAAAATATTTTCTCAGTACGCAAAAGCTATTGTTTCAAAAAACCACATACATCAAAGATTCTTACAATTGCACGTTTGGTACGATATTTCTTGTCTTTGGACAATACGTCTATTACAACATACACTACATTCAAACGCATCTTATTTGCTAATAGATCTATGCTGAAATTGACGCTCTTGTTACGTTGACATAAGACATGTTTTGAACCTTGTTAACTAGTATTATTAACTTTGTAAAGTTAATTCTCGTTTAAGGGATCATTTTGTAAGTTCGTGTGAATAGAGACATTGTGAATGATGCAAAGTCTCTTACTTGTGTGAGGATTATTCCTAAAAACATACATCCTATTTATAAATGGACTTATCCATTGAAAGTTTAGAAGTTTTTGTTATAAGTTGGAATTGCCCAACATTATGAAAAAAATGAATAATTTTACCATGCTTAGAAATTTTCTGCTAAAATTTATTTCACTGATAAAAGTAAGTATGTGTAATACTTCTATATTGACAAATAAATGACTTAATTGTTTACGATATCGATAATAGCGTTTGACGACTCTGTTGTTGAATAAATTACTGGCAAAACTGAAAGTGTGAACTTTTCTTTATCACAGTTTTACTAAATCTTTTATTTATTTATTTATTTAAAACTTAATGCACATATGTACAATGGCGGACTTAATGCCACAGGCATTATCTACCAGTCAACCACGGTGATGCAGAGATGATCGAAGTAGGTGCAGTTTGAAAGTAAATATATGGAGAAAAACAAAAAGAAAAAAAGAATAAGTTATACTTATATAATAGACAAAAATAAAAAAAAAAAGTACTTAATATAAGTATATACTACATATATATAAATAATATATATAAATGAATAAATAAAACAATATAATATATACATAAATAAATATATACTTAAACGTTAACGTGAAACTTCCAACAACCCATTAAGGAGGAGAGTACGAACCTTAAGTTTAAATGTGTAACGGTTAGTGCACATCCTGACCTCTACGGGAAGTGCATTCCAAAGGAGAATAGCTTGAACCGTGAAGGAAGAGTGTAGGAAATCAGAAGTATGGGAAGGGCATACAAGTAAGCGGTTGTTTGAAGACCGAAGGTGTCTGTTGTGTACAGAGCACAAGTATTGGAAAGAACAAAGTAAATAACAAGGAGGAGAAGGAGTATTGAGGATGGTAAAGAGGGTAGTGAGGGCGCGCAAGCTACGACGTTGGCGAATTGTTAACCAATTTAGTTCCGAGCGAAAGTTAGACACATGGTCATATTTACGAAGATTAAAAATGAATCGAATGCAGTTATTAAGAAGACGGTCATATTTATTGAGGAGATCTGCATTCAGGTCGTAATAGCACATATCACCATAGTCAATTATGGGTAGGATTAAGGTTTGCACAAGCGTTACTTTAGTCTTCGAAGGGAGGAAGTTTTTTAGACGATATAATGCCCGAAGAGATCCCGAGACTCTCTGACTGACCATAGTGACCTGAGCCCGCCAACTTAATGTTGAGTCGATATGCAGACCAAGATCCTTGACTACCATACATCTTTTGAACTTTAAACGTCAAAGGGTTATGTACCATTTATATTCCCATATTTATTTCTAAACGATCTATCAGCAGCGTTAGTAACATAACATGCTATTAATTTCCAAATAATATAAATCACTAATAGTGAAACTTTAACCATGACTGTCAGTTTCCTGTTAGTAACCTAGTTATCATCCGTCGATTTGATATCTATTGAATCAAAAACATTATGTAATGGAGCATTCTCATCGTTTTTGGTTGTGTATTTGCGGGTCTGACTATATCCATCTTCTATCTATATTTATAAGGTTCAAAACTGCCAAACATTGTTTCTTATATATAACCCTTTTCTTCTGTGAGTGCGATGATGTCGTCTTGTTCGTTTTTGTATATGAGGATAACGTCATTATCTGTCAAAGACACGTTACTTTCAAATTTATTGTTTCATGTGTTCACCGTGAAATTGTATGGACCGTTAGCTTATAATAAATCGTTAGGTTAGTTGGATGACATGATCTGTCTAGATTTATTATTAACTAGCGGTAGTTACTGTCTCGGTGGATCAGCAGCGTGTCTACGATTGGGTTAAATCCCCGGGTCGTGTAAAATTGGCATTGGGTTTTTCTATAACAGAATTTTCAGTATTACCTTGGAGTATATAAATTTGCCTATAGGTTCACCCTCTATTACATGGGACCAAACATAGTTCAAGAAATTTGGGATTGATACACCTTTGTCTGGCCCGTCGGGAAAAAGGCGTGATGCTACATATGTTATGATAATGGTATTTACATTTTTACGTTTTGTGAATTTGTTCAAACTTTTTAAATATAAACAAGAATAATATTCCCTATTCTAATTATAATTTGTGATAGAAATAGTACGGGATCCCTGGCCCAAATTTTTTTTTGATTACTTTCAAGCAAATTTTTCTTGAGTAGCTTCATTTCGATGAGACGCCCAACAATTTCGTATTCCAAAAGTTTGATCGTGGTAGTTAACAGACGTAGCAAGGGTATACTGGACCGAGATGGAAATACCGGGATAACATACCACGCAATTTGTAGGACAATATAACTGTTTTATTACATAAATATGAATAATAAATAAATTTGGACCAGGGATCCTGGACTATAATCTTATCTGTAATAGTGACTACGTTAAACTGAAGATGATATAACAATAGTGGACTAATAATTATTTTAGATATTTCAATCAGACATTATAATTAGTTAGGAAATAAAATAAGCTACTGGCTGAATAGAATTGACTTTAAAAGGAACGGCATCCGCAGAAAATATGATGTTTTAAATTAAGAATTCAAAACAAGACGTTTAAACTTAGAAACTTTTCAAATATTTCCTATACTTATAATCAAGAAAACTTTGTTTCAATGTTGTGCCCATAACTGTAGAGATATTTTCCCAGTAGTTCTCACATTAGCACACAATAGCTCACTCGACAATGGATGCTTCTGAAGTTTATTAGCTATAAACTGTGCATACCCCACACTGCGATTGAACGCTCGATTAGTGGATTAGAAATTTATCTTGATTTCTTGCATAACTTTAATTATATTAGCCATTTATATACCTACCAGTTAAATATAGTTTTGTATTTTATTTATAACTCGTATTTGTTCAAATCAATTTCTTAGATAGCAATACACAAAGCAGACTGGCCTGTTGGTCTAGTGGTTAGTGACCCTTACTGCTTAACTGGAGGTCGTGGGTTCGATCCCCACCCAGGCCAAATCTTTGTGTGATGAGCATAAAGGTTTGTTCTGTGTCTGGGTGTCATTTATCTATAATATGTATGTATTAACAAAAAAATATTAAGTAGTATATCAGTTGTTTAGTACCCATAACATAAGCAAATATAATTGCTTACTTTGGGACTAGATGGCGCTGTGTGAATGTGGTGGAATATTATTATTATTATTACTCGTATTAATAGCATCTACCTAATGTTATAATAATATATATGGGCAAATTTTTATATCTACATAAATTCATACACAGGAAGTTTGAAAATATCTCTAAAAATCTGGATGAATATTCATTAATATTATATCTCTGGATAAAAGCAAACTTATACGTTTTTTTTGTATGTGACGTCACTGTATAAAACTGACTTATAATAATAAGAGTATGCAATCCTTACTGATACAATATTCAGACTGATGCTGCATCCGAATCTGACTTTTGTGCGAGATGAAAAGTTAAATCATAAGAAATTTGTCTTTCGTTTTTTACCTCGGCAACAATAAAGACATCGAAATTTACCACAAAGTCAGGATTATGTAACACACGTTATGCGTTAGAAAGTATAAAAGTAATCATTGAAAAGCTATTCCATATGCGGATTGAGGTAATTTACTCCAATCAATAAATATTGATTGATTCAGAATGTTTCTGTGAATATTTATTTCCATAGTTGTAGACGGATATAGATCCTGAGGAAACGTTTCTAAACCAATTTTGTGAAGAGGATACATTCTTCGGTAAACTAGGGGGCTGGTTTGGCGTACAGGACTTGAAGTTGCTGTTATGACGTGGCATATTTGAAACGGGTGTACGTGACGTATTTAATTTTAAGTTATTCCTTTGCTCTATCTAATCTTCATTAATATTACTTTTATATTTAAAGTTATTTTGAGAATAGTAACAATTTAACAATGTCTTGACATCTGAACACACTATCCATGAGCCTATTTATTACAAACACAAAAGTAATCCTACATGTTACCACAACGCCAGAATACACTAATAAATTACAAAGCAATAAAAACGTAAGTGATGCACTACAATCATCAGCAGTAAACCCCAATCACGCGCATGTTGCACCGACACGACACCATTCAGTGACCGATACGAAACTGGAAGTGCAACTTAATTATCTATACTCTATACTAATATTATAAAGATTTGTATTTTTGTATGTAACGAATAAACTTCTGTACCGATTTAAAAAAAATATTTCGCCGTTAGAAAACTACATTATCACTGAGTAACAGGATATATTATAACACCACGCTACGGTCAATAAGAGCTGAGCAGTGATCAAATAAAAAACGACGGCACCGAACTCCGCGTGACTTCTAGTATAATTTTGACGGCATTTGACAGTGAATTGTTAGTAACATTGTATTTGTAACTCGATCTTTGTGCCTCGTTTATATGACTGCTGTCAAGATGGTTTGTATTACAATTTTTATGGATAATCCATGGGAACAGTCAGGATTAAGTAGTAGTATCAATAACAGATTTGTTTTATACTAACAGTTTTTCTCCAGGTATTATGGATTTTTGTATATAATGATACAGATCTTTTATCTTGTTCTCAGAGTGAATTCACAAAAAATGTAATTAGTTACAACAAGTGAAATAGGTAACATACTATACATAATATTATTAAGCAGACTATCGAATTAGGTTAAAACCTGAAATGATAGATGTAAGTTGAAATCAATAAATAAATAAAATAAAAAAAAATGCTTGTAGTTTACCCCTCGAGTCAGAGTACAATTCTTGTCATGCGAAATAGTTCAGTACGATTAAATTAATAATAATTAATCGGCTGTTGACTGCAGTAATATAACTTGTTACATATACAATTGCACACAAAAACACAGGCAACTTAATTACAAACGTTTTACAAGCTATCGTCTGATTACATTTGATGTTACAGTCTGTGTGACTGGTTTTTGTTATATCTGTCTATCAGTTTCAATTACAAATACTGAAATAAAGAAACGTCTAAGGAAAAAAACATATTGAAAACATAAAGTCTACGGCATTAGTGAAAAACAGTTAAACTCACATAACACTGCTTATCCAACTAGTTATAGTAGTCGCGTTTTTATATTGTATAAATTAATGTATGATGCAATCTATAGTGCTATCAATACTTAATATTATTATATCTGAAGAGTTTTATTATTTTGGTCTGAACCGAATTGAAAATAAAATTTAGTGTTGGATAGCCTATTTATCGCAGAAGGCTGAGGGCATATATAACATCACGCTACGGCCGATAGGACCAAACAAAAGTCCACGGGACTGAAGCCTTGCGCGGCTGTTAGTATGACAATATAATAACTACGCTATGATATTCTTGGCGGCGCACTGGAAGTGAATACGCTTGCTGTGCAAAAGGTCTCGGGTTCGATCGCTGGGTCAGTTAAAAATGGTTTTTAGAAATAAAATTATATGTATCAACTCGGAGTGCGAAAATAATCCCAGCAACAGGATCGCCTCCTGTTACATGGGACCTAAACATAGCTGGTGAAATATGAATGTGATGCAGCACTGCACTGCTACCCGTTCTGTGGAAAAGGCGTGATGCTTTGTTATCACCATCATCATTATCAGCTCAATAATGTCCACTGCTGGACATTGGCCTCACCTAATTTCCTATGTTATGCGTTGAAAAATAACATTTTAATAACGCTCTTAATACAGCTTCTATTTCACTTCTATTTCACCGAACATACATGTCTGACCTCGATCAGAAGCAAAGAATTCACTAATCATCTTGTTACTTACGCAACATTATGATGAATTTATTTGATGCTTCACACATTTAGCGTCCGACCTTTATATTACGTCATGTAATAGTACAAGTTTCATGGAGAGAGTATTAAGTCATTTATCGCCTGTTAGACCCACTTCGCTATCATTATTGACTGGCCTGTTGGTCTAGTGGTTAGTGACCCTAACTGCTAAGCCGGAGGTCGTGGGTTCGATCCCCACCCAGGACAAATCTTTGTGTTATGAGCATAAAGGTTTGATCTGTGTCTGGGTGTAATTTATCTATAATATGTATGTATTTACAAAAGAAAAAGTAGTTAAGTAGTATATCCGTTGTTTAGTACCCATTACACAAGCAAATATAATTGCTTATTGTGGGACTAGATGGCGCTGTGTAAATGTGGTAGAATATTATTAGAATATTATTATTTTTTGACTATGATGTTTGTCTTTATGTGAGATTAGCGCGTTCATCCAAACAAACTCTTCAGCTTTATAATTTTAGTATAGATAATAGGATTAGGCAATACTTGGACGACTTTAATATGTTTTAAAGAAGAGGAACCCACTACTCTCTCGAATTATATCAACCCCAACTAAGTATGCAGTTAAATTAGCATTCGGAATTTTGAACTGAGTTAAAATAGGTTCTTCTACTGAAATAAATTAAATAAACTAATTATTGTAGAGTCTTTAGTGGCAGATGGTTAGTAATGTATCAGCTGATTAGTAATAATAACAACCCATGAATATCGGCAATGTCAGCAACAAAATTTGTAAAGCTTTCGTTTCAAACTGATCGTTTCAAACGGATCCCTGGTCCAAAATTTGTTTTTATTACTATCAAGCTAACTTTTCGTGAGTAAGCTACTCACTTACTTATTATTTATGTAATTGAACAGTCATATTGCCTTACAAATTGCGTTGTACGTTATCCCGGTATTTCCATACCTGTCCAGTATACCCTTGCTACATCTGTTAGCTACCACAATCAAACTTTTGGAATACGAAATTATTGGGCGTCTCATGGAAATGAAGCTACTCACGAAAAATTAGCTTAATAGTAATTAAAAAAAATTTGGACCAGGGATGGACTATATCCAAAACAAAATTTTGTCGCATCTTCGTCCAGTATAATAAGATTTTGCGTCATAATCATCATTAAAACCCATACATTAATCTCCCACTGCTGAGCACGAGTCTCCTCCAAAGAATGTGGTGGGAATTTAGCCTACTATACCACGCTGGCTAGACTAGATTGGTATAGGGTTTTGTTTGGAATTTCCCTTTTCTCGCAGTGCTCTTGTTGCTTAAGGTTTTGTACGACACCTAGGGGTAGAAATGGGGTAGTGACATTATATATTCGGATATTTTGCATACATGGGTCTTAATTTGATTACATCGTCGATATAAATATATCGTAAGATAGACGAAAGTGCATCTGAAAGTTTAGAAAATATTTCAAAATCAAATCTATAAAGTTGAAAGTGAATATGATATTTAAAAACATATTTGAATAATTCAACAACATTAGAATTTTATTGAGCAAACGTTTATGCGGCAACTTTTACCTCATAGATGAAATTGAGCTTGTTTTTAGTGGCGAAATGAATAAGATTTAGATAACGTATTTGATTGTCTAGTCGTAACCAGTTTGCAATATTTTAATGCCAAGATTTCTTGAAATTTCTACTCTTTAAAACTGCATGTCTACACTAAAATAGAAGATGTATCGTTGATGTAGATTATGATACTTTTTTTTAACTACTAAGGGCGGTTAATACACTTGTATTTACGCATGCGTACTTGGTATGATTGCTTACTTTCCATAGAATATAGTCAAGTTCTAAATTATAAATTCATAAAATAGTTCGTGGTTTGATTATTTATTAGAATTACTCCGGATTTTACTTTGTTTCAAAAGTATTTACTGAAAACCTATTGTGTGTAATTCGCGAAGTGTAAAGTGGATCGGCGGTATAAGTGGCCACTTATACTTCGTATCTAATAACATCTTTCTGTTTGTTAGTTTATATGGCATCTCTGTCACACGATGTCAATTAATGTAATGTCAAGTACCGCAACGTGTGCGACGCGACGTTTCGTTTATTTTGTTAAGGTACAGCATAATTGCATATGATAACAAGATTACATTTTGTAGAAATCAATCACAGAAAATTACGCTTTCAACTTGTGGTTACTTAATAATATACTTCGATAATCGTTTCTTCGCCTACACGTATCGATTATAGGCTATATAATTGCCGTTTAATTGTCCAATACCTACGCCTATGTCGTGTGTATTGGTTGACATAATGTGATCTAATCATAGAGTATCGTATCTGATTGGGTAACTCAATGAGGAGTTAGACCGTGATATAATAATCGATTCTAGGATCGAATACGTCAATTATCTTAATCGATTTAGTCAGTTTCAAACATCATCGCTGTCAAAAGCATTTGATATTTAAATCGACTAAGTCGAATGTCGAGATTCTCAATAGGTCATCTTCTCAGTATGATGGCAACTAACTGTTCCGAAAATTATCGGCCGATTTAATTTTTACTAATATTATAAAGCTGAAGAGTTTGTTTGGTTGAACAATAAAATTTCAAGTAGTTCGGACCGGCCGAATTGAAAAATAATTTAAGTGTTGGATAGCCCATTTATCGAGGAAGGTATATATAACGGTTTCGGCCAATAGGAGTTGAGCATTGGCCAAATAAAGAAGGACGGGAGCGAAGCCCCGTGCGACTTCTAGTATCTATTATACCTAATATAGTTCATTGCCTGACGATAATATCAACGTATTCGATGTTCGATGACCCGATCAGCTTGACCTATCAACTCAAGAGTTTAAAAACACTATTTAAAGAGTCATCATTACAATCAATAATGATACAAATGATCTTCAAATCGATGTCAATTCACAATTTCATCACTTTAGCAAATAAATTATTACGATTATTATTATTAGTGTTTTATGTTATATAGTTAATATCATTTTTTATTGTGATTATTAAAATCATGGAGGTTTAGTTGATGAGTTGAGCTAGCGGCCTATTTGAAGATGATTGTAGTCGGTCGTTTAAATCTAGCAAAGACTTTTTTGTAACGCCTCCATTTACTTCTGAATTACTCTCGGACTAATGGAAAGACTCTGAGGGAAGCTCATTCTTGTCTTACAGGAGTTGCAATGGTGGGACTCTCTGGTAGTGGTGAACATGCAATCACCTCCTCACAGCCATCACTATCTGCTGTCAGCTCGGTTAATGATATTAGCAAAACATTAACAATAACTTCAGCGTTAGGTAACAGTTGAAGAACTGGGTCTAACAATTTCACTTTTAACGATTTAAGATGAAGATTGAACTGTGGTTTTATTAAGTAATTTTCCAAAGAAAATATCTTAGTAATCATTCAATACAGATTCAACTTTCTATTCAATTTCATTGCATAAGACTTCTATTGTTAGGTTGTTTTCTTATTCAAATGTTTAATTATATTTGTGAATAGTAAATCAATTAAATAATTACTTCCGTATAATTAAAGGAGACTTTGGCCGATGCTGTTTGCGTGAACTTAAATAAATGGTAACTTAAAAAATAACTCAAATGTTATTTTCGATACTACGATTGAAACAGCTTGCCGTTGAATTAATATGCAAATATAAGACATTAGGATGTGTAGATTTAAATATGCGGAACACTTATTTTTTTTTCATCTAATAGATCAGTCATAGGGGAAACTGAATCCAGTAAGGCATGTTGTGATACAATCCTTACGTGATAATAACAACAGACCCTCCTCACAAAATATTAGCATTTATTTTTACAATGGTTGCCGAAAGGGTTGTTATATACACAACACAGTTTTATTTCGAGCTTTACACTCTTTACAAATAAAGGAGATGTTTTCTTACTCGTTTCTGTTGAGTGGTTTATAGGTTTATAAATGAGTGATGACAGATATACATCATTCTTTCTAGTTAAGTGGCATGCTCCGTATCAGTATTATAACATTTCTGTTTAGCGGCATGCCGACTTCCTACGGCTAGACGGACGAGTTTTAGACATTTTATCTTTACATGTCTAAAACCAACCACTGTAATTAAAAAAGTTAGTAATCGATAGACTCAGTACAAAGAAACTATCAGTTTTTTGCAGTTATTTCATTATTGAACTAATTCATCTTTCACTACTGGGACGTTTTTAATTGGCGTCACGGTCAGGTCTGTCAAAAAAATTATGTTTCTTTTTGATGTCTAAATTAATACATTTTTTTTTAACTATTGCTCCAACAGATTTGCTTCATAATTTAGCTTCACAGCCTCTAGATCACGATTTACATTGAGTATAAACTCATTTCAAATGAGTATTTATTGCTGACAGTTCCAATTTCCATATTAAATGTAGAACGATGTTGATAGATGATGTTCATTTATTATGACTCAAGGACGAATACTTTCAAACTTATGAATGTAGACAAGAGTAATATCAAATTAATGCTGTGCCGAAAACAAGCTCGCTTTTTTTGTTTATTGGTGAATGTGCTATTGCGATCTATTATTCTATTAAACCGAATCCCCTACTGTCTTTACACTAAAAGCTGTGATATTTTACTATTAGCTATTATATTTATTAATATCTTTCTCTTTCATCATCATCAACATTTCAACCCATAAACGTCCCACTGATGGGCACGGGTCTCCTCCAAAGAATGTGAAGGGAATTTAGCCTACTATAGCACGCTGGCCAGACGTTAGGGTTTGTTTCAAATTTAATTGACTTTTCCAAAATTTTAATACTTATTCAAATATTGACATGCCCATTTCGATTTATTAATTTTATGTAAGTAATGAGGTTTAATACATGCGACAGATTTTTATAATTTATATAGGTAGGTAGGTATGTATTTATATACCTATACTAGGTATAATAGGCATCTTTTTTGCATATAATGGTATAGCTTCGATCCTATACCAATCGCTATTCTCTCCTGACTTGCTATGGAGGAAAGTGAATAATTTATTTCCAACCACTACATTTAATTCTGATTCCGTTGCGGAAAATTGTAATGCAGTATGTTAAACATTTGATGTGGGACTTCCGTCATAGCTCGATGAGATCTCGATGAGATCGAGAACAGGAGTTACAGTGAGGGTAGGTCGGTCCTGGAAAAGCAGGTACTATGATTTTAATATTCTTGCTATACGCAAAGTCATGTGAGGCTAAGGGTTAATAAATTTCTACTTAGGATTGTATGATATCTATAGCTACCAAGTAAGTGCCCATAAAATCTTACAGTTATTACACTACATTTCATTACAGTGAATACAAATCCGTTAAATTGTAATAAAACATCGACTTAGAAACTTAGTAGTACTTACACAGCCTTTTCATTCAAGCTATCAATAGAGAAGGAATTAAAATTTTAAGGCCTATATCAAAAGATAATAACTTTTAATTTTAAAATATTATTGTTATTATAATGTTTAGTTTTGCAACGTTACAATATGTTACCACTATCAGTAAACAATATGAAATATTAAGAAACTTAATTATGGGGTTATCAGCATGGGGTTCTTCAAAAAAGGAGTGAATAGGTTTCTTAAGGGTCGGCAACGCGCTTGTGATGCCCCTGGTGTTGCAGGCGCCCATAGGCTACGGTAACCGCTTACCATCAGGCGGACCGTACGTCTGTTTGCCAAAGTCGGAGTATAAAAAAAAAATTTACTTGCTTAATTTTTAAACATTCAAATTAAAGTCACTGTAATTATTAGATAAAAAAAAATTGAAAAATAAATAATCCTTTTTATTTTCCACAGAAGTTATTTCAACCTGGGAAAGTTAGTCTAGTCAAGTCTGAAGCCTTAAAACCCACCTCTTATACAGCTGAGTAACATTGTAGTTATACTGATTTCTTCAAATAATTCAAAGATAGCTGACTGAAATGTGTATGTGGTGAACATCTGTCTAACCATTTTCAGAAGAAAAACACAATGCTATTTTCACAAGGATTAGAAACAAGCTTATTGTCCACCTGATTGTAAGCGTTTACCGTAGCTTAGGAAGGTTTGCAACAACAAGCACGTCACATGCGCCTTGTCGATTCTTTAGAACCCCTTCCCTCCTTAATAAACTCTGGGTGCTACTATTCACTAACAGAAGCACAACACTAATGTTATTATGACTGTACTAGAAGTCGCGCGGGGCAACGCTCTCGTCGTACTATATTTGTCATCTACTCAGCTCCTATTGGCCGTAGCGTGATGTTATATAGCATAGAACCTTCCTCGATAAATGGGCTATCGAAAATTAAAAGATTTTTTAAATCGGACAAGTAATTCCTGAGATCCTAGCGTTTAACCAAACAAACAAACAAACTCTTCATATTTAAAATATATTAGTATAGCTTCCTCGGTAGAGTGGAAGTACAGGTGAACTCTTTTACGTTGTATATAACAGAACCGCATTTAGATAGCTAATATTATACAAAAACGAATTCTAAAACCTAGATCACTTAATATTAAGTTTTATGAAGGCCTCAATAAAAATACAAATGGCCATTTTGCTCCGCTAACATTTAATTCTTTCGCAAACATTGCGTGATGGCACTAACATTGTAAATTTATATTAACGACGTGGTCTAGTAAATGGCTGGACTTATTTGCGTAATGCTTTCACAGTTAGACGTTTACGCTACCGATATAATGTAATTTTGTTATTACCGAGGTTTATATCCAGCAGATTTTCTAAGGGCCTACTCGGAATTTTGACATCAGACTTATAGAAAATTTAAAACGGATATATATGAGATTTTAATTCTACAACCATCTTTTTTCTTTCATTACGTATTTTCCTGTGAGTAAAGTTATATTTCCGGACGGAAACGTCCCGATAGTTCCAAATCAGGGCCTTAATCCGACTCTGGAATCGAAATTAAGAAATTGAGGCGGTTTTTAGTGTTTGTGGTTTATCTAGAACCCTAAAAAGATAACCCTCTTTTTGCAGTGCTGTAAAAAGTTGGTAATACATTGAAAGTTGAATAGATCTACGCTACAAAATAATTTACAAATAATATACATTATGCTACTTGACCGTTGAGTTCTATTAAATAAGTGTCGTTTAAATTTTTTTAACTCTTAAGAGTTGTTGCATCGTATGATAGCCACTAGTACGGCCTACTTCTAAGCTCGTTATAAAATTGTATCTATGCATAAGTATAACTTTATTTAAAACTGTACTTGCTGCTGCGTGTGATCATTGAGCACTGAGCACTGCTACCGTTTTATCTGTGAATTCTGTAAATGATGATGACGAAAAGAGATAGGGTAAGTAAGAAGAAGTGATACTTTTTGACCCTCCATGGAGTTTATTCTGCTGATAACGTCGTATTGTCTGTAATTTAATTCTTAGTGACTGTCACCGTAGTATGCCTCGCCATAAACATTGTTACACTGAGTGACGTGAGTTCGATTCCCTCATGATTTGTTTAATTCATAGATATTTAATTTTGTTTCGCGTCTGGGTGTACTTTGTGTCCGTTAATTGTAAGTTATATATACATAATACTTATTGAAGTATTATGCTAATGATTTCAAGTGATATATCATTTTATGACCTGAGTCAAAGTTTTTTTGTGTTGGGTATATTAAAAGACGCTACTAAGGAAATCCGTGACTAAAATATTATATAATCATAATAAATCATTTTAAGGTAATGAATTTAGATCGACACCTTGACATATAGACGTAGGTACCTAAGAATCATTAGCAAAATGTATTGGTAATCAATATAATATATTCATATAATATAGGGCAATGAAAATACGTTGTTTATTTTTATAGAATTGCTCCCAGTACTGTTCTGTGTCTGTTGTTGATTGTTGACGACTGCTTCATTCCGAAGTTTTTAATTATTACTTTAGAAAACCTAAGACTCATTTATATGACGCCCACAAATAGTTGACTAAAGTATAGTTACACTAACAAATATAGCTGAATTGGTTTAGTTAGGTTCAAGATGTCGAAGATGTACTAGGTACACACATCTGTGTCTCATGAGCATAACTTCA
The DNA here is from genome assembly GCA_905147015.1 of Laspeyria flexula. Lineage (NCBI taxonomy): Eukaryota > Metazoa > Arthropoda > Insecta > Lepidoptera > Erebidae > Laspeyria > Laspeyria flexula. The sequence goes on along the minus strand of LR989960.1, from coordinate 16,204,930 downwards.
GATTATAGCGCGGATTGTACGTTGTGTGCGGTCTCAAGCAAATTTATTATTATGCAAAAAATTACAAAGTTGTTAAAGTACACCCACACTCAGAACAACTTTACTACATTTATTGCCTTAATAGAATTCTATAATCTCTATAATTCAATAATTCTTATTTTTATGCACCTATTTTGACCCATCACTGCATCACCCTGTAGGTTAACTGGTAGAGAATGCCTCTAGCATTAAGTCCGCCTCTGTACGTCTTGTGTATATATATTGTGTTAATAAATAAACTATACTTTTAAGCGCGACAGAATCCGAACCTTTGATCAGCAATGATACTAATGACACAGAAATAAAAGCTACTATTCATCAATCGTGCATCGTGCATAGTTATACGACCACTAGACCAATGAGACAGCTGTTAAAGCTATCATTCATCTACAAACGGTTGAATAACAAATTCTTCAAGTACAATAATTAAAAGTATATCTAATATTTTTAGTTAATTACTCATGTTACAATCTACTAACATGAAAATCGATTGCATCATAATTATAGCAAATAATGTTATAACAATGGTTGGCTCGGTTTGACTAAGATCTTTATCTACTATTGTCAGCTTCCTGACATAAACCGTGTGAGTTTTCACTAAATTCTGTACTAATAACACAAATTATTTTTATTTTCTCACTTAATAATGTTGTTAAAACAAGAGGAAATGTTTTAATGAACATTACCGTCTTAATGACAACTTAAACTTAGTTTTTTTGGTATTAAATTATGTTGCACGTGTAGTTATAAGATAAAAGTTACGATACAGCTTATTTTATGTGATTGTTGGTAGCGCTATCTAGTGGCAAAATCTTGAAGCGAAAACGAATCGTGATGCAGTGACCTAATGCTTAGTTTGATTATACAATCATAGATGGTGCTGTTACAAAAAATGAAAATAAATTTTAATAATTCAGACATTTAAATACAAAATTAAATATTATTGATAATAAGATTTCACTGCTTACAAGAGGTTAAAAAAATGTTTTAGTAAAGTTTTGTTAACAGTTGATTTTTAGATTTAATGTAGTTATGAAAGTTAGTATTTTACACAAACATCCAAGTAGTTCATTAAACTAAAAACAGATGTCACTTTGCTTATAAAATAAAAAAGGTTTTAATTAAAATTTTAAAATATTTACAAATATTCGTATTATTTCGTCGTTTCATATCAGAGTAGAATGTAAAATTTTCTGAAACTATGTGCCTATAGACATTCATATCATATTTATTAATGATTAAATTTAAGAAATCTAATTTAAGGTGAAAAAAATAAATCTATGTAATTCAAACCCATTATGAAAATATTACGTTTTCAAAACGAAAGCTCAAAGCTTTAAAAAATCACACTAAAAGTTATTTATTATTTGTTCCACAGAAAGAATCTGAGCCTGCAGCCAGTAGACCGAGAAGAAGACGCCCATTTGTTCACGTACCGTGATGTGAACCGCACTCACGTGTCTGTCGTGCTGGCACAGAGCGTTGATGAGCTGGTCGACAGTGACTCGCCTCAAAACGTTGTCAAGTTCCGACTTGGGTGTGACTTTGATGCTGGGGATGATTTAGTAAGTAGAGCATTATTCTATAACTAAAGAACATTATTCTCTACTATTGAGCTAACTGTAAAAACTGAGAATTCTATTTAAGTATTCGTACAAAAAAATCTGATTAATATTAATAAAAAAATAAAAGCACCCATGGATGGTTTTGGTGATACATTTCTAGCATTCAAGTTTAATGAAGAAAAACCGGCGAAAGCTCAAAATTATTATTATTAAATAAAAATATGAAAGAATCAATTCAAGTAATTTAATTTTTTCGTGATAGGACCGCTGGAAGTGAATGGAAATCTTGTGTTTGATAAAAGGTCTTTATATTCTTCGAAAAGAGACTTACTTTAAGTGTGAATAATGAATTAACTTAATTATTATACAATTAACGCACGAAGCTGGCGGTGATCAAAATTACAACAGAAAAACGTTTTATTTCTGAGTGCAAGAAAATCGCTCCAGAAAATATTCTCTAACGATTATATTATCTAACGTAGGTATATTATAATGCTCTAGCAATACATAATAATCATTCAGTATCTACTTTTCTATTCTCCTGTTTTCACATCTCATCTTCGCTTTGGTTTAATTCAAACCCTGCCAATGGCGTCCCGGGTAGTTTGGTTTAGGTATATTGATGCAGAAAAGAGCAAAGATAGTAGATACATTTCAAATTTGACCATTTTCTAATAGAGTTCACTATTAAAAAAGTACATCTGTCAATTCTATATCTAAAAGACACGCTCTAATATACTATCTTCAAAATAAGATAATATCAAGTAGGTCAACGTGTGCGACATGTGGAATCTTTTGCGAAATTTAATATCAACGTCGTTTGTCACTCGCGGTTGAAATGTCACCGGTTCAATGCCATTGTTTGTTCATACTATACCTAAATACTGAAGATGAGAAATGTTTAGTGAACTAGGCTATGCTGTAGCAGCATCTGCTGATCTCAACAACCTTAGTTTTTAATACGAAAGTTAAAACTAACAATGACGGTCTTGGAATGCCAAATTGTACGGGTATATGCAGGGGTGCGGGGTAGTTATTTACCTTTACAAAAGAAGATAATACAATTCTAAAGCAGTCATCATAATTATATTTACAAATATTTTAAATTATATAAGTCAACAACGAAAAAATTAGTCTCATGAATGGATTGATAAACTATCTAACTAACAGGCTAGTGGCTTTTAAAATTGGTAAGTATAAGCTCTATTCTTTTTTGAGCTAACTTGACAGTACCAAACTCAGCTTAACAATGTAACTAAAGTAAAGCTTTGGTTTTTAAGCAACGTAAGCTATGAACCAAATAAACTGTATTGCATACGTAGTTATTCAAGAAGCTATACGTAGACATTTTTACAAATCTAGGGGTCATTGTTTGAAATCTTCCTGGCTCAGTTCCAGACATGAAAAGTCCGAATAAAACATTCATATCGAAATTTAGACCTTAGCGTTTTTCAAACTGGCATCGTATCAAAGAGGCCTTGATTTTAAAGTACCTAATTCAAAATTATTAAAACATTAGACAGTGTATTAAAATTTAAGAAAGCACTAAATCAATTTAAATGAGATTTACGAAATTACAATGGAAGTTTGAATTTAAATCTAACCTTGCAAGGATTTTCGAAAGATTTACAACTTGCAGAGAAACATGAAACAAAGCTGACGTAGGCAAAAATGGACGTTAAAATGTGGAAATAAGATTGTTTTGAGTGAATGCTAAAATATTTGTGAAACAATGCGGCAGAAAGTTGAAAGGCAGTCACCTCAGATAGCCATTCGTCCTTCACCCACTTACAGTCGGATCATTTGCTGTACTTTTAAAAGCCCAAGGGAACGCGAGCCATCCTTAATTTATCCACGGAATTAAATAACATTTTTAATCTTATACCCCGTTTAGGTATTCATCTGGGATCGTTAAAGGGTTGTGTTTATTTAACTGGTTCAGTTGATTGTGGTCGCTGCTACACGCTTGTCCTACTTTTTTCTGGAACGAAGAGAAAACTTCTTCAGTCTGTCTTACCATATTAATTTACTTTGAATTTGATTTGATTGAATTTGACTGGCCTGTTGGTCTAGTGGTTAGTGACCCTGACTGCTAAGCCGGAGGTCGTGGGTTCGATCCCCACCCAGGACAAATCTTTGTGTGATGAGCAAAAAGGTTTGTTCTGTGTCTGGGTGTAATTTATCTATAATATGTATGTATTTACAAAAAAAAATGTATTTAAGTAGTATATCAGTTGTTTAGTACCCATAACACAAGCAATTATAATTGCTTACTTTGGGACTAGATGGCGCTGTGTAAATGTGGTAGAATATTATATTATATTATTATTATATTAGCGTTCCTATAATTCGTTATTAAAATCTAATGTTGTATGTATTAATGACAATATACCTACATAGAAATTAAGATGATAGATATAGGTAACTTATGATACTTCTACTTGTTTCATTTGTTATTAAGTCTTGTCGAAAAAAAAGCCTAAAACCTAGCCTAGATAATGCAGATCATGATGCAGCATTAAAACTAGTTGCATAAATACTTTAAAATTACATTTTAAATTCTTACAATTTAATACAATCGTCTAATATATGAAAAGTTTATCAAAAATTGCGTATCTAATTGTAATTATGAGGTTCATCATCGATTACTATTTAAATATTGTCTAAACTAAATCATTACCTACCTACCTACCTCACGTCCCTATGTTTTATGCGCAATAAACTGTTGTTTATGAAAATACGAGCACGTGAAACTCAATACACTGCTTGTTAGGAACGATGATCCTGAAAGATCAACCAACTGTTTCTCAGAATTGTTTTGATTAATGCAAAATGGCAGCCTATTTACAACTTTTCTTCCCGAACAAGATCAAAATAGCATCTACCAGGAACCGATAAATCAAAAGAGTTCTTGAATATAACCTTATCATCGTCTTAGAATATTTACCTTTCATCTTATATAATTATATCAACATGTCTTTAATATTGCTCTCAGGTAACGTTCAGGATTTTTCGTAAAGTTGAAGGAAATCTCTGCAGTTCAATGACATTTTGTAGGCGTGCGTTTCATTTGAAGATAACGTTCAAGAACGCGTAATAGAATGTTACTTTAGCACTTTCGCGTAGGAAACATTTAGGCTTTGAACTTAATGTTATATTTCTAGTACTTTTTACACAAACTGCTGTTTTGATAGAGCAGATTTATCGTCCATTAGTGCTTTACGGTGAGTTGTAGGATGTGTTTGTGAAGACATTGAACTGTTGAAATGGAATTGGAAAAATTTGGAAGTGATGATAGTATTTAATTTAATTTCCTTTTGTCTCTATCATCAAGTTTATATTAACAGCACTAAGCTATAAGCTAATTATGATTAATGTAAATATAGGGTTAACAAAATTATGGTAAAGGAAAAGGACTGTATTTAATGTTATATAGTTGTTTATACATATTATTATTACCACTTTGTTTTTATTATACGGATGTTTAATATTTTAAAAAATATATAAGATACATACTTATATTTCTAAAAAATCAGTTTCTCGCAAGAATAAGTAAGTATAGAAATCAAAATGAGGCAGAAGTTGAAGACTACCCTTGATCCTAATCTTTAAATAATTAATTTCAGAAGTTTCCCCGCAGACTAGATCTTTTTAGCAGCGGTTTAGAAGCTTAATACAGCGACAAAATTCTAAACTACCAACTGCATTTTTAGCAAAAATTGCCGATCGCCAAAGTTAAAAGTAGCGTGTGTGCTCTTACTTAGCGATGGTAATAAAATTCTGATTTAAAGAGGCACACACTAAAGTTAAGTTTAAATTTTCAGATATCAGCGTACTTGTCGGTGACGGTGTACATTGAAGATGTGAACGACAACGTGCCAAAGTTCCTGGATACACCCTACCACGTCACTGTGGATGAATTGACGCCAACAGGTATCAAGCTTCTGATAAATATAAGGAAACATAATATCAAAATATAATTATGTAGATGAATCCTTCACTGGATTGAAGGAGCATTTTAATAAGACTCGATAGATATTTCAGACAAGTATGTAGGTAACTAACGTTTTAAAACTTTGTGTCTACTAGTACATACCTACCTAGTAACTGCCGGTTTCATGCCACCGTGTTGGTGATCTCGACAGTTTGTTTCAATACCATTCGTTTTTAAATATATTATATAGTTTGAGAAAAATAGTTACAAACTAGATTTCGAATTTCGTGATTTTGATAATTAAGTCTTTTGAAATGGTGTGTTCCCTGATATCTATTTATAGCTGTTTAGTATTATTAAATGACCTTTCTAGATATTGTTACGAAGAAAATTATTATATGCGTCGCCGTCACTCGCAATATTAATAAAGTGCAGCAGCAATGTTGTCTGTGGACTTTTGCTTTAAAATTACATTTTGTCAATGATTCCTTCCAAGCAACAATATGCGTTGGTTTAAATTGTTTTATATGGATATTAAGTTGTATTTACCAAAATTCTCAACTTTCTCTTGCAAATATTTTAGAAATTCAATACTTCTTTATGGTTGATAACTAAATTCCAAGTAGATTTTCATATTTGAAAGAAACTATATTTGCGTGGAATCAAGCATTTTATATACATTTTATTTTTTCAACGCAAATAATAAAGACTGACGGAGATTTTTATCTATAACAATATGGTAAAGATAGTCAAAATTTTTAGTCTAAATTCAATAGTCAATTGGTTATACCATTATACTTTATAGAAGACTGACATTTAGAACATCAAGATTTCGCATGACATCAAGGATACTAAAGGAAAAAAAAGGATACTAATCCTTGATGTGTGTGTCCTTGTTCTGTGAGACGTTAGCTTTAATATCATCAGCAAAAACAAAATATATTTCACCAACTCCTCATCTGCTTTTCAGGTCTAACAATCTTCAAAGGTATCCGAGCATTCGACCGTGACAAGCCTAACACTCCCAACTCAGATGTGCAATACAGCATCATATCAGGCGATGAGGACGGTCATTTCGCTTTGGAGAGCTCACACAAACCTATCCTCGTGTTGAAAAGACCACTAGATTATGATGCAGGGGATAAGGAGTTCTTGTTGGCTATTACTGCCTCGGTAAGTTTAAATTGGATTAAACATAAACGTAGTCTAGAGTAAAAAAATAACTTTTATCATTACAATACATTTCAGAAAAAAATAAATACTTTCCTTAGCAGGTTGCTATTGGTGAGATATTTCGTTCAATGACTAACATTACTTTCAATCACCACGACACTTTGGGACTACGGTGTCAATCGCGGAACGGCCTTTTTTGAATTGGCTGTTTCACACCAAAACCAAACGGTCCACGGTTTGGTCTTGGTGTGAAACAGCCAATTCAAAAAAGGCCGTTCCGCGATTGACACCGTAGTCCCAAAGTGTCGTGGTCCCAAAGGGGAAAGACCCGGACAAGTATTAGGGTATTACTGAACGGCATTTATTTTCTACTCTTATTAAAATTTTTGAGAAGCTTCATTTGGTGTTCTATTCACTTTGTATCCGACTTGATTGCCAAAACTATTGGACCGTGTAACGTATACGACTAAAAGTTCTTGTTGCGATTGTTCATTAACGTAATGTTCCTGTGGACTATTAGATTGCAGGTACTTTGTATCTAACTTTTAATTACTCTATCTAGATACTTGGAACTTTATAGAATAAGTTGATTTACTTTAAAGTTTCTGATCTGTTATAAATATCAATGAAGTACATACCTAAATAGAAGGTACTTCAACAAGTTCATAGTATCTATGCATCGACTACGATCTGATGAAAATCATCGAACAAAATACAATGAAAAATGAAAGTGAAAGAGAAGTGGTATATAAGATAAGATTATTGTAATAAAATGATGTAAAGGATAATCATGAGATATTAAATGATATACTAACAGCTTTCAATTATAGGTATATTATAATAATAGATTTTATGGCAAAGCAATAAGAATATTATTCCCCTGTTCCAGGATCGTGGGTCTCCACCTCGCAGTTCCAACACAACAGTTCATATCATCGTTCAGGATAACGACGACCTACCGCCCAAGTTTACATCAGAACTTTACAAAACACAGATCCCGGAGTTCTATCCAATACTGGTAAATAAGCAATATTATTCAAATTATGTAAATAAAACGAACGAAAAAAGAATTTAAATGTAAGTTAAATTAAGTTAGGAATAAAAAAAGATCTTCAATAAATTAGTTGTAAAGAAACAAAGTAGAGGAATGATTGCTGTGAAAAGACTTCAGTTATAATTTTTTACATTAAGAAAACAATGTATTTTGCTCGTTTTGGTAATTTTTAGCTATCCAGATATTATACTATCGATGCATAATTATGATACTACTTTTACAAGAAACCTTTGAGTTGGTTACATCTGAAGATCGAATTTTATTACTTCCTCATGCGAAAACTTTTCTATCAACATAATGCAAAGATAAACCATAAAAAAACACGTTTTATGAGCGTACTCATGATACAAGTTTGTCACTAAACGTACGGTCTAGTACCTAACTCGTACTATAGCAGGAAGAGAACTACCATTACCATATAAATCAGTGTTCTGATACCCTATCGAGTATGAATGTATGCATTCGATTGACAATAATAAATCCGTGATTGTATATTGATGGCTATATTGCTTGTAACACACTAAAACTAAATCAATAGTAAAGCTATTCAGGGATACTGTATTAGAAAGTTAGAAAATTTTACTAGCTTACTATGTTTGTAGCTTTTTAAATCTATTTTTAAATTTTTCGCACGAAACCGTATTGAAAATGAAGAATTAACTAAAATATTAATATTTAGCTATATTTGTAACTTTGTTTTCAAATTTAAAACTGATGGAATTTTAATTATTAATTTCTAATAAAAACACTTTCAGGGTAAAAAAATTCACAAGGAACTGCTGTTTATGGAACCTATTAAAGCTTTTGATCAGGATTTTGGCGTAAATGCAGCACTAAAATACGAGTTGGTAGCTGGAAATGAGAAGAAGTTGTTTTATTTGGATCCCAAAAATGGGACCCTGTACCTTGAGAAGGAGATAGATTTGGATGCTGAAGCTAATTTATCTGGTATGTTATTATTGTTATTAAAACACAGTCTAATTATGTACTATGCAAAAATTCAAAAATTTTTGGACATTTTTTTTTCTGTTTGCTAAAGAAGACGATTTTTGTGATAGAGATGTGATATGGATATTCAAATTACTTTGCAGATTAAAGATGCTGATAGTTAATTATTAATTTACACTAATTAATGTCAATTTTTGTAGTGTTTGGTCAGTAAAATGAAATTGTCAGGCTTTAAAAAGCTTTGAACATAATATAGTAAGTAGTAATTAATTTTTCTTTTTGTCATGTTACGTTTTAGGTAACACATTCGTTTTACAAGTCCAAGCCTCACAACTGGATAACCCTCTTAAAACAGCACAAGCAAGAGTAGAAATTGAGCTTTTGGATCTAAATGACAACCTACCGGAATTCGAAGTTGACTTCTACAACATCAGCATTGTGGAAAATTTGCCTAATGGTATGAATTGTACCTGCAAAATAATCTATAAATCTATAAGAACCTTATAGGTTATAAGTTTAGAGAACTTTTGATTTTTCTGCTACTTGATATTTATCGACAACATAATGGAAGCAAAAGATTTTAATGCTAAAAATATGTTTTCAGGTTTTAGTGTATTACAAGTAATGGCGGCAGACAAAGATCAAGGTGATAATGGTGAATTTACGTATCAGTTAAATGACCCCGAAGGTGCCTTTACAATTGATCCTAGGACAGGCTGGCTTACTGTCAGAAATCAGGTAATTTAAAAAACTCTGTTCCAAAAAATATCGTTGAATAGTTTAAATCTAAATAAGTCTGTAGTTACTTAACTTTATTTTATGTATTTTATTATTTTACAGACGATTTTAGATAGAGAACAACATGCATCTCTAAAAATGAAAGTATATGCCAAAGAGAAAAATCCTAGCGTAGTTGGAACTTTCTTAGATAAACAGCGACTGGCAAAATGGCGAAGAAACCCTACTACTCCAAGAATCCCACCACCAAAGGATAGAACTACTTACGTATTTCCAGATAAATTGGGTACCAAAAATGAGAATATAGAATATATTGATGATCAACTAATGTCTTACGTAAACGTAGAAGTAACACTATTAGATGCCAATGACAACAATCCAACATTTGTGCCTAGCAATTTATACGAATTTACAATAAAATCAAATGCAAAAGTGGGAACTTTTATTGGCAAAGTAAAAGCTGTAGATCCTGACTTAGGAAGAAATGGTATTGTTTTGTACGATTTACAACGAACAAGTAATTTGACAATCACTTCGCCTTTTCAAGTAGACGCTAACACAGGAACGATCAGTGTCGCTGAATCACCAATAGTCGAAGGACGACATGCTCTGTTTATTGAAGCTTCTGATCAGCCAGCTAATCCTAGTGAGAGAAGATATTCATTAGCTGTTGTAACCATAGATGTGACAAGAGCAATCAAAGGTAACTTAGAAATGTTATGTGTATCATCACCAAATAATAATAACAATATTCTACCACATTCACACAACGCCACCTAGTCTAAATGATTATTTAATTTTGTGAATGATGTTTTGACTAACTAAAAATATTTTTTAGGTTCTAAAGCAGAAAAACCGGGCTTTATAGGAGCTCCATACGAATTTTGGGTTGGATCAAATGTTGGTATTGGTACTAGTGTTGGACAAATTCGTATTAATGATGCAATGGAGAAAGATCATGTTTCATATGACTTATTGCATAGTTATGAGGACGGAGGTAAAATTTCACTCAACTTTTACTTTGTACAGTAAAAAAGGAACATGTACATAAATGATGTATAAAATTATTTGGTTTTCGCAGTACCTTTTGCTGTAGAAGAACGTTCGGGAGTCATTACAGTGATAGACGAATTGACAAAGTATAATCACCCTATGTATGACTTCGAAGCTGTAGCTATGCAAGAAAATGCAAATTTGACTATAACCACGAATGCTACTGTTCACGTAGTAGACGTAAACGATGAGAGAGGGGCGCTATTAAAGTGAGTTTTTTTTAGTAAAATGTTTATAAAGTTCTAAATAGGTATTTTCTTTTCAGTTGATCCGTCGAGAGGAAACTCATAAATTGATTAATGTTATAATTTTTATCTTCCAGAGGTGCACATTCCCCGTTGGTTTTCAATGTCAAAGAAAATGTTGCTGGTGCAACTATAGGTCAAATATTCCATATGAACATGAGTTCAGTGTCTATAAACAGTACTGGAAATATAAGGTTCATTATTGCCAATCAACAGGATGTCACTGACGATATTGCTATTGGTAAGTTTCATATTTTCTGTTTGCCTACAAATATTAAAATCAATATATAAAATGTCAATAAATGTAATACTTCTATGTTTTACAGGTCAGGATGGCACAATTTATGCCCAAGTACCTCTAGATAGGGAAAAACGAGCAACTTACAGAATGACAGTAATTGCTGAATTCTCTAAAGGCATGATATCTGGAGCTGGTATATATCAAGTTACTATCAATGTAGATGATGAAAACGATAATCCACCAGTATTTGAAATGCCAGTTTATGAAGGTTTTATCACCGAAAATGCCGCTAAAGATACCGAAGTTAAAATGACAAATAAAATAATAGCCAAAGATGCTGATGTAGGACCAAATGCATCTTTCATGTACACATTGTTCGGTGATGGACGTGAAATGTTCCACGTTCATGAAAATACTGGAGTAGTTACGTTTATAGGCAACAAGCTAGACAGAGAAGAGAAAAATTCATATGTTTTGAAAATAGTAGCCAGAGATAGAGGTGGCCTCAGTTCAGAAGCTAAATTGACAATATCTGTACTTGATGAAAATGATAATTTACCAAAGTTTAATCAAATTATCATACCTTTTGGAGAAAACGTGGAATTGCTTGAATTCGAAGAAAAATCTTCAGTCAAGATATATCGTGAAAAGAAGAGTAATTCTACTACAGGTCTTATTAATACTGAAGCAAAACCGAAAAACAAGTTCGCTTTGAATGTAGATTCATCAGGTCCTCTGTTTTTGGTACCAGAAAACGTTGCTATAGGATCAACTATATTAAAGGTAAACGCTATAGATATGGATAGTGGTGTTAACGGGCAAGTGAGGTATGAATTTATATCAGAAGTTTTCATTCCACCCAATGCAATGTCTCCAAAAGGTGTACAAATAAAAAGGTATTTTGTTATCAATGAAAGACATGGTCACATTATTGTCGCTAGAACATTACCTCCAGAGGCAGAGTTCAGATTAAACATCACCGCTCTCGATGGTGGAGAACTAAGTGACAATGTGTCTATTAGATTATTCATCAAAGACGTCAATGATCATTTCCCAATGTTTAAAAAATCTTGGTACAGTTTCAACGTTGAAGAAGCACAATATACAAGAAGAGTATTAGGTAAAGTAGATGCAACTGACGCAGATTTTGGGCAAAACGCTAATTTGACTTATTATCTACAACCTTCAAACATTGACTTGCCTTTTGAAATATCACCGTTAACTGGTGTATTCAGTGTGAATGGAGAACTCGATCGGGAAAAAGAAGATAAGTATGTATTAACAGTTGTAGCACGAGATAATGGCCACGACAAGAAACTTTCATCTTCTGTAAGTGTTGAAATACAAGTCCTAGACGTTAATGATAACGCGCCAAAATTCTTCGCATATGATGACTTATTAGAATGGAAACACCCAGAAGCTCAAGAAATTTCAAATCACAATTTTGAATCAGTGATGATGATGCCTGTATACAAAGCAACTCTGGAAGAAAACGCTCCTATTGGAACTATTGTCAGTAAAGTGTACGCAAACGATTCTGATTTTATAGGTAATGGAAATGGTCTTATTTTGTACAGTCTGCCTCAAAGAAAAAATCAACTAAACTTGTTTGCTATTGACTCAAAAGAAGGTATTATTACCACAACAGGAAGGTTAGATTATGAAACTCAAACTGTTCATAATGTTACTATAGTAGCATCTGATCTTGGATCGCCAAGTTTTAGTTCCACAGCCATACTGATGCTTACTGTGACTGATGTGCCTGATGACGTAGAAGTATCTGATAAACCAGTATTTATATCTAGGTATTACGAACTAGAAATAGATGAAAATGTTCATACACCCGTGGAGTTAGTAACTTTGAATTTGACTGAGCATTACGAGAACTTTAAGATGAAATATTTTATTTTAAATGAAAACGATTCCGAAGTTAAGAAGACATTTGTGATAGATCCTAGAAACGGCACTTTGTATTTGGTGAAGAGTCCTGACAGGGAAGTGAAAGACGTTTATGAAATAATAATCAGAGCAGAGAGACAAAAGATAAGTCGAGAATTGCCACACATGATCTATCCTGTAGCTGATGACGTCATGGAAGGTTTGACTAAATTTGATGTGAAAGTTATAGTAAGAATTAAAGATGTCAATGATAATGCTCCGAAGTTTACAAATGGCGGAAGACCTTTAGTGACAGCTATTCCAACGACAGCACCATTTGGTTATCAAGTAATACAATTGAAGGTAAAATCATTTATTTTGACAATACTTTTATAGCACTCCATAATTATTTACTCATGTTTATGTGGCTATTCTCATATTAATATGATGAGAAAGAACACGAATCTACATGCCCTAGCATTATATGTAATGTATCAACTATATTTCAATTCAAACACACATCTTTTTCTCTACAGTTAATTTCTAATGGTAATAATTTATTTTAGTAATATTTTTTCAAACTTAAACCATACATCTTTTAATTTTTGATTTATGGGACTTACTTAACATCAAAAATAAAATTTAACAACAAATGCCAGCAAATAAAACTGCGGCGTTTTAAATTAATGGTCTCCCCAAAATTTAAATTAATAAACAACATAAATTGTAGGCGACGGATGCGGATGTCGGTATGAACGCGGACATCCGTTACCAGATCATAAACGAGCAGGCTCCAAGGTTCGCCATCGATCCCGTGTCGGGTCGTGTCCGCGTCGTTTCGGCTCTCACACGGGATGCCGGCAGAGTATTTGGGTTCGACGTAAAAGCCACCGATAAAAGGGGTGCGGATGATGGGAAGTCGGCCATCGCTAATGTTTTCGTAAGTCATATAATTTGGTATTCATTAAAGTGATTTGTATCCAAGTTAATGAATTGCTGCATAATTTAATGAGTATGAATATTTATTATTTTATTTAAAAGCAATTTGGATTAACTCTACCATTTAAAAAAAATGTAATCTTAGTCCCTTTCCGACAAGTGTTTGACAGCCTATCTATCTGAAACTTAAGTACCTTACAGACTTTTAACATATATTAAATCTGTGACTTAAGTCTCAGTGGTCAAACAGGCTCCTGTGTCTCATTGTTTTAATACGCAGTAATGAATATCAATTCTTTGTAAGACTATTTGATTCCGGTATTATAAAAACAAACTCTGGTATTATAAAACTGCCTCGGTGGCGCAGCGGGAAGTGTATATGACTGCTGTGCAAGAGGTCCCGGGTTCGATTCCCGGGTCGGTTGAAAATGGTATTGGGCTTTTCTATCATGAAATTCCAGTATTGAGATTTTCCCGGAGTTTGATAAACAAATGTTCCCGGTAGATGACAATAGACTCGCCCCCTATTTCATGGGACCAAACATAGCTGGCAAAATGTGGGTGTGGAACACCTCTGCCTACCCCTTCGGGAAAAAAGGCGTGATGCTATGTATGTCTATGTTTAATCTATAACATTTCGATATCGGTTTCATCTAAAGATATTTGTTACTTGAAGAAAAATACTTTCCATTTATATGACATGACCTTAATTGAATACAACATGTGTATTGTGTCTTAGGTATATGTACTAGATGAGAATAAACAGCTGGTGCTAACAGTGGGAGCTAAACCAATGGAAGTGGAGAAAGAATTAGAGAACATCACGAGGTCTCTGACGAGCATGACAGGCTTCGATATCAGAGTGAGGAGGCTGGAGGCTAACACGAAGGCTTCGATGGATGGACAAGCGTGAGAATTAGTTAATTAATTAACTTTCAATAAAGAACTTTCAGTTCGCTTTCTTAACTCTATTTTACCGACATAAACGAGAAACTCCGCGTCGTTTGTGTATTTTATTTTATTGAGCAATTTCATTTAGACCGCATTCCGGACAGTAAGTCCGGAATTCGGTTGCTGTAGGAGTTTTTGAAAGATGTTTTTTTTTTTAATAGAGGAAGTTCGAGAGAAGCTGATGATGATGGTAGTAGATCTAATATGATCAATGACACCACTATTACCACTTGCAAAGTTTTAGGGCTCTCAGTGTCATTTGGTTTTGTTAAACTTTTCTCATTGAGAATTCTTGAAAGCTGTTTCTAATTTGCGAGTCCTTTGTTAATAAAATCACAGTAACAAAGTAATTTAAGTAATTCAATACTATTTAATTTCTTTTCAGAACTGATATGTATATTTACGGAGTGGACCCGTTATCGAATGCAATTGTTGACATGGAAGTATTGCAAAAGTAAGTAATATCATTTTTATAGAGATTTAAAAGTTGGATGGATGTAATTTTGATTGTGTGTTATTTTAGTATCGCTTGGATTATTTTTACCGTATTATTAATTAAAGAAGAAAACTAAAACCAATTTTAGTCAGTTTTTAACTTTTGTAGGACGTTAAATGTATTTTAAGCTTTTATTGAAAATGAGCTCAGAAACTTGTTTGCTTTGTTTGCCATCTCTATTATGTAAAAAAAAGTTACTAAAAAAAATCTTCTTTTTTTGCAAGATCCCTCTTGAAACGCGAAGCAGATCTCCGCCATGACCTAGTGGGCTTCAAAGTCCTCGAAGTTGGGGACACGACAATGGTACAAGCCAGGAGTGGAAAGCTCCTCAGTACGATGGAGATCAGTGTCGTCGCGTTAGGTTGCATCGTGTTTGTTGGCGCGTGTACTACTGCTGTCTGTATTCTCTGTGTTAGAAGGAATCGAAGGTAAGGCTTGAAATTTATTATTTTTGTGGCTTCTTTAAAGATGTAAAGAAATCTCTATGCTGGAAATTATAGGTACTTAGTTTCCTAAGCAACTGAATAATCATAGATAGCAGCGGTCTTAGACGTTGTGTTTTCCATGGGTGTTTATCATTATGGTATCATAAAGCCAGATCTTCATCAAAGTGAAGACAAGATGAATAGAGGGAAGATGATTGTGTTGATAGCAATGATAGACAAGTGCCATAAATAAGCATTATTAAAGTTGTATTGGTACATCTTCTCTCTTCTTACTTTGTCTTCTCTTTAGAAAAGGCCAGGCCTCAGGCCATTAGATAATCTGCATATTATTTTTGCTGGTGAAGCTGCAGCATTTAAAAAAAATCATGTAATAAGTTTGTCGCCATAGAATCTAATTTATTAGAAATGTAATTAATATTACTTCAAATTATTTGGATCAAGTAATGTATTATTATAACAAACAGAAAAGAGTTAATAGGCGCGAAATCTATATTTACTAATTCAGAAGTAAAAAGTTTTGAGAGCTACTTGAATACTTTCACAGCTCTTGTATTCTGCGAAATAATTTAAATATTGCCATTTTGAAATTGAATAATATTTATGAAGTATCTTTATGTGTAAAAGTATTATTTTTTTGTGTCAATAGATTAGATTTAGATTTTTTAAAATCTGATGGTAAGCAAGGTATTTTCGCTTATCATTTTCAGACATCATCACCATCACAGACGAAAGCATGTGACGCACTATTTTATAAGAGGCTCCTTATTGTTGTTGCATGTTTTAGTTTTTACTCTAAATCTATTTTGTTCCTAAAAAATTAAAAAGTCTTTAGAAATTGTAGTATTTTCCTGGCACTTAACTTTAAGATCCTTTTCTTTTAGATAGTTGTGTAAGTACATTGTATATTTTGTTATTACTTTTGATGCCGCTGCTTTTGGTATTTACTTAAATATCTTATTCAGTTTCATTGTTTAAGCTAAACTCTAAACCTTATATTGTGTAGCTAAACATAATTACTCTTTAAAAGCTCATTCAAAGTCATGAGATGAGCTTCTCTGAAACTGACCAACAAAAATGCAACCTAATGAGAAACAGATCTATTAGAAACTTCTTACGAATCTTACCCACGCCGAATTAAAAAGAAACATTTTCACAAGTTTTTTCAGTTTCTTTTTTGGTGACTTAATTTTCTTCTTAGTTATTTCTTGTTAGAATGGTGATGACGAAATGAAAAGTAAAAGTTGCTAGTTTAAAGTGGGAAAAATAAGAAATACCAATGTCAGTGGCTAGAACCTCACTAAATAACACTTCACTTCTTCTTTTGCCCTAACAGACGCCACCACAAACCATATTCCCAGCAACGTCTTAACGCTTTTTCAACTGAGCACCTAACAAAATTCGGAGGCCTCTTCCCGTCTGGAGGAAACCAGTGTCAGGAGCTGAACCAGTCTTATAGCGAAGCAGATTCTTACATTGACGTCATCAATCATAACGTTAAGAAGATCTGTCCTCATGGTAACACTGTGGAAGAATTCGGGAAAGCCCATCAGAAGTGTGTCAAGAATCAATTAGGAGACGACATGTTTAATCAGAAGCATGAGAGAATGTGCATCAAGTTTAACCAACGCCCTTTACAAAAGAGGTATGCAGTTTGCTTTTATTAAATCACCTGCAAAATTAATAAAAAAGTACCTAGGCTCTGAATTTAAAATTGCATTATTATTTAGTATATTTATTTGATTGGAAGCGATGGTTACCGAACAGATATGTGACCGGCATGCAAATCAAGCGGTTTGAGTTGATTCCGAACGGCAGTACCAATGTGGTTTTCACTTTGTGGATTTTATATGTACTAGTCAAGTGACTAACCTGCTAACAGTGACACACACACACACATTAGAAGAAAATTTAAGTGTTTGTCTGATCCACCAATCTGCACTAGGCCAGCGTGTGTGGATTATTAACCCTCTCAGCCCAGATAGAGGAAAGGAGACCTGAGCCCAGCAGTGGGATATTATTTATATTAATTCATAAGTATACTAAATAGTGATTTTGAAGTACTAGTTTTGGACTAATTTAAAAACAAAAAAAACTAATTCTATGTCACAAATTCACAAAACTGCTCGCTGTGATGGAAATTAGGCGAGGTCTATGTTCAGTAGTGGACGTCATTGGGCTGATATCATGATGATGATAATGTCAAAATTAAACTCATTTTATTCAATCATCTTCGTTAAACAGAACATTCTCAATGCTCATTAGAACACCATGCTTTTTTGTTTTGGTTCTAAACGAAATAAAAAGTAATTTTTAGAGGAAAAAAAAGTGGTAATACCAAATACTTTACCGCACTTTCTTGTTAAACCAGACTAAGTATAAAACTTTTACAGTTTTAAAGTAGACCATAGTAATCTATTGAATTCCTTTGATCATTTATTTTAAAAGAAATAATCCTATAACCTGTTCAATGGCCTTTTTCATCCCATTGTTATAAATTTTTCACAATAAAACATGTCAAGGCCGCTGAAATGAAACAATTAAAAATTCCAAACTTCCAACAAAAACAATGAAAGTGACCTTGGATCAACATTACGTCAAAAAAGTCTTTGAAGCAATTTGGCTTTAAAAAATATAACGAATTGAGATATTTTCAAGGGATGAGCCCTTAAAAATATATCAATCTATGATTAAGATATTCAGTACCTGCCTACTCAATTCTACTGATCACTTAACAACGACAGACACATGCTGCAACAGTGTAAAATAATATGAAACTCTACTAATGCTCACCTAATTTACTTCAGCTTTGGTATTGAAAGTTTGAATGACAGGTAGAATAAGTTCGTTACATATTGGCCAGTCTAAGCTAACACTTATTTTGAAAATATCTTGTTTATAAATTTTATTCACATGCATTACTATGATACTACTATATAAGGACTCCAAACAACTTTAAATAGAATGAGGTTGTTATGAAATTTATATTACACTGCAATTTAAATGAATTTTAATCAGACTACAAAAAGTCATTTTATGTTTTACTTAAAAATATATATTTGAGGTTTTGTTTTTGATAAACAGTAACTTTTATCCTTTTCTTAAGAAAATATAGTTATTTCTTTTCTTTGAATTTTCCTGTTTACTTTCAGTTGGAACTCACGAGAATTCGACAGCTAGCTTCCCCAAAATTGTGTTTCCAAAAAGCATACTGTTTTAAAATTCGTCTCTTTATAAAATTATAATAGATCATTACTCTAAATTTGAACAAAAGCTATCTAAGTTTGGTGCCACAAAATAAATACTATCAACATTCAGCTCGACTAATACTAACCACTGTTCCTCACACATACAGAGTAACATAAACAAACACTTTACCATATAGGAAGGGGCAAGACACTTCGATAACGTCAGTGAATTCCAGTGGACAAGACTCCGGCATCGCTGAGGCAACACCCAGATGTCCATGTGGCCAGTCCAGTCTGCACACCTCAGAGGAAAGTAGCGGGTACGTATATTTTTTGAGAGAACAGCTCTAACAGAAACTCCAATTGCTCAAGATCCCAAATGCAATGTTAATGCACCAACAAAAAGAGAGAAAAAAAACTACCATTAATATAATTGGTTCACGATACCATTTTCTGACAACGTTTCCTGAGTGATGGTAGTTCATAAAAAATCTATAAATATAATCAATGTTTGGAAATAGTTGGCACGGAATCGAAACTAATATCTTCTTAGAGTAATGTCCCAAATCTGCCGAGTTTGTTCACCTCGTAATGTCATCGATATATCTGTTATATTTCGGCAACATTTTAATAAAAGGAGTTGTGAGAAGTTTAGTACTCCTTCATTTTGATCTTATACTGACAGAGAATATTATTTTTTATATCAAAATCATCCCTATAATACCATTAATAACGACAGAGAATTAGTTGCAAATTTTAATTATTTTTCTTAACGCTAGTCTGCTTTGGGAGGTCACAAATAAGGTACATTTGACCATTATTTCATTGCTAACAATCACATTTTACTAACGACGTTAACCACCACATCAGCAGCATCTACTAACTAAATCAACCAAAGGCATTTCAAAGTCAACTACATTTCCTAGGTGCAGTTACGAAGATTCCCTGAAGTCTACACACAACCAAGAGGGTCGGCTAAAGCCTTACAGAGAACACGAGCCTCGCTTCACAAGACGAGCATCCTTCGGCCATCAACCTTTAGACTCACGGCAGTTTAACTTCAGACGACAGTCTTTCTCCGAAAACATGCAGAAGCACTTTCCGGCTTTTGAGAGAATCGGTTCCGGAGGTAGAATGACCAGACAAATTTCTACTCCAAATGTGTCCAATCTCACTCAATCCTACTTCTTGAGTGGAAAGAAGAGGTTAGAATCTAGGAGAAAAGAAGTATTGAACGAGCCTATGGTGGATTATGACCATAGTGAGGGAGAAGATGTATTTGATACCTCCCATAGGATGGAGAGGAGAGCTAGTGGGAGAAATCACAAGAGAGGGAAATTTATGGAGCTGGGAGGACAAGCAGCAGTGTTTGTAGCTACTCCAGCTACCGCTGAGCTCATGAGAAGACAAGGCAGCGATAGAATCATGTTTGCTAGACCATTATAGTGAAAGCCATTTTGAATTTAAGTTTAGAAAATATCAATATTGTGTTTTCAAAGAAAGGCATTTTAATGCTCATGATGTAAGTGAAAGACATATTTAAATTAATTTAATTACAAATTTTATTAATTAAGGAATGATAAATGTGATGAAGGGCCTTGATTTAAAACGTGGTCCGTTTTGGTTTAGCTTTAGTAGAACGACTCCCAAGGTTTCGATACCATGTACCTATAATGCTCAAACCTTATACTCTTATAACAATATCTTCTAGCTATTAACGAAGAACTTTTTAAATCTATGAAGATATTTTTGATATACCAATTAGGTGATATTTCTATAAAAGTTTAACTTATGATTGTGCAATTTGTATTTATATTGTAATTAGTCTGTAAACTATGTAAATATATTAAGTGTAGATATTTTGGACATACTCGTATAAGTAATCTTGTATCTTGCCTTCTTCAGCTTTACAATTTGGTTGTGTCCAAAGAAATACATTGTTAAGTGCCATTTGGATTATATCTCTTTAGTAGAGATGCTAAGAGTACCAGTACATTTTGTTACTGTCTGTTATAACGTTTAACCACCTGAATACGATGTTGCAAACTATTAATGTGACGATTTGTAATTTTTGTAAATACTAATTTTAAACAAATAAATAAGTTGAATACTGACTTGTTACTTTATTAGACAACCACCGTTAGAAGCGGCAGCGATGGTGGCCGAATGGATAAATGACCGGCATGCAAATACAGAGGTCCGAGTTTGATCGGCGTTCATGATACGTGGTCATTGCGTTACAAGATCTACCTACTGGTCAAAATGCCACCTGGGTTGTATACAACACAACGAACGCAAAACTGACTTCTTGAACGCTTGACCACGTGAACGGTTTCGGTGTAACGGATCCCTAATTACGATAAATCATAATATATAAAGTAATAACAAATTTATTTATTTATATATATTCTTTTTCATAAAAAGCAAGGAAAAGTAAGTTCTACCCCTCTTAAAAACACTTACAGTTCGCTCGTATTGTTCAAGCCTAAAACGTATTATCCATAAAATGGGCGATAACCCTAGCACAAACGTTTAACGGTAACATCAGTTATATTGAACAATATGTCAATACATAAACAAATATTATTACTTTGTAAATGGATCCTCTTTCAGGAACGAAGCAAATTTGTATCATCGTAAATAAAAAACTGAGAAAACAAAAAGAAGCATTGAATGTTATTGTTTACTACTTTGTATGGTGACTATAATGCGATATAAGAAGCAAGACAGTATCTCATTGATTGAAAGTCTATAGTTCATCTCGCGACAGTCAGCGCAATCATGATGTCTGAACAGAGTAATTATTACAGTTAGCCAAACATCGCCACGTGTTTCACGATCATTCTAGCAAACGCTATAGTGAAATCTCGCAAAAATATTCTAAATCACGATCGGTTGTGCTGCTAGCGCGTCAACAAGCTCGAAGTCCTTAAAAAACACGCCAGAATGCTTAACAAACAAACAAAAACTCTGACCCATAATTTCTGGATTCCATCAAAGTGTAGACGAGACAAGATGAGGCAACCTATAAACGATTGATATTTACAATAATTTATTTAATTTTCTCGGCATACCTATTGCTTGTTTATCCAATATACATCTTTCTTCTAAAATAAGTATGCCAAAGAAATACCCTAGAGAAATTTAAGTTCAGTACAACCGTCTCACTTAATCAGGGAATTAAACTTAACCTTTTTAAATAGATACATTAATCAGTGTCACAAAGTTAATACTTAAGTGTAACATAGGTTGTGGAGTGTCCGGGACATTGAAGCCACATGGGTTTCCTAGCCCATTGATACCCGGCCGGGGTCGACCCGGCCATTGAACCTACCATGTGCTGTATTTGATTTTAGGACATAAACTACACCTCTTCAGTTTATGGCGCAAACCCAGTGATATTTATAGCTTTAATTATGAACCATTTAATCTCTGCTTGACCAAAATTATGAGGTAGATAGACCTTAAAATCCGCTATGACAGGTCTCACCAGAGAGACTGACATTAGTAATGGAATGAAGAGTGTGAAATTCGTGTAGAGGGAATGTAATAGTAAAATGAAAATATCTCTGCTAAAATAATGTAGCGAAAATTGCGTTTCCACAGTCTGATTAGTTGATCTATTTGGGTATAACTATTTCACCTGAAGTTATAGTTTGAACGTCAACATTCAAGACATTGGACATAAAATTCTACTTCTGTAGTGGGGTATTACCTGGAATTTAGGCAGAGACTATTTCTTTCCACTTGATACGATTCTGACGTATATCTTTGGCTTTTTCAACATTCATCAGTATTTTCATGCATTCTCGCCAGTTTAGGGTACATACTCCTGATCTGTCCCTTCTTTAAAACAAAATGTATGGGTAAATATCGAAACTAACACGAATGAAGTCGCAAGCATAAGCTAGTTTTACAATAAAAGTATATAAAAGCGATATAAACTAATACGGGTATAATCCACACCCACTTCGATAGGTAAAATAAAATGAAAGGATTCCAACAAAGCCAAATTCGTGAACTTGGACTTGTGTGGGTTGAAAATGGTACTGCGTTGCATTAGTTATCGAGTCGACCCACACATTTATATTTATTCTACTAAATAAGAGTTTGATATTACATTTTCTCCTAACTTGAACGAAAGACTTAATCTAAGGTCACTTACATTGGATTGACTTTAAGTCTACTTAAAATAAAATAGTCAAAAGATTCAACGATGTAACGATCTTGAAAAGTGAAATCTGTTTTTAATATAATATAAAAGGAGAAAAACTAAATGATTGGATGATTGACTGACTGATTAATATCAACGCACAGCCCATACCGCTGATTCTAGAAACTCTAAATTTCGTACACAAATACCATAAGCAGCACAGCGCACTAAGAAACGATTTTTCGAGATTCCCAGGGATAACAAATAAACAGAATATATGTTTTTGCTTTTAAGTGGCTGTAACTATCATTACTAAAACTTCAACTTTGGAATATTCAAAATTAAATTTGAAATGCCAACCGCCGGGAAAAGGACAGGACATGGCAACTTTGTACCGATATACCACGTGGGTGAAGTCGTGGGCGGAAGCTAATAATATTATAATTATATCACACCTCTATTAGAACAAGGCATATGCCTTGCCTACCCCCTGCATGGTCAGGGGGTAGTTCTATTCATTCGAAGGGGTAGGCAGACGTTCATCACACCCCTATTTCCATAGCTTTGTTAGGTTCCATGCAATAGGAGGTGAACCTATTGCCATTAACTGGCTATATTTCCAAACTCCGGGCTGATCCTAAAAAAATTATGACAGAAAAGCCCAATGGCATTTATGTCCTACCCGGGAAACGAACCTACAAACAACCTCTTGCTCAACAGTCGTACACACTTCTGCTGTATCTAATAACTCATAAAATTTATTTAACAAAAAAAACAAAAAATAATATTTAATTCATAACAGACCACAAAATGCAAAATTCTGTAAACTAAGAACAGTAATTTTTGCTTTTGTATTTAAGTTTATAAATCTAATAGTTTAGATACTTTAAACAAATATTATTAAAACCCTTATGTATTAGTTTAACATCCAAGTTCTATTAATATACTTCGTATGAACATCTTTTTCAACAAATTATACGGTAACATTAATGTTTGTCTTGCACAGAACTTTTGACAAACATTGAGCAAAGTTGCCGCTATCATAATTAAAATATTTTATATACCTAGCATTAAAACACTGAAAATAGGAATTTCACTTTGAGAAGAAGTTTTCTGGTAAAATCCTGTTCTCTATAAACAAAGTAACCCTGCTCTTAGAAAAGGATATTTAAAAAAAGTCATACAAAACCATCCATCCAACAATTTTGAATTACATTTGAACTGCGTATAATAACAAAACAACAAGATACAACTGTGCAACAAGTTATAAATATCTACAAACATTGTTTCCTTGAATGTAACAGATATTTTACTATGCGTAAATAAGATGAAACTGGAGAGAATACTCCTTACAATATTTACGTTGTTTATTTATAACATTCAGTCGCATTTAGAACATAATGCGACTGAAAGTTTCAACATTATAAAATCAGTGTTGCCGTTTTAGCGGATTTGGCGCTAGATCTAGTGCAATTCTAGTTTATTTTTTTTTATTTTTTTTTTTATTGCCTAAAGTGGCAGACGAACAGACGGCCCACCTGATGGTAAGTGGTTACCGCCGCTCATGGACGTTGGCAATGCCAGGGGCACAGCCAGGCCGCTGCCTACCTTAAGAGGATAGCTCTCTTTAAACCTCGTTTGAAGAAGGACATGTCATAGCGCTCAGGAAACACCGCTGTAGGAAGTTCACCCCAGAGCCGGCACGTACATGGGAGGAATGACCGCTGAAACCTTACCGTTCTAGACGATATCGGCTCCAGGTAGTGCGGGTGAAGCCTACAGCGGCGTCGAGTGGTGCGATGATAAAAAGGCGACGATGGCACCAAATCAAGGAGTTCGTCGGAGCACTCCCCATGGAACAATCGATAGAGCACGCAGAGTGACCCAAAGTCTCTCCGTTGCCCTAACGATTCCAAGTTGTCCGTCAGATTGGGATCATCGACGATTCGAACAGCCCGCCTTTGGAGGGAGTCAAGTGGGTCGAGCTGGTACTTGGGAGCTCCCGCCCAAAGGTGAGAGCAGTACTCCAAATGCGGCCGAACCTGTGCTTTGTACAGCACAAGCCGCTGTTTAGGTTTGAAGTACCGCTTCGCCCTGTTCAGGACACCCAGTTTTTTGCTCGCCAATTTGGCTTTGTCCTCCAAATGACCCCCAAACTGGACTTTGTTCGAGATATTAACGCCGAGGATCCCAATACTTTCGGACAACGGGAGAGATACTCCTTCAAACTGAGGCACCATAACAAATGCGTCCTTCTTCGCAGTGAACGCGCATACTTGTGTCTTCAAGGGGTTGAATTGAACTAAGTTCTTCACACCCCATTCGGAGGCTCGCCCTAGAGATGCCTCGACTTCAGACACAAGTATCGACCGTTTCTCCTGTACAGTGACCCGAGGGGTGTTCTGGTGGCCGGTATACCGCGCATCACCCGTGCTGTCATCTGCATAGCAATGTAAGTTATCTATAGACAACATGTCATTGATATGCAGAATGAACAGCGTTGGGGAGAGCACCGAGCCTTGTGGAACACCAGCATTGATGGGCCTTCCCTGGGAGCATGCACCGTCGACGACGACTTTGATGCTCCTCCCATCTAAAAAACTGGCGATCCACTCGCAGAGTCCCTCGGGGATTCCGTATGATGGTAGCTTCGATAGAAGGGCTCTATGCCAGACCCTATCAAACGCCTTCGCGATGTCGAGGCTCACAGTTAGAGCCTCTCCCCCGCTATCTAAGGCTTCTGCCCATCGATGTGTCAAGTACACAAGAAGATCACCAGCTGAGCGACCGTGACGGAAACCGTACTGTCGGTCGCTAATCAGCTGGTGCTCCTCGAGGTACTGTAGTAGCCGTGTGTTGACGACTCGCTCCATCACCTTAGATAGCAGGGACGTTATCGCGATAGGCCTGTAATTTGACGGGTCCGACCGGTCACCCTTTTTAGGGATCGGGTGGACATGAGCAACCTTCCACGAAGACGGAACCCTGTTGGTTGAATAGGAGAGACGGTAAAGGCGCGTTAATACGGGGGTCAACTCAGGGGCGCACGTCTTAAGCACCACCGCGGGGATGCCGTCCGGCCCACTCGACTTGTGGACGTCTAAGAGTCGGAGTTCCCGCCTGATCGCACGCTGTGTGATGCGAATCTCAGGCAGAGAACTCTCACACCGCGTGATGGTGGGTGGTGTGGCTCCTCCGTCGTCTAAAGTCGAGTTTGAGGCAAAGAGATCGGCCAGAAGATCAGCCTTCTCTCTTGCACTATGGGCCAAACTGTCATCAGATTTCTGCAGTGGTGGGAGATTGGACTGGCAGAAGTTGCCTTGGGCAGCCTTGGCGAGCGACCAAAAGGCTCGACTCCCCGTGGGATGGCTCTGAAGTCGCTCGCCAATTCTGGCAACATGCTCTGCCTTGGCTTCGGCAATAGCCTTTTTGCTGAACCTGGAGGCCGCATTGTACTCCCTCCTTACGTCTTTGACGTTTGGATCCCGACGCTCTCTGGCGCTGTTCCAGGCCAGGTATGCGGACTGCTTGAGGCTCGCAGCCTCCCTACAGGTATTGTTATACCATGGGCGACTGCGGCCGCCAACGGGCAACTTGGCGTTGGGGATGAATAATTCCATCCCCTGAAGCACCGTTTGCGTGATGCAGTCCGCACAAACGTCAGGATCGCTAGAGGAGAAGCAAAGCGGCCCCCATGGGTAGGATGCGAAGAATTCGCGAAGCCCATCCCAATCTGCCGACTCATAACGCCAGACTCTGCGAAACCCTTTCGCTGGTGAGCGATCGGGTTTCACAACAGGGGCTCTAGTACGGACAAGGCAGTGGTCAGAAGACCCCAATGGGGCATCGACCACCACCCTGTAACCGTCTGGATGAGTGGTCAGCAGAAGGTCCAGCAAAGAAGGGTTATGGCTCTCGATATCTGGTATGCGGGTGGGCTGCATAACCAGTTGTGAGAGACCATAGGCCGTCGCCATATTGTATACAGTTCGCCCTGGGAGGTCAGTGGTCCGGGACTTCAACCACTCATTATGATGAGCGTTAAAGTCACCTAGGACCACCACCTCCGCGGACGGGTACTGTTCCAATATTTTGTCAATCCCCTCTTGGACGCTCTCAAAAAGCTGAGTAGACCCCAAATCACTGCTCGGGGACCTGTATAGGCACGCATAGATTCGGGTGAGACCCCCATGGTCTACGCGCAGCCATAAAAGTGACAGGTCCCCTTGTTCGAGGCCCCGAAGGCGGCGACAACATATATCGCCCCTGACGAAAACGCACACCCCGGCTTTACGTAGGAACAGGTGCTCCAGTTCGTATCCGGGGTATTTAAGGTACGAAATATCGTCAGGGGCACATATTTGTGTCTCCGTTAAAAAGAGCAGGGTAGGCCGCGCTGTCTCAAGGTGGTGGTGGACAGCGTCGAGGTTACTGTGAAGCCCCCTGATATTGCAAAAGTCCACTTGGAAAATGGAAAAGGGGTCCGCCGTGTGGTACGTGCTCTTTTTTCTTTTTCGAACCATAATTTAAAGAGATAATAAGGGGGGGTTTTTATGTGTAGGGTAAGGTCCCCGTGATCCCTAAGGAATAGAGGCGGGGCATAGTCAGGGCTGACGCCCGAGTTGTGTGAGGGGCTGACGCGAAGCACGGAAGGGCCCCCGGTGCCCCCCCGCATGCAGTCACCGGGTTCCACACCGGTATCCCAATCCGCCCGGTGACTACATGACGGGATTTTCGCCGGTTGGTAGGACAGCCTCCCGGGAGGGATAAATGTTAGATCCGGGTTCGGGTCCCCTACTGACCGGCAGGTGGCCGGCGGAACCATTCCCACCGGGTCTCCCTGGACTTCGCGTCAACCCATCACGCTCAACACACCAACCCAGACCTCACCACCGCATGCCTCCAGCATCACAGGAACCCCACACCACACCTGGGAAAGGAGGTTGGAGAGAAGGGACGGCTTTCCCTGCCCTTTAACCGAAACGCCTGATGGCTTCACGGCCAAAATGGACAGAGCGGTGGTACCTACCCGTTCGAGTCCGTAAACCCTACCACCAGTGGGAAAGGAAGGGTAGAGATAAGACATCAGTACCGCTGGGGACAAGAGGGGGGTGCGGTGCTGATGGCTGGAGAAGCCGGGGTCGCGTACCCGAATTAACTATTCTGCGACCGGACAGGGCGCAGAAAGGTAATCCTCTGGCTCAATTTAGTGGAATCTGGTGCAAAATTCGATATTAGTTAACAACCCAAGTTAAAGTGCACAGTATCGAGACAGGACACGTAAAACCATAGAGAAAAAACAGCGAGTTGATATTGATTGTGTATAGGACGCCTAAAATGAGTTGATTTAGTTAGTTCGGGTATTTCCCGACCAAAATGTTACTGACGCGTTTATTGTTTCATCCTGAAAAAACAAGTGGAAGTGCTAAGTGGGCGGGGCACGCGTGCCACAAGTAAGCGTAGTTCCGCTACCTTAAATCGTCTCCAATCGTATTTTACATCGCGACAGTCAGTCTTCTTGTGCCCTGGGTTGTTTTACGTGATTTAACCGCGAATATGCCTTATTGTGCCATTTTGAAGTGTAAAAATGATGCAAAAAAGGGACAGTAGCTAGTACAAGCTTATCATCGGCATCTGGGGGTGATGATGAAAATGACGATGTTGTGGAGTTGCTTAATTTAGTCGATTTTAGTACCTAATAAATAAGATAAATACTTATACGAAAATGTCTTTATTTGATAGATTTTATAACATAGCATAGGCAGAGGTGTTTCACACCCACATTTCGCCAGCTATGTTTGGTCCCATGAAATAGGGGGCGAGCCTATTGTCATCAACCGGGAACATTTGTTTACCAAACTCCGGGAAAATCTTAATACTGGAATTTCATGATAGAAAAACCCAATACCATTTTCACCCGAACCAGGAATCGAACCCAGGACCTCTTGCACAGCAGTCGTATACACTTCCCGCTGCGCCACCGAGGCAGTTTTTTTTTGTTGATAGATTTTTATATACCTTATTTTTAATTTTAGATTCACCAATCGTTTAGCGGAATTTAGTGCATTTTAGAAGGATTTATGCAAGATCTAGCGCAATTTTGATAAGGGTTTAGTGCATTTTATTTTCGTCAAACGGCAACACTGTATAAAATTACTAGAAGCCACGCGAAGCTTCGCTGCCGTCTTTCTTTATTTGGCCACTGCTCAGCTCCTATTGGCTGTAGCGTGATGTTATAGCCTATAACGTCCTCAATAATGTCACCCGCGTTTCACAGTCTCAACCTCGTAGCAGAGGAAATTGATTTATTTTATTGCACACTGAGTGAATTCACAAAACTTTATATAGTCTAGCGTATAAGAAATACTAGTATCAAACCGGACCAGTAGTTCCTGAGATACTAGCGTTCAACCAAACAAATAAACTCTTCAGCTTTATTATATTAATATAGATACTGCAACTTTAAGGAGGTGAAAGTTTTTGATTATTGAATGAATCAGAGTTGAAGAGAATTTCGAAGAAAGCGAATCTTGTGGGCAGCGACGCCGGAACGTAATGAGTTGTTGGTATTGATGTTTGGAGATTCTGTATCCCTTCGAGGATAAAAGGCTAGTGCTAGGTTAGTTTAAAATATACGTTACCGGTTGTTTTTGATGACGAGGAAAACTATTACTATTTTTAACAAGTAATGTAGGTTATTTTTTTGTAGTTATGTAAAGACTACATTATATTTATATCACGTACACATTAGATTAAAGCAACTGAGAAAAAATAACCAAAACGTCACCCGACTTAATATCTAAAAATAACAGTTTAATACCAAAAACTTAATGTCGCAAAATGATGACCTTTCTGTTAAAAACTTTGAGACTCGTTTAGCGCCTGAAGAGACGCCACTTTAGATAACAAATGGCCTACTTACATATCAGTTGGCTCAATGCCGTTTATTTTTACTTAGAACACATTTCTTTTCTGTTATAACATAATGTTTTGTTTGATGCTTTCCGAATTATTTACAGAAAATAAAACTGGACTCAGCTAAAATGTAGACGAGGATAAATTTCCTCTCGCGTCCGTGTGTATGGACTCTTTTTTTTATAAAACTTTGTTGTATTCGATTCCCTTTTTAGAGAACCGACATGGGCCAAAGCCTACGGGTCTCAGGGCAACACCATAGTGCGCGGCTAGGGGTGTCGAGCGGTACGGCGCGTGTCCTAAGCGGAGACCGAGTTTCCTCGTAATTATGCCTTTGAAAAATGACACTGGCACCCCGGAGCATATAACTCTGGAGACCCCCCTCTGATCGGCTGGTTTAGGCAAGCCAGAGTTGAGAGTCCTGTGGTCGCTCTTGGAGATCACTCCAGTCAGCCCACAAAGACGTGCTGGAGATGAAGCCTAGACCGACTATCTGGGGCATTCAGGACCACAGTTTCGCCATTCACATTCAACTAGCCATTATGATATATGCTGAGCAACACAATATGGACATATAATATAAATATTGGACATAAGCAAGACTAAAAATACAAACAAGTTCATTGCTCCCTTAAAATAAATATACCAATGGAGCCTAAAATTAACTAATGGATTCTTTTTATAGACTATTTATAAACGTATAGGGTCAGTGTTTATTTTGGGATAAAAGCAAATTACTTATATAATTTATAAATACAATATAGATATTACAGTTTTAAAATCTTGTGAACCTCGTATCTGACCCGAGTGCGTTATCATGCAGCCTCGGTGGCTCAGCGGTAGGGTATTATATTATGGTTCCGGTTCCGGTGGAGTTTGAGTGATTTTAGATTTCCATAACCAAAATGGCAAACTTGAAACCTTTATAGTTTCGTCATGTCCGTCCGTCCGTATGTCATAGGCATTTTACTGAAAAACTACTCCATGTATTTTGATGAAATTTGTAGAAAAGTTGTTAGAATATACTGTTGAGTTATTGCCGAAAAACTGCGCTTCTCAACAAAAGGACGTATCTAAGCTAAAAATACGTTCTTTTGCTGTGCAACCCTACTTTGAGCATGGTCTGACATGTTCTTAGCTGGTTTTTTCTATGTGTTACACATTGTATGAAATTTAGAAATTTATAAACCGACATAATGCGCTGAGCCGATGGAAACTAATCTACCGTAAAAATAAATTCTTCACCGTATTACAACGCTAGTGTTCTACTATTAGGTCTGTGCGTATTACACATGATACGTACCAGAAACACGACGTGGTCCTCGTTAGCTAAGACATTACACTATTTACTCCACCATACTAATTCGCAAGCATCCCATTAACAGCAGGTATGACGTATGAGGTTCATTGACCGGCGCACACCGTCACAGGCGCGCTGTACAAAGTCATTACTACGCATTTTATAGTCACTGTCTTGTTACGCACATTGGTTCAACATACAATAATCGCTAATAGCTTTTTATTGAGAATGTAATAAAGGTATTTTGTTTCATGAGACGGGCAACAATAGTCTTTTTTTTTTCGTGCGTTCTTTGCAGGGTAGGCAGAGATGCATCCCATCCACAATTCACCAGCGATGTTTGGTCTCATGTAATAGGAGGAGATCCGTGTAGTGACGGATTAAGAATATTTAAAAATACACGGATTATAAGTATATGTTACGGAGTATAACTAGATATGTAACAAAAAAAACATAAATTTTCTGGTGCTTGCCTACTAAAGATGAAATAAGGGAAATTTTATTTCTTACTTCATTCTCAGATTAAGTAAAAGGTTGGTTAAATAAATACTGAAATTAAAAAACACTAGATAAAAGGGCTACAGAAATTAATATTTTATGTAATCTTTAAGGGTTTGTACCCTTTACTTTCTTTGATCGCGGTATAATATTTATTTGGAAAACCTAGAGACGAAGATTAAAAGAATGAAATTCTAAAGGTTTATATGAAAGCTTCATATAAACCTTTAAAAATAGTTTGGATATGATTTGGATGTACGATTTTGTCATCGTAATGTTTGTGTTAATTTTGTATTTTAATTTATTTTAAAATATAGCTCGTATCCATGCTATGTATATTATTGAAAATAAACTTTCAAGTGTTTTGGATTTTGTAGAATCAAACTTAACATTTTCCACTGCCAAAACCATCCAGAATCCTAAGAAAACTGCAGACTTAAATTTAACAAAACGTAGATAATATATTTAGAAGGATTAACAACATGTCATCGACTCAGTTCATAGTCCCATTCACCCTTCGCAGTATGTACGCAGACAAACACGCTTAAAACATAGAAAGGGTGTAATAAACTGTGAGATTGCGACGAGTTCGATGCCTCAAACATCCGCTTAGAGCGACAGGATTAGGCTTTTATCTGAAGATCACACATACACACTACCTTCTTCATTATACTACACATTCATCATGTCAGGGATATCCAATGTTGTTTACAAAAAAGGTCATTATCACTTCTATAAAGCGTACCTTTCTTTGTAACGTAAAAAATACAGAGTCGATCTAATGTACCAAGAAATACGTGACATCGACGAACGATATATTCAATAAAGCTAAAAAGACTAATTTATTGTGAATTTAAGCTTATTAAGCTGGAAGTAATTGTACTATTGTTGATTTGATTCAAAACAAAATTTATGTCACTAATCTATACTTAATATTATAAAACTGAAGTTTGTTTGTTTGTTTGGTTTAAGTACTTAGGAATATATAGGACCTTAGGAAAAACTAGCCCGATTTGAAAAATTATTTTAGTGTTGGATAGCGCATTTATCGAGGAAGGTGAGGCTGACATCACGCTATGGCCAATAGGAGCTGAGAAGTGGCCAAATAAAGAACGAAGGGAACGAAGCCCCGCGCGACGTCCAGTTCAAACATAAATTGAAATAGTTATAATTTTGCTATATTTTATTTTTTTACAATTAATTATACCTGCCTCAGTGGTGCAGCGAATTCACCAATACTGCGCAAAAAGACCTCGGGTCGATTCCCGGCTCGGGCACAACCGTATTGGATTTATTTATAGTGAAATTCTCAGTAACAAAACGGAGTTTAGAAATTACATGGAAAAGGCCATAGATAAATATAATTCCTTCATAATGTTCTTATTGCCT
Organism: Laspeyria flexula; assembly: GCA_905147015.1. Lineage (NCBI taxonomy): Eukaryota > Metazoa > Arthropoda > Insecta > Lepidoptera > Erebidae > Laspeyria > Laspeyria flexula. Next base: position 16,171,790 of record LR989960.1, on the reverse strand, counting down.
TACATCACGTTGACAGTAAAAGATAATATGCCAGAAATGACAGGTTAATGTAATTCAATAAAACAATAAAATAACATGAGCTAAATAGTAAAATATCTTTCTAAAATTAAATATAATACAGCGAGTCAAATATAATGTTTCAGTAACTGTACGTGTGGTGTACTAGTGTATGAATAATGGAATAATGGGTTGTCTAAGCATCAGCACTCTGAAATACTCTGAATGTTTTCGAGGTCTTGGAAGAGTTCGAAACCTCATGCTCCTAATTAGCTTCGTTTTAGTAAACTTTGTGTCGAACACAAACAATGACGAGTCGGATACGTCGTGCTTTACATTCAACGATATAAATCATCAGCCAAATATCGTTGCGCTTCGGCATACCGAACTAATACCACCCTGCTGTCATGGGCTAACAAGAGAACCCTGCGAGATAACAGATACTATGAAATGGGCGTACCTCGATGATAAAACTAAGAAATTCAAAGAAATTCTTAATATGTTTGGGCATTACATTCTACGTGTTTTATTCTTTGGTTTAATTCTACAAAGTATTTAAATATGTTTATAATACATGTATGTATATTTTTAGTATAATATTTATTTTATAAAAAATTTAATTCATTTTTTTTGTGGTTGTTATTTACCTAAGCTATAACAGGCACTATACAGGGTGTATACGACGATACGACATTAAATGAAACCACGTGTAGCATGGGATGTTAGAAGACTATACCAAAAAAATTTAACAGAAATTTGCAATAGTTTAGACGCAAATGTACTTTCTTTATGTCACAGTTGTTCACAGTTTTAAACAACCTGTAGGTATTGACGTTGATCGTATGTTGTCATTACGTCATTCAATTCATTTAAATATCTCTGACTCTTTCATATTATCTTATCTCTTACTCTGTTCCGCACTGTTGTCATCGTCATGTCGAAAACGTCATGATAGAAAAATAATGTGTGGTTGTATATTCTTAATAATTTTTTTTAATAATTTATATTAGAATATGTTTATAAGGGTTAACACTGGCTGCCTTGTCATTTAATGTCGTATCGTCGTATACACCCTGTATATCTAAGCTTATTCTAGATGAATGCTTTCCTCTGAGGTCACGTGATGCTTGTAATAATAATCATACTTTTCACTAAAATTGGTATTATTTTCTTTTTCAAGAAAATAATTAAGTAAATCGTATTATTATTTAATATCTAACAGGGTAACATTGAAAGTAATATTTTAATCAATAAATAAAACTGTACAAAATTCCATCAAGTCAAAATCTAGGATAAAATTTTAATGTAGTATTAATTAACCTTCGCCGAATCTTATAAACGGGGTTAAACTTCCTAATTTGGAGTTGTAAATTTAATATTTAGAGTTTTTGCCTTCTTAATATTATTACAGGGAGATGATGAATCGTGTCTGTTTGTTTTTCCTTCTTTTACGTGGCAACTCAGCAATCGTTCAACGTGAACTTTGCGTAAGAATAGTTCAGAGGATTTAAAAATTGTCTCCTACATAACATAACATAGCATCACGCCTTTTTCGTCGAAGGGGTAGGCAGAGGTGTTTCACACCCACATTTCGCCAGCTGTGTTTGGTCCCATGAAATAGGGGGCGAGCCTATTGTCAACAACCGGTGTTTACCAAATTCCGGGAAAATCTTAATACTGGAATTTCATGATAGAAAAACCCAATACCATTTTCACCCGACCCGGGAATCGAACCCGGGACCTCTTGCACAGCGGTCGTATACTCTTCCCGCTGCGTCACCGAGGCAGTAAAAATTGTCACCTACTAGTATTATAAATGCTTAATATATATTTTACCACATTCACACAGCGCCATCTAGTCCCAAATTAAATAATATTTGCTTGTGTTATCGGTACTAAATAACTGATTACTACTTAAATTCTTATATTTATAGATAAATATAATTATAAATTTCTACATATATATTATAGATAAATTACACCCAGACACAGAACTAACCATCATGCTCATGACACAAAGATTTGTCCTGGGTGAGAATCAAAGATACGACCTTCGGCTTAGCAGTCATGGTCATTCACCACTAGACCAACAGGCCAATTATGTCATTAATGTTTTAAAACAATTATGTGTCTGTTGGTGCAACCGGCGCGGCGTGCAAATCACGGGGTCCGAGTTCGATCCCGACCGGCAGTACCAATGTGGATTCCACTTTGTGGATTTATATGTACTAGTCAAGTGAATTACCATCTGCTAACGGTGAAGGAAAACGTCGTGAGGAAACCCACATACACTAGAAGAAATTCTATCAGTATGTCTGATCCACCAACCCGCACTAGGCCAGCGTGAGTGGATTATGGCCTAAACCCTCTCAGCTCTCTAGTTAGAGGAGAGAAGACCCGAGCCCAGCAGTGGGACTTAATGGGTTGCTGATGCTGGTAAAATAAGACATAACTATGAGTTTAATTATATAAACAAGGCAACATTGACTAAATGAACAGCAAATCATAATAAACAAACCCCAATATAACATATAACGGTCTACACTTTTGTGAACATTAAGATTAAGTGTCTTCGAGTGCTGAACTGAATTCAGTATTTTAGATATTTTATAAGTGTATACTGAGTGCTTTCTTTTATCTTCTACTTCAAATAAAGTATTTTTTAACAGTAGGCAATATATTTTTGAGGTATCACGTAAAACTTGAATCCAGGCAGCTATTCAATCACACAGCCAACTTACCGACGACGGCAAGTTAGCTGTTCAAATAGCTACGTTAAGCTTAGTAGTTAGATGTAGTTTGACTTCACCGTGGAGTAGCAGTTTAGGTGCTCGTCGTGGCGTGGGTTTGATTCCCACACAAGACAAAATAATATTGGAATGAATATTATTTTGTCTTATTAATTCTGGATATACTTTTTGTCCTTCGCCTTCCTTACAACGTCAAGACACCTATTCAATCTTTTTTGAAGAACCCTATGCTGTAGTCGCTTGGGAAAACAAAAAAAAAGTAATGCAACCGCAAAGCCTGACTGTTTGTTAATTATTTAGTTTGTAAACATTAATTATAACTCATTAATCTAACAATTTACACGCTACCCAAATGGTAAATTACAAAAAATAGTAACTATAAATTTTTTTGAAAAGAGTGGCGTGATTTTTTTGCCAATTCTTCACGTAGCTCCACCCCGTCAGCGAACTGGTCGTAGGCAAATTTTGGATTTTTCGGATAACATGTTACATTCTTAAATTGTAACTTTCATAAGTGTTACCTCGTAACCTAGATGAATAAAAGAGATTTCATTTCAAACATCTTTAGAGAGTTCATTTCACATCCTGATAGTTCTTGGGAAATTCCTCGCCGCGCGGTGCAAGACCATTTAGCTTCTAAAAAGTGAGGAGGATGTGTGTGATGGTAGAATATGGCAGTGGCTAAAATTGTATTACTTATTCTTATTTCGTGCAGAAATACCCAAGTAAAATTCCCAATTAATACAGTAAGTGATTTAGCTACTGGAAAAGCTTTAAAATATGGTGCAGGTGCTTTTACAAATAATCACTTTTTTATATACGATCAAGGGTTTTATCACGTATATACGTTTTACATGTATACCACATATATGTGTATAAAAGTTATATTTTTATCTCAGCAAATCATTTTTTGGTCCTAAATATATAAAAGTAATATTAAGTTCCTAGGTAATATAATAAGTTTTCACTCTTTATCAGTTTAGAAATTTCACTTCAGCTAGGATAGAACTAAGTTAGTATTGTTTACTTAGGTCTAAATTACGGTCGCAACGAGGGATTCCACGATAATCCTATTATGTGTAGTGCGGTGGGCTATTCCAAGAACTTGAGTTATGATTTCGAGGCAAATGCTTACATTTTGATGGTCAAATCTAATGTAATTTTTATGGATTATTAATATCAGCTGCGTATAAGTTTTTTTTCAGTTTTTCCCATTGCAGGATATTTTTTTTTCCATTATTGATATGATGATGTTTGTTAACATATAAACAAAATAAATATATATTCTAATCCTAAATTTCATACAGAACCTTTCAGCCGTTTTGATGTAGTTGCGTTACAAAACAAACAACAACAGTGTAGGTTGGTGTGTTGGAAACCGCAATGAAGTCATTTTTGAAGGCATTTGAAAGAAACTATCCACTTCTATACCTACATAAAAAGATTTCCTCGATAATAGAATTTCCCAAAATAACTTATTTGAATAATTGCCTACGACATGTAGAAACTTTGGATCTGTCAAGCGGGTCGTCGCCCCAGATGTGATGTGTCGCAGAAAAACGCGAGTTTTGTAGTTATAAATCTCAGAAAAGAAAAATGTCTTCATTTAATATATTGTTGTAGATCGTAGTTGTAGATAATATGAAAAGATAAGTCAGCTGCTAGAGAGACCATGGTGCGTCACAGAAGACCTATTTTTTAAATTTACTATTCAAGTTAATCTATACAAAAAAATAAAATGTCTGTTTTTTTATATCAAAATAACAGTTGTTGTGCAATAATATAGAAATGTTACATTTAACAAAAGTTTTTGTCTGTCTCTCCGTCTGCCTATCTGTCTGTGTCTGTTTGTTTGAGGTAAACTCTGAAACGACTGTTTCACTGGTGTATAGCTAATATCACAAAGGGTAATTTAGGCTTCTCTGATTTTGGAAAAAAATGTAAGATGTAAACTAATAATAATGTGACGTCATAGTCAATATTCTTACTGTTGCTCAAACCAATAAACAGGTTCATTGACCCCAGAAAAGGAAAATCTTATATTACTACACCGAAAATTTTCCTTATTTCCAATTTAATCATGTTTGACATGAAATAGAAATGACTTGCGTTTGTAATAAATTATTGAAAGTATATTGAACTCCATATATCCAAGCCCAGCAGTGGGACTCAATGGGTTAATGATGATATTGAACTCCATACATGAGTTCCGTAATTTTCTCGATTATTAATAGAATACCACTAACCGAAACGAATATCACAGCAGGTTTTTATTCAGCAGAGTAATGGTCTGTTAATGGTCATCCTGATAACCCTATCAGTCAATTACACACGCACAAGTTACAAGAACAACATATATAACATTTATCTATAATATGTATGTATTTAAAAATGTATTTAAGTAGTATATCAGTTGCTTAGTACCCATAACACAAGCAAATATAATTGCTTAATTTGGGACTAGATGGCGCTGTGTGAATGTGGTAGAATATTATATTATTATTATATTATATTTTTGACACCAAAGTCTTGTTCTTTCTGATATTCGCATACTCTAATAACCAGTACCTAAGCAATTGAGCTAAGTACTTAGACGTGGCAATTCTAGGACATATCTACTAGACTTTATCTCATTTGTAACAGTCTAGTGACTAAGAATTTCACTGGTTATGTTGTCTTAGTATGATTTCTCAGAAGTACTATATTTGACTTATAAAAGGCTCTATTGCTGCGATATAAACGACATTAAGCATGTTAGGTTTCCGTAGTCAAAATGCCAAAAACTGAACCCTTATAGTTTCATCATGTCCGTCCGTATGTCACTGGCATTTTACTCGAAAACTACTCAATGTATATGGGCCTTTACTAGGTTTAGTAGTAACTTATAAAAATAATTATTTTATTTCGAACATGATCGAATGGATCATGTTCGAAATAAAATAATTATTTTTTTGAGTACCGTTTTTGAGTATTGGCTGAAAAACTGCTCTTCTCAACAAAAGGGCGTAACCGGTATTTTGACATGAAGATACGCTATGACATGCTCATAACCAGTTTTTATAGTGAGATTCAAAAAGCTAGACACTGATAGACATATTTTGAAAATATTATTATCAAAAGGCGAAAGACCTTTTCGTCTTGATGTAAAATATTTTAAGTGCTTCATAATAACATGCGAGACATAAAAAATGAGTAAACTCAATAATAAGCTGAATGCTTTGTAAATACTACGTCGCGTCGCGGAGTTGTGGTAGAAAAATATTCAATAGAATTTTGTTTGAACTAGGCTCTAACAGCAGGAGGTTGATTGAAATCAAAAGTTCCAGCGATAAATACAATAATAGTACAATGACTGCTCTGAATCTCATGAACGTACAGACCAATGTATCTCGTCAATCTGTCACCAGAAGACTCTAAGCTTTTTCAGTCACATAATGCGGTCTTAAAAGGATAGTCTGGAGAAACTAATAATCAAGGAAGTTAGGCAGCATACATCAGTCAATCCACCTCGCAAAAAATCGCACAGCTTGGAAGAGTGCCACCCATGATCGCGATCCTCAATAGTGAGGAAATGATAAAACTAGCATTTTCATTATTGGAGTATTACCACCTAAATGGAACAATTAGGTATCTAACATATTTTTCCAATTTGAAGCAACTACTCTTAGGTTGGCAAAAAATGGCTCCTGATACCCTTGATGTTGCAGGCCTTCGTAGGCATCAGTAGGACCGTAGGTCGTTGATTAACAAAACTTCAGTTAGCAAAAGTAAATATAAATATAGGATGACTAACTTCAGACTCATTTTGCCCAGAGCGTAGACATGAGTAGTGTTGTAAGAAGCAGATCGTAATGATAAAAATAAAATAATGATAACATTGTTGCGACTCTTTTAACTTGCATCACACAGTTTATTGACAGATGCTGACGGTTTGCAAATTAAGTTTAGTGGAGATCACGACAAAAATCTAATTTCAATTCAAAAATAAACTACTAACTAACAACAATGAGAAGAATAACCGATGGACTTAGAAACTAAATGTTTGATAAAACTGTACTTTTGATATTGTCTACCACAACTATTACCAACTTTCCCTACCTGGTGAGACATCCCAAGAAAACGTAGAGAGAGACAGAGACAATGAGCGTATAAATAGTGTAAATAAAGCGTATTGGTCAAGTTTTGAATTCCTCTTTAATTTTCCAAACATCCAACACCAATGATATTGTATGCAACACAAAATCTTAAAAGAAAATATATTATGATTAACACATCATCATCTTCATCTCAGCCTATTGCAGTCTACTGCTGGACATAGGCCTCTCCCAACACATAAATATTTTCAATTCTACATTTAGTTTCAATTACCTACTCCGCCGACGCTGTTAGAGGAAGTAGCTAACTTAGTGATGAAATTCATCTTATAAATACTCCAGCAAAGTATTCTTTAAATAAAACATCACTTATTCGTAAAGAATATTTTTATATAAACGACAGTCACATAAAAAAATATTGTCCATATCAATCCATTACAGTTCTGTATCATTTCTGTTTGTCCAGGAAGTCGGTCAACCGCTAAATGGGGGTACTTCAGACCCTCGTATTGTGGGGTCGATGAACTCACCGCTTGTTTTGGAGACATTTCTCAAAGAGTTCAGTTCAGGACAAGTTATGACTGTTTGATCGGAAACTTTGAAGAAGGGTGGTAACTATTGCACTTTTCATTACGTTGATGGGTGTTTACTTTAGAATTTTAAGATTTATGAAGTGAATTTTATGAGTAATTCAATTGCCTAACAATAGTATTTTATAAATACACAATTTCCCAAAGGACTGGTCCTGCACGTTAAGCTTGTCGCAAGACGATTTTAACGTTACATGCAAACCCATTGATATACAAAAAAACTCAAACTGTCACCTATTACTACCAATTTATAAAAACATTTTAGGAAATAGTCTTTTTGACATTCACACCTCACAACAGCGAAACAAATGTGTGATAATTGAAGCCTTTTTGAGCTGTATTTTGAGCGCTTTTTTATCGCTGAGTGAGATTCTTGAGTTTTTTATGAGTCAATGTGCAAATCTGTATACTTTTTCTAGTTTGCATGTCGTCATGTATATCATGTATACATCATACATGCATATTACATACCCGAACATGTGCCTATCCAATTGCTTCCAACAAGTTTGCACAGACTGTCGCACTTCCATAAACATCTAGCTGAGATCTACTAAATTCATCATCATGTCTAACGTTCACTGTTGAATATTATCCCTTGCCTTATATTAATATATTGACCGAACCTGGACCATCTGCACCTAATGGTGTACCTTTTTAACTGACGTCAATTATACCGGGTGTCCAGACAAATGAAACGTAAGTATATATTTGAATATAACGTAGTGTAAAGTTAGTACTTTACATTTTAAATGTATTTTTTTTATTATATAGCGGCGTACATAATAAACCATTTGGCCGGAATCTGTGGTGGTTTTTCTTAAAATATTGCACCATTGCACGTGGCGATACGTCATTTTGCCACGTATTTCTGATTGTGACGTTTAGAAGTCCAAGTGACTTGTAAACGTCACAGTCAGGCATTTGTCATTTGTCAATCTGCCTGACAGATTTGAATGGGAGAAGCCACCACAGATTGTAAAAATTTAATACTGTCTGTACTGTTTATAATGTGTTCTTATTTTTATTTTGTTTTTTTATCTTTTATTTTATAAGATTTATGTATTGTGCGCCGTGTTTATCGGATATAATAAAATATTTTTCTTTCTTTCTAAATTTTTTTCAGTAATTTGAATAATTTGCATCTAAAACGTGTAAAATAAAACATTTAAAATAGAAAATTAAAAGTTTCAATTCAAAAACTTTTATTAGGTATTTATTATACGCATAGGATGTAAAAAAGCCATATATATATTTCAAAAAATCTTATAGTGGTCCCAGAATACAAATTTCTTGTTCCCATTAAAAATATGTTTAATTTATTTGGACACCCAGTATAATACAAATCGTGTCAGATAAAGTACTTTCCACTAATTTATTATAAAACAAAATATTACCGTAAACCATTAGCTCCCATAAATTAGCTAAAACAAAATTCTTACCCTCTAATTTATTCACAACTTCACTCTTTACGCGTGTGATGGCGCGTCACAAAACGTGTTTAGAATAATGTTCTAAAGTCAAGTTTACAATATTCAAACTATTGTTAAGTTTAACGGAGAAATTAGCTTTAGGAACCACATTACTAACTTAACTATACTAATATTATAAAGCTGAAGAGTTTGTTGTTTGTTTGGTTGAACGCTAGGATCTCAGGAACTACTGGTCCGATTTGAAAAATTATTTTAGTGGTGGATAGCCTTTTCGAGGAAGACTATAAGCTATATGACATTACGCTACGGCAATAGGAGTTGAACAGTAAGCAGCAATAAAGATCGACGTAAAGTTCTAGGAGAATTATATACACAGCACAATATAATAAAGTTTTACTGTTGTAGATTTACCACAATCTGGCGTCATCGTAGGGATGAAGCAGCCAAAAGTCTACTAACTAGTAGAAGAATAGTTAGTATTACCAAAAAAAAAAAAGATAATATGTATGAAATATTACTAGATACTAGATACAGGCTAACTGTCAGGAAAAAGTTTGGAGGAAAGCAGAATTTAAAAAAAATGGTATTAATTAGGTGTTTGGGTTGGCAACATTGCCAATATTCTAACTGTAAGTCGCAATAAACTCCTTCCCGGGGTAACCAATAGATCACAACGAGGGAGTTAACAGGATACGTATAATAAACAATATTATAAAGTTCAACAGTTACTTAGCCATTAACATGAATCTAAAATGCAAAGACCATTACTTTGAGAGTAATTAGTAGAGAAGGGAGTGCTGGCTCCTGTTTCTACTTGTTAGAGGTTAATGACCCACTTTATTAAAATCGCCTATTACATATCCAGGGCCGGATTTTGAACTGCGAACTTGAGAAGATCCACGTGACAGCTATCGTTTGTTTTACTTAATTATATTATTTAATTGTCTACATCCAACTGTCTCGGTGGCGCGACGGTGCGTCCAGACGTACAGGTGAACCCTGTACGTCAGGAATAGGGATACAGGAATAGGCTATAACACTGGCTATCCCGTTGGCAAAGGGTCTTATGATGTCGTGATTCACCCTGAGCTGTAGACTCCCATATCGTATTTTATCTTAGAGCATTATGTTTCTAGATGTTCGTGTCACATGATAATGCGGAAGAGTTCCAAGTATTAAGTAGTAATCAATAATTTAATCTACTATACAAACACAATTTCAATAAACTCAAACACATTACGTGATTCTGACTTTTTAAGTCCAAAATTCGTCCCTGTACATCAACAGACTCGCGAATTCGCTCCCAAGGCCACTGACCCCGATGACGTTTACAAAAAGCTATGATGGATGGTAAGAGCAATTTGATTCGTCTGTTCCGACGTCAAGTGGATTGTGAACCAAAGGTTTAAACGTGATTGCTGATATGATTGGTTATCTACAGGTGGATTAACTTGCTCGAAATTGAAATAGAATTTTGATGTGCTTTAGACATTTCTTTTCATTATTTTTATTCTTATATTCTTTCTCACTTGGTACACCTGTTCTCATCTCTGCATAAAAATTGGCTGGTAAAATATGCTTTTAGCATTAAGCCCGCCATTTGTTTTGTTTTGTTTGTTTTTTTAAAAAACAACACCCGCACTAGGGAACAAGCCCTGTGTCGCGGGGAGCTTTACAAACATGCAAATAACGGACACAAAGTACACCCAGACTCGAAACAAATATCTATGAATCACACAAATATTTGTCTCGTGTGGGAATCGAACCCACGTCACCCAGCACAGCGATGTAGTGGCGAGGCAACCACCTTAACTACTGCGCCACGGTGACAGTCAAAACACAGTGACAGTCACTTATACACATTTTGTGCAATAAAGTAGTTTTTAAATAAGAAAATCATTATAACCAGACTTATACGTAGGAGCCAATTATTTTAAATCACAGCTCAACTACTGACGTACTTTATTAGAATTTAATTTTTAAACAAGTGGAAACTGAACTTTGACATTTAATAAAGGGCAAAATATTATTTACTGCGTCAACATTTAGTGTTCTTAAACCTACGCATTGTATTATAACTTGTCTAGGGCCTACATATAATAATAACATATATAAAACAAGTAAATATAATAAAAAAAATTTAATAACCCGACTGCAAAAATCGACAGAGAGCAACGCACTAAAAGACCGTAAAATTATTGTAATATTATTATACGTTATTAAATTTAAATACATAACATAATTTGATTCCCTTGATTTTGATAATCTACTCGATAGGTTTGGTTAAAAAATAATAGAACTACTAACAATTTGGAACCATTCAATTATGTATAATCTCTTTTTAAATATATGTAATCTTCTTTTGATTCTCTTTATTTTGATACCCAACTCGACAGGTTTGGTTAAAAAAATAATTGAACTTCTTACAATTTGGCGTCAAAAGCCCGCCGTTTAAGTCTTTTTATTCTTAAAACCTATCTAAGGACACTTGGGTTTTTTAGACGAATCTAACGATACCCTAATTGGCAAAATCCATCCAACCGTTTGGAAGATTCGTGGGAATAAAGAAATTTACAAACATACAAAATACGCGCGAAATACAATACCCGTCCTGACAGTCGGGTAAATAAGAATATTTATTTTGTATAAAACATGGTTACAAGATGTAGTACAGTTGTATGATGTACAACATGTTTGCATACCGCATGATAATATTGTTTTATGCAAAATGTCAAAACATGTATCATAAAATTTATGGTTTTCCTCAACCCGGGTTTAAAAACTAGAAGCTCTTGCATTATATTCGTACACATTCTGATAACGTCACGCAGTCAAAGCTTGACTGTCACCGTGGTGTAGTGGTTAAGGTGGTTGCCTCACAGAACTAGCCGTTCCAATTGGCGTAGGTTCGATTTCCACACGAGACAAAATTATGTGTTTTACCATATCTTTGTTTCGAGTCTAGGTGTATTTACTTTGCGTCCGTTTATTTTAACCTATTGCAGTCGTCCTTTTTTAAAGTAAATATTAAAGTAATTATAAATATATATAGTCTAAATATAGTTCAGACATTAACATGTCTGAACTATATTTAGACTATGCTAGGCACAGGCACACTTACGTACACCTATCTATAAAAGCCTTCTTGATATTTCCAGAGATCTACGACACTTTATATCATCCTCCCCAAAGCTAACTGTGGGAAACATTTCTATATTAATGGGACATTTAATAGCCTATTACGAATGCCATAAAAATATTTGTTTCCCCACTATCAAGAAATAGAGCGAAAAATATTTTTTTGGATAAATACGACATTAGAAAACTATCTCAGGGATTATACATGCTTGCATGTGCGATAGGTAACAATAGTAACAATGAATAAGGCCTATAGATAGAAATTGTATTATTGCTTTTGACATTTAATTTGTAATTTATATTATTTTGCTATTGTTCTTCTTGTCGCTTAGAAGAATTCCAACTACCAGATCAAGAGATAACCGGTACCAACGGCTTTACGTGCCTTCCGAAGCACGAAGACGCTCGAGAATGAAATTGCCACGAACGGTCACCCATCATGGACTGACCTTGCCGAACGTTGCTTAACCTCGATGATCGTAACGAATATATCAATACCTACAGCTACAAGCTATGCTACAAGCGCCTTGTTAATTTCTACTACATAATAAAATATAATATGGTCCGAAATACAAATTATTTTATTTTATTTTTATTAAAAAAACTAATAATTTACGGACACAAAGTCCACTGATCTCAGAACCACGATTTGTGGACAGACGATCTGATGCAACAAGATCGCGGTGGGTGCATCCGGTTTTATTGGAAATCTCTTGGAGAGGCATGTGTTCAACAATCAACGTTCTACGGCTGATATGATGATGATGATGATATACTTTTTGTATGTGGGAATTAAACAACCTTCGCAGAAGTCACACACACACAGAAAACTACACCAACGAGGAATTCAAGATAAAAACGAGTAGGTATGTACTTATACTAGCATAGTGTTATTATTGTGGTCATTGTGGACTTATAACTTAAAAAGGGGTGTTATTGGTCGATTCAAAGTTATCTCTTATAGATAGAACTAATTGACCGACTTCAAAAAATGATAAAGTTTTAAATTCACTTATTTTTGTTTGTTACTCTATTACTTGAAGACAGCTGGACCGATATAGAAATTCATTTTTTGTTTAAAAAAATGGTATACTTTCCATTGGTGCCTTGTCGTCAGGTCAATTTTTTCTCGTCTCGTATCCCAATTGGTGAAGCCTCACTTGGGCCTTGCCATACCACTTTTATCTAAAGTCATCACAATAAAAACGATTTCTAACTCATTTTTAGTTTAATTCGTGCAATTATATAGTAAATAAAAATTAGGGATTAGCAAAATAAAATTTGGCTTAAAAGTTTCATTATAGATAATAATAATAATATTCTATCACATTCACACAGCGCCATCTAGTCCCAAAGTAAGCAATTATATTTGCTTGTGTTATGGGTACTAAACAACTGATATACTACTTAAATACATTTTTTTTTGTAAATACAACAAACCTTTATGCTCATCACACAAAGATTTGTCCTGGGTGGGGATCGAACCCACGACCTCCGGCTTAGCAGTCAGGGTCACTAACCACTAGACCAACAGGCCAGTCAAAGGATTCATAAGTCATAGATATTAGGGATCTGTCACATCGAACGCGTTCTACGTTCGCGTTCTGTGTTTGCTTTGATGTATAACGTGATATCATCCACCCGCATGGCTCAAATGTATATTTGTATAAAAAATGAACCAAAGCAAAGGCAATTGTATAATTTTTAATGATAATATATTTATTGCTATAATATTGTAATAATAATAATAAACTAATAATATTGTATTGCTACTTACATTACAATTATTCCTCCCGGCAATGGATGAATCTCGTCCGTAGGTATCTGTAACAAGCCACTGTGATAAATTCTAAATGTATAAATTCAATCACAGGGACATCCACCCACATAGCTCAGACGGAAGAGCACTATTCACAGAATACCATGGATGCGGGTGAAAGTCCCATTGTTTGTTTGAATTTTACAATCCATTCCAAAATGCTGCTGCTTCGAATTTGGTGACACCTTTCTTGGCTTTGTATGACGTTCTTAAGTATCATGTCATCATTTCAACCCATGAACGTCCCACTGCTGGGCACGGGTCTCCTCCAAAGAATGAAGAGGGAATTTAGTCTACTGTTTCACGCTGGCCAGACGGGTTGGTGTAGGGTTTGTATCGAATTTTCCTTTTCTTGCAATCCTCTTGTCTGTCATAAGGTTACTCCATTAGTCACCTTTTACGACACCCACGGGGTGAGATGGCGTAGTGTCATTATGTATTCTTAATCCGTCACTACAAGGATAGTAAGTACAAGTATCATGTATGTGATCTATAAGAAATAAAAGATTTGAAGTTTGAAAAAAAATACGTTGTAATACAACTCAACGAACGCGAACTCAGACCGCGTGAACGCGTTCTGTGTGAGCAATCCCTTAATAAATATTAATAATATAGTATAGTTTATCTTCTTAACGTCAGTGTTTTGGTATTATTTAAGATAGTGCGTCAGCATCTCGCGGCTTCTTACCTCAATAAATTATATAGTTACGTTATCTGTTACAAATTAATTATTACAAACTGCAAGGCATTGTATGTGGCTGTGCCGAAATAAGAAATAAAATATATTTAAAAAAATATAATATAAAATAATTTATTAAGATATTAAAATGGAGGATTGCATATATAAAGAAATTCCTATTAACAGTAAAAGTGCTCCAAACTCAAAGAATATTCAGTTGAAACTATTTTTCAGACAGGTAAAAGTTTTAATTATTTTTAAGTGATTTAATAATGTCAGAACCGAATGTGTGGATGTTTAATTTCCATATTTATTTCTCAGCAAGTTCCAAGACTGTTTTGTTGTGTGTGTTTTTCTGGGACTTATGTGTCATAGCTCGGTGTTAGGTTAGGTACAGAAGGCGAAGCGACGGTGCACAGGGGGGTTTTAGTGGGTATTCCGGTCCGTTGGGATTATTTAGGTACCCTTGGGTCTCTTTGGGCTGGTGAGTCCCATAAAACCGTCCCGTGTGTACAGTAACAGTATGCCTAAAGCATTTCCCCCCCTTAAAAAAAAGGGTGCAGTTGTTTGTTGCTTTGGATTTACGAGAATTTTGTGCTCATTTAGTGACAAGACAATAGGCTCGCCCCCTATTACATTGTACGTAACATAGCTGTCGAAATGTGCGTGTGATGAACCTCTGCCTATCCTTACGGAAACAAATGGCATGACGTATTAGATAATTGTTTAGGTACTGAAAAAAGGCAAAATAAAATTCACAACTAAATCATATTGTCAAAAACAAAAGATTTCTCATGTGTCAAAAAAACAATGTGAATATTAATTTTAAAACTCACTAAAGAAAAAAGCCGGTCACGTGCGAGTGGACTAGCGCACCGAGGGTTCCGTACTATCAAGTATTATGGCATAAAAAACATAATGCCAAACATAATGTTTAGCAAACAAATTTAGTTACGCGTCGGGCTGTTTTAGTGATTACAAAAAAGTGTGCTAGTTAGAAGCATCGTTTTATTTTTTCTGTAATATTTACATGCCTTGATAAACATGTATCAACTAGAATTATTTCACATTTCTCTAATCACAAACTTCGAAGATAAAGGGGGGAGTGAATGGTACTTTTTTATTTTCTTAAGCTTAACTCATAGAGCGTGGGGCGTAAAAATAAATAAAAATATGTTTTAAAATGTGAAAACAAAGCCCTTTCATTATTTATTTAATAGACTCAATTTAAAATTTCATCCCCCCATTTCGACCGCTTTTGCAAAGAAAATAAAAAACATTTCTTAGATTTTTAAATCGTAATAATGTTTGGTCAGTAGTGGTAAAAACGATTTCATGGCTATAGCGTAAGTTGATTCTGAGATATAACATTGTGACACGCGAAGTGTCGGGCGTGATGAACCTCTGCCTACCCCTTCGGGAAAAAAGGCGTGATGCTATGTTTGTTTTATTATCTACAAAAAGAGTAAGTCATTTGTTTCAGAGCTATGATGGCACAGACAGACGCGTCAAACTTATAACACTCAACACCCTCTTTTTGCGTAGGTGGTTAAAAATAGAATATCTTCAAAACAATGCATGAAGTTTATTACTACGTATCACCATAGTATGTTGCATATACGTATTTTTATTAGGGTTCCGTAGTTCTGACTAGGAACCCTTATAGTTTCGTTATGTCCGTCTGTCTGTCCGAGGTTTTGCTAAGAGACCGTTGGTACTAGAAAGCTGTAATTTTGTAGAAGTGTGTATATCAATTACGTCGACAAAGTGGTAAAATAAAATTTTGAAAAATATTTTTTCTAGGGTAGCTCCCATACATGTGAAGTGGGGATGAATTTATTTTTTTGTCGTCTACCCCATCGTGTGGGGTATCGTTGAATAGGTCTTCTAAAATGACTTGCTGATTACTAACATTATTTGTCGATGTAATGGTCTATTTACGAAATATTAAACTTTAAAGAGCAAATTTTTGTTCCAGTAGGGCGTCCCCCTCTAAAAGCTAAACTGCTGGCTTGAAAAATCTGGAAAAATTCATGATGATAGTGCATTTCATGAACTTTAAATGAAATCTATAGCGGTTAATATAACTTTATTAGTTTAGCAGTAATAGTCGTTGAACTTGGGTGTTGGATAATTTTGTACCAAATACAAAATCCTTAGCATTAACTCCTAATATCTTTACCATTACTTATATTCAGAATAAAGAACAACAGAATTATACTATATTGTGATAACGGGCTACTACGGAACCCTACACTGTGCGTGGCCTGACACGCACTTGGCCAGTTTTTTTTATTAATTGAGAGATGGATAGCCCAAGTAAGGTTATTGTAATACGTAAACAAGCCTGGGAAATACACGTTTTAAAATATTTATAGTACCTACATAAAAAATGGCATAATAAAATTCACAACTAAATCATATTGTCAAAAACAACACTTAAATTATTACAAAAAGTTACTCATTCATAAAGTTTGTATTACCTGAAATTTTATTTCAATGAATTTTATAACAAACTAGCTCTTAAAAGCTTCACTCCAGTGGATCTTTGTTTGGCCAATACTCAGCACCTACTGGTTGCAGTGTGATGCTATATAACCTTCCTCGATCAATGAAATTTCTATTTTCTTAAGATATATTTTTTTACATTATTAATTTAACTACGTGCTCCTGTTTTGACTTAGTATGGAGTTAATCATAATGGTAATTATTAATACCTTTTTATTTTCGTTCCCCGTTTTCTAGTTTCTAGTATGCAGCGGAGTATGGACGTCAATGTTTGTATACGGGCTCGGTGTTGGAGCACCAACTGTATTTATACCACAGATCAGAAAAGAAGCGAACTCCACGAGCATCATTACAGATGAAATGGCATCATGGATATGTAAGTTTTATAAACGTACAAATATAGCGCCACACCTTTTGTTCCCCAAGGAACAGGCAGAGGTAATTAAATACACATTTTGCCAGCAGGCCTTAAACTGGGCACTTTTGACAAATGTGTTGATACTGCCACAATTTCATGACAGAAAAATCCAATTTTTTTCCCGATTCGGAAATTAAACCCAAGACCTCCTGCGCCACTGCCACTATGCTAACTGTTCTATAATATTAACATCCTTATTAGCAGTTCACTGCTGAACATATTATGCTTCTACAAGTAAGCATATTATTATGACATGTTTTCCTTTTAACTTTACAAAATCAATTAACATAATTAAACTTCTAAGTTATTCTTCTAAATACTCCAACACAACATTATCTTACAACATGTTGAAAACCTTGTTGATACCAGAGTCTATCGTAACAGGTCTATCGTAACAACATTAAATGTTAACACAATTTTATTATTTCCAGCATCAATCTACAGTTTCAGCGGATTCCCTTCAGTCATCATTCTTTCTGTCATCACATGTTTCTACGGAAGAAAAGTTCCCTTTACAATCGCTGCTGTAGACTCATTGGCAGCATTTGTAGTTTTATACTGCAGTACAAACCCTACTCAAATACTAATAAGTGCTCTAATGCAAGGATTCCTAAGTGCTTCACAAATAGTTGTGTCAATTATGATCCTTACTGAATACACTTCACCAGAGTACAGAGGGATATTCTTGATAATTAAATCAGCTACTTTCTACTGGGGTGTTTGGGTCTCTAATGCAATCGGAACTTTCTTCTACTGGAAAAATATTCCATTGTTCGGTATTATGTGTACCGTATACATTATTGTAACTGTAATGTTCTGGCCAGAATCTCCATACTGGCTGGCTAGTAAAGCAAAGTTTAAAGAATGCGCAGCTTCACATCGCTGGTTGAAAGGCTGTGGGGAAGAATCAGAAAAGGAGTTAGAAGCATTGATAAATTCACAAAAAGAAAGCTTTACTCCGTGCGGCGAAAATATGTCAGCAACGCGGCGTCCTGTACATTTCTTTAAAACTATTACATCCAAACAATTTTACAAACCTACTTTATTGTCTTTCTTAACTGGTATTATAAGTATATTTTCCGGAAAATTAGTATGTGCTGTATATGCTTTAGATATTTTAAAGAAAATAACAAAAACTGAATCGACTGCTTATTTAGCAATGCTTATATTAGATGGTATCACTGTGTTCAGTATGTACTTGGGTTGTATTTTAGCAAAATATTTAAGACGCCGTACATTGTTATTAGTACCTACGTCTATTGGTGTCTTCTTTTTATTTGCCTTGTCGTTGTATTTATATCTTATTACTGTTGATATTATTATAGAGAATAAGTACGTATCTATATTACTTTTGGCAGTATTTTCTATAGCTATAAGTTTTGGTCCCTTGACAATGTCTGTATCGATATATGGAGAACTAATACCAGTCAAATCTAGAAACTTATCTGTATGTGTAATAGGACTCATGGGAAAAATACTTATTGCAGTATTATTGAAAACCGCACCATTCTTGTTTAAAACAATAGGCATGCACGGAGTTTTCTTATTTTTTGGAATTGTTTCTCTTGTATTTTTATTACTAACATATAAATACTTGCCTGAAACCAAGAATAAAACTCTGCAAGAAATTTTTGATACTATAGTAGGAGAAAAAGAAAAGTTAAATAAAGAAGAAAATAATTTGTAATTTATAAAAGTTTAAAAAAAAATTAAATTAAATTTTTATACATATTATGTAATCCTTAAAATAACTATATTTTTACTTTCTTAACGTGTAACTTTTTAACTACACATATTTTGTAACATAAGAAATATCTTATAATAACATAGTGCTAATAATAATTTTATTAGCACTATGTTATGAACCAAATGAATGAAATTAAAATCTAATGTAAAATGTAAATTATGGAGCTTTAAAAACCGAACACCAGTCAGAAAATTCAAAAAGTAACGTTTAAAGCGGGCAATTTAAACTGTTACAAAAAATCCTACAAATAGCTGGTAAAATGGGATACAATGCACCTCTACCTTCCCCTATGTAGAAAAGGCGTGATGCTATTTACTGTTTATTCAAGAATGCATTGTTCTATTGAGACGAAATGCAAGCTGCAAGTACAATGAACACTGTTTTAAGAAATAAATAAATGGCAATGTTTGTTTTCTTATCAGGTAAGTGCATGTTATCGAATACACCAAAGGTTATCAACAATTTGTTATAAGCTGCTATTTTACACGTTTTAATTATTTACTATCTAAGGTGTCGGAATAAGTTACCCAACTGCTTCTTATCTTACAATTTAGGTTTACAGAACAACCATTTCAAACTGTAAAGTAACACTTGCCAAAGAGTAATTGAATAAAATCATATTGTCACTCCTCATTTCAGTCTTTATTATAATCATCATAGTTCATATTTTCATTTCATAGATATGCTCAGTTGGAAGGTTAATAATAATAGAGAACATTGTTAATATTAAGACATCCTTACCAATTCTGGAGAAAACTATATCATCATCATCATTTCAACCCATAAACGTCCCACTGCTGGACACGGGTCTCCTCCAAAGATTGTACAGGGAATTTAGCCTACTATACCACGCTGGCCAGACGGGTTGATATAGTGTTTGATTCAAATTTTCCTTTTCTCGCAGTGCTCTTGTCTGCTTAAGGTTTACTCCCTTAGGCGCCTTTTACGACACCCACGGGTTGAGATGGGGTAGTGACATTATGTATTCTTAATCCGTCACTACACGGACTAACTTAATGTGGAAATGTAACGCAGCAATAATATGGCCAAGATATATAAAATATTTAGAAACTTATATTCTCAAAAGTGAATGACCTAGCTTATATCTATCACCTCAACATCAGCAACCCATTTAGTCCCACTGCTGGGCTCGGGTCTCCTCTCCTCTAACTAGGGAGCTGAGAGGGTTTTTGGCCATAATCCACTCACGCTGGCCTAGTGTGAGTTGGTGGATCAGACATACCTACTCATAGAATTTCTTCTAGGGTATGTGGGTTTCCGCACGATGTTTTCCTGCACTGTTAGCAGATGGTATGTCACTTGACTAGTACATATAAATTCCACAAAGTAGAATCCACATTGGTACTGCCAGTCGGGATCGAACTCGGACCGCGTAATTTGCACGGCGCCGGTCCCTTATCCATTTAACCATCACTCTAAATCGATCGAAACTTAAATCGATTCATCATAGCTACTGTCTTACTATATTTTCAACAATAACCTTAATTTTCTTGAGGAACTAGATCACATATCAGAAACAGACGTTACTATGGGTACATATTAATATGGGTCAGTGAGGTCAAAGCGGCAGTGGAGACTAGGAAATGGACTGATAGACCCTGCCGTGTGTAATCTACCTCCGGGAAACCTGACGTCGCTTGGCACTCACTCAATGACTGTCCAACTTGCTTTATTAGATCTTATTGTGTAAGGGACTAAATTTATTTTTTATTTATTTATTTAAGCTCCGTGTAGTGATGGATTAAGTATGCTTACATAACAGTGGCGAAGGGTGGATTTTTATAAAAGGTAAGCCGGAGTAAAAAATGCTTACCCTGCCCTGCAACAATCGAAACGTGTTGAATGCAATATAGGTATTTAACCACTCTAACTAAACGTCTGTCCCGCGGTTAAATTTACCTCATAATCCAACGAGGTAGGTACTTTGTCGCCACAACCCGCGCGCAAATTTGTCCACTATTTGGTCAAAAAGGTAATCATGTACTTATACTTATTTTAATAGTCATAATCTATGAGGTTTCAATATGAATTTCCAAATAAAAAATAAAAATGTCTAGGTATTTATATTACATTTGTTTTGTAGTTTAGTTTACCATCCAAACATTTATAAAATATTCTTCTCTCTAGAACATTTCCAAGCACAAAACAAACTTGGTGACGCATAGACTGAAATTATTTTTTTTTCTACGAAATAAAACTCTTTACACTGCCCTCTTTTGGTTTTTCTAGTTAAACATTTCATAGGCTATCAATAAACACGACGTGTATTTAGTTCCGCTAGATGGTGATGATTTTTTTAACATGTATCCAATGTATGACGGCAATTTGTTTTCAATTCGTTAAATCATTTTGAATATCGCAATATCTCTAGAAAGACCAAAAACATTTTGTTTTGAAAAACCTTGTTCTAAATGAGAGTTGAGAGTCCATTACAATGCCTGTGCCTGTGAGCCATTGGTAATTATTATTTCTTGTAAAAAAAAATGGCACAATGTTTGAAAAAAACATCAATTTGTTTGTAAATTATAGTCATTTAACATCTGAACCTGCGCGGCCTGAAGCCTAACTGAATTAAATGTATTTTTTACTTTCAAAACTTAACTTTGAAGAACATGTCTCCTCACTCAGCAAATAACCTTACAGACAACAATCTACGACTATTATCGCTGCCATTCTACCACGTAAAAATCTTTCTATCTATTAAAACTGTAATAATATTAGTATAACATATAACACTTAGGCACTTACCTACCAGTAACTGATAACAACAACAACAAATATTAGATGGCAAAAGCACAATCACATCACATCAAATCACAATTATATTCACTACCTACAAAATCTTATTACCCACTAATCAATCACTATTTTACACTAATAAACAAATATAAACAATAAATATAGTTTAGAATATAAAATGCTGATACAAAAACAAATAAACATAAGAAATGACGGACTGTGCGTAAGTTTAGTTTTGATTTGACAAATGCAGTTCAATGTCATACTTGTCAAACTCAGTCAAATAATGTTGCACAGCAGCGCCGGGCGCCGCCAATATTTATAACTCGATGAAAATCGGGTTATTTGGAACTAATTTGGCGCACTTCTTGCCCTCGATAAGTGACGTCGCCAGGATCTAATGAATGAATTTTTATACTACGATTCTAATTGACAGCGCCGGGTTATTGCAGCGGCATACTTGAGAAACTAATGTGTAATGAATGAATTTTTATACTACAATTATTCTGATTGGCAGCGCCGGGTTAGCGCAGCGGCGTAATTGAGAAACTAATGTGCTGTTTTATGGAACTGTTAGGTATGAATGATGTTTTGTAATGATGGTTTAAAATAATGTTATGTATTTTAAACTTGTTCAGTTGTTTATTATAATTATTTATATTATGTTGTGTGAGTGTGAGTACATAATTTAGTAATAGGTCACAGTATTGGTTGTCGTTTTTCAAAGGGAAGCCGGTAGGAATCGAGTTATAGGGAGCCTTCGTCACTACTACATAATGTCACTACCCATTTCAACCCGTGGATGTCGTAAAAGGTGACTAAGGGACTACCTTATGCAGACCAGAGCACTGCAAGAAAGAAAAATTCGAAACAAACCCAATACCAACTCGTCTGGACAGCATGGTATATTAAGCTAAATTCCCTCCACATTCTTGCGAGGCAATTCTTACCCAGCAGTGGGATGTTTAGAATAGAATATAAAAACAGATTAATACATGAAAGCGTAGCAGATCTATCTAGGCAGCAATTTCGATAAAGCCTCAATCAGAAAAGGTTTTCATCTTCAAATAAGTCTGGGTGAATATTTCAAAGAAGTTTAAGCTTTATCGCATCGTTGTAGATTGACGACTATTGAATGTTTTCAAACTTTGACTACTTTATTCCGAGCACGTTTTCAATATCACATCGCACTCGTCATTGGTTAAACGTTCACAGTATTTTATGAAACGCTTTCAAACTTTAGATGAAAAAGCAAAAATGTTTTATATTCTTCTAAACTGAGTTTTAATTAGGCGAATCTTGATTATGCTTAACTTTTTTAATTTTACTTTGTTTTAGCTCTTCACCTTGACCTTATTTATTATTTTAAAAAATTAACAAAAGTTTTTTAAAGACCAGCTTTTATTCAAAAAAAATGAAAAAGGTAATAAAAGGATAGTAGCTTCCTATTAGTGAAAGATTTTTTAAATCGGATCAGTAGTTTCTAAGATCTTACGTAACATACAAACACACCAAGTCAGAAACTCACAAACTATATACCTCTTTATAATATTAGTATACATAGTTTATAATACTTTTCAAGCTCTTTCATTAAAATTTGATAACCATATTAAGTAGGTCGAAAAAAATTGGAATCACCATCTTGGAACGGCGGCCATATTGAAATTATTACAATTTTGATTTTTTGCATAGTTAGTGTATCGTCATCAGTGTTTGCAAAATTACAGCTCAATCAGATACCTATATGTGGTCGAAAAATGGTTTAAAAATTTTGATGTTACTTAAGCTCAGTTCGTAAGGAGAATATCCTCAAGTTTACTGAATACTTTCTTTGCTTATGAAGAAGATATTTAAAGTCATACTACAATTTAAAATCTATTTATCAATACGTGAAGTGTTTGGATCTCTTTTTTTAAATATTTTACGAAGAGTTAGTAGTAAGTTCAAGTTTATAATGTTAAAAAATGCAGAAAATTATTTTTTTATTATTAAACTAAATCATTAAAAGAACAATTGTAACTTTGATTAATATATTACCGCTAGTTATAACAGATGTCCTAGTTGAGCAACTAGGTTGCAACGGTCTAGGGCACACAATTGGATGTAACTGAAGCAGATTTACTGCACGTCCTCCACAGTAAACGATGTTCCAATAGTGGTCAGCTCCTACTAACCGGTAGGGACACAATACTTCATTCATTATTGGGATAAGTATGAAAAAAAATTGGAAAAACTATTGGTAAATTAATCATCATCATATCATCCAAATGACGTTTACTGCTGGCCATAGGCCTCACCTATAGCAATAGCAGCCACAGCGAGCAATTTTGTGATAGCTTGGAAAAAATAAAAGCTCAATTTATTCTAGGAAAATTTAAGAATTAATACTTGGACGAGACTCGTGCCCAACAGTGGGCCTTTATTTATAGGGTTCATTATAGGGTTATTTATTGGGTTATTTATAGGGTTAATCATGATTTTTCAATTATCTCAGCTATGATTGGTATTCATATTGTCATTAATTTAATAAATGGTCATATTACTATTTATTTGCAGGATCTCATACGAAGTGACTATAGAATAAATCACAACACAAGTCATGGTGCTAGAAAATAAAAACTCTAAATATAGCAATCCATCTCACCGAGTGCTCACAGCAAGCTACGACAAAACAACAGATCATAAAAAATCAAGTTAGAAAGACATGACCTTTTATTACCAACATGTTTACTCTTTTAGAAATATCCCTAGTCTTTTAAAATATATTTTCAATATTGAAACATCAAGGTAATTTTTTATAAAGACCAAACGCAAGATTGTCTGAACATTCTAAACTTTTCCCATTCACGTGAAAGCTGTTAAAATTCAAATAAAAATGAATAGTCTGCAGAGCCTAACAAATTGTGGGCTCCCGAAGCACCTATGACCTGATTACCCAGTTCAGTTCGGAGGCTGTGACCTTGAACGTCCTCCACTCGATATGTTTATGTTTACGGACAGCGTTGCAGCAGCTGTTGAATGTGCAAATAAATTTAGGCTAGTAAGTAATTAAAAAAATATATTGTCCATCTAATTCAGATCACAGATCTCGTCTCATCTGGCAATAAGATCAACTTATGACATAATAATTGATATATTTTCAACGCGTTTCTGTGCGTCTAAACAATGCAGTCATTGAGCGCGTCAACGCACCTAATTGTTTTATTATCTAGTAAATAAAGAAGTATACTTACATATTTAAATAAAATAAGTATACTATATTTAATCAAGAAGTGGTAGTAATCAATAAGTTTAAATAAAAGTTTAACGTTTGATTTTGCTTTGACAAGGGTTTTTTATTATCCGTAAAACTTACTCCATTATTCAAATAGATAAAAACTTACTTTATTACGTTTATGAAAGTACTACTGTACTGTATAGTGTATACTGTAATAACAAAACAATGTAAATGAGGCATAATTGGGATTCAAATTATCGCCAATATATAAAATTAGCGCGCGGTGCAAAATGTCGGAACATCCCAAAACCGCAGTTGCGCACTGCCGCGCGGGTATTTTAATAAAGACCACTCTGCGAGTAATGCGAGGTTAAACACATGCCACAAGGAATAGACGATGAGCGGAGAGTAGAAGGCTACCAAATACCAGAAAAATAGACTTTTACTCAGATCAGAGAGTCACGAATGAAAAGTTACACTAAAATAGTAAAGACCACAATCAAAGTAGATACTTTGATTATAGATATATGGCTTGGTTGTGGTCTTATAGGTATGTATAAAATAAAATGATTAAAAACTAGGTAATATAGTAGGCTAAATTCTCTCTAAATAACTGCCTCGGTGGCGAAGCGGGAAGTGTATACGACTGCTGTGCAAGAGGTCCCTATCATCGCATAACTTGGACCACTGAGCAATCGGACGAGGCCGATAGCCGTGGCGAGTTTCAATTAGAGTTTGATTTTCAACCAATTTATCAGGAAATATACGATGGTCCTTTTAGAAAAACTCAGTTTTTATTTAAAAGAAACCAACGTATTTGTGGACTGTTCACATTTTATATATTATTATTTCTTATTCGTCTTTATATTACTAAAGCATTTGCTGGACAAGCTTCACTGCGTTTAGATTGGATTAAAAGAATACAATGGATTTCGTAGAGTTTTATCGTGCGGGTCGAAAGTTTATCTATTTTTAGAAAGATAACATCTTACAACTTATGTCTAGACTCAATCCAAATCATTCTAGAGTAGATAAAATTGCTTGTAGAGTTGGGGTCGTTCTTGCAATCTTATAAACTTCCTCTTAATGCTAACGACATTTTTCAGCCACTCGTGTCCTTTATACATCAACTCTTTGGACATATTATGCGGTCTGACTGCAATTAAAATTATTGGATAGTTACGAAATGAATGGCAGATGTGCTCAAGGAAAAGCAAAAAACGAATGGGTACGATTCGGTGAAAAGGGCGTGGAATGGGAGTATGTGGAGGAACAGTAGATGATATAATATATTATGTGGTCGCGATTCTCAGCAATGAACGACGAATGAAAACAGTCTAAAAGATGAAACACGTCATATTGACATCAAACCGTCATAATATGCTGACTTACATATGTCTTACATGCAAGTGATACAAATTATGCAGTTTGTAGTAATATAAGTATATTGTATTGTCATATTTCTGTATCTTGAAGATATAAAAGAAAATAATCCTCAAATCGAAAGCCAATTCTTTGCAACTATTTAATATTCACCCTTTTACACATAAATTCTTTTCGCTACCGGTTATACATCTTTGGCGAAAGTGCTTCCGACGCGATCGTTAGGTTATGTCGTCATCGTAAAGATGGCTCAAATATATGTTTTTTGAGATAAGCACGCGTTCTACGATCTTTATGCCAACATTATGCTATGTTAACTGTTCATTTGTTATTTATAGAATGGACATATTATTTTGGTTGTTTCTACTACCATTAGGTGCTGGACTCCAAACGATGACTGCCTGTTTTATATAACTAGTATTATTGCAAATGATTAACAGCACCTATATACTCAAGAACATACAAGGCGAATAAAGGAGTTTGAGACTAGTGCATAATATGTGAAACATCACTATCGATAAAAGTCACAAAGTATTTGTTCAGACAGGTGGCTGAAATTTTAATTACAAGAACAAAAAAAGAAAAAACGGCCAAGTGCGAGTCGTTCTCGCCCATGAAGGGTTCCGTAGCAGCAAGTAACATAATATAAAAGTTCTTGTAGTTCGTTGTAACTTTGATCGTTTTTTTATTTTTATTTTAAAAAGACAACGCCCGCACTAGGGAACCAGCCCTGTGTCGCGGGGAGCTTTAAAATTTATTGTTTTTTTTTTCTATTTTTGTGAAAAAATCTTAATGCGGTTTACAGAATACATCTACCTACTAATTTTCAACAGTATGGTTATTATAGTTTCGGAAAAAAGTGGCTGTGACGGGAAAGGGTTCCGTTTTTTGCCATTTGGCTACGGAACCCTAAAAACAGAAAGAAAAAAAATTGATAAATTAAATCACTTATTTATAGTCATGAAAACAATGAAAAATAATTTTAAAAACAAAAATGTGTGCACAGTACAGGTGGCTAATTTTTTTATACTTAGATACGTACGGTAAATATGCGTGATGATCATATAAGTGCGCGCTTTCAAGAAACTGTCGACTGTCTAGACTGAAGCATTAAATTTATCTACGTGCCATAAGAAATGTTCAAGTAAGAACAAACACCGGAACCAGATGCATAGTCTGCCCCAACCTAGTTTCTGCAGGCCGAAAACAGTTCAAGGTGAATGCAAGTGCGCCCGCTCCCTGCGGCGTTGACACTCGCAATCGATACTGAATTTATTGCCCGATTTCACACACAATCCCTGAACTTTGTACGAACAGTAATTGGATCGTTCAAGGCCAACCACGCAATTTGCACCCTATGCTTAATCCATGGCAAATAAATGTGGTTAAGGGACCAATGATCTTGAACTGGCTGTAGAAGCTATCCATCTACCCAAATTCAAG
Organism: Laspeyria flexula; assembly: GCA_905147015.1. NCBI lineage: Eukaryota > Metazoa > Arthropoda > Insecta > Lepidoptera > Erebidae > Laspeyria > Laspeyria flexula. Next base: position 16,143,817 of record LR989960.1, on the reverse strand, counting down.
GACATGGCATCTGTCCAAAATGAAGGACATGGTTTTAATTCCAGAGGCAAAATAATCTTTTCACCATAGTCTTTTAATTAATCATTCAATCTTTGAAATACAGTCTTAGTTTCAAGGGTGTCCCAGACATTTTTAATCCACGAAAGATGCGATCTTTACCAAAGGACAAAAGATTCGATTAAACAAATAATTCCTTAGAGTAGTCCTAAACTTTGAGAGTGTTTAATAAGTGGAATTAGATGTTCAAGGACAACGCGAACAACTTTGCTTTCTTTTAAGGAAGACGTATGCGTTTGCGAATTAACAAGGAAATGGTTTTTTGGAGGACATTTAATTTAATTCGAGGGTGGTTCAGCAACTCATTAGTATTAGGTGAAAAGAATTAAGTTGTCCATTGTCCATGAACCGTGGACAATCGACTTTTCATTTATTGGTAATGTTGCTATAACTATAGGTACTAAAGGTTGAGATTCTTTCAACTTTCAGTTTATTAACTAATTAATATTAAATATTTATTGTGATCTAATTAAACTTTAGAAATCGGTTTCAAAAATAGCATAGGTATTAGATACTAACCGAGATTTTAGTTGTACATTAATTATCCATTTGAAACAATTCCCAAAATAATTATAATAAAAGAAATAAATTAATAATAATAATATAAAAAAAAGGAACTTTTTTTTTCTGCCAATTATTTAAATAATTGTCAAGTTTTTGTACCCAAGGTATGTGTTCAAGGTCTTCTCTTAAACTATGGATAAAGCACAAAATTATGTGGTTCTCAGAAGAAAAAAAAACGATCCGATAGAATCTCATTACATACATTAGACATTTTAATGGTTAGGTTAACAACCCTCCTTGGGTTGTTGTGTCATTGACATCAATTGATAATAATATTGTACCTGTTTTACTAGTGGTGTGAGGATTACCTAACAAAAATTTTATTTTTTTAATTTGTGTGCTTATACAGATAAAGTATAATAATAACCTAAAATGAATTTCGTAAAAAGCTACTTTTATAAAAATAATACATACAAATAAATTGACTGTCCTTTATTATTTTAAAATAGATGGCCAAGATTCAAATGTTTTTTCAGGCGATGAAAATAATAAAAAAAAACTCGTACGAATGAATGTGTTTATACAAATATTTCGGTCAAAAATGTCAAAAGAGTTCCTTTTTTTATAGAAGCTCAATATTGTGGCTCTTTTTCACCTGATGAAAATAAAAAAGGGGCCCATAAGATTACACTGCCAGCTTGTTAGCTGACATGGCACTTCGGTAATCTGTTGGATACTGAAGTCAGCTGAAAGTGCCATAATAGCCCGGATAGCCTGCCCGAGGAAGGTTATAGGCTATAACATCTCGCTACGCTCAATAGGAGCCAAACAGTGGCCAAATAAAGAACAGCGGGCGCGAAGCCCAGCTCGACGTCTAGTTAAATATATAACCCTTAATTATAAGTGGTTTAAATAATATTCTTAGATATTTATATTCACATGGTGCCTAAAGAAATAAACCTAGATTGGGGTCAAATAACATTGAAATCTAGAATATTTTTATTTTTCTACTTCTTGATATATACGTACGTTGATAGATATTCGTTTATCACTTTGCATTATACCTTTGGGGCAATACCTGCGTGTCTCTGGCTTGAGAAGGTGTATGATCTATTGGTTCCTGCTCTGACTGCTAATTTCCACCGTTTCAGTTTTTCTCGTAAACCCTGCCTAATTTTAATAGCATCAGAATTTGCGTCGAACCTACGAATCATGTTTAGCATATTAACTAACAAGGTGACATTGACTCGCTTCTGGAAGACTGAAGTACGAGTTCAAATGTCGTTGACCCAGTAGTATTCTATTCTCGGTCACTCCCGTCACGGTTAAAGGTCCCAAATTTCATGTATGTTAGGTAATTATTTATTCGGCTCAGTTTACAACTTATTACGTTTAGGTTTACTAACCAACGGAACATTAAAATTTTTGACTATAAATTAGAAGGCACGACCTTACAACGTAGATCAGTTGTTAAGGACCTAGGTATTCGTTTCAACTCCAAACTCACTTTCCGTAACCATTACGATGATATAGTTAACAGAGCTCATAAACTTCTTGGATTCATATTCAGGGCTATCAAGGACTTTAAAAATACTTCCAGTTTTATCAACCTGTTCAACACTATCATAAGAACCATTCTGGAGTATGGTAGTTTCGTTTGGTCACCTTCACCTTACTATAAAGTGCACAATGATAGACTTGAACAGGTGCAAAATATTAATTGTTAAGGTTCGCATTCTAGATTAAGAACATTTTGTCATTAGACTAGATATATTATTTAGCTATAATAATTATGATTGTGAACTGTTTGTGCACCTAATAAAACAAATAAAAAAAAAATACTCCACCCAGTGGCGAAGCTAGTAGGCGAGTCAATGAATGATTTTGGAGGGAAATGTCGAAAGCAGAAAATTTGACTTAGTAACTTTGTTTGGACTAGTTAGGAAATAAACATACTAAAAGTTTACTTACCCCCCCCCCCCCCGAGGTAAGCCCGAGGGGGGGAGCACAAAGAAGGTCCCGTTTTTTAGTTTTTTGCTTACATCTCGAAAACAGGGCGTCGCGTCGTACGAAATTTTATTGTACTACACAATGAAAGCTGATAAAATTCTCTATAACTTTGGCTTAAACACTTTTATCTATCTCCTATTGTTGCCTAGCTATGAGCTTCGAAAAATGGTCAATTTTCAAAAATGTATTAAATTCTCTAGCACGGGTACCATTTTATGTTTTCTGCTTACATCTCGAAAACAGTGCGTCGTACGAAATTGCATTGTATCACGTAATGAAAGCTAATAAAATTCTCTACATCTTGGGCTTAACACTTTTTACCTAACTACGGCGAAGCCAAAGGAAGGGTAATGTTTTTGGCAGTCTATGCATATTTGTATGTATGTATGTTTCTATATTTCACCGTAGCGCCTAAACTAATGAACCTATTTTAATGAATGTGGTGTCAATAGATTTGTAATAATAACCCAGATGACATAAAAAAGTTAATTTAACCGACTGCCTAAAAACGACTAAAAAGATGGAATAAGTCACATTCATAATTAAATACCTAAATAGCACTATCGAAATTCACTCTTATAATTATACATAATAATTAATAATATTGACTGACGACGGCTACTTTTTGGCAAGGCAAGGCAGTCGGGTTTTTTGTTTTTTTTTAAATAAACACTTGTTCAATTATTTACTTGTTCATCCATTGTTCTATCCACCTACGTTTAGTGACAAACACTACCGAGTTTTATAGTCTAGTAAGTCTACATAAACAAGGTATTCTGTATAATATTCCATTGCGCTTAGGGTTACCATATCTCAGGATTTGTCCTGAGATTTCAGGAATTTTCGATTTTTCTCAAGATTGCGGCCGGATTTTGCAAATCTCATGATATCTCAGGATTTTCAATAAAGCACAGGTTACATTTTAAAGATCTCTACTTTTAAACCAACTAAAATAATCTATTTTTGAGTAAAAATTGAACAGTTAAAATCTTTTGGTGATTGAATTGCAGTTAAAATCAATACTTATTTATCTAAGTAAGTTGCGTGCAAGTTGCAACGCGTGAGCTAGAGCCACAGTGTATAAAACGATAATAATACGTTTTTGAGATAATATTCTCAAACTGTATAAAATCTCAGGACTTTTCCATGGAAATCAGGCCTTTTCTCCGGTCTTTTGATTTTTACATCTGGTAACCCTAATTGCACTATAGAAACAGGGGCAGGTATGAAAAGGCGGCACGCGGCGGCGGCGGTTCGGGCGCGGCCGTGGCCGTTCTGACCTAAAATCGTCAGTTCAAGGCCTTCACCTAGATGCACCTCCCTGTTGCACTGTGTCATTGATATTATAAATGTTATGGTACATTTGTTAGGATGTCCTTGTTTTCAACTTATTTTTACAGAGGATGGCTGTTATTTAAATCTTCTGTTAATTATTTCAAATTTGATCTACATTGATTAAATTATTCTACAGACTAATTTAAAACGAAATACAAAAAGGCTGAATGGCTAACTTTTTATAACATCACTAGCGGACTCGACAGACGTTGTCCTGCATGATATATCCAATCGATTGCATTTTTTTTTTAATTTTATTTGTGTATCTAAACCAAACTCGAAGGGTTGTTTTATTTAAAACTGTGAAAATATAGAATGTATGTTTGCGTCTAAGCTATTGTGAATTACTATTTTTTTTTTTGATCCAGCCTTGTAACATCACATACTATTACGTGGTTTCACTTAATGTCGTGTCGTCAGCGTCGTATACCTATACAGTAATGAAATGAAATGAAATCTCGTTTATTCATCTAGGTTACAAGGTAACACTTATGAACGTCACAAGAATGTAACAGGTTATCCGAAAAGTAGTGTCAGCAAATTTGCCTACGACCAGTTCGCTATACTCCGTATATAAATGTAAAGAAATCACTATTATATCTACATAAAATGTATGTGGAAAACAAAGAGTAGAGTTTTACACTTTTCTTCTTCTTATGGCAGACCCTGGTGTTGGAATTTATCAAGTTGCCCATAAGGCTTCCAACTCGACTTAACGACAACCACATTAAGTGGTAACCCTGATCAACGGCTTTACGTGCCTTCCGAATCACAGAGACGCTCGAGAAAGAAATTGCCACAAACGGTCACCCATCATGGACTGACCCTGCGGAGTGTTGCTTAACCTCGATGATCGTAACGCACATCTCAGTACCACAATGCTACGAGCGCCTCTTACACTTTGGATGGAGGTAAAAAGCCATCTGGAATTTTTTAAAACACTGGCTACTAATATAGGTTTGATTCAAGACAATATAAAAACCTATTTAACCTCATCAGATAATGTACCTACTTTGAACTCGCTAGACTGGTGACGTCTTTCCATCATTTCTGCATAGCCATTATTGCATTGGAATAGAATAGATTTCGAACGAACGAATTCTATTCTATTCTATTCTATTGCATTGGACAGTCACTATTCGTATCTTTAGAAATAAGACAATGTAAAATACAAAATATAATAGTAAAATGTTTAATCGTTCTACATTTGAAACAGTCAAAGACATCATTTACGAATGAAATTTCTTGGCAGTATCAAATTGGTTTGATCCATCTTTTTTGAAGCAATCTCCAAGAATAAATTATTTATTAAATTTAAGAAATAATTTTCGTTCTGGGTGATATAAAAAAATCCAGCCTAGGATTTAGATGTGAGCCAATGATTCTTGATTAAATGCGCAGGTTCAATGACCGTTATAGTAGTTCATATTTTAGTGTACCTACTTATAAGGCACATATTCAAAGGAACTACTTACTCGTAATTTCGTCAGTCTACTTGATCGATTTCGACATCGCTTTGAAATTATTGAAAATGTAATTATGGATGCTGGCATTTTCAAAACGATATTTATATCAACTACTTCGAAAGAAGTGTTATGACTAAAAAATAATAGTACCTATTTAGATTCAAACTTTAAACTTACTTTAAGCTTTATAGGTATGTTATCCAAACTTCGTACAACATAGTGCCAGAAACCTACCCAATTATTTTCTCAGTTCAGAGAATCCATTAAACACTGAGTTAGGTTTATCCTCGGCAAATAAAAGTGTAGCCTACTGCACCGTCCTTGCGCTACTGACCCAAAAACAAAAGTTCATGATCACTTCCCAGACACGTTTGTTTCATCATTATATACACAGATGCATGCTTTTGATGCACTCGCTATTTAAATAATGAACCATTTGGCTTTGATATTGTTGCCAATTATCTCAGAAATATATCGCACTGCGAATCTCTAAATGCAATGCAACGCAGAAAACTGCGATGCGATTTCATGCAGCAAGGTGTCTCCATTCCACGGTTCAGGTGATGGAATGATGACCACATGAGACAACATGAGCCACAACCGATGAAATGTGCAATTTGAATCCATTCGGAAGGTCTTGCGAAACGTCGTGCGAGCTCTTAAATTTATAAGATGTGTCTAGAAGCTTTAAGACTTTATATCGCAGTCTAGCAGGAGACGGCAAAATGGGTAATGATTTTAGATGATGAATTTTTGTGATTTCTTTCTTTTTTATTTTACTTTTTTAGTGCAGAATGTAACCAAACCCCTGTCTTATTTAAACAAAATTATAGCAATTTTGCTGACAGATCAAAAAAACAAAATCGCCATCTTTTTTCCATATTGAGCCAAAAGTGGCAGACGAGCGGCCGGCCCACCTGATGGTATGTGGTTACCGCCGCTCATCGACGTTGGGCGATGTTAGGATCCGTACAGCCAAGCCGCTGCCTGCTTTGAGAATTGCTCTATTTAAACTTCGTTTGAAAAAGGATATGTCTTAGCTTAGCTCTCAGAAAACCCCGCTGTAGGAAGTTCACCCCTTACCGTTCGTCAACAAACGAATAAAATACGTTACTGTTCTAGACGATATTGGCTCCAGGTAGTGCTGACTGCTACACCTGCTTCTTATTGCTCTTCTGGAGATAAAAAGTAGAAATAATACCTTGATTTACTCCAAAGCGGCGCAAAATCACACGTAGAAATAATAATATCCTAAAATTAAATTCTTCATCATACGCACAATCTAAAGAATGCTGTGACAATTTTCTTAGGCGCTCTGTACTTTATAACTGTCGTAAGTTTAATATTAAATTTGTTTATTCATATTGACATACTTTAACAGAATATTACATCGATATGTAAATTTTTCTTCTTGTTCTCTGTGTTATTCATTCTACATCTAAAACCCGGCCCTTTCTAAGTCAATAGTGCCAATGAACTTATTGTAAGATCACGAATTCGCCTGTTGAACTTAAATTGAATTTTTATTCGATTATTATTTATTGAACAACATATAAGTTTGTGACGATATTATGTGGATATTTATATATTTGTAATTCTTTCATGAAGAAACTACTAAACAGATTTTGAGTAAACTTATTAGAATTCAACATTTGAATAACATATAGGTACTGCTTATAATTATTATAAATGCGAAAGATAGGATGGATGTATGGATGAATGTTTGTTACTCTGTCACGTCACAATGGCTGAAAGAATTTGTATGAAATATAACCCAGAATTGCATGTAGGCAATTTTTTATCGCTATACCACGCGGCATATGCTATACAGTTGGCAATTATTAATTTCAATAGTACATTCCCGTGGATATTGTGAACAAAACCTTGGGCAGAATAAACAGCATTGCTTTTATTAAACGAGTGTTAGCAATTTAATATCAAAGTTTAGTTGAAAACAAACGTTAAACAAAAGTTTATAGTTAATTAATGTTAACGATCTGTCTATTTTTGATAATGTTGACAAACGTAGGAGTGGGCTTAAAACAAAAATTAACTATTATGTTCTACATTAGTAGGTACTGCCTGTAGGAATCGAACTTCGACCTATTTCGACCTATTTTATTTTGACGATTGCTCCCGCGTTTTCGGTACTTCTGGACTGAATGTCAAATTTCGGTGTTCGCAAGGGAAATCCTGGCTTACAGGAATTGCATTGGTGCGCATGAGGGTGGCATTGTCCCGTTCGTCGGATTGCACAAGGCACATTTGCAAACTCCGGGCTAGTACTAAGAATTGCATGACAAAAAATCTAATACCGTTTTTCCCGACGGTGACACGGGGATTGAGCCCAGGAGCTGCGCTACTGAGACCATTATTATCACTTCGTCATCATTCTATATTTCACTTAAATTAAACTAAAAGTATTAATATATTTCCTTAGATTCGTCCAAATCTTTTTCCCCGCGTCACGACGTCATCGTCCGTTCAAAGACGTTATTAAAAACTAATCCGTCTGAGCCGATATCTTCTATTAATGTCCGTTTCCTTTCAATAGGTCTGTGTAGTTGAATCACCCTCAATCACTTGATGGACGCCTAAGGGAGATATTTTAGTTCGTACGTTGAACCGAGCTTAATGTCATAATATACCAGTATCACTGTGCTTTCCTTTATTTGATTGTCTGTGAAGATATAAAAAGTTATTAGCGTATTGGTTTGAAAACTATTTTTAGTGTATAGTACTATATTTTAAATATAGATAAGATTAGTAACTTCTTTAAAAAAAATATATTTCAAACGTCCCTATAGTTTTTTTTATCTGCCATTTACTGCCGTGTAGTGACGGATTAAGTATACAGAATGTCACTACCACATAATATATTGTAGACTTGAGTTTCTTACTAGTTCTTCTGATAGTTCAACCCTGTCAGTGAACTGCAGAACTTTTATAGAGTTCAGTAATAAACTATACCTAGACTTACGGATTCTGTTGTTAATCTTAGCTTTGTTGTTTTAAATAATAATAGGAAACTATCTGCTACCAAACCTTCATCTTCACTAACTTAATTAAGAAGATTCAAACAAATGAAAACACAGGCAGTATTTTATCTCCCGAGGACGATAGCGTAAACAGGAAAATGCATTATCTTAAATTAAATTTATTATATATCTCTGTTACGATGGCGTATCGTAATTACCTATTTACCTATTACCCATTGTAAATAAGATTTATCAAATAAGCGAAAAACAAAAATATATTTTTTAAAACTAGCCATTTCCCAAGCTGAGCAGCGGCTCAGCTCCAACACTGCGAAACCTTAGTCGAAGATTAGGGCAAAGATCTTAGTCGTGAAAGCGAGATATATACATGTATTATAAGCTTCTTATAAGCTGTGGATAAAACTGGTGAAATAATTAAATATCTCTAAACAAATACGATGAAATTCTCAGGTACTTCTTTGAAACGAAATATTCAGAATATAATTCGAATGCTAGAAAGGAAATACGTGGGTGTTTTAAAGAGATTTATCTTCTTTTAACAAGTAAGACTACTAACAAAGTTTTAAGCAAGTTTCATTCACAAAATGGCCGTTCTGCAAACAGATAAAGTTTGCCATTTTGCTGTGACCTTCTCTAATATAAAATAATTACCTATGTACTTTATTAATAAAACAAAAAAAAAGATTTCATTATTATGACAAGCGCCCACCAACAGTTCAGCCACTAAGTAGATCTGATCCGAACAGTAAGAAGGATGGATGTAAGACGCATATAACCGATTATGTTGGCAAGCTATGATCGTCATAAGGTTGATATGATCGAACTCAAGCGATTTACTAACAGCAACTGGGCCCTGATTCTGACTCATCGGATTACTCCCGGATCGTAAACTTTTTCGAATCTTAGAACGACGTATTTTTACAGCTTAAGTTATTAAGTGTTAAAAATTGTTTACCGAATAGAAAATTAAAAACTAATTAATATAGGATTTTTTTCTACATCCATCTATTTTTTAACATTCTGTTTTTTAACTTTAAATACTGACAGTTCTGGCCGAAAATACAGACGAGCAAGCGGCCCACCTGATGGTAAGTGGTTACCGCCGCTCATGGACGTTGGCAATGCCAGGGGCACAGCCAGGCCGCTGGCTACCTTGAGAGGATAGCTGATTGATTGCCCCTGATTCTGACAGCTCAGAATCAGGGGGCTGAACAGTGACAGTTCCACTAATAATTTACCTCCTGGCTCCATGAGCAGATCAGTTATTGTTTGTCATCCAAGCTACATATAAATCTAACCACGTTTCATTTAGATGCAACTATTAAGAGATTTTTTTTTTTTTATTTAACTTCTAAGCTTTGATATAATTTATAGCATAACTTGAAACTAACTAGCGAAGCAAATAAAAGTATGTTAAAAACAACTATCTGTTGAATCATAATTATTCATAGCTTACATAAAAAATACTATTATGGTATTCTACTAAAACTTTTTCATGTAAGAAAACTTCCTCCATAAAACACATAGTATACAGACTTAGTGTCTGTCAGAAGCCTCCTCTGACGTAGGCACAACGCCTGATGAGAACCTATAGCACAATTTTACGAGTAACTATAAAACACTGCGTTGATCAGGCGTTCTTTACAGTAATATTCTGTAATTCTATACTCTTAACATAATAAAAACGTGGCTACACATAAATAAGGGTAGGAACATAAACATGGATAACACTCAGCATGAATTATTTTACTTGAAATAGTTTCTATACATTTTGTTACTAAATTCAACAGGAAAATGTATTTATTGTGCGTTGGAGGACATATAACCGACCGATGTGTGGTAGCGGTTTTCCTCTAGAAGATCTCCAAATCACCGAGAAAGTGTTGCGCTTGGTGGCACACACAGTGAGTGTGCCACTAGTATCCCACCTGAGGATCGAACCCGGAATCTCTCCTCCCATGAACTAACTAGGCAGTAACAGAAAAGATTCTTTTAAAAATATTTATTTTGTGCAAATCTGTGCTAAAAACTAATCCAATAATAATTAAATTGTGCAAGCCACAGCTATTCACCACTAACTAATTATCGACTAACAACTCCAACACTGCACTATAATAATAATAATAATCATAATATTCTACCACATTCACACAGCGCCATCTAGTCCCAAAGTAAGCAATTATATTTGCTTGTGTTATGGGTACTAAACAACTGAATATACTACTTAAATACATTCTTTTTTGTAAATACATACATATTATAGATAAATTACACCCAGACACAGAACAAACCTTTATGCTCATCACACAAAGATTTGTCCTGGGTGGGGATCGAACCCACGACCTCCGGTTTAGCAGTCAGGGTCACTAACCACTAGACTAACAGGCCAGTCAATATATTGGTTAATACGATCTTAGATGTATCTCAAATATTTGATACCAGTCACAGTATGACGTCATCAATGGTGCACACTTTAATACCACGATTGATTGTGATCTAATTCAAACAATCCTTTGACACTTTGACCTGCACTTGAGTGTCAACGTTTGTTGGACAAATATTTTACTACAAATATTAATTTTCCATAAGATTTGTTTTGTTTAATATAACAAGTTAAGTCTAATTAGTCGATAGAATGATATTATAATGCTACAGTCAATATTTTGTTTGAAAATTAGAGGTATTTTTACGTTTAATATTGGTTTGCAGACGTACATTTATACACTCCATGTTCTAGTCATCTATTTTGGACCAATGTTCTACCTGTTATCTATACTGGGTGTAAGGAGAAATATATAAATTCTGATACCCAAAATTGCGGATACCACTCTATTACCGTACTGTACCTTGCCTGTACGCCTAAACAGGAAATTGGCTTTTTTAAGATCATCCAGTTACACAGTCCACTGTTAAACATAAGCATCACCTAAGTTAGCCCAGTTAATCTTCTGTTACCACGCTGGCCAGACGGGTTGGTATAGGATTATGTTCTCTTTCTCTAGCGCAATTGTTATGGCGCAATTGTCTGGCCAAATGTGGGTGCGATGCATTATCCTAGACATTTTTTATTGCATTTTTGTGGTGGTATTAAATCAGGTATCATTAGCCCTAATACAATATTTCGGTATGGAGAGGGTTTTCCTACCACCCAGTATACTTTTTTTAAATAAATAATATAATATTTTTACACATTCACACAGCGCCATCTAGTCTGGGTCACTGACAACTACGCCAACCAGGCCAATTAGATTAATTAATTTTTTTATTGCCTGCAATGGCAGATGAGCAGGCGGCCCACCAGATGGTATGTTGACTATGTTAGGGCACAGTCAAGCCACTGCCTACCTTGAGAGAATAGCTCTCTTTAAACCTCGGTTGAAGAAGGAGGGAGGATAGGTAGAGATGTGGAAAATAAAACATCATCAATAATTTTACAATAATTTTATTTAATTTAGATACAATAACATTGCATGTTAGGTTACAGTATCCATTTATGTATTTATCTAAGCGATAACTGCAAACAACTAATATTACCGCAACGGCTTAAACACACAGATTTTATTACATACTATGATTATTAAACATAATAAACGTATCTGTAATTAAATAATAAATTATAACACATTATAGAGCATAGGTTTCAAAATAATATAAGGCAAATATCTTTGCCTCATATTGTATAAATAATAATATCTATTTATTTGATAGAATTAATAGTTTTATTTGATAACGTTTGTGCAATATGTAGGCACTAGTAACTAAGATTGATAATATTCTAATTATAAAACCATCAACATTTAATTTAAAATATTTTTTCTCTAATTCTGAAATAATACCTATTTAAGTTGGTACTACTTATATTAAAATTATTTTAATACACAAACAAAATTTTACTTCCTGAAATAGTTTATATAATTAATGTAGCAGTGAAATTATTTATGAAGTAAGTAAGTATATTAAATACTCGTAAATCCATTTAATATATTGTTTAAACACGGAACTAGGTATTAATTTTACTTTCATGAGAAAAATAAAGGCATCTTAATGGCATTACACCTCAAATTGCAGTGAGTAAATATTGATCGATTTCTTAATTTTTCGGGATTGTACTAATAAAACCACTACAATTCGCACGCTAGTAGTAACGTGTAACTGATGCACAAGCTATTTTTATTTTTATAGGTATAATTATATATTGTATTATAATATGCCCATCTATCTAGGCAAACTAACTGGGAAAAAATATCTAGATTCTAACAAAGTTTACCTAATAGAAACTCTTGTAGGATAATGTAAATATCAGAAACACTCTTAGGGATCGTATCCACAAGCAAAAGAATCGCTGTAATATCTACGTATTTATATAATATGCAACGGGTTTCGCATCGTAAGCGAAATGATTCGCATTCCACATGTTTTTTGCTACGTTACGTCATCTTTGTTGCTGAAGTACGATTGACGGTCGTCGAAGGAATGGTCATTCTAACTGTTGAAGGGAGACCTTTCCACATGAAATTGCATGGCAGCAATTTACATCGCAATTTTCATAGTGAATTCACATCACGCTGATTGTCAGTTTTGTGTTAAAGCCCTTATATCACCGCTTGTAAACTCGTTCTACGATAGTGTATAGATAAAAGTGTTCGACGACAATATCGCCGCGATTCTCTAGCTCGTGGAGACAGTCCCTTACGCTTGAATTCTATTTATAGCATTATGTATTATATTGAGGAACTTAAGTACCTAATAGCTATTTGCGTGACTCGTAGAAAATAAAATATATTATATAATTATATATAAATACAAAACTTGGCCATATAAAACAGGCCATGTGTTGATAAAGAGATTATTAAATTGCTTATCATTAATATTGTACCAAATAAATTATTTCCACATGTAAGAGTACAATCGACTGTAAAACTGGGAGATTTTCATTGATATGTTAGTAAATTGTACGGCGTACACTCAAAGTTTCATATGTCAAAAATTGCTTTTGTTAACGATACATAGGAATCCTGTTTGAATTTTTTGGACCGCTAATTTGATCTATGAACAAATACAACTATATTTCTAATGCACTTTTTATTATAAAAAGTTCAACAGTTAATATTATATTCCAATAATATCAAATTAGCAGTCCTGACTAAAAAGCTTACTAAACCTTATTTGTTACTCACCTAACATTGCTTAAAACATCAAACTACTATTTATACATAAATGTACAGTATATTTTATACATTTATAAATTCTATTAAACAGCTATACTACAAGCTTTTATTCTATAAACTACATTATTAAACTATTTTAATGGAATAACTATTACCAATCTGTCGTAACATTAAACAGTTTACGATTACAAGAAGAAATATTTTTCGTTATATGAAATTTTATAATTTTAATGTCTAAAATCAGGTCTCACATTATTATTACAAGTAATAATTATTAAATTCTATTATCTAACACCAAACACGGCAAATAAACAACAGCAATATTATACAGAAATGCTTCTATTTATTGAAATAAAATAAATAATTATAATTAAGTATAATATTATTGTTCTATTCAATCATGTTAATTTACTATTTATTTACATTTTAATTATTGGACATAATCTCCAATTGTTTTGTATAAATATGTATAATTATAGAACATTACTATTATAAAAACAACAATGTCTTATTAGACATTTTAATAATTACATAGTATAAAACTATAAGAGTTTGATTATTCGAGTAATAATTATATTGCACATACATAAACTACATCCTATTATTATTCAATTACTTGTGTTTCGGATATGGCTCGTTTGAATTTTATGTTTTAACTGTTTTTTTAAGATATAATTATTATTACATTATTATAAGTACATGCTCACCTTGAAAACTCTGAAATTTAGGTATTTAGTATTACAAATTGAAGCCCCAGTAAAAGTTAACAATGAAAGTATACAACTTCTATCTAAGGTTGGTGTTTTGTGTGTTATATTATTATAAAATACAACATAAATAGTATTATAATTTTACAAATGTCTCAATCACAATTTGAAAAATATAATTTCAATTAATTATGCTAATATATTATCGTTATATCGAAATATAAATGTTGGGCTATTATACAAAAATCTGCCTGTATGTCACCTTAAACCTACTGGACCGATTTTAATGAAATTCTCTTGAAAGTCCTAGTCCTAAAAAATCGGCCGCCAGCAGCTTCTTTGGACTAAACTATTTTTCTTACTTAAGATGACATGCTCAGCATGCTACCTCAATACATATTGCCTTTAGTTTTTTAATGTTTTTTATACATTTCACAAATTCTAAGACAGAAAAAAATCTTTAAAAGATTTTATAAGAATACAAATAAGTATTAGTTTTTGCTAAACAGACAAAATATGGAAAGCTAAAAATAACAGGCATGTTACAAAAATAATTCGATAAGCTAGGGTTAAGCTTAAAATTACAAAAATAGTCGAATTCGAAATCCATTTTTTTATTATCACACGAATTGTCCTTTTAAAGGAGTTTCACGCAATTTATATCAGTCTTGCAAGCTTCGACTTTGTCATTGATATACATACTACACAAAAGTAATATATATTTTTGGTTTCGGTAAAACATTGCAGTGCATAAACATTAAAATAAACGCGTGACAGGTAGAAAAGAATCAGAACATTAAATTGTCTAACTTTCCATTTTAATTTTAATAGTAGAAAAATATTTTTCATATTTTTTTTTCATTTTGTTAAAAATTAAATTTATGATCATGACTACTTCCTATTTATTTTAATATGTGCGAATATTATTGAAAACACTTAATGATACAATATTTTTAATAAAAGGATTTTTTTATGTATGAATATACTTCTTAATCATACCTAATTTTTAATTAATTTGTGAGAAATAAAAATATAGATTTTTTCATTTTTTTTTAAATTAAATAATAGAAAGAACTCAAATTGACATATTTCAACAGGTAACACGAATATTATAATAATTAAAATACTTGTGTTATACTTATTTTAATTAATAATGGTTCAATCGTTATGTTTAATAAATTACCTACGGTATACAATACTTATCTAACTGTCGCAAAATATTTTTATTCCTCACATTTACGTACATACCTAATTATTAAAATATAATATATTCTTATCAACTTTCATTTTGTGCATTATAAGCGGCTATTGGCCCGTGCTGTGCGCAGGCGAGCAACGACTTATTAACAAAGGAGCACTAAAATTGAGACTATATACCTACTCTTAATAATGTCATTTTAATGTAGCTCCATCTTTAATGTAGCTATATTTTGAAATAGACTAATTTATAATGTTGTTAAACTAAAGCATCAACCATTGTACAAATCATCATTAATCATTATCAGCTGTAAGACATCCACTATTGCATAGACCTCCCCAAAATATTTCCAACAGGACCAGTTGTATGCTGCCTGTATCCAGCGCGATCCTGCTGTTCGGATCAGATCATGTGTTGTGGTTTCTACTCGAGAACTTACTCCAATCATTGTAGTAAACAGAACAGATACAGTTAAAGATAGTTATACCTTACACTTTTGTGGTACTAAGCCATTAAATTGACAATATTAAGATCTCAGTGTGCAATAGACTTTTGGATCTTTCAGTTTAACAACTATTCTTTGAATTAACATTATTTTTTACCAGTAGAATTATATAAGACAGTATTAGGCTATGCAACGGGCATCAGATTCGCTCGCTCAACGAAACAAACGAACTCTTCAACTTTATAATATGAATATAAATTTAGTGAAATTTACATATTTTATATTTATATGTCAAAATTCAAAGATTTCTTTATCAAATGAGATATTTAAGTAGGTATCTAGTCTCACTTTTAGCGAACCTTAGGTACCTATATAAAAGTTTAATTATTGCTTATGCAACAACTACAATACTATATTTATTATTTGGTAATATTCGCTGATTATTATTATACTTCTGCTAAATTCGTTAAAACACTCGTATTAAATGGGCAGCATTGTGACCGTTCCTGGTCACATTATTATAAGTTTAAATAAAATAAAATGCCATACATTTTGAAAAATAGTAACCTAATAAAAATAATATTAAAAATCTGAAAAATAATAACAGATAAGCTTTTATTAATTTTATAACACAAATATAACAATTTGGAATCAAGTTAGTAAAATATTTTTGTTGCCATTTGAAAGCTTAATTTCTATAAATACATACTCGTAATAGTATTATTTGTACTGTGGTTATCAATATCATTTAGATAAATTTAAAATGTTAAGGTTATACTGTAAGATCAAAATTTTTTGGATTTTTTATTATTTTTATTCATAAATATTATATTTTAAAAGAGATATGGAGTTATTCAATGTAAAACAAAGACAAAAAAATGAAGGTACTGGGAAATATAAAAACAAATACCTATTAAAATAAAAATAAAGAAAATAGGTACAACACTAAATTTTAAACATACATTTTTATGAGATTTATTAAAATTATAAAAACGTTTTACAAAAATCTTTGTGCTCGATGTGCGTGTTATGTATGTACGCTCCTAATTATTACAATCAGTGTAAAAATAAAATCTCCTTAAATATTTTAACCGACTTACGTATAAAAGTTACAAGTTATTACTACTAACCACTGATTATGCTCACTTATGTATTCTAAGTCTTAGTTTGAAAGTTGCAAAACTTTGTTCTTGCACAAGACAACACCAAACTGTCAAAATAAAAACGTACAATAGAAAATGTCGTATTTAGTCGATATGCTGAGACGCGTCGCTAGGTCAGGGCATGCGGTGCCCGAGTGCCCGACGCAAAGCCGACCATGGCTCTAAGAACAGACTCCAAACATTCTCTCCAACCTTCTTACACTCCCGTGTGGTTGAAGATGAACGACACCGCGTTCTTGTCTACAGGAGGTGACCGTCGAGTGATTGAGGGGTGGTTGTTATTGTTGTAATGCCAAGATTTTCTCGTCGAAGTACTTGACGATTGCAATGCAATAGTCTCATAGTAACGGAGTCTCCCGCAGCATTTTCTGCTCTTAATGATGGCTACGAAACCCTTCCTGTACTTCTTATTAAAGAATGCATACAGTATTGGATTTATACATGAGTTTGAAGATCCCAGCCATTGCGCTAGAGGTGTCACAATCGGGAGCATATCCTCTTCCCACTTTTGAATGGGTCCTCCAAGTTTTATTCTGGCAAAGATGAGGTAAAGTGGGAACCAGGACAATACAAAAAGAATGACAACAGCAACTAACATCTTCACCACCTTAACTTTAGATTTCTGCTGCATTCTTTCCATTTGAGCATCTTGGGTGTCGGTGGGGATGTTTCTCCTCCAAACTTTGATCCAGATGAGAACATAGCACATAGATATGAGGACCATTGGTAGTATGTAGCAGAAGACTAGGTTGCCGATCACGAAGAACAATACTTCACTCAAGGGGTTAGGCCAGACGTCTATGCAGAGACGAACGTTGGGGTTTTCATCGAAGACTACGACGAGATCGAAGAAGAACACCCACGGTGTGGTGACAACGATGGCGAAGATCCAGATGAAGACAATCATCATTCTAGCTCTGCGTTTGGTGATTTGGCATTTTAATGGCCACCAAATAGCCAAAAATCTGAAACAAAGAAAAACATATATGAATACACTTTGTAAAGGTATGTATTGAATGACAATAATGATGCAGTCTTTAATCTTCTTCTTTTAAAAAACCATATTTCGTGAGATTTGGTCAGAAACTTGAAGACACAATTAACTTAAATATAGACAGCAGACAAACCTATCGCGTCAAACAAAGCAATCACGGGCAATCAAGATGGAGTCTGAAAAATAGACGATGGAGCATTAGAGGGTAATGTCAGTAAGTCGAGAGATATTGTGCGGAAGATGTAAAGCCACTCGACTGTGAGGCAGTTAACCGTCTGATAGATTAATTCGCTTTCGTTGAAAACAGAGTTGTTATGGAAAGTGGAGCGATTTTCTTGCTTTTTTTTTGTATTTTTTAAAACAGTTCTCAGAGTGTTTATAATTTTGTACTTACAATCATAAAATATTTGTAAAATCGAGATATTGTTATTTAAAAACAAAAGATAACTAATCATTTACAAAAAATATAGTAAGTATATTCGTATAACATCATAGTTGCAATAAATAGAACAAATCTCGTTTAATTTCTTGCACTTGAAATATTGTTTAAAAACGTGCTTAATGACCAAATATGCATACAATATATCCAACTTATGAAAGTGTCATTTTAATCCTGGTGATATTTGCCAAAGCAAACTTGAGTGTTACTATGCTAATAATTAAATTCAAACCTTTGAAACATTTGAAAATAAGTAACCATATATATTATAATTTGAATAAATCTAGGTCACGAAACACAGGACGGGCCTGGACTAAATGATAATTGAGATGAATGTTCGCAATGTCAAATGGTAGTTAAAGAGTTTTGAAACAGAATTAGTACTGTTAGGTATATCATATTTGGAAAAGCTCTGATTTGACCTAATGAATAGCACATTCGATATTTTTAGCGAATTACTACTATACTACTAATAGTATATAATATAAATCTTGCTCAACTTCGTTAATTTGGAGTATTATTTTCCAGCGCATTTAGCGTCATGGCGCATATTTTTAGGTAAATACGAACCAACGTGAATTTACATCCAAATAACTTAACCAGCTTGACCAATTAGCTACCTAGGCTAAAGAAAAACCATATTAAACGGAGAAAATGAAATAGAAAATATAATGAAAACCACAAATTCTTACAATTTAAACAAATTAAGATATTACGTAAAAAAATAAAATCAAAGCACAAACAGCAGAGATCAAAGGTATATGCGTATTGACCTCGATTGTAACTTATCATATAATTAATAGTAACTGCCTCAATACTGGACGTAAAATAACAGGAACATATCAGAAGATTAGACTTGAACGACGCAATTATATGCATAATATGTAGCTACTCAATAAGGAAAACTGTGTAACGTCATCAGCTTTCCTTTGTTCTTTGTACATCATAAACCCTTATAAATACCCATATAACAATAACTATACAAATTATTTTGAACGCTACTATTAAGTGCCAAACTTCTACAGGATAAATAAATTGCACATACGCTATGAAACCTTGTTAAAATTATCATTACAAAATGACGAATGCCTTCTGGTCGCAAACAGCTTACACTAAAATAAATATTGTCAGTCACATGATTACTCAAGGGAAGCCTTTCTTTGCCTTGGCTCGTGCACAATTAACTACGTAGGTAGTTTGGTCGTATAACAAATTATATTTTATGCTAATATTCAGTAACGTATGCGTGCATAGCTCCTGCGAGTCAAATGTATGTCAATTTAATGGTTCAAAACCAGTTTTTCGCGGTTTCTGTGATATAAATTATGTGCAGATAGCTTAAGGTTCTACGTTACTAATTGTTATTGTTGCTAACTGCAACAGATATAATATTCTCTTATACTTTTGGCTGCAGTTGCGCCCGCATGACCGACCAGAGTGAGATACATTTTATTATAAACTACAGGGACAGGACAGACATTATCCGTGTAGTTACGGATTAAGAATACATAATGTTTACACCCCATTTCAGCCCGTGGGTGTTGTACAAGGTGCCTAAGGAACTAACCTAACCAACCCATCTAGCTAGCGTGTGGTATAGTAGCCTTAATTAAACAAAATTGTTGGAGGAGACCCGTGCCCATCAGTGAGACGTTTATGGGTTGAAATGATGATGGAGATGATGACAGGGACAGGTCAAAATGTTGTGCATTTAGTATTTAGCAAAAAAAAAAATTAAAGCTGATGTACCTACCTACTTTCTATGATATATTGTGTAGTTTTACCGTTAACAAAGCAGTTTGATTTGAGTTTCATATTTAATTTCTATAATGACATCAGTTTTATACAAACACTTTGATGTTATTTCTCTCTGATACAATATAAAGCTTAAAAAATGTGACGTCTAGCCGTATATTGTGTTTTAATGTTTTCAGAGTTTTATTATTCAGATTTACAAGACATTTTCTCGAAATGTTTATATAAAATGAACTCTGTTATAATAAAATTTGTAGGAGAATTGCCACTATAAAAATTGATATTAGAATAGATTTTAATAGGAATTTTAAGATGAAAGAGGACACAGTAGCAATTTCAATATTTCTTTCAACAATGAGACAAATGTAACTTATTAAATGGCTTTAATTACTTGATACACAATTATTTGTTTAAACACATAAATTATTATTCTAATATGTACCTACTAAAACACTTACCACTTTTTTTATGAAACATAATTAAAAAAAAAAAAAAACAGAAACAAAAAAAAACAAAACAAGCATAAAAAAACTTACAAAACACACACTGAAAAAAATAAACTAAAAAAAAACAAAAACATTACTGAATCTCAATTACGCAACAATATAAGTTTCCCCAAAACTTGCTTCATGCCTCTTGTGATATAATAATGATAAGGCACATAAGCATTGTAATCCCCTCATTGGCATTTTCGAGCCATAATTTAGGTTATTCTTCACTGTTAAGCCTTTAATGCGATGACTTGCGATTAAATTTAAAATTTCGACACAAAATTTCAGATTCGACACGAACGACAATATGTTGAATTGTTATAATCACTATACATAGTCTAAGAGCTAGTGTTAATACCTAATATTTTTCAGATATTAAGTAACTACTACTCACAAATAGTTAATATTTTTTTCTTAAATAATCTCACAAGGAAGTTTCAGCCGTAGGACGACCATTGTTAGACTTAGACTTCTTCAAAGGATTTTTAGTTAGTTATTATCTGTAAGTACCTAAAGAATATAATATATGTGAGGCCTATGTTCAGCAGTGGACGACATTGGGCTGATATGATGATGATGATGACCTAAAGAATAAATCCAGACTAAGACACTTTATTCATTAAGATAATTTTGTTAATACTTAACAAAACATGCAGTCAGCTCCTACACTAGTTGCATTTCCAACCTATAATTCACCGATAACTCAACAGATTTTGCATAAACATTGCGCAAAAGACTCGCGATAATTGTTGCCAATAAATCACGGATGAGCCGTCTTACAACCATGTTGGTAGGTTCGATCCTTGAATCATTATTTCGTAATGTTTTTGCTTGATAATAACAACCATTATTGGAACTTTTTAAAAGTGATTTGATAGTTTTTTTAATGCACTTTCATGATTAGATTTTTAAGGTAGGTTAGGTTAGTGAGTTTAGATACCTTTTGTATTATGTGCTATAAGAGACATTACTTCCTCTAGCCCAACCTACTCTATATTATGATATAGTGTAGGCACAGTTCTCACAACACAAAAAATCTAGAAATGGTACATACACTAAAAGCGTTTATTATAAAGTTTCATGGTAATAAACGACATTTCATCTAATTTTATTTATTTTATAAGCGTAGATTCTTATAACACAATTTTTTTATGTTTTCTAAGATAAAATAAGTTCGATAGTATTACAAAATTCATAACTTTTGACTGAACGTTAACTTTTCACTTAGTTTTATTAAGCATATAATACTCTCTGACTTGATTAGCTGTAAGACTTTTAAAATCAATATCTTTATTTACGTACTGTGTAATTGCCTTATATTAATATTTTTTTAAAGGGAGCAACATTATTATCTCAATGATCATTTACCAACATTTAACTCATAATTATCCATCGATGATTACCGCAAAACTGCATTCTTGACGCAGTCGAGCTGTCAAAATTGGCGCCAAAAAAAAAACAAGTGCCATTGACATGAATTTACTTTAATTGTTTAATTATACAGCAAATTATTGTAAATTTACTATTTTTATATGTTTTGGGATTTATTTCTTTATTCTGGTTGAAATAAGGTAAAGATTAGAATGTTTTAAAACAATATTTTATCTACACGTAATTATTATTAATTTAGGTATTACATTTAATATAATACAATGTAAGTAAAATATAAACAAGTAACTGTTGATGTTATTTTCCTTAATGTCATAAATACGAATCATATGCTTTTTTTTCAGTCATTATTTGTCTGTGCTACCTACAAATTAACACAGTAAAATTGCTTAATAACGTGGGATTTTGTATAAGAGTAGTTGTAGCCCCTGAGAGTGACTTCTCAATAATGCTATCAGATGGGTCTCGCAAGCGAAGCCGTGAACGGAAGTTAGAAAGCAAGTCTATTAATTGTAAATGTATTCATTTTAAAATCTATTATTCTAATAGATTTTAAAATGAATACATTGGAAAGAACTAGACAAACCATACACAATGTGTCATGTATTTATTTGAACAAATAATGTTTACATAGTAATAATAATAATAATAATGATATTCAACCACATTCACACAGCGCCATCTAGTCCCAAAGTAAGCAATTATATTTGCTTGTGTTATGGGTGCTAAACAACTGATATACTACTTATATACCTACATTTTTTTTTGTAAACATACAACATGCTCATACAAATTTTGAAAAATAGAATACAAGTCCATTAAGTCTTAAGTTTTGTGGAAAATTTTACTAAGATTAAATTGTAGATAATGATTTCAAAGGATCCTTTATGTTCTTCAGGTTCATAAAAGGATTTGGTCTTAAATTTAATAACTGTTTTGGAGCCACTGTGATTTATTTTGAGACACATGGTGACATTTAAGTTTGTTATGTATATAAAGACTTGTAGGTTGCAAAAGGTAGGTAAAACATAGGTAATGTTGTAATTAGACAAGTAACAAAATATGTGGGACCAATATTGGTGCCGCCTTCTATGGTCGCTATAATATTCTTGACTTCAAAGTTTGTTTCTTAATTTTAAATTTTTAATACGCAAGCGGGTTTTTTTCTATTATTACATTTTTCTAAATACATAAATATAGAACACGGATTGGATTGAATCAAACCTTACAGTATCTCCAACGATGGCAAACTTACTATAGACGTGGGCTTGACACCAGCATGGGAGATAGCAAGGCAAACCACCATTGTTCCGAAGAGGTTATGGCATACAACGAGATGTTTCACCATGAGTCAACGTTTGCTAATTTTCTGTTTTGAATTTGAATTGTGGCTCTTTGTTTATTTCATAAGCCTACTTTGAAAAATTATCTCATAACTGTTTTAACAATACATCTAATAAAGTTATTTGACTGTGATTATTTTTATATCAACACCTTTAGTGAATAATATGAACTGATGCTTTAAATTTGCAACAAAATAAAAGACTCATTGTAATTAATGAGTGGCCGTTGCAGGTGATACAAAACCGCACGCTGTGGCAAAAATTAGGTGACGCTTTATATCCAGCAGTGGACGTCATTGATCATGAAATCTAAAATACATAATATTATTGCTGATTATTATTTAACACAAATTTCAACCAAGATACACATCATCATCATCATATCAGCCGCAGGAAGTCCACTGCTGAACATAGGCCTCCTCAAGAGATTTCCAATAGGGCCGGTTGTTTGCGACCTGCATCCAGCGCAATCCTGCTATTCGGATCAGATCGTCTGTCCACCTTGTGGGTGGGCGTCCTACGCTGCGCTTGCCGGTAAGATACACATAATTGTGCTCAAGAAATAAAAGCTTAAGATTTTCAAACACAACTATTTTATTATGCCTGCTTTGTCACATAATAGCTTCAGAAATTTCTATCTGTCTTTGTCATTTCTATTTCCTATACATACGAACGAAAGTAACTCTCATCAAGCTAAGATACGGTAAGATCTTGACATCGTGTAATCAGGTTGTGTTTTATTAAAATCTTCACAAAAGTAGGTTTAAAGTCAAGATCACTTTCAGAAAAGGGCGACAGCAATTTATTAAAGTAAATATTGATTTTTAATTAAGCACATAAAAGAAACATTAACAAGTAGGTAATAACTCTGTATTGCATCAATAAAACATAAGTTCACGACATTGTTCAGTAAAATAAAAATGATTTATATTAATACTCATACTCGTATATTAAGCAAGCTTTGAATTAAGAAATGCTTCGATAATATCTACACTATAAGTTAAATAACTTCGCTTCACAACCACAAGAAAAAAAGCTAAAATTCATACATCATTTGCTTTAAAAACTGCTTTAATGCTTAAGATATAGAGGTTCTTTTTCATTGCTTTGGTTTATCTATACATTCTTTTGTATACAAGTCGTATAAAGTTATTTGATGTGTATCAAAGAAAGTTGCATTTACATTGTCGTTACGTCCGTAGATGGTTGAATAAATAGATAAATCTTATTAGACAATGATACAAAGAAACTGCTGAATTCTTTGTTGGTTATTTTGATTTGATTCTCGATTGTATGAGCACACGCACGCACGTTTTTGAGTGCAATGACACGGAGACTATTTCAAAACCTCGCCGTATGACGTATCATTGATCTCTATAACTTAATATTATAAAGTTTGTTTGTTTTGTGAACGCGCTAATCTCAGGAACTACAGAACCGAAAATAATACAGAATTGAAAATCTTAAATTGTACAATGTTATGTTCCCACCACTGCAACCCCTGTGAGCTAGGATTATCAGCGATGACCCTGGCGAAAACACTGAGTTTTGGCCTCCCACCAGATGGACCGACAACCTGGACAGGATAGCGGGCGGCCGTTGGTTGCAGGCGGCACAGGACTGTTCGCAGTGGCGTAAATTAGGTGAGGCCTATGTTCAGCAGTGGACGTTGTTGGGCTGATATGACTGAATACAATTTTATATACTTATAGACTATTTACTGAAAAAGGCTTTAAGCTATATATCATCACGCTACGACCAATAAGTGCTGAGGTATGGCCAAACAAAGATCCACGGAAGCGAAGCCCCGGGCGATAGCTAGTCTTAAATAACTAATAAAATTGATTGCCAATGTTGATACTAAATCTGTGTATTCTCAAAACAAATGTAGATGATTAAAAGTTTTGTTATACTGAGTGATAACATAATCTGTCAATTAATAACTTTTCCTTTTACTCGTCCTCGTATTAATTGCTTTGAGAGAGTCCAGCTGATGTTTATGAATTAACTTTATGTTGGCCTTGTCTAAAAATATCCATGTAATTTGTACTACAGATTTAAATTGCCGATTCAATTTTAAATATTGTTAAAACAACATACATTTAAAAATGCTATGATGAAAATTTTGATATAATAGACTTTTTTATCTTAACAATCATGTACTTTCAAATGACAACAATTTAATGATTTCAGTTTCCAAAATCAACAAATTCGGTGGAATAAAACGATTTAGTATTGATTACTCTGAGAGTTCATCATCACGAAAATGAATGGAGATTTAAAGATCTAACCAAATAAACTCTCATAATAACTTCAGTTGCTTAGAACATTCTAACCACCTGAAGTAGTATTCAATTATAAGTAATTCATAACAACACCAGAATGATCACAGACATATTATATTGTATTTTTTTTTAATTCATAGTAATAATATTAGGCAATTATGCTTGAGATAGGACAAATTACTAAATTGAACGAACAATGATCCCTTTATTGATATCTTGATGAATTAATAATATATAATTACTTAAAGGTTAAAAGATCTAATCGTTACGTTTTCTTTTAGAGGAACATATAAGATATCTGTTTGTAACATCTAATTGCAATGACGCAAACATTTTGTTTCGAATGTATTATCTCTATTGTACAAATACATAACTTCGTATAGATGAAGTAACGAACAATATAGAGAGCACTCCCATTAGATAACAAGTCATGTGTCGCGAGGTACTTTACAAACATTCAATGGAAAAAAAGCTTACATTGGGCTAGACAGCGCTGTGTAAAAAATGTCCTAAAATGTCCCAAATCTCGTCTTTCCTTACAGAAGCAAGTACTGTCAGGCCGAGACCACTTCTTTTCATCTGCTATCATGATCCTCACTTCACCATCGCTACTTTAACTTTTAGTTGACAAGCAAATTCATTTTTGAATTTCTAATAAGTATTACTACTTATTAGCTACTGACATTAAATTGTAAATATATTTTATAAACATGAAACAAATTTAAAATGCCATTGAAATTTGCCAAAACAACCTGAATATATAAAAAAACGTAGGCACTAAGTAATCACTGCAATAAAACTTTGAAAGCTAAATAATGCATTATTTAATGTTGTAAAGTGTACTTTGATTGTGATCCATTTCCATTAAGTGTGCTTGGCTTTAGATTGAAGTAAATTGAATTTTGAAATTAACAAAATATTATCATTCGTTTCGACTAATATTTTAAATGCGAAAATTTGTTTGGTTTTATTCTTTTCTCGCGTTGCAATGGTACAACTGATCAATATGGATTGAGTATTTGAAAAACTCGGAAGTGACTTAGGCTACACCCCAATGCAATTTATACCTTTCCACTAATGCTAAGAGTCGAATACTAGTTTTAATTTATAAATATGATAGTAACTTAAATATTTAACAATATTTTTGAATTATCCAATTTTTATTTGTCTGTTGTAAGATAAAATACCATTTCTTAATTACCCTAGTTGTAAATATTAAACTAACATTTAATTCAGCAATAACAAGATTTCTCTTTAACTTTTTAAATAACCTAATATATCCTTCTATGAAAGATGATTTAATGTAAGCGGGGGATTATTCAGACCTTATCTACGGGGGCTATTCTCAATAAGCTAAATGGAGTGTAAATGATAAGTATTCGATTGACAAGCATACTCATTACATGTCTAACCGACAAATGACAAGTTTGAACACGCGTCATTTACGCAACGTCTTCGTCATAGGAACCATTCTCATTTGTTACGGTAAAATAAGTTGATTTTAACTCGGAAGAAAACTACTTTCCTTATATGTTTTTTTTTAATAAAAAAAAAGATTATTGATATTATATATTATACGATTGTATTCGATAATTTTTTTGTTTAAAAAAATACCATTTATGTTTAAAATGTTTCATTTCATAAAAGTTTTATCAAATACAGACTACAGAAAGTAATGTTATACAATAAAAATAATTATCAATATTTTAGGCCATAAATATTTAATTAGCTAGTTGTATTGTTTGTTTGAATCTGAATTACTTACTTATATTATGTCTTAGTAAGGTGACTATCGGCGCAAAATAACTAGTGTGTGCGAGCCTTTACACGCAAAACGAGACCAAAATAAAAGTATAAGATATAAGATAAAAATTGTCGCAATATGTGGCAATCAATAATTATTAAGACCTGGGTATATAAAGGTACCTTCGGTAGCCAAACTCATCAGTTGTTCACCAGACTTCACCATGCAGAGTATTGTAAGTTTTGTGAGGATTTGGGTCACTCAATATTGGTGACGTGCTTGAATAAACATTAATATCGACTCTTCTAAGACATTTTGAAAACTTTTAGTATATTAGTCGATATCGAAACTTGACTAAAAGCGATATGAAATATTTTTAACAATTAATTTATAATCGTATAAAATGATGATGGTCCTTATGCAAGTTAATTTCAATTTAAACCAAATTTATATGATTTGTATGTGTTTTGGTCTATTTAAATTAAAAATTTTAAGAAGACACTTTTCTAGTGACTCTCATACAATATTTTAGAGTTTTCTGGCGAAATGCTTACACAAATACTTAAAAGTCTAAAATGTAAAATTTATCTTCGCAGATCATCGTTAGCGCTATCCTCGCCTCAGTAGCCGCTGCACCAGGCTACTTTCTGGCTGAGGATCCTCAAGTCTATCACGCAATACCACTAACTGCAAAATCCACCTTCACCCAGAACAGCCAAGTCGTCGACCATGGAAGCACATTAATCCACTCTCCTATTATTCACACACCAGTCTATCCAGTTGCGCATGCCAAGTCTACCATCACGAAATCCAATCAAGTCGTTAGTCATGGCTCTTCTGCTGTTTATCATCCAGTGTATGCTTATCAAACTATGCCTTTGCATCAGTTGTACCATGTTCCTTCAAAGACTACAGTAACAAAAAGCAACCAAGTGGTCAATCATGGTGGAACTTCAATTGTACACGCTCCCGTGGTTCATACTCCTATAGTTCATAGTCCTGTGGTGTACCATTCAACACCTGTGGTGTCTGGAGACTCAGCTATAACCCATCACAGTTCTACTGTTCATGAAACTGTACCTGTTGTTAAATCTTTGCCTGTGTATGCTGTCCATCATTAATTGTTTTGCTTTGAAATATATTGTTTTGATTATGTGAATATGTTTTATTTTTTCATCATCACAATAAGCTTATTACAGTCCACGAAACTGTAGGATGATATTCTTAAAATTAAATATGAAACAGGACGAAAAATTGACTTGTTACAAAAAGATATCTATATCCCATAATTATGTTATCTAGCGTCAATTAGTCCTACTGCATACTTTTAGATTGTTTGCTTAATAGTCTAAAGTAAAGTCTTACTCTATTGACGGGCTTTCTAAAGTATTTGTTTTAAAAAGATTTTACTAGACGAAACTGACTTATTCTGAGACAAGCGCGCTTTAGAAAATTCGTTAACCTTTTAACCTAGACAATTAATACAAATAACAAGTAAACTAAATCACAGCAGAAAGTATCTTAATACACAAATAATAAACAACAAACACAAAATTTGTATGAAAAAGAAAAATTTGGGAATAAGTCTCCTAATATAACTCCCTGCGTCAGTCCCTAAAGACAACGCTCTGCTAATTAAGTTACTCTCGTTAGTAAGATCAGCTATATTTGTAGCTCATTCATATCCTCGCAGAAGGCTATTTATTAATATGTCAGAAACAGTATATGAGTTGTTTCCTCAGAGGAATCACAAATATCACATTCATAATTAAGGATTTTTTATGCGACTATGTTTTTGAAAGTAGAAATAGATTTTTATATTTATTTCATGAGCTGTTACAGGTATTAGCAAAAACGGTAGGTATTTAGGTTACCTGTTTGCACGGTTGTGGATATGGAGGGGTCCATATAAAAAAAACAGTTAAGTAACAAAACTTTATTCTCTTTAATATAAAGGTACTGTTGAATGTTTAAATTAATTTTGAATACGTATTTAAAAAAAAAAATTCAGACCTATGTCCAGCAGTGGACGTCATTGGGCTGATATGATGATAATTTTAAACGTATGAAATCGTTATATTAGTTTCTGTTAAGAACCTGTACCAATATGACCAATAGAGCAAATACATTTATGGGAATTATTTGTTATCGATCATACCCACCCATATTAAACCTATTTTTTCTTTGCCGAGATTATTGCCTAATCTAATAATATCATTAGGTACGTATAGAGGTCTTTGAGTGTTAACCGATGAAGGATTAAAATGAAGATTGTGTATTTTTGAGCTACAGTCTACAAAGATACTTGAACCAAACACCCACATACAAATAATATAATTCCACTCCAGTTAATAGCAAATACGAAATGTAACCTCCCACATTCTATCCATAAACATTTGAACCCAAAAGTTTGCACACACAAATCTTTAACGTGAAAACAGCGCATATTATCTTCCTTTGTCGAATAATACACATTGTGTTAGAAACAAAGTACTTACATTAAAATAGTAATTAGCGTTTAATGATACAGGACATTGAACTTAATCAGTGTAAAAGGCAATCTCTAATTTAGTAACAGTCGTTAACAAAAATTATGTTTGATGAGAAACTTCAGCGGATCTGAATAACACAGTATTAACGAAGGGGAACATATCACAAAGGGGTAGGCAGACATGTGTCTAGTATATTTTTTTTACACATTGCCATCCAGCCCATACTAATCTAATATAAGCTTGTGTTATGACAACAGACAACTGATAAACACACATAATATATATTTCTGAATACAAAAAAATAATAGTTACATAAAAACACCCTAAGTCAAAAACAAACTCTACCAATATATAGGCGACAGTCTGTGGGGCTCTTAAGACTTATCGTTTGTTACTTCTTAATCATTTACATTTGACATTTTCGAAGAAGGTCCTCGATGTTATAAATGACATAAGGCGTTTTGGTTAACAATCGCATTAATAATAATTAAGGTAGTTGCATGTATTTTGTATGAAAATAGCATAGCTTCACGCTTTTAATCCCATATGGGGGTGGCAGAGTATATTACATCTACATACGCGAACTGATCGTACGCAAATTTGCTGACACTATTTTTCGGATAACATGCTACATTGATAATGTTACATGTTAATTTTTTTTTTTTTTTTTTCTTTTTTTTTTTTTTTTTTTTTTTATCATTTTATTAATTAATTATTTCATAATTCATTAATTCATTCATAAATTTACGTTTTGCACACCAATTTATGCTGTGTCTACTCATGTATATTGTCACCGAGATAAAAGTCTATATCATTCAGCTATTACATAAATAATAACAATCAAAGTTTAACACCAAGTTCTAATATCAACCAAATACATTATCTTCGTGAGAACAGCTCAAACCATTTATCTTATTACTAACATAGCGGTAATCATCACAAAAACATGATTACAATAATATAGCAGTTAGCCAATAGTCCTTGGTATACTAACTAATTGTCTGATCGCATGACGTTTCAAAATTATATCAAATTATTGTATTATATCCGAGGTCGATTGAGTAAGTCAGGGAAGGCTCAGCTGATCTGATAACGATTTAGACGACAATATTGCGAATATTAATGGAGAAAGGAAGTTATATAGGAGACACTGAAACACTAATTTTGACGTCAGTTATTACAGGACATTACTCAATAAGAATGTTTTATCGCCAGTGTCAGTCCTCAAATTTTTTAATCGCATAGACCACTGTTGCGTGCTGTGCAGTGTACACTTTAATTTATAAACTTTTAGTATTATAAAGTATTTACTTCTAAAGATGTTTACACATTTTTTCTGTCATTGAACCTATGTCAACCCCATTTCTTATAACCCCATGAACCTTTTTCCCGACTGCAGAAAAATAAGTACCTTTCTTTGCACTTCTTTGTCAAAATTGCTTCGACTCTATCGATCTGCGATCTGGGTCAAAATATACGATTTTAAATTATTTTTTATTACAAAAAATCATTATGGAATGGAATATTACTCAGAATATCTAACTAAAATCTGACACTAGGTGACAGGTTCGGAGCTAATGAGGATCTTTCAACTAGGTTGGACGTGCCTGGATGATCAGATTATTATCGATGTCCTATATAGAGGCCAAGCTAAGTGCCAAGCTTTCTGAGTAAGACGAGGTTTTCTTGGTTTATCGTAAGTATTAAGATTATTCTAGAATACTTTTTAATATTTCACACCCTATTACAAGGAAACTAACTCTAATCTGACTAAAATATGGGTGAAAAGAACCGCTTACCCCTTTGGGGAACTATTGCACTAAGGCGACTTTATTTGTAGAATTTTCAATCAATAAAAAAATGAAAGTATTTGTTGAAGTCTATAATGTTATTCGCAAACTTGTTGAAAGCAACTTAGACCATAAATTATTATTGTTAAAAGTATTATCAATCGGAAAATGTATGTAAATTTTAATAATGTGACTATTTATTTGTAATAATTTACTTTATTATACATATTATATTGCAGCAACATCCTTCATGACAGTTTAATTTACCTGTCTTTATTCAGTAGCGGCCAATTAATTAGTACTTTGATTGATTGATTGCCAATTTAGTAGCTTGTACGACATGTAATTAATTGCGATTATATCTATTTAGTTACATACATTTCGCAAATATGAATGTTAATGAGGTTATTAGAAATACTACGTTGAGTTTATGCATAAATTTCCCATAATGACAGAACACAAAAAGGGTTTATAAAGTTTTGGACAGTTATTCAAAAATATATCCATAAAGAAGGATTTAACTGAGAGGTTTTATTTATCCTACTGGCAATATAAACGTCAACATCTATCTCAACAAACTTTCGTTTGTTGAGATAGATGTACATTTGAATAGCCGTAATTTGCAAAACTTACTCAGAAGATATAAATGTAACATAACAGATAGATTTAAGATGTTTATGTCTTGGAAGTGGGTTAGTATAGGATACTTTAAGGTGCTCGTGGAGATTAATTCACGCAATTGTAAACTAGTATTTTAATGTGAATATTCCTACAGCATCTTTAATTTCATTAACAGCAAGGAGTTTCGATACATAATCAGACAAGTCAATATGACTAATGATCGTGTAATTCTTCGTTGACATAACTTACGATATTACTTTCAATAAGTGATATATTATTGTTAGCTACAGAAGTTTCGGCAATTTAACTTTCTGTACAGATTGTGAAATTTTATAGATGATATAACATATTAATTTATTTTTGTTTCTATCACACAATCAATTCATCAGTATTCACGTCAACTGACTTTTTGAGATATTAGGTCTACTAGGCTGAAAAATATGATTTTTTTTTTCAACCATCGGTTTAATACCGTTTTATATTGATAGGTATGAAAAATTGAAAGTGCATAATAATCTAATTGGCACATATTTATTTTAAATGATTGACGATGTATGATTTTTCTTCACTAACTTCGCGTTATAACCATCTTAATTGAACTTCAAAATATAATAAATCTCAACCGTTTATCGCCTATTTGATTCTACAGTTACTGGCAAATAAAGTTCCGACAGCGACAAACCAAACCTTGAACGAATCAACAAAACACACCTACAAATAATTACACAAACGTGCGTGAACTTGACATTCGAAGCAACAGAACCTATTGCGAAACATACACCTCATCAATTACTCGGTGATTAATATACTTTGCTCATTGTAAAAACGCAACGGAACGCGACACACTTG
Organism: Laspeyria flexula; assembly: GCA_905147015.1. NCBI lineage: Eukaryota > Metazoa > Arthropoda > Insecta > Lepidoptera > Erebidae > Laspeyria > Laspeyria flexula. Next base: position 16,110,573 of record LR989960.1, on the reverse strand, counting down.
TAAATGTCGCAACTTGTTAGACCTGTTTCACACTATTGTGTTGGTTACTATAACTGTTCAACCCAGAGTATGGTTAAATTTATGCTTTTGTTCTATTGGTGTGAGGCGATCATAACGTCCCAATTACTCCAAATTAAAAACAGATAATCTCTTTTGCTTTCATTATCATTATATCAGCCTAATGACGTCCACTACTGAACATAGGCCTCATCCAACTTCCGCCACTGCGAGCGACTTTGTGCCGCTTGCATCCAACGACCACCAGCAACAAGCCACAAGCATTACTACAGTGAGGACCAGTACTTAATATGTCATGAAGAATATTTTGTGCAGTGCAGATTTATATCGTTGATTAATTTATGTGGGTCTCAAGATCTTTGCAGACACCATACACAACTCGTGGTCACGTATGTTGGTTGTAATGGCTTATCTTAATACTCAAAATGGTCGCTCTCGTATCATCTGGACCAGTTGCAAAATTTGTGGGTGCCATTTGTAGAAATGGATTTTTTTCCTTTTAAGGTTAAACTAGTGTCTGTTCCATTTTTGGTGGATTGCCCCTTTGATTTACTTTTAAAAGTATTAGAAAGTTAAATGTTTTAGCTGACAAAAAATAAAATTAAGTTATATCCAACGAGATCCGTACGTTTCCCACAACTGTTTGTTGTTCCTAACAGCAATAATAATGTCTCTCATAATAATCCGATTTCACAAATGTGTCTCCAATACAATACAATTTGCCACAAAGTTGACATCTTTTACGATAATTTCAATGCCTTCAAGAAAGTAATTATAAATGAAGATGAGTGTACCTACTTACATAATAAATAAGATCATGTCACAAATACATAAGTAATTCTGTATCTATATATTTGCCTTAGTAAGTAAGTTTAGTATTGTTAATTTCTGTTTTTATATATTCTTAAGCTATATTAAGAACCTATACTACTTATAAGTTTTCACTGAAGCTATGTAGTTTTTATGATGTTGTGTACAGTCGTAATTGGGCTTCAGATTCAAAATTGTATATCTTAACACATTTTACTATTTATAAGTATTAATCTGTATCCTGTGTCTGTACCTAATAAAAAATAAAATAAAATAAATCCTACTTTTACTGGGTCAGCAAGTACAAATTATGATGTAAGCCTATTTAACTCCCTTAATAGATAAAAAAATCCGTGTCCTGCAGTAGTAAAATATAAACACACATAATAAAATGGAATCCCTAGCAACAAATTTTCATTTATAGTTATTCGGTAAAGCATATCGTGACAAGTTGAGGGCAATACACTCATAAATTAATTAGAATCTCATAAATAAACATTCGTCTAATTAATATTCGCACGTTTTACTAACTAAAAATAGTATTTCGACCTTAATTCTTCGGAACAATCGCATTAATAACTTGGGCCTTCGTATAGTTCCCTTGAAACGACGGACAGATGGATAAAAAAATTAATTTCATATCCATAAACTGTCAGTAAAAGCAATGATTGAACTGTGCATTTATAATTTGACAGCCAAACCTTGGATTACCCATAGTAGGTATGATATAATCAATGATAGTAAGAAGGTTAAATAGAAACTAGTATCATATTACGCCTTTTTGTAACCGAAGATGGTAGATAAGGTAGTGACCCACATGATGGTAAGTGGTAATGTGGACATCAGACACATAAAAGCTACTACCGACCTTGAAGTCAGTTTACTGTCAGCCTAAGGCTGAGATAAAGTCTCAAACACCCTTCTTAGATTACTATTCATTAGTCAGAGAGTACCATCGAAGTTGTAACAATAAGACTGGTCTTCCTTAAAGCAAATTTACAATAGGAACAGCAACTACTCTTTTTCTCTTTGATGGTTATTGACATAGAAGAAGATGTATGTTCGATGTATTTATAAAACATCATTATTTTTTAATCATTATAATGTAAAATAATGATATTTTATATGTATATTGTGGCTTCCTACTTATCAAGCTAAAAGTCAGTTACATTACTATGTTATGTTAACTAATTAGCCATAAACTATATATGGTGTGATAGGGTCTACCATAATTAACGTATACTTAAGATATAAACAGGAAAATGAAATTAATATGTACGGAAACACAAAATGGGAAACTATTGAATAATAAAAAATAACACTGCCGGGTTCCAGTATTGTGCCTTGAAGGACACCCAGTTCTAAGTATTGAATTAACTAATAAAAATATTGAAAACTGAGATCAAAGGCTGATCTTGACACATAAAGCATGTCAAGTAAGTTTGTAAAGATTTACTTTGAGGCATAAACGAAGTCTATAAAATTGGTTTTACGTCCACCTGCCAGAGGCAAATTTCCTTATTTGAAATGAATTTAAATAGTATGGCCTAATATTGCTTTACTTTGCTCAATCTAGGCAACAATTAATTTATTATTTGGGATGGTATTGGAAAACAATTTCAAGAACTGAAATACTTACGTACACAAAAGCTGGTTATACTGATGTAATTTTGAGATCAACAATAAATGAAATTAAGACTTATTAATTTTTAAAAGTTCCAGGATGACATTTGCAAGGTGGTTTAATTCCACGCAATCCACCCATCATTAATTATCATTTCTACTTTAATACAGTCGAAAATTTTTTAATTACAGGTTAAATATCACACTTCGTACTGATATTAATTGACACTGTAAAATTTATTGACAAGGGCCACAAGAATAATGATAAAATAATTTAATGGGCTTTTACGAAATTAATACTAATTCGTTTTATTGTAGGCAATCCGTTCTATTGTAATGTAAAATATTATTTATAAAATTTCTTCTATCAATAAAGAAATAAATAGTAGTTGAACAATGCTACATGTTTGATAACTTCTTTGAACAAGCGTCACAAATTTGTTTGCTACATTTATTTCAAAACTTTAAACAAAGATATTTTTGTACAATAAGGTGTTTTAATATTATTATATTAAAGTTACTTGTTTAAGTCTAAAGTTACAAATTTTCATTCTAAAAGAGAATAATATGGTTCCTTTCTTGTCCTCATTCTGCAAATGGATTCACTTACTCATCCTGATTAACTCATTGACCTACCTATAAGCAGCATAAGTCCAATATATATATATATATATATATATATATTTTTTAAAGACAACGCCCGCACTAAGGAACAAGCCCTGTGTTGCGGGGAGCTTTACAAACATGAAACTAACGGACACAAAGTACACCCAGACTAGAAAAATCTACGAATCACACAAATAATAATAATAATAATAATAATTTTTATTTCGAACACAGGATTCATATCGTGTTAGTAACAATATACTTAGGACTATGTTAGTAAACAGATAAATTAAATTTAAAAACACAACACAACAGTTATTTTGTGACCAATTGTACGGTAGACAAATATTTGTCTCGTGTGAAACACGGCGATGTAGTGGCGAGGCGACCACTTTAACCACTGCGCCACGGTGACAGACAAATTTACGTGCAAATAACAATAAATTGAGATGAAAACATCCAAAGCAATTAGTATTTTTAATTTTTGTGTGACACTTTGGACGTTAAATGGTAATGACGTCAAGGCAAACAAGTGCAGATAATTAAGTATAGTTAAACTAGTGTTGTTAAAATTACTGTTATTTTCGAGATTTTTCTCAATGAAATAAGTAAAACCTGAAGCCTGGGTACAACGACTTGTAAAGAAGGAAATTGGCGAACGATATAGTCAAACATATTATAATGAAATGTGTGACTTTCTTTAGTAACCAAGCAACTAAGCTTCTTAGTGTCGAGCTTTATAACGTAATATGTATAAATAATATGTAAAATCGTAAAATGTAAAAAAGATTTTCAAAAAAATACACCAGCATCTGTCAAATTAATGGTGCATAAGTAGCCCAAGTTACATAAGTAGGTAATTGGCGTCTGAACTTGGCATCAACCTAAATACATAGTGAAGTCAATGTTTGTATTTATGCATTCATTAATCTCAACAAGTTTGACACAGCCCACCAATGTAAGCCACTAGTGAAAGTTGTTGGATGCGGCGTACTTACTGCTGTACACAAAATACTACTCCGAATTCAGTTTTATTTTCCTTATATCTATGTAATATTTTAAAGGAGTTAGAACGATTCTATATGATACAAAGATTTATTTACAAAAAACAAGCAAATTGGATGAAAATGTATACATAGATTTTAAATAAAACATTGGTTTTCAAGTTAATCTGAAACTAAAACTTGGGTGGTATTGCATGAGTACAACCATTTACTACGCCGAAGCTCGACATCTAAGCACTAATAAATAAATTAGGCAATTGAATATAATCTACCTCAAATTTTAATTAATTAATAGTATTGAAATATAAGAAATATGGATTTTCTTTCAATGGTCTCAAGAATTTTCAACAGCTAAGATATTGTTTTAGAAGTAATTTATTTATTATTATTTGTTATGAAATTTTCTTCCGGTATTGCGTTATCAAACCAGAAATCAATAACTATATCTTCTCAAATACTTGATTAAAAGACTTACCGAAGTCAAAGTCAAATTGCCTCCTCCATTAAAGCTTGCGTATAATTTATTCGAGTTTCAAGTACACGTTGCGTCCATTCATTGTCGATATTCGGCAACAGAGTATATAAGCTGGGGTGGGCCAACAGTTCGTTAGATAACTCGACATCACAGTCAAGTCAACAACCAACCAACAATAACCATGAAGTCCTTTGTAAGTGAAGCTTTTGATAAAGCAGTTCAAAGTGCAATTTTTGGTGGAAAGTGCAAGTGTTCTTCATTCAAAGTTGTTTCACAGAATTATTCTATATTAATATTATATAAAAGTTAAACGCCATTATTTAAAAAAGGATAATCAGATGTGTGTCCTTCAGTGTTTGACTATTCTAAATTCCAGGAAAATACAAAGCGTAAACTAAATTATATTTACTTAAAAGACATAAAACTCGTCTTCTTATCTGAAAGCTTTACCTAAATGCACTTGGAATAAGCATATAATAGACATAACTGCAACGGCTTGTCAAATTTTCAAGTTGTCTAACTTTAATCTAATTTTACAGGTTGCTTTTGCCGCCATCTTGGCCTGCGCTGCTGCCGCCCCTGGCCTCTTAGTCGCACACGAGCCCGTGGTCGCCCATGTTGCCGCTCCCGTCGTCCACACTGTGCCCCTGGTCGGCAGCAAGACCACCATCACCAAGAGCAGCCAGGTTGTTAACCACGGCACTCCCGTCCACGCTGTCCATGCCGTTCACGCCACCCCACTGATCCATGCTTCTCCCGTCCTCGTTAAGAGCGCTCCCGTCGTACACGCTGTGCATGCTGCGCCCGTTGTCCACACCGTCCATGCCGCTCCCGTTGTCCACACTGTCCACGCCGCCCCAGTAGTCCACGCTGCCCCCCTCGTGATCAAGACTGCCCCCTCTGCCATCACCCACAGCAGCTCAGTGGTCCACCACGGACATGTCGTCAAAGCCCTCCCTCTGGTTGCTGTCCATCATTGATTTTAAATCTTCCCAATATATAAACCCTGTGCTATTAAATATTATTTAATTATATTTTTTGGTTTTATTGTTTTACACGAAATTATTTAAGCTCACGATTTTGCCCACGTGACCCTCGGAAGTGCATTATCGGGATACATAATATAATTAAGCATAGTTATTTATTTATTCTAGTCAAATTAAAATAATAATGTTTGGATATGGAAAATATTTACATATTATAATATCTACAATAAAATAAAATTTACAACTAAAACTAAGTACTTAACAAAACAAAAATAAAAATACGAAAATAACTTAAATTAAAATACGTCAAAGAATTCCTTAGCATCAATGCCGCTGTCCGCCGGAAACGTGCCCAGCAGACTGGCAGCATTGCCACGTTGGATAGCAATGCTTATTCTTTGCGCCAAGAAAAAGCCAGCCCGCTGGTCACGTGACGTTTCTGTCAAGCGTTTAGAGAGCTCTTTATAAAGAGCCCGAGCACATGGACCCCATGGCCCAAGCGTTTCGACTCCAAACGGCTCAAATACGTAATTACATTAACATAAGTTACTGTTAATCTTGGGTCCTCCAACTATTCATAAACAAATGACGATGATCCGTTGTCACGTGAAAAAAACTTTCGCATTTGTAATCTATGCTTAGAATATTCTAAGCTTCAATTAAGCATCTATTTAACCTACGGGTTAGAAAAACAAGATTTTTTTTATTAAACATCTTCATAGCTCTTAAATTTTTTACACATATTTCGAAGATAGATAAATCCATATAAAATATATTCAGTAAGCTATCAAAACAAACCCATCAATAAGATTATCTAAAGTCAATTTTGTGCAATTTAAAGTAATAGTTATATTTTCCAGAGCTTTATTAAGAGTACATCCAAAGGTTGTGTCAAGTTTTTTGACCTACCTAAATCAGAGTAATATTTTATTGAATAGGTTCCAAATTTTCATATTAATATTCTTCTCTTGTAATAATTTGAAGATATATCTATTTGTAAGAGTTTAGGTTCGAAAGAGTTTTTCTTTACAAATAGTATATAGACTTAATAATTGTAAAATATATACAAATATATTTCACAATTATTAAGTCATTTCTTTAGAAAAATACCAACGACAGTCTCTGAAACCCGCTCTCATTTAGGACATTTCCTATTTACTTCATTCACTATTGGAAAGGAAATTAATAACGTTTCATTACTCAGAGGAAATAGAGCAAAAGCGATGCGCCAATTTCATTACCGATATTTGGAAAGCCAGTGATGTTGAACAAATTAATTCTAAACGCTGTTTATTGGTTTTCGAGATTTTATAAAAAGAAATCAATATATTTATTACCTTTGCAAAAATGTGCATCAACCAGAGTGGCTATTATGCTAAACCGGAGGCTAGGATTTTTATCAAAAAGATCCTTCTTTGACAGTGGGATCTAATGCTAATAAAAATTATTTGGTTATATTTATATGCCTATTATAAGCGGACGGTTAATAGCATGTCCGATCCTGCTCAATGTTTTGTTAATGGTTCTGTAGGAAAAAAGCGTATCTTCATGACGTATAATAAACTAAGTAGCGGGTTACACAAGACACTTAGGTATACAGCAAATTTCATTAATATATATACATCGAGTAGTAATTTAGTAAAATTCCTGTGACGGACATAACGAAACTATAAGAATTCTGTTTTTACTATTTTGGCTACAAAACTATAAAAACATTTGTTTTAATCTGTAATTTTTATCTTTTTGTAAGCCTGATTTAATAGTATTAACACGTTATTAAAAAATGATTGAGATGTAAATATATATGAGAGATGCATTCTAGGAAACTCCAAATATGTCATTAATTACATTCGTGGTGGAGAGTAAATGTGAGTGAACTGGTTGTTGCGTGGTTTACCATAACCGGACAGGTCAGGGCTATGGCGTCGAATCATTACATTGAATTTTACTTGGAATTGACTTTATGGTTTTTGTTCGATATAGATTAACTTAGAGGAAAAGATTGAAATCCATTCGTATCCTATAGCGTGTTTGTTTACCTATAATTTAAGAACCTAGCCATTAAAATTTATTTCAGTAATATAAATAAATAAATATATTTTTATATCCATCTCCGATTAAACTAGTAAGAAGATAAGACTGACGACGTCATTTGATGTTGTCATATACAAATTGAAAATATCATTATATCTTTTGCAAATCTGAGTAAATTTTACACCACGTAAGAAATAATATAGTATGAGCTCAATGACGCTATACTAGAATAGCAAAACAAAAACAATTCGATCTTCGATCAACATTCGACAAAAGTCAAGAAAAAAAACTTCGTGAGTGTACATATTTTTGTCTCTGTATATTTACATTACTCTGTGTAACATCGAAGCGCCAAACACGCGGTTCGCATTGGGGTAGGTACCACACATAGAGGCAAATTCGAACAACCGGCGACATTCAACTGATGCGTACTACAAGTTCTGTGAGGTTACTGATACAGTTCTGAGCCGAACATATTTTATTTATAAGTTAATTAATTAAAGACGATGAGAGTCAAGTCAAAATACTAATACATACTATGATAATACTTTAATATGAATTCCAATAATGTCATAGTAAAGATATTTACAATATATAAAAAAAAAATTATGTATAATAATAAAAGTCTCACTAAAGGTGTACATACTCCAGTGCGATTAAGATGTGACGATGATATAAATATTAAGCTTTGAGTAGGTGAAGACAACTTAAAACTTATACAGATATAAAAAACATAGAAGCAGTTATGTTGGGTCCCATGTAAAAGGGGGCAAGCCTATTCCTATTGATCCCCACTACGCCAACAAGATAATACCTCTAAAATAACAATAGGTGATGACTACTGTAACTAGATCTTTAAGCAAAACCAGAAAAATCTATTAATTAATACGGGTATTTTTAGAGGCTAGAAATCAAATATGTGTTTGTACCTAACCCAATACATGGCATGCCACAAATCGTATTAGGCGGATTCCTGACCGATTGCGGAGTGGACTGGGAAATTAACTTAAGGCTATATAAATTGTAACTGTCATAGCAAGAGACAGTTGACTCAGCGAACCAGGAGAATTCAGATATTGGACAAAATGTATCGGTTGGTGAGTTTAAATATAATTATTTCGTTTATTTTTATGAAGAATATTGACTGTGGTCTTTTTTGTTTTCATTTTATTTTTATATTGAGTGATTTTTTTAAAATTAAAATATATTTCCTTTATTTTACTAATATCTAAACCTGTAAATACCTACGTATCATAAAAAAGTTAAAATTAAAAATAAATACTCGTTTTAAATCAATTTCTAACCAGGCAGCGAATGCACTACGTCTGCGACTCACGGTTTTGATTTACGTTGAATTAGATTAGATACTATCTATCGATACAATTATGCTTTATTCATACTGGATACCATAATTAAATTACATAGATGTGAATCAATTTTGGTAGTCGTTTTTTTGTTGTTAAAGTATCAGAATATAAATTAACTTAAAAATTATACCACAAACAAATTAAAAATGTAACTACAAATTTCGGGCAAATGTTCGGTCTGAATGTCAAAATTTGTTGTCTTCAATAGCAAAATGAAAGGGTTGTTAATAGTTGGTATACTTGATAAATCTATAAACCTAATTTTACAAAGACAACGCCGCGAGTAACAGCTGTTGCATGCATAAATAAATTGGTACGAGGTACTGATTGAAATTGACTTGCTTCATCAGGAATGTTTAGAAATTGGAGTGAAATATCAATTTCTTTCTTTTCACAGAAAGAGTGGCCCGAATTTCTTGCCAGTTCTTCTTATAGCTCTACAGACTCTACCAGTTAACTGATTGTGGGCAAATCGACTAATTTTTTTTAGATTAAGTATTTATTGAATTTATAAATACCGGTAGGGTTACTTTATAACTGAGATGAGTAAGTGGGTTATTTGTTTGAGTCGTTTTTTATACGCCAGAGCTACAACATTTGAAAGCGTAATAACCATTACGATAACGTTATTTTAGTAAATAAAAGGAACATTTACATGTAGGTAGGCCATAACATAGATACCGTGGCTAAATATTAAAACAAAAACATTCTTTAAAAAATAATTGTTCTAGCAAACATACCTTTTATTTATATAAGATATGTTATTTTTTAATTTAAATGTACGGACCCTCTTTGTACATTACTGCATAACAACCCGCCAACACAATGATAATGATAACAGTTTTAAAATAGAAATATTATTATAACACAGTACTATATCAAAATTAATTTTTTTTTTATATACCTAATGTATTATTAGCAGTAAGCAGTAAGCTATGCGAAATTAATTTTTACTCTGTTGAACAAAAAAAAAGTTATTTAATCTGCCTCACGAGGTAGATAATAACTACTCTTAGCTGTTTGTTAGATAATTCCTTTGTACTTCAGAAAATCAATCATGATAGGAAATTAAACCTCTGAATAGAGGAAGGGAATCTATTAGATTAGCTCTAGGGATAGCGTTCCGTAATCTCCTATTGAAAAACTTACAACGGTTTTATAACTGAATTGAATGATCAGAACTCTGGAATTATTTATATAAACTTCATACATAATAAAGACTTAATGCATTAACTAACAATCTAACTTTAAGTTATGCAGATATTTGACAAAGTAAAGTAGTTACTTAGTGACTTACCATCTGCTAACGGTGAAGGAATACATCGTGAGGAAACCCACATACCCTAGAAGAAATTCTATGAGTATGTCTGATTCACCAACCCGCACTAGGCCAGCGTGAGTGGATTATGGCCTAAACCCTCTCAGCTCTCAAGTTAGAGGAGAGGAGACCCGAGCCCAGCAGTGGGACATTAATGTTGTTACGAAAAAAAAATAGTTGTGGATTTTGTAGAATATTTACTTAAACAATATTATTTATAATAATATTTATTAAAAAAAATGTTGTTATACCTAGAAATTTCGCGAAAATTCGACTGATTACTAATTTCTGACATAAAAAATTATCCTACGAGAGAGATACATGCTTACATAATATATTATTATACATATCATAAAATGCTCCTACACCACCAAGGCGGCCTATTTACAAGTTACTTAATTTATAATAACGTAACATAACGTATATATGTTTTATGTTACAGATCACAGTTCTTCTGCTCTTAGCAGCCGTCCAGGCGGCACCAGCTCCTCAGTTGTACTACCCACCAGTGAGCTACCATCTACCATCGGTGTACCATGCCCCAGTCGTGACTCACAGCTCACTCGTGCCCCATGTGCCGTTGGCGCATCATCCAATACTGCCCGCCTACCGTTCACCGTTTTTGTTTTAAGATTTTTATCTATGTAATAATATTAAGGCAAAAAATTGGCCAGAAATTTAGATGCAGAGTCTTAATAATGTACGTAACTTGGCTACCATCTTTCATGTAGGTGCAGATAAGATAGGTTTTCAATTTTATCCATTTCTTAAAATATTTTCGATGTGTATTTATTTTGTCAATATTTCTTTATTCTGTACAATATCATTCTTTATAAATTAAAAACATTTTCCTAACCTTTTTAATTTTGTGTTATTTGATTTACTTACCCAAAATCATATTTTGATTAAATTAAAAAAAAAATTGGTATTATTATTTATGAAAACGATTTACTTTATAGCAAGACTAAAAATACTTTTGATTCAGATAGCAATATGTTTTTTTCTCAAACTTCCTCTCGTAAGATATTTATAAATAACAATTTAAGTCCTATAATCAGAAATTACGCTGTTCAATAACTCAAAACTGACATTTTAATCACCAAAGATAAATAAATAAATACTTGCTACCACTGTTAATCTTCCTTAAAAGAAAAAGTATTCTTAATTATTTTTATAGCTGTCTTTAGAGAATTTATTGCAACTTGTCTTCAATTAAAACTGCATAACAGACACTGTGGCCTGAGCTATAAACATTTTTCACATGCATTACTCAATCCGATCAACTTGGCAAATACTAGGTACGTACCTACGTACCTTAGTATTATTATATTGCAAAAAAAAAGTATATAATTAGTATATCAGTTGTTTAGTATCCATAACACAAGCAAATATAATTGCTTAATTTGGGACTAGATGGCGTTGTGTGAATGTGGTGAATTATTATTATTATATAGAGTATATTGTTTACTGAAAAGAATACGATTTGTTAAATTTCAAAATATAAGAAACCGATAGCTAGTAAGTATATAACTAACAGAATATATAGCTTCGTAGGTATTATTATTAGTCTAGTAAATGAGTGCTCGAAATGGTACTATGGAGGGAAATGTCCAAAGCAGAAGTTTTGACTTGGACTGGTCGAGGTGAGCCCGAAGGGGAGCATAATGAAGCGTTTGAAAGTTTTCGAAGCTCATAGCTAGCCAATGATTGGAGATATATAGATATACATATATAGCTTTCATTGTGTAGTACAATTTCGTACGACATACAGTTTTCTATCAGATTTCTCTCCACAATCATTCATTGACTAGCCTATATATTGTTTCGAGCTGTATGTGGTTGATATGGTCCCATCCACTCTTAAGAGTATATGTAAAGATATTTGGCTGAGTACAAAAATTCACGGGAACGAAGCCTTGGGTTAATGGTAATGGTAATTATAAACTCGATATATTTAATATACTTCAAAGCTATCAGTATATTTTAAATATCAAACCTTCCATACGTACAAGTTTCTTACGCCTACGTTTTCCCAACAAATAACTAACTCATGGAGATCGTTAGAGTCAGATGTGACGGAACTGCCGCCCCATTGAACACTTACGGTGTTTCCTTTGTGCAGTGTATGTATGAAACATCTTATTCTCGTGGCCTTGACTTTGTTTACAAGAGAGTAACGATAGTGTGTGTGAAATACACGCATAAATAACTTTGAGAGCCTCCATGTAAGTTATTGAGTTTTAGATGTTAGGTAGGTATAGTCGACAATAAAATTGCTTTACCGCCCTTAGAGTAAATGTTTGCTTGCAAGTGACATCAGTTCAGTGACAGTTGTCATCAATACCGCGACTTCAATAGTAATATTGAGTCTTATTGAATTTTATCTTAGTCTTATTGTAGCCTAAGAGAGATATTGTTTCTTACTTTCAAAAAGACAATTCCCCAATAAATTTCGATACCAGAAGAAAACATGATTTATATAGAAACACTAACTGACTCGTGAAAAAGTCCTCCACTGAAGTAATACGTCCATTATCATTATCTTAATTGGGTAGTTTCATTATAGGTAATGAAGGGACCAATTCACCTACCACCTCGGAGGATAGCTATGTTATCTAATCTTATCTTATCTACAAATAAACACGAACGTAATTAAACAGAGAGATGGGCGTAATAAGTTTAAGGTCTAGAAAAATAAGGAAAAATAGTCATCTAATTACGTCCAAGGATAGTACCTAAAAAGGTAGTCGTAGGATGTTGTAACTCATAGCTGTTGTAATTATATAAATTAATTGAAAGGCACGGGTTTCATTGGTTTTATTGTAATTAGGTAGTACCTAGAATATTAAACACCACCAAAAACATTTTCTTGTATAATGTTGCCAAGACGAGACCATAACGACTCACATTGTCATAAAGTTATCAGATCTCCTATAGAGCCAAGCTTCCAACTCCACACAAACTCTACACCTAATATGTGGCTTGGTCATTTCGCTACATTAACATGGGCGTAAGGTGAAAAATATATCCACTGTTCATTAATTTTCTGTTATAACTACAATAGTAAAGTTCTTGTAGTAAAGAAACGAAAAGGAGTTTGTAATTAGGACTCGACCGCATCGAATCGCACGTTCCTGTGTTTCTATCCCTTTCAGTCACTGAGAACCGTCATTTACTAGAGTGAGAAAGAGCGGGAGTGTGACCGCATGCGGCTGAATTGATGAGGCGGTTGACACTCACTCTCTATCACGCTCTAGTAAGCGTCACTTTTAAGTGACAGAAAAGTATAGAAACACAGTAAAGTGCCATTATGTGTGACCAGATATGGTTCAACCCTAAATCAGGTAATATAATTACAAACATTACATTATCGAAGTGTGCAGTAACCGAGTGTACATTACAGTAATTATTCAATGTTAAGTGAGTCGATCGTGACCGCATTAGTGCGACGGTGCAGCCTTATTAGAACGACATTGACTTCAATTGGTCAACGGGAAGAGTTATGAGCTTTATACAAATAGATTGTGACACTTTGCTTACATATAATAAAACAAAAACAATAAACCATCAACAAAACATCCATGTAGTGACGGATTAAGAATACATAATGTTACTACCCTATCTCAACCCGTCAGTGTCGTAAAAAGCGATTAAGGGGGACGGGTTGGTAAAGGGTTTATTTCGAATTTTACTTTTCTCGCAGTGCTCTTATCTCCATAAGATTATTCCCTCCGTCACCTCTTACGACACCCACGGGTTGAAATAGGGTAGTAACATTTTATATAATTAATTCGTCATTACATGGATAAAAAACTTGTTAAAATTGAATGCCAAAATCATTTTAGATGTCACTATCAATTCTAATTTTATCTAACTTCAATTTAAATAAATTGAAATAAGCTTAGGAGTAGATCAAAGGTATAGAAATAGAGGCCCAAAGAAATCAAACCTTGTTAACTTGCAAACTGGTCTGTGGGAAGCCTAACTCTGTTTCTATAAGCCGTCCTTCTTCAGGAAACTCATTATTTCATACAATTGAATTCTCAATTCATGTCCGATGGACCATGGGTACCTTAATGACGTTTTGTAAATAGACCAGCCTCTACTGGCGGCTTAGCTCAGATAGTATTTTGACTAAATTTACCCGTTCTTCTCAAGGTTTTAGATTTGTTTCTTATTTTAGAAACATCCGTAATATTTGACTGCTTCCATAGTTGTTAACTGACTCAGTGGCGCAGCTGTAAAGGAGGTCTCACGATGGTTGAAAATAGTATTAAGTTTTTCTATCATGAAATTCCAGTATAGAGTTTTTCTCGAAGTTTGGAAAACAAATGTTCCCGGTTGATGACAATAGGCTCACCCTCAAACATGTGTGATACACTCTCTCCTCTGCCTAGGTTATGTTATGCAGTATTTAAAATACCTGAATATCTCTTCATTATTTTAGTAACACAATTAAAAATGCAATAGTTGGAAATATATATATATGCATGGTATGTACACTCAGAATCAACAACTCGTGGATACCACCCACAACTTTGTATTTAGATTAGGCCAATTCAAAATCTAGACATGAATTAAGTCAAATTCGAAATGAATGCGATATCCTCATCACATTACGACCACCACATCGATTTTCTGTAATATTTTTATTTCCTTCATATTATCATAGTGAACTTAGTGAGTCATCTATGACGATAACCCATGACAATGTTTCTAGCGCGTCATACTAATTAATTCTAATTATTAATTATCGTCACTAACAATGATGATAAAACAATATCAGGAAATCCAAGAAAGATCGCATGTTATCTGTACACATTTGTATTGCACAATCTATTGTTATTGAAGAATAAAAATGCACATATAAGGGATGTAGGCTGTAGGTCTTCAGTATTAGTTATCAAGAAGCAAGATGGATAAACACATTATTATGGTGAGAATTATTTTACAAGTTTTACTTTTAAATTTTCGCATATAATATCTATCACGCTTTAATTTGATAAAGAGGGCAGAGTTGCATGACACCCATATTTCCAGCTATCATCATTATCATCATCATCATCGGCGTATTAGCTAATGTCAGACTAATGTCAACTCAGGCTACTTTAAATTTAGAAAAAAGTTTATCAGATTAACGATGAAGATCAACGTTCCTATTTATTTATGTTAGTACATTCTAATTTAAAAAGTTATCTACAGAAAACAAATGAATCATTTCCACCAAGAACATACATAATAAGGAATAAAGAAACACACACTACAACTATCCATAGAAAACTAATTTCATCACGTGGAACTCCACGCAAATTAGATTAATTATTTCATTCAGTGAAAACTTGTCTAATTAACGCGTAATATAGTTAGTTTGTATTGAATGAAATTGTACTAACTAATTGATATACGAGGAATGATTAGTTATGGTGGCGTTAAGCTTCCGAATTAGCGCTATCGAAATGCCTGTGTTGAAAATTATTTTTATAACCATTAATTGTACCCGGTGTATTGTGTGGAGTAATTCACCAGTACTACTATAAACAGTTGCATACAAAAGCATAAATATGAGCAAGTATATTTTTGTTACCGACTGTACATATACGTATAAGAAACAAAGTATTCGTATTCAATTTCGCTAGAACTTTCTGTTCGATCACTTTCATACGTCATAAACAGTACTCACGTGTTTCTCATATGCGATAGATACAAATAACTTGTTTTACAAGTTATGCGCTATGTCTAGGGCAACAGGTCACTGTTAGAGAAGGGAATAATTTGAATAAGTTCTTGAAAAAGGTGAATTAAGTGCACACGTGTTCAGTGCAATATTAAACGTCACATAAAGTATATATTTTTTTTAGCGATATCAAACTGTGTTTATAATATAAGATATCGCAACCATTGACAGGTTTTTGATAGTTTATTTTCGATATCCTTCACCTATTGTATTAGGCTATCAATGTATAGCCATGTATTTTATAAAGATATTTTGTTTAATTAATATTTATTTTGTAGTTAAACAGATAACGTGAAAGAGTTCTGGTCCCGATTGCCTCATGAAACATTGTTTTTAATAGTATTTTTCATATATCGATGAGCAATTTATTTATCACTAAAGCCACTTTGTTATAGGGAATTGTCAAGCTCAAAGCAGAAATAAATTCTATTATAGTTACTAAACTTGTAGGGTAACCAAACCACCGTCTTTGGAACTTGCAAATCCTTGTTGTGTACATTCCCTATGATAAGGCGCTCTATTACCAAACACCAAAATTCTCTTAACCTCAATGAGCCTTTGGGACATCTAAAACTTAAAATACGTTACACAAATCACGTTTCCCATGTCGTCACTGACTCGAATGATGTAATCAAAGTTTATATTTAGAAAGGTGTCTGAATGAGATCAGGATAATTGGAAGGGAGTGCTTCGTCTTACTCGTGTTACAAACATTAACGTATTGCGTAATGTGTGAGAGTGATTTGTTATCAAAGGATCTACGCGGTCAATGTCTACGCAGTAACAATAATAGGAATCACAAATCACGTGCAAATAGATTATAATTTACTAAATAATTTACCACTCCTGAAAATTTCAATTATAGATTCATTTTATTACCTGCTTTGTTATGGTGAAAAGTGTATATTTTTTCCAACTCATTCATCTTAGATCAGACAAATTTAATGTGTTCTAAGACAGATCAGCTCCTGAGTGTCATAGTTTAGTGTAATTTTTTTTTTTTTTCAAAATTATTTATTCTATTGAAACAAAGTCTCATATATAACTAACTTACAGAGTAACATACAATCATAAATATATTACACGTTAACTTGGGCCTCATACTACGCTGTGCGGTTTATCATGACTTAGAAAAATCACAGTGATGGATATGTGCGAGTGTCCCGTTATCTAATATTAATAACAATCTTCACAGATTCTAGCAGCAATGCTGCTTGCACCATCATCAGCGTATTACGGCATGGACGACGAGTCCCCTGTGCGCTTCCCTTACAAGCCTCAGCAGCCGTACTACCAGCCCCAGTACCTACGTACACCTTATGTACAGCCGCAAAACAACCTGTATGCTGTGCCTGTAGCACAACCTGTGTCTGGTCATCGCCCTGGTCTTCGCCCTGTACCTGAACTGTACGATTTCAATTATAAAGTGAAGTCGCAATATCCATATTATTATTAAATATGTCTATGTGGAATTAGTGTTGATGTTTGATTTTATATATACGCTAATCATAAAGAGCTGCTCAGTTGAAGAGTTTGTTTGGTTGCGCTTGTTAATCTCGGGACTGTTGGTTACAATTATTTTGATGTTGAAAAGTTATTGAGGAAGGTTATAGATTATATAACATCACGCTATGACCAATAGGAGCTGAAAAGTGGCCAAACAAACATTCATGAGAGCGGATACCAGCGCAACTGCTATTTTTTGAAAATAATTTGATTTGCTTATGTTATGCGATAGTCACCTTTTTCAAAAGGATCTTGGGCTACAATCTATTCTCATTTATGATTCATCGATACAAATACGATTTAATGCAATTAACTTGATGATCCAAGATGCTATCTCCGCGGGCCCTAACTGGCATTACCCACGTGTCATAAAGGCGTTGCGGATCGGTCACCTCTAGTTGCAGGATTTTAGCACGTTTGGAAAATTGTGTTAATGGTCGTAACCCGGTTTGGCTTGTGTTTGGGTTTATAGCCGGGTAAACGGTCACGGTTTTATTATAAAAGGTTCAATATGTTCTCCAAATATATAAAACGACAATTCTAAAAAGTGTACATAAAAAAGAAAATAAGTGTACAAAATGAGGTTAGTTATCAATTGACTAGATATTAACAAATATTCTAACAAAATTGTGCCGAACAAGTTTCACGAATGATTATTTAAAAAAAAAGCACTCCTTAATCTTGAAAGTCAATAAATATACTTTTTCTATGACTATAAATAATATACTGAATGCTACGACCGCAAGCTCCTTATGAGATTATCGTGATTTATTATATTTTATACTCAGTACAATTCACTTCAGTACAAGAAAACAATTCTAGTGTCCGTAGAAACTTTTACAACAACACATAGAAATATATAGTTATAAAAGTTTAAAAAGTCACCCAGGCTTCTTTGTTGCTGTAGTGGTTGCCCGAAATAGTGGACTTAAGTCTGATGTAACTTTTTATGTTTGTAAACTGCCCTCATGCTACCGGGTTTGTTTCTTACAATCATACAACATCCATAGTGTTGTCGATAAAGAAACAAGACTTAAAAAACCATTTACGTATAGTTCCATCAACCATTTTTTGTCCCCAATAGAAATCAAAACAGCTATTGGTGCGGTCGCAATTAGAATATAACCTTAACCCCAAAGCAGCTGTGAACCCAATCCAGTATGTCTCAAGTTGAACAAATGGACTCTGGCGACAATAACTCAGTCCCACTATAATTAGCAGACCCTTCCCATTACAAAGTTTGAATCCGAATGAGCAACAATAAAACCAGTGGTATGGTAATCTGAAGTAAGGTTGTCTCAACTGATTTGGAATTTGAATAACAAGAGAAGTTAGGAATGTAGCCAAATGAAAATACATAGGTATTCAACAAAGCAATTTTAATAGAAAACAACGGTATGTAGATACTACATAGTAATAGATTTTTAAGATGCAAACATGATATATTAGAACTTTAAACTTCATTCATAAAAAAAATTATATCTTTGTATCTTTCAAAGCTTTTGGCCCATCTCTGTGAAACGGGTTTATTCTTTTTTTATTTTATCCCATTGACGTCTAAAACTTATTCATTATAATATATTAAGAAATCGCGTGAAGACTAAACTTAATGATGCTCACGTGTCATCTACACAATACCACCAGCTATCGTACCTTCTGAACATCTGCATTCAGCTAACGAACCACATCTATCATTAGTTAATCGCTGTGTTATCTGCGTCGACGTCGCTTACACTACCAATGAAATCAAACGCAAAAGCCATTACTCTAATAGTTTACGATGAAAGGCGAATGACCTATCACGTGCTTAAATACCTTTTGACTACGTATTTTCTCATCTAATTGTTGGCAATGAAGGATTTCAAGGTATAAAGAATGAGACTATTCTTTGATTTATACTCAGTTTAATTGCTTCTTTTCAATCAAATATTTTATCTATTTCGAAGACAGTTTGATAAAGTAAGACTGAATGAATTGATTGTAGATATACTGTAACGTCTGATAAATTTATACAAAGCTAAATTGCTATTTACAATTAGAAGCAATATTTCCGAACATTAATAAGCAATTCCTTTGTCGGCACAGATAGAACATACAAAGAACTGAGTCTCTAAATAACTATTTCTAAACTGCACAATATAGTAATTCTAATAAATTGTTGATCATAATATAGAAAACTCGATATTACTTGCTGTCGAAATTGTACCTCACGCCTTGCTTCATGACATCCAAAAAACAACGCAGTAAATTCACCTATATTTACCCCTCTATATTCTTGCGATATTTTTTCTCTAAAAATATCTCGCCAATATTATCAGAAGGAGGAAATTGTCGCGTATCCGTACGTGCGATCGGTAACCGTATCCCTTTGTGAGGTGTTGACAAACCCGACGGCTTTAACGGGTTGATTTTATCATTATCTCTATAAATAAAACACAATGTACATGGATTAATGAGTTTTTATTGTGATGTTAGGGATTTAGTACATTTTTTTATTATTTTTTAGACGTTTAGCATAGTGGCTGCTCTTCGCCTGATGGATAATCAAAAGTTTGTTTAGTAGTTTTAATGGCTTTAAAATTTGGAATAGAAATGGTTCTTGGTAGCTCTCGCAGTGTGCACCTATATCACAAACTAAATATCAGGTGTAAGCAAGTTTTAAAATATATACTAGTAACAAAGTAAGGATAATAATCTAAGATATCCAATTAATGCACAAAATCTGAGTACAAATGTCTCGATAGTAACGAGAA
Source organism: Laspeyria flexula (assembly GCA_905147015.1). Taxonomy (NCBI): domain Eukaryota; kingdom Metazoa; phylum Arthropoda; class Insecta; order Lepidoptera; family Erebidae; genus Laspeyria; species Laspeyria flexula. The sequence goes on along the minus strand of LR989960.1, from coordinate 16,090,339 downwards.
TGCAACACGAACCGATGAGATACGATTGTACAGTGGTGATACTTTGTATTGGCCACTTTGTCTCTAACGTATACATTTTATTATTGAGTAGACAATGAAAATTTTCCTAAACTGTATTTCATATTCAAATTTGTTTTATAGGCCCGCAATTACATTTCTATACATAAGTATGTGTAAAAAACAAATTATTATTTTTATGATGATAAAAAAACCACCCTACGAACTGGCCAACTACAAAGCAATAGATTATTATCTCGCCTCAGAATGAACAACCTTCATAGGACATCATTATAATTAATTTAAAATGCGGCCAAGTATATTTAGGTAATAAATCATAATTGTCGAGTAATATTTCTACGGACGGAGCAAAACAGATGGCATCTTAACGTTTTTTTCATAGTCAACAATTTCTTGAGACTAACTTATCAAGGTGAGTTTTCAATTACGAAAATGGTTGCCTATTGTAAGACAAATGAAAACTTGGTGCTCTGAGCTTGCCGATGCGTGGTCTTTACTCAAACTTTTCCTTATCAGCCATCAGAGTCAGTTAGCTGGATATTTTCGTATCAAATATGGGTACAATTATGTAAATAGATACAAAGTGCCGTGATGGAGCTCGGCAACTGTGGTTAATTTTAATGGAGACTAACCTAATACACGCAGGAGTAATAATGCACTCTGACTCGAGTGGAAAGTGATCAAGTGAGGCTACAACAGTTTTGCGAAACTCAGAGAATTTTGAATGTAAACCCTCTGCATTAATGTAAATAATAATAATAATAAGGTGCTCGTACCATTGTGGTACTGAGATGTTCGTTGCGATATCGAGGTTAAGCAACGTTCGGTTAGGCCAGTCCATAGATGGGTGACCGCTTGTAGTAATTTTATTCTCGAGCGTCTCCGTGCTTATCTGCCATAAAGCCGTTAGTCCCGGTTGATCCAGTACCATCGGCTTTATGGTCCGGTAATGTGGTAGTCATTATGTCAAGTTGGAATGGAGCGACTTGATCAATTCCAACACTAGGGTCTGTTTGTCAAGGAAATATTACTATTCTATAGTTTTAATAATAGTATCCTAGGAGATAAATCTAAAACACTATACGAAACCAAGTTTATTGACCGGATAGTAAACCTATACTTCGACTTTATTTTTTACAAAACATCTTCAACTTAAGTTTTAGTTTTACTACAGATTAAAACCAAATCCGCTGCAAAAGGTATTAAGTAGAAGTTTACAGGGGCAATAAAAAAGCGACTCAACTATCATACGTTTAGATACGAAAATAGAAGCTCTTACTTTTGAATAATACAATGAGACATTTCCAATTTCAATGTCCACAATGTTGGAAGAGACGGAGACAGACATGCCCCTTATCTTAAACAACATACTATTAGAGCATTGAATCAGATTTCATTTGTAAAATTGTTTGTCACATGTGTTTTTAAGTTCCCTGCTGTCTGGGTGCACTGCGAGTATTCATTTTAACTCGTTTGAATAAAGCGAATGCTTCAACAGACGGTAAATAAAAGACAATAGACGAAAAGTTTGCGACCACGGGTTCACTGCTTATGGGATGTTGTATATTTATAGATGTAAATATGATATATGTTTGTATTTCTACCATTCACTCCTAAAATCAAATAGTGTAGTCTTTAAAATCTTTGTTTGAATTTTTTGCCTCTACAGTTTGGTTATGTAGTATAAGATATATAATGTTTTTATTTATCTTTGCTTAGTTTTATTTTCAAGGTACTGTAGACAGCTGCAATTTATCAGGTAAAACCTGTTATTAAATCACATATATATAATTTTGGTCCGTTTTTCGTATTAGGAATTTGCAATTTCATAATAAAAAAGAAAGTTGCCAAATTTCCAATGTAACTATTTTTTAGTTTGACCTTTCGCTTCATATTATGTTTTTAAAGTACCCTCTGCCTTTTTTATACTTTTCAGACGTTATCTGTGTGAAATTTAGCTATCGCATTTATTCGTCGAAACGTCTCAAAAAACTCAATATTATTTTAAAATTATATCTAAAACAGATAGTAATGTTTGAAATAAAAGAAAGAATGGAAGAAATAGGATTATTTCAGTTATCTTGATGCCAATTCTAAGCAACAGTACTATTAAACAGTAGAACACTCAAGTTGCATATTGCCAAATGGATAGATTTATTACGGTAGATGCATATAGCCTAGACCATAAGCCCTAGGAGTATAAAAGGACTGAACCTAGGTGATCTTGGTACACTGTCGTCTTACACCGACGGATTAACACACAATTAAATTATTGCAACATGTTGAAGTTGGTAAGAATATATTTATTTGTTTATTAAGTATTATTTTAAATGCAGTGCTTAGAATAATATCTAAATAAATTGATGAGAATTTTAATGGCTGGTGTTAATTTATGAATAGTGTCCAGTTTATTTTTTATTTTAATAATTTAATCCATGTAAAAGCACGGTGTTAATATAATAAAAAACCTCATTATTATTATCTTAATTTTGAATTAAATGAAAGATAAAAAAACTGAGCAGTATAAAAAGAGAAAAGTTAGTACCTATCAATCCGGGGAAATTAAATTAAATCGAATATTATTTCATCATACAATAATTTTTAACCATTACATTTCTTTATTAAAATTATATGTTCTAACAAATACATTTAAAAAAATGGTAAACAACTCTATTATTTTGTACGTCGTACGTAGATAAAAACAATAAAACTAATTTTTAACTTTCACATAAATTATTACCTAATTTTATACATAATTTCTGATTTCTTAAATTATACTGCCGATTGTTAGTAATTATAATCACACATGGACTTAAACAATTTACTTACTCAAAAAAAAATTAAGTTCATAATATAATCCGAATAATTAAAACTCATTATAACATTGATATACAACTAAAAGTGTTCTTAAACTACTTCTAATAGTTGAACAAGGAGTCCGAAAATATTATCTATATAATAAGAATATGTTATGCTATTATACAAAGAAGTTCTCATAAAGTTCTTTTATATCGTCGGTATATTGTCTATGCCAAACCCACGCCACTGAAACCGAGGCCTAAAAACCATTTGAGAGACATTCATGTTTCGTAAATTATTTTCTGGATAAATTTATGATTGTGGAAATTTATACGTAAGAAAACAACGCTAGACTGTGTGTGGAGTGGAAAGACATCATTGCTTTTTGTATAAAATGTAATAATTCAATTCCTATTAAGCTTTTTTGAAATTGGATTTGTTATTTTTCTTCTCTGTTTACTTTTAATTAGAATTCAAACTAATAGCACGGGGCTTCGCTCCCATCTTTCTTTATTTGGCCACAGCTTAGCTGCTATATAGCCTTTAACCTTTCTCGATAAATAGGCTATCCAATACTAAAATATTGTTTCAAATCGGACCAGTAGTTCCTGAGATCCTAACGGTCAACCAAACGAATAAACAAACTCTATTATACTGTATAATATAAGTATAGATTGGTTTACATATAATATATATTTTGATTATAGATAGATACCAGTCGTAGAACTAATAATTATGCATGTAAAAAGTTATTTCCAACAATGTATTTTCAAAATAACATCACACGTGGATTTCCCCACAGAATTGAATGACAATAGTACAATGATATTTAGATGATTAGGTCCCAAGTGGTGCGAACAAGCATCCAATCAAATATTTGAAAAACAGTTAAATACTAATTTCAATAACTAAAAATTTGCTTTAAAATTTTCAATCTAGGTCACAGATTTCATCAGAAAAAGTGTTTCTTTACTATTATTTAATTTATTTTGTATTACTACACTTAATTTTTTTTTACTTTTTGTAAAATTATTAATATAGTACTTATCGACCACTACCACTGTTCTCAACTCGGGAATTATACCCGTGACCTAAGCACGCTTGTCCGCTGTACCACCGTTGCTTTGAATCAATCAAGCTTTTTAATCTAAGTTTCAAGGTATCAATCAACCTTAGCTTACTTTTTTCAATGTTATTATGTCAATGCAATCATGCTGATTATACGCACATTAGTTTTTATAATAGTACCTACAGTGACAATGCTATCGTTGCACACAGCTCACATGATATTAAACACCACAACTTAATTATAAATTTGCTTGATATTGACTTTTGCGAAATATCAAACTTCAAAATATTTTATTGCGAATATGGGTATACAATGGTGTTGTTACCTACGGTAGCGCGCGGGTCCTAGGTCTATCATCATCACCAGCAACCCATTAATGTCCCACTGCTGGGCTCGGGTCGCCTCTCCTCTATCTAGAGAGGGTTAAGGCCATAATCCACACACGCTTGCCTAATACGGGTTGGTGGATCAGACATACACTTAGAATTATTTCTAGGATATGTGGGTTTCCTCACGATGTTTTCCTTCACCGTCAGCAGATGGTAAGTCACATGACTAGTACATATAAATTCCACAAAGTGAAATCCACATTGGTACTGCCGGTCAGAATCGAACTCGGACCGCGTGTTTAGCATGCCGGTCACTTATCCATTCAGCCACCATCGCTTTTTATCCTAGGTCTATGGTTGCTACGTATAGATTTGTTTCGCCACATTCTGCGTGTAACGCATGCAATATAGGCATATCATATGAGAAATGACATAAATAATTTAACGTAGACGTCATTATAGATGACAAAATAAGAGAAGTGAAGAAGCAATTTAGTCTGAATCAGTATCAAAAACAAATGAGAAAGTACTTTAAAAGCTTTGTGATAGGACACATTTTCATATCGATACCATTGGGTTTATTTGTCGTATAAACTAAAACCCGATTTTTCAGAAGAGCAAAAAACGATTTAAAAAAATCATAACTTTATTCATCATCATCATCATTTCAGCCTATTGCAGTCCACTGCTGGACGTAGGCCTCTCCTAACACGCGTCATAACACTCAACTCCAGCTAGATGGTCCGACGACCTAAAAAAGGTCGCTGGGTCTGACTGGATCCGGAAGGCGGAGGACAGAGTGTTATAACTTTAATATTTTACATAAAAATACTAATAATTTACTAACTTTTAATAATTTACATAAAATACATAAAAATGACCAAGAGCAAAGATTCTTAGAATTTGAGAATGAAGAAAGCTAAATCATCAAAACATATTATGCTGGCTATCCTGATTCATGCGGTATTTAATACCTTCTATAATCACCGCAACCATCTGGATTGATGTCAAATCCTTATCATATAATTAACGAAGCTGTCATGAGATCACAAATAGTAAAAAAAACATTTTATTCCCCAGACGCTCTTCTTCGCTATCATCGTGGTGGCGCATGCCGGGGTTATCGCTCCGATAGTGCCAGCGCATGCGGTAGTAGCGCATCCCGTTGTAACGCACCCAGTCGCGGTATCTCATACAAGTAGCGCGATAGTGCATCCTGCGCCGGTCGTGCATGCGCGCGTAGTACATGCGCCGGTAGTGCATGCCGCGCCAATCGTGCCTGTTGTTAGGCATGCGCCTGTCATCGCTGTTCATCATTAAATGTGATGGTTATGTTTGAGTTTAAATGTGCATGTGAGTAATTGGTATTGATTAAAATGTTTCGAAATTATATTTTATTTCATTTTATCTTCTTATACTTTGCAAAAATATCTTTCAATATTTAAAGTTTTCTGAGAAATTTGGTATATAAAACATTTAAGTACTATTAAGAACTATTCAAGATTGTCTTAACACAAGTTTTCTGGCCAGAAAACAAATAGCCTAACTTTTCAAAGAGAAACGGTGCTTTGCCTAGCTTAATATCCAACATGAAACTACACATGAATAAATAATAAAAAAATAAAAAGGCCAACAACCTAACATCGAAACATTTTTGATGAAGATTGACGATCCCCAATATAATATCTTAAACCTCTAAGATATATTCATATTTAGATCCGCACGATACCTGGTACCTTACAATAAAATCTGCTGCGATATTATACAGAGACACATTATGAAAATAGGCTGGCAGTACATCAAAAGTGACAATAGAACAGATTTACACCGTACTTTAACCCCCGCGAGTGTCACCGACACCAAATGTAAATAATCTGAAGTCATTTGCAGCCTCCCTACTTAACATAAAGACCTTTATCAAATACCCATAGCACGGGAAAATAAAAAAGGGTTGTTCTAATTTCTGAACATATTTTGTCCGTTAGAGATAACCTTTTGTTTCTTGCCGATCATAAATTATTATATTCTTAGAAATAACCGTTGTGTAGATGTTACCAGAGTGGTTAAACGTAAAACAATAATATTTAATTCATAAGTATCTTAGAAAGTATGTAGTATGGGGTTAAATAAATATAGCAATTTATACTGTATTATTAAACAATGTAAAAATGGGTTGATGTCCTTATTTACTTGTCCTTACTTAGCGATGTAACAGAGAAACGAATCAACGTCATATTTTCACTAAAGTAGTTTGAAAGCAGTAAGTGATATAGTCTACAACTCATTCCGATTATAGCATATTTTTTTGGATGTCGTTTCTTCCTCTTTAGTTTCAACGACAGATTCCACTAAAATATGAAATGTTCTATCACAGTATATCACAATACTGCTAACTATAAACCCAAGCATACCCTAAACACCATAAACCCACTTTATATAACATCCGCAAGACGCAATCTTGACAACCTTGAAGAGTTGCATTGTTACTCTCTTGAGGAACCCTCCAATAAACAGTATCAAGGATAATTACTGTGGGCTCGCGGAAATAGCTTATTGGCATTAATCCCCTCTTTGTACGGAGTTCTTTATAGCAGCCTTTGACGGTAATGACCCGTTAAGAGAGGTTTTGATTTTGAAAGAAATTGGACCTCTAGTATTATTTGTAGCTATGAGCCTGAAGACCCTTACAGTATTTTCAGCCTTATTGTCCAAATTATTTAACATACTACGGACATTGATCCCTTGATCTGTGAATAAACTTTTCGGTCGTGTCCTTTCCGGTGTAAAGCAAAATTTTGTTGTATCAAAGTTAGGCGTAAAACAAACTTAGCGAATGATTTGAATAAATTCATTTTTGTTTCATAACGAGAGCTTTGGTTGGACACAATGCCCTGAGGGTTTGATGAACGATGTAGAACCTTTGTTAGCTCGAATTCTCGAGTACATAAACATATTCGCACACTTTGTTTCTTAGTGTTTATGTTTAGTTTTAGGTGTATTTGTAGTTTGTACTTGTTGCTCCGAGGAAGTTTTTAGGGATAACAAGGTATAAAAGGGACTAACTATATTGTTTAGCAGGAAATCAACAAAAAAAAAACTTTTTGATGTAAATATTTTGTTGAATTTTTATTGCCAACATGGCAGAAGAGACCATCCCACAATTAACTATTAAATCGGCAAAAAAAAAAGTTATATTTAAACGGAGTGCTTCTTAACGCACTTTAAGATAAATTATTATTAACACTAATTAAGATAGATGATGTCATAGCAATTAACATTGCAAGATTCCAACACTAAATATGGTCAGTACCCTGACACACTGTACAACATTCATTATTGTTGTTTATACTATAAATGGCTATCTTCACTAAATATAAACATAATCTACAAAATTATGTTTATTAAACTCTCAATGCACCATGTCTAGAATCTGCAAGGGATAGTTTTTATGTGTTACATTATTTTAAGGTTAAGATTATCACCATATAGAAATTAAAAACATTACCCTCCTTTTTTGCAGTCGGGTAAAAATAGGGTATTTTTTCTAATTTTTGTTGAAAATAGAACCTGACTCTTCTCAATAATTTGTAAGTACAATCTAAATACAACGAAGACACTATAAACACATCCGAACACCAATATATGTATGCAATACCAAGCCCATGTTATAGCAAGATTTTTTCTGACGCTCTATTATTATCTGACATCAAAATACTGTCCATAAACTTTGATCTGCCTCAATACGAACAATCACACCCTCATCAAAAACCAAATACCCGTAAACATTCACTCCTAATAAGGTCATATGATGCATGTAACCTTGCAGAATTGCTGATGGAACAATGGGGTGCCCTTGTCCTAGTCTGGTATCCCTTAAGGCAATACATTACATCCATGAGTGAAGCTACGATATTAAACGATGCCTTCCAGTACTTTTTGAAGGGCATTGGAAGTTATCGAAGGATTGTAATGATTGAAGTTTTGTAGGTTAGATTTATTAGCTCTTGCTATGTATGTCATCCTTGGGATATTTAATTTTAATACCAAATTTTATATACAAGTAGCAGGGCTGTATATTTATTAATAGTGCAACGTTTGACGTAAACTAGAAGCTATGCCAATAGCAAAATGTAGTAGTGTCCAAACATTCAAGGAGAACTTGCCAAGATAAAAATTCTCACTTTAAAAACAGTTAAGTAAAAAAAAGGTCCTAAATATTTATAAAAAATGTATTCAGTAAAAATCTATTTAACATAAGAAAACCCACGTCATTCAAAGTCCTGTAACTATTACACTTGAATGCGGAAACCTTCATGCAATATATGCTGTAACCAATAAATGATTGTCTTAACAAATCGAAGGTCCCACTTCCCATCAGCTGAGCGATATATCTCGTACTCCAAGGCTTCGAGGGTAATAGCGGATGTTATCAGTAGACCTTGAGGTTGGATCCTTAAAGATTTATCCTGATGTCTTGTTTGATGCGGTGAATAGGCGATGTTCTAAGTGATGTTATTTGAATAATTTTATTCTATTTATTCTTAAAATCATCTTTCAAACTGACAATTAATATCTAAAATGGTAAAAAACACATTAGAACTTATAAAATATTTTGCAATAATCTATCTCTGAAATTTAATGGAACAAAAAAAAATTAACGATTTTTTCCTAAACCACATACACAAGAAAGTTTTAAAGGATTAATAGATTAGTATAGAAAACAAACTCCAAGATAGTAAAAATAGTCAAGAAAGATAAATCATAGGAAAGTCACATCTGTTATATTATGAACCAAGAGTAAAATTAATTTATAACATATTTGCTCGTAAAGGGTCTCTTATTTCACCAATTTCAGTGTTGTAATGTATCTCATTACGCACTAGTGCGGTAATGTAAAGTAAATTGCACGGCTTCTCATGCTCACATACTAATAATCAAGGGGCTCCGTACGTAACGAACGGTAATTTTTTTAAATCTTAGCAAAGAGTTTTTATGTCAAAAAAGTGGTCAACATTTTATGAATAAAATTAATTAACTTTGGTAGATAAAATAATTATGATATAATTATATAAAATAAACATTTAATTCTTTAATTTAATTAATTTAGACCATAAATTACAACCATTTATTTGTACTAAAACACTAAAATATTAATTTACTTTATTAGTAATACTGGCTGTTTTTGTGTTTTTGCCTTAAAAAAAAGCGCTGATGCGCGCGCATCGATAATTTGTGACAAGTAAAAATAATTCCGCACGCTATTTCTTTTCGCTGTATTTGTTTTTTTCTAAGAAAGTCCGAATTTTATTTATTTCCTCGCAAATATGTTATAAAACGTCGTATGACACACGTGCGGTTTGATAATTACAGCCTCTGCTTTCTTGTAGCCCTCGCCTGCGGCTCGGGCTAGCAATATCGCCTCGGCTGTAATTATCAACTTACCGCACTTGTATCATAATGTACTATTAAAAAGCATCTTATTTGACAAAAATATTAAACCAATTTTATAGAACCCAGAATAACCAGGCAATTGGTATGTCATAACAAAGTTTCCCTCATATCATGGCATAATATAGCCATAAAATAATCCTCAGATTTGAAGGTTACAAGACGAACGATAATACCTCACTCCAAGGACATACTGACTGACAATCCCTCGGTCTTAATAGCTCATAATAATATTATAATAGCCAAATCTGAGACATTGAGAATTTCATACATTTTTCATATCATTCGTAATAAATTTAAGTAGTTTAGCCGAGTGGGATGTGTTCCAAGGCTCTTGAGTTAGTAAAAACTGTGTTGTGGTAAACAGGAACATTATAAGGGGATTGTTTTAGTGTGACACTGGAAGGATATAGAATAAATAAATGAAAAGATATCAAAACAAATGAAAAACATGAAAATCAAAGTAATTTCTGTTATTTCATAGGATCTCAGAAACTACTAGTCCTGTTTGAAAAATTCTTTTAGTGTTGGATAGCCCATTTATCGGGGAAGGTTATATATACTACATAACATCACGCTATAGTCAATAGAAGTGAACAGTAGCCCAATAAAAAACGACGGGAGCGAAGCCCCACGCGACTTCTAGTATTAGTATAGATTTCAACTATAAAAAATTACTTGACCTTGATTGACACCGACAATACAATAAAGTCACTAACCTTTAATTGAATATTTCTATAATACCTAACTTACTAAACAGCAATTTTTATTACTAAAAAGGCTACTGACTTATAATTTAATCAGGATACGGTAACGTTAAAAATGTTCTAGCCGTCCTAAAAATAAAATGAAGACAGTGACTCTACACAAGATAAAACTGTAATATTAAATATTAGAATGCCGTCAGATGAAACATTTTGCGTTTCAAATTACGTGATTCATACATTGAGGTAGATCCTAAATTGCTTTTCACTTAACCGAAACGTATTTTGTTCTTTGTTTTAACGGTTTAAAATTGAACACAATACCCTTTTTAAAATGTCATTCTATTTACAGAGAAAGATATCCGAAATGTCGCCATTCAATCCGACTAAGTTTATATTGAAATACACAGTAGGGTCGAATAATAAATTTGTACATCGACTTAGTCGGCGTCGATATCACTGTCAACTCTTGATGATATCGACAATATTGAAATATTATTATCTTGTAATGTATAAGAGTAAACGTGTGATCGTGGGAGTGTGGCGAGGGGAGCTCGCCTCGTACTCGCTGTCCGGCCGCGCCCACGCCGCTGGGCGAGTGGAAGTGTCTGTCATCGAATTTGTGTTTTATTTAGTACCTACATCATAGAAGCACCTATCTGTCAGCAATATTGTTCTATGTAAAGGGGGCAAGACTTTTGCCATTGACTAGCCAGATTTCCAAACTCCGGGCCGGAATTTTACAGAGAGTTTCATGAAAGAACGACCTAATGCTATTTTCCCCAAACCAGAGAACCTAGAATCTCTCGGAAAGCAGTCTTACAGACTTCCGCTAAGTCACCAAGCTACATAGATGCTAAAAAACTAAATTGCAGTAAACGGTTACCCATCTTCGAGACCAACCGTGCCCATCGAATAAATCATCGTTATCATTTATTAGACGTCGACCTTATTTGATTGAATGTTAGCAAAAAGCAAGGAGCAATAACCGATCCCTGAACCTCCCTACCTCACAATATAATACACATTTTGTGCATACATTAAATCTACAATTAAACTAGCTATAACTTATCAGTTCTTTGAAGAGATATCAATATAATTAACTTACGGATAGTCAAGTAAAAAGTCCTTTATTTCAAGAATTTCAAGAATCATTTTTTCGTAAGCCAGTCCTTACCATTGCCTGATTGTTAATTAAAACTTGTGTTGAATATAAAAATAAATAAGAATAAAAGCGACTAGTATTTTTTTGGAAATTGCCAATTATAAAAACAGAATCTTCTAAACAAACTTTTAGTGACAGTTACATTTCTGTAGTCAATTCAATAGCCTACAGGCTTTCAGCAGCAATTAATCAAATTTGAGTGAATGTTTTAGAGAGACAGATTGGTTTAACATCTAAAACAAATTCAATTTAAAGGCTTTTGCGGTGTTTGAGGAGGACCATTAAATTTGCACAAGGACCCTGTAGTTTAGTGTTTTCTTATTAACAATCCTGTTCCAAGAGATACAGACATGGGATGGGTATAGACTTGTATCTTTAAAACCATTATCAAAACTACATAATTATCCTAGCAACAACGTGTTTTTCATCTACTAGATAATTAAATTTATCCCTAAACAAGATAACTTCTCGCTAAATATTCATTAAAATGATTTGTAATCCAAATAAATGTCAACAGACAGATATTTTATGTATATATAGAAGGAACATAAAGTTGATTTGCGACGATGTCCCAGTCGGTTTGTGTGAACTTCTCAAATGCAAATAAGTTCATTGGCTTTAAAGCATTCAATGGTACATGAATGTTTGGAATTAAGATTCGTTGTTCTGTTCAAATCCGTCAATTGAGTTTACATATTTCAGTTTTGTTCTTTTAAAAGACTATTCTATTTATTTGCTTACTTCTTTGAACAAGAAATTCTAAAGTAAGTAAATGATTCATAAGATAAATAAAACTGTTGATTTATCTAACTTCTTAATAATATTATAAATGCAAAAGTTAGGAAGGGTAGATGGATGGGTGCATATTATTATTTGTAACTCTATTAAGTCAGAACAGGCTCTGTCTGCTCTATGTAATCTCTGTAGGAAATTTAGCACATAACTAGATTAATATCTAGAATAGCACAAAGGCTATTTACATACCAGGCTGGTGGAGCAGTGGGCGGAGACAAGTTTGTTAAATAATACAAAATGGGGTAAAATAGCGAACGATTACTTTTCAAATAATACAAGTTATATCTTTTGAAATTAACTCTTTTTGTAGATTAACTTGTAACACAGCATCATTAGATATATCATATAGCTATAAACGCTGTTATATATTATAAGATTTTGGTTATCCAACGAATCGCGTTAGATATAATGGGAGATAACATAACAACTCTTTTATAAATATGAGACTTTGATCCCAAAATAAAACCTTTGAGCATAATAATGACGAAAAAACTTCGTCTAAGTACACATATTACAGTTTTCTTTAAGGAAAATTATTAAAAGAGTCACATATTATGTTAAACTTGCATTAAAGGCTAACAATTAGAAGGTTTAAAACATACAATTTATGTTATTTAAGGGATCAAAGTGCTAAAAATATAAACGTACTGTTAACAAACTTTCAGTTTCAAACTTCAGAAACGTAAAAATGAGACGAAAATATATCAAATAAATATGTACAATCAACAAAAATTCGCTAGTATAATGCTATTTGTAATTAAAGAGACAATCATAATTACTTTTGCACCAGATTATAAACATGACCACAATATCTAATACATGAAAATTGCTAACATACTCGTAGTTTTTAAAAACTTTACTAATACACTATGGGCCATAATAGCTATGTTTGATAATAAAATATTTTTCATAACATTTGTATACCTATATTATTTATGTATGTACCTATAAAATATGTATATTATGAGCCAATCCTTTTTTCACTTGAGAAAAAGTATTACGTCTTCTAACACCCTTCAGAAAATTTCCTTTGGCACCATAACATAACACACAAACAATATCTGAAAGCTTTTATTTTATAAGTTATGTAAGGCCAATCCATAATAATAACGTACACAGAGGTTTCATCAGCATTATTATTGGCCAAAACACAAGAGTGTTTACCACTTACTAGAACAAACCCAACTTCGAAGGCCTATCAATCAGAATTCCTTCCACATTTTTTGTCATTCGGGAGAACATTTGACTAATTTTGTCTGGAACAACCTTGACTTGGAATTTTGGGGTCCAAACGCATAATAAGTCCATTGTAATAGGCCCCACTAGCGGGTCAAGGTTGTCCCTCAGGTATACAAGGGTCGCACTTGGGCCTTTTGGCGCATTCCAGAAGTTTATAGAATGCTGCATTCATTTCAGAATAAATAATGGTTTTATTAAGTCACGTAGTATAGTGATGATTGTTGTAATATAACTACGCTCGTCTAATCACCTTATTTTCCATTCTGTAAAAGGATCAAATACTAAAGTCATTTTAAAACAAAGGTTTTCTGAAATTCAAACATATAAGTGAATATGTTTGCTAAGTATTTAAGTAAAATACTTTTTGGAAGTTCCAACAAAACTTTTCCAATTCTGCCTTATCAAAACTCAGCTAAATAGCTATCTACGTATGAGTTCATACACCTTTCCAATCTGGTTACTTAGGTTCAATCAACAGATAAGAGGTCCATTTAAATCCCATTATAAAACGAGATATGGGATCCGTAGAGTATTAGGCGACCATATTAAAAGGAAAAAAATCGTTATGAAGAAAATATGATTCTTTCGTGGGATAGAATCGTTTGCTAATCATGATAAAAATATATCTAACTCGGAGATGACAATTGTAAGGTTTATCTGTAGAGTAAAAGATCGTTCGTATACAACAATTACCTAAGCTATGTATACATAGGTATATATATTCCATTAAAATCCTATAGGTACATGTTATCGGAGCGAGGTTCCGATGATCATTACCCGCAACCTTTAAGATATTATGTAATTTCAAAATATGACAAAATACGGTGTTAACTTATAATAAATTTGTTAAATACGTTTACAATTTCACGCAGTGGGTATCGTATGATTTGTGTATTATAAAATGAAGGGAACATATCATGTTTATCTTTATATTGAAGTTACATGGGGCCACAAGTAATTAGACAAAATCGTTTTAGTATAGAATACATTCTAAGCTCTTAATTGAAATACTTTGAGCCCATATGCCTCAACATTTGCCTTTGATTTCATTAATGAATTATTTAATTGACTTGAGAACTTTATGAATGATTTTATGAGGTTTTATTATTAGGTATAATTTTGTATTTCAATTGGGGAAGAGATATTTAATATTATAATATTATAATTGATATTTTTTTTTTCTATACCACCGCGGTAGTTACTACGATACGGTAGCGCGTTGCTGTACCCTAAGCGATCAATCTGATTTAAAATGAAAAGTCACCTAATGGTTGAAAAGTGCATGGTCCCGGTAATGTATTACCATAAATTATAATTTATGGTCTTTAGTGTTTATGTTGTTTCTTAGTACCTAAAAAAATATTTTTAGCTAATAATATATTATATGAACACTAACCTGTCAAGTGATACTGCGACCAGGCTGTAGACAGATGCAGCTACGGAGAGTCCTTGTACGTAGGGTACCGTCTTACACATCAGCCAACCAAGAACCCAAGCTGGAACAAACAAAAATATTTATCGTCAGTATATATACAAACATGCTGTTAAAGGGATTCACCGGCAACTATGACTTCGATCTTATATTCTAGAAAAATTGTAAACAAATTCTGATTCTGTTTTCAAAGAAAAATATAGTACGCCACATTTCGAGGACACCTAAATAAATAGTCATATTTTGGCTTTTAAAGGTCTTCGAAGTTATTATCCTATGTCCTAATGAATCAACAGTTCGTAAAGTTAACCACAATTAAAATATACAATTAATTAACTCGATTTTAGTGAATGAGCTTTTATTTTTATCATTATTAACATTTGATGGTAACTATCTCAATACGAATCGCCAACATGAGGCAATCTTTCCAATGCCTGCTTTTTTATTCGGACCAAAAAACAGCAATCTTTTATTTCCTAAAATTGAATTTATACAATTTTTATGAATAATATTCAGCACGATTCTTATCATTTATTCCGCTCACAAACGGCAGAGTTATTACGAAAAGTCACCGGGAAACAGTTTTCCAATAAATTGCATGGAAATGGAACGGACTGTTTATTCAATTTCGTTTGACTATGGCGATGTTTAGAGGAAATTTTATCTACTTCACGTTGTATGATTTTCAATCACGTTTTGCCATGATTATTCAGTGTTGACTTATTTATGACTGCGCTTCCAAGAATCTATGATAACTTATTGCATGAATAGTAAGAAATTAATATTCTTTTTTTTTAATGTGACAATTTGTTTGAATACAAATAGAAGACAATTTTGCTATTGTGGTTATTTTTTAAGAAAGACGACGAAAAATAGATAAAACAATTGTATAGGTGATCACTGATCACCTATTGTTTTATCTATTTTTATTGTATTATGAATAAGTAGCATATATCATAAATATTATGTTAGTCAATTTCACCCATATCTGAAACCCGTTAATGTCCTACACATATAAACTAAAACTAACTACAATAGTAAAAGTTTTACTGCAGCCATAAGTTAATTAAAAAAATGGGTTAATGAATCCTTGTCAAAAAAAGTCTTTTTTCTAAATACTGCAAACTCATTATCCAAGAGCCTCCAAATACAAAACGATGGCATACACCTGGAAACGTCTTAGAACAGCGCAACAAGTGAAAAAGGTCACCAAATCAATATTTACACGGAACCCTGCAACTGAATGTAGGTCACTCAGGTCACTGTACTACCTGCGACCTCTTAGCCTTGCATTTCTCTCTACCCATCTCTTTTCCACCCCAACAATACCTTATCTACTCATCCTTCTCTGCCCTGGCCTTGTACCGTATTACAATACAAAAGTCGGAAATGACTGAAGAATACACAATTAAATATGGATCATAATGCTTTCAAACTAAGTATCAGTATCCTATAGCTTTGTAGGAAGTTGCATTTGTTTCTGATCGATTGAAATGGTAACAACTGATTTGAAATTAATGATGCCTTAGTTTTTCCTAACCTATATTTGAAGCCTTGGCCCGGTAAATGGATTTCGATTATATTTGATTTAAAAGACAATAATGAACAGTAACTATAAATAATAACACGGTAGTAGATACATACACAGTTAAAGTGTTTTATAATCACTCTTATGACACTATCAGTAAAGTTTTGGTATAATTTGGGTTATTTTATCATAAGTACTTAAATTAACTTGAAATCTAGCACTAGATTACTATACATAAATTAATCTAGATACACAAATTAAGCATAATAACTTATATTAAGCAAGTAAGTAAAATTAGGCCTCGCCACAGCTTTATTTCCTTCTTATATAAGCACCATAGTTTTTATTCGTGACTACATATAAGCATTATAAGTTTGTGACACTAATATTAATTTTTAAACGAGATATTGTTTGCTTAAAACGTACTTAACAACATAATGCAACCTTTATCTGAACTCGTGACTTAGTAATCGTGATTGTTGAATAAACGCCTATTTGAACACCTTCGCGGGTCTAAGGTCAGTTCTCGACTGCATGAGACCTAAGCTAATAGGGTCAAGTAAACAAATCATTTAAAGGAGATACATACATAAAGGTGGACTTAAGTTCAAAACAGCTGATTAACGAAAAGAGTAATAAGGGTACATCGATATTTTTCGCTCCTAGGGAACAGTTTGACTGGTGATGTGATAACACAGAAGTGTTATTTTAGGACGTGTGGTGAACAAGTAATAATACATAACGTAACTGTTAAAAAAATAGAGAACATGTTTTTTAAGGATCGGCAACGCGCTCGTGATATCCCTTGTGTACGCCTGTCTGACTGTAGAGGTAAAAACATTTCTTATTCATTGTCAAAAAGTTGCAAGAACCACCTCTAGCTGAGTTCTCGAGAAGGAGAACTCCAAATAAAATGTTGTATCGAACCATCTGACCAGCGTGGTAATTGAAACATATTTGGTGATTAGTGTCATGGAAAGCAGCAGCTGTGCTATCTCTGGTAGGTTCACATGTGCCTGGGATATATGAAAACGTTTAAACGATGAAAAGATCCGTAAAGTAACTTAAGCCAGTAACTTTATGAAAATACACGTTCCTTCTTCATACAATCTTTGTAATGCGTATCATACGATTCTCAATGTAAATCGACCTTATACAGCAAAAATAACTAAAATATTCAAACGAGAACGACAATCTTTCCACGCATGACCTGACCCGGCATCATGCGGCTGCGTGCCGATGCGAATAAATGTAAGGATGCCATAAGTTATGCAATTGGGACTCAAGAAAGCTGTTGGCTACAGTTTTTATGTTGCAATTGAGTATATATGAAGGCATACTTATGATAATAACGTAGTGACTGTTAGATGATAGATGGTTTTTTAACAATTGAAACTGGCAAGTCGATCTAACAAGGACTCTCCGTGGGAGATTTATTAGCAAACGCTAAATATTGTCTATGTATATTATTGTTTTAAAGATATACCTAATATTATGTATTCTTCTTCTCAATATATTATAACAAGTTTAAATTACTCAACACGCTAAAAAACCCAACAGAACCCTCATAAGCAACACTGCTATGAGAGTATCGTAATATTGTGATAGTTGAACCATAATCCTTCACCCGCAGACATTTGACCTCATCGTCTGTATGGGGAGACGGACAGCTGTGTTTCCCTCTAGTTTCTAGGTCACCAGGAATATAACCCCGTGACATTGTACAATTGTAAATTATTGTACACTTTATATGAATGATTGATTTGCTAGCAGTGGCCGAATTAAGTTTTATTTTGTGTGTTTTGCCATATAACGTGGCTTTTAAAAGAGTCGGCTATAAAAGTTAGGTAAGTAGGTACAACAATGTTATTTGTCAAATTACTTGATCTAACAATAACATGTTGTTAGGAAATTCACGGATTCTAGAAAGATTCTAGAGACATTATAAATTAATATTTTACGATGTGGAGGAATTTTTCGAGGCATTTTAATCTTTTTTTTTTCTCATTTACTATACGTATTTGTTTATTAGTTCAGTTTCTTTTAATCATCATCTCTCTATCTATTGCCGTCCACTGCTGAACATAGGCCTCTCCTAACACGCGCCATAACACTCGGTCCTATGCCTTCCGCATCTATTCAGACCCGGTTTTAAGTTTTTTATATTTACTGTAAATTTGTACAAAATTATGTTAAATAATAAAAGCTTATATTCTAAGAATTATATAGCAAAACATCAACACAAATCCAAACTAGTGCAAACAAATTTGCTCATTAAAACTACCATTTAACTTATACATTTGGTTACCGTCAAAATTTTAATTGTGCACTAAAGTTTATTTCAATTTGCACAGCAGTAGTTATGGTACCGAGTGGCTCAAGAGCCCGTGTATAATGCATAAGAAGGGTAGCCAGTTTACAAAGAGCCCGGACGTCGCGGCCTTGGACGAATCATTTTATTGTCTGCAGTCTTGGATTAAAATCTTGTTTTCCCTCGTTCTGTTTGTGTTTTAAGAATATTTCATCACAATTTTAACAAATATGAATCAACATTTGTTAATATTTTATATTTCATAAAAAAAATAATTTCCTAACACAAAAGGGATACATAAGCCAGTTGAAATTTCAGCTTTTCATAGAAATATTAATAGTATGCTCGTAGTAAGAATGGTTAGACTAAACAAAAGATTTTGTTAATTAAAACTAAATTAAGATTAACATCAAACAGCAACCAAAAGTAATTTGCTTCTTACAAATCGTTAAATTGTATGTTTGTAATATGAATCTATTCTAATTATATCAACAACTTACTAAGGCATTTACTTTGTTTAATATGAGCCACGCAACAAGAAATTGATTCGGAGAAAAGCTTTTCTCAAAGTCGTATGGTTTTGTTGCTATTGAATTAAGCAAATATTAAGAGATACTTCTGGTTTCTTGGAATATATTGCTTTGAAACAAAATCAGGAAGGGTAATGTACAAACAAGATATCCTCACAAATTGGATTTTGATTAGTTTTCCATTAATTGATTTCAATCCTTGAAACAATATTGTCTAGCACGAATAATGAGTTTCCACTGTTTACTATATCGATCACTTCACACAGAGCTGACAATAGTATAAACAAAGTGTCTCTTTTCGAAAAACTTACGCTATATATTTACAGTTTTCCTTAAAGATAAATAGTACACTAGTAGTTTTATTTTCCACAATAGTAAGCTACTTCGAGTTTCGCTACTGTTGACACTATCGAATAGTTTTTTTTGCAGAAAAAATCTAACCGGGTTAGTTGTCGCGCTATCGTTTTACGGCATGTAAAAAATCGTGATAAAAGTAAAGATATAAGAGTGCGACATGTTAGAAGGTGCCTTCTACTTCCTTTTTCATTATGTTGGGCCGAGGTCTAGCAAAGCTGGTTGGTTGTGGGTCGGAGGGGCGCGGGGTCTGCGGGGCCGGTAGAAAGTAGGTCAGGCCGATGAACTAGGCCGCCGGGGTGGAATCTCTCAGACTTGTTGCGAGTTGAACAGGTGCGTCCGAGGATCATACAGGATTATATACGAGTTTGTTATTAAGTAGATAAGTAAGGGGATTTTTTTTAAGTGTTCATAAGTACGGACTTAGAGGTCTAATGATGTGCATTTGTTTTAAAGTGGTTGATGCTTTTTTGTCCAATTTGTTTTGATACAAAGAGGTTTTGTGGCATTAATATGATTGTTTTAGTAGATATAAATTATTATTATCATGTGAACCCTAACACGTATCCCTTCGGGGGGAAAGTGTGAAGGTGTGTTAATTAATATCACTATAATGTAAGGCACTTTAATAAAATATAATAACTACTTTTTATATATTTTTAGGATATAGGCTGAAATTCTATTGATAATAATAATATGTAACCGAACTGATATTGTCATACTTCAAAACTCCATCCCCTCAACACGAAACACACAATATGAGAGAACAAAACATTTAATGTTTCACCATTTATGGAATAGCTCTACACACACTATTGCAAGTACCTACACTAATTAATTAATTAAGCAAAAGCCTTGCTCATTGCCACTGTGTGACTTTATGTGAGTTATAGGTCCTATCACATGAGAATTATAACCCTCTCAATGTTGGCATTTGAAACGTTTCACGTGTGAATAATTGAATTTAACTCACCGTGGCATAGCGGTTAGGTGGACGACTCACCGTGCCGAATGATGTGGCAAATAGATTGTGAGATGAGACAAATATTATTAGTGTGATTCATAGATAGTTGTTTTGAGTCTGGGTGTACTTTGTGTTCGTTAACTAAATGTTTGTAAAATCCCCCGCACCATAGGGCTTTTTTAGGGGCGCTACAATAGATCAATTCTGGTCGAGGTAGCAAAGAGGCCACTAATGCCTTCAGGCCCAAAAAATCATAATAATAATAATAGGGCTTACTCCCTAGCGCGGGCGATTTTGTCTTTTAAAAAAGGAAAAAAAAATTCACTAGCTTCAGCAAGTACCTCTAACTAGTTCAGAGAATATCTCCATTCACACTTTGTCTTACTTGCCCACTTAAAGATCATGAACTTATAAAACTTGTTCATATCCCAAGACAGTTTGCCGGCAGTTGAGTGAGTGCCTTCAACAAATTGTTTGCCCGAATATTGGCGACAACATTGCCCCACTTCCAACACCTACTTGTGCTTACTTCCAAGATATAAACAAGTTGACAATACTTTCTAGGGTCTAAGTTATGTGGAATAAGATTTTGGGTGTGTTTGTTTTGGGACAAAAAGTCTAAATTGCCGGTACTAACTTCCACTTTCATAAAATGTAAATTATTACGGACATATTTTTAAATTTGTTGACATTATTTTTAAAATGTTTTCATTGACTTATTAAAAACCTAAGAGGCACACTCAGCGACCGAAAAACTCGCTCAAAAGAAGCTCAAAAAGAGTTCAATTGTCACATAATAATATTTCGCTCTCGTGAGGTGTGAACGTCAAAACGTTTGATTGCTTTATAAGTAATGTTTTTTAAAAGGAATTGTAATGTGTATGAAATAAATCTGATTTTACAAAAACAATTTTTTTAATGTCATCATTACATCAGCCCAATGACGTCCACTGTAATTGAACATAGGCCTCACCTAATTTCCGCCACAGCAAGAGATTTGTTTTTTAATGTACTACTAAATTATTTGATTAAATATTTACACAATTTTGAGCGTGACTTTAGTACATAATAAATAAATTTTCGCATATTTTTATATTATGTTCTATTTATTCGATGGTACATATCAACTAAAGCTTATCTCCAAACTATCTAGCCACAAAGCTATATTAGCCTGCTAATATTCTGCGAACTGTAAGTACAAGAGTTTGCATATTTTATGGGTATATAAAACCACTGTAGAACGTTAAAGCGCTCCTCTTCGCTAAATTCCATTTAAAACATGTTCTTCTTCACCTAAATCAGGTTACTACAGTCATCAATTTGTCCTAATTTTAAAACACGTGAGCTGTAATGGAAATATGATTACACGTTTCCAATTTTCTGCAAGGGCGAGTTCCTCAAACGAGGCTTCGTTTTAACATTCGCACACTTCATTGGTTTTATCACGATCGAAGCGGAATTTTAGGCGATACGTCATTTTAGTTTCATACATAATATTATTAGTACACCAAGTTTGGAGATTTTCAACCTACGATTTTTATACCTCGTGATAATTTATTCATGGAGGTTTTTTCTGAGGTAAAACTATACACTAAACTCATAATTTAGCTGTGAATAATAATATAATTATGTAAACAAGTACAATAATGACGTGTTTCAAAAAGAATCAATCAAGAACTTCAAACGAAAAATATATTTGTTCATTAAAGAACATTTTGCCCTATGACGAAACTAAAATTGTTCAATTAGTAAATTGGTAAATATCAATATTGTGTTACACAAGCCCTTAGTGCTTACTAAGGGCTTATGTAAAAATAAAATAATTGGTAAAACTTTCATAAGTCTACCAATTTTTATAGACGTCAAACAAGCAAATAGCTGCTTCAAACATGTGCTACCATATTTTATAAACGTTTAGGTGCTATACTCACACATATCACCAGTATTACTGAAGCATGTAAACTTATAAGACATAAGCCTTGTGCAGAAACTTCTATAGTGTAGGAACTTTAAAAAGCAAGCCATAGTCTGAATCTTCATTTTTGCTATCAGTGTTACCGTTGTTACCACTCTCAACCATTCAAAGAGCTTGTTCTTCTTCATGTAACTTATCAGAGACTTCTGGTACCTCTTTATTAAGAAAATGTAACGCCGAGGTCACTTAAAAACAAAAAGGACTTGTGCTATTGTGCGTGCTATAGCACGCACAATAGCACAAGTTGTGATTGAAATTTTGTTTGATTGATGTGAAGCACAACTTGTGATTTTGTAATAGTCTATAGACTATTACAAAATCACAAGCTATTATAACTCTAATACTACTACAGTATAGCGTAAGTAGTGAGTTTTGCTCAGAAAAATCGTATTATTTGCAGAGGTGTAAGAATTAGACTCATTTTCAGATTTACAATCTAAAGGCGTAGGGATGTACACCAAAGATTCAAGATTGATGATTCAATTTACACAAGATCGCTTTGATCACTTGATTGGCGTGTTGGATCCTTTTCATCAGACGTAACAGTAATCACTACAAATTGAGTTATACGTTGATCTATGAGCTCAAGTTTCAGAAACGAACGAGAAATACATTGTTCCTATCGTTCACCTTTAACTGACACAACTTTTTGTTTTGGATTGACAAGATAAAGCGATATTTTTTGTAATGGTAGAAAAACTATGAATAAGGTATAGAATTACACTTTTGACAAAAGAAGTCCTTATTTTTGGACTTGATATTTCTTAATTTAGTTTAATAATACGTTTTTTTTTAATTTAAATTTACACTAAAATAAATACGATTAAACATACGGAATGCTATATAAATCTCCAATATGTTGTAGGAGCATAGTCAACGTATTTTCTTCACCATAAAATTTATTCTTGTCGCTAAAAATTGAAATAAAAATCTATCTGATACACAAAAATCTTTTTACAATTTACGACAGCGCGTAAAGTTTCTAAATATGTGAATTTTATGACTTTTCCTTTTACAGCCTTGTTATTTAGTACACGCTGTTTGAGGCCATTCACGTATAGGACATAATGATAGCGTTATATCGAATGGATGAGTCATACAAAAATCACACATATATTATGATTTTTAAATCACTCAGCCAGTATTAACGATTAAAGTCGAAATATTTAACTACATTCATATTATACTATACGAGTATAACTACCGTTTTGAAGAAAATTACATTAATACAAAATTTGTCAGCTGTATCTTGTTATTTTTATCAAAAAATCAAACGAAACCAATTCCTCTATCTATAAAACAGAAACATTTTTAAACTACCTTATACACTAACAACACTTCTATCAAACGATACAACCTTGAAGAAACGAAAAATAATCATGCAGCCGAAATGCCAATATGGCATATAAGAATATTGCAACCTTCATGCTGTCAAATGCTGCACAAGATTAATCCTCAGGCCTTGGATGTCGGGTCCCAGTATGGGCGCCAATAAGCTAGGGGAAAAAACATGGCTTTTATTAGGTGTGTCATGTTTTATGGGATTGGGTTCGTATGACTATTTTTCCTTATATTCTGGTAATGAGAAATAAAAATATCTTGGATTTCTGTGCGATTTTGTTTTGGTTCTTTTAAAGAGTGATTAGACTAACTAGCTTGCATTTTTTATCGTGTGATATGTAAATAGTAACCTATATCACTTTCCAATTTGGTTCTGTCTAATAATAAAAATATTATTGATCTGTTGTAATTTCACACTTTCGTCCATTGGAGTTTGCAGAGACTTTTACGTCTATTATTTCTATGCAATACATGATTTATTAAACATGTCACTCTTGAATGTCATTTTCAGATACTTTTAATTAGGCCATATGCAGCATACTAATTAAATTTTCGGATTAATTAGACCCTTAATATATACCTACGTTGGATCATGAAATTGAATGTGCTAACTAAACAATGAAGATCAAAGAACTTAATTTACATACTTGATCAATTAATTATCTCATTCCTCATGAGCCCAGAATAATAAAGCGTCAAATTATGACAGAATGTTTATTTCACAAAGAAAGTGATATATATAACAGTTCAATGTTTGTGACAATAAAGGCTTCGTTTAAATTTGGACGTCAGGCCTTACATTGTTTTAGTTTATTACAAGGAAGACATATGATCAAAATTAAATCGTAGGTAGGTATGAGAATAAAACACATAGTGTATGTTTATCTTGTTGTTTTTATAATTTGCAATTGACATTGATTAATTGTATTCACTATGTAATGTTATTAAATTTTATTCTTTTAACTGACTTCACAATATTTGTTTCTATTTTTTGACGTATAAATTCTCTATGACATCCCTTTATACAACTATAATAATATGAATAACAGATCTCTTTATCATTATTTTTATGGTTATGATAAGAATATTCCGATATTAATTTAGTAAGAAATATGACATTTGTAACACTCAATATTCTAGCTTTGTTTAAAATTGCATGCCGTCTGGTAAAATGTATTGGATCATAATGTAAAACCATAGCACCTGTATTTTATGTACCTACATTTATCGCAATAAAATATTCTGATTCTGATTCTGTATTACTGGAGGCAAACGCTGCAGTTCCACCAGGGATGTGTGAACATGAGTAGCGAAGGATGTGTTTGGTACTAATACAATCGCTTTTTGCGAGCGATGCTAGATAAACGAAGTGACAGGGCACTTAGGTGTCCTGTCAGCTGGCAATGCAATTTGGGTACCTCTTTCAGCTTTCCATCAGGCGAAAAGCAGTGCTACTATAAAAAAAATATCAATTGGTTCCTAAAACACATCGCACATCTCTGGTCAAAATGCAACATTAATGTAACACCGTTCGCATTGGACTCAATAATGAAGTTAATAAAATACAAAGCGACAAATAAATACTCAAGGAACACTTCAATAATCTCGTACACTGATACCATAACCCTGAAACATTATAACAAAAATCTAAATGTAATCTAAAGACACCAATGATAAATGATCCTCAATCACAACCATCTTAAATTGGGACTCGGGCCAAGTATGACTGGCTGTTTCATATTATCACATTATACCGTTTGTTTTCATTAATAGGATATAAGGCAGTAATGTGTTTTCTATTGAGCCAGTCATTCTATTCGTTGAAGGTTAACACTGAGTATGACAAAGCTATTTTTAGAATACTCATTCTTTGGGCTGAAATGAGGAACGTGTTAGATTTATTTTAAACCGAACTAAGCTACAAAGATTAGAGTTACGACCATCTAGCCAATAGGTAGACAAATTGAGATAATTTATTTGGTGGCGAACTGACGTTCTCTGGAATCTTAGTCTAACCTAAGCAGGCCTAAGTTTTGGATTAGCTTGCAGCAAAAGTTTAAAATATTTTGTTTCCCACTTTAGTAGTAAAATAATGTATTTGTCTAATACCCGTATATAAGTAAATATCGTCATTGAAATGAGTCCAATAATCCAAAAACGCAGTGAAAAATAATAATTTGAAAAGTTTTCTACATTTCCATTTATTACTTAATAACAGGCTTACGACTAGAATGCAAATTAGTTGGTAAAAGGACACGGTATTTTTAGTTTATAAATTGTGGGTTTCTCAATAAGGCCACGTGGATGAATGATCTACATAAAGTTTTGTATTACATGAAACTACTTAATTATAGTAATAAATGTAGGGCAGATATTTTCCCAATTTTAAAATGAAAAATATAATATTCTCTTATTATTTTACCTATGGTAATTTTAGTGAGCAAAAAGTTAATATCTAGAAAGAAAGAAAGAAAAATAGAAAGAAAGAAAAATAAATTTATTTGGTACAACCGCTACAAGAGAGATATATTATAAAACATAGGAGACATAAGTAAAAACTAAATAAAATGTATATCAACACAATGTGTGCCTCACGGTTGCGCCAAATTGGTGACCAGTTCAGCTTATGCTAAGCAGATAGCCAAGCGCTGGTTTTCAACTGGCACCTATTATAATTGGTATGCTAGTATGTAACATGTGGACGTCAACATAGTTGTGTTTGTGTGTGTGTGTGTGTGTGTGTGTGTGTGTGTGTGTGTGTGTGTGTGTGTGTGTGTGTGTGTGCGTGCGTTTATAGTTATATTAAGGAATCTACTACGTTACAAATAAACATGGTCTGTCTGCTTCTATCCCCAAGACTGCAATATTTCCTATTCCTTTGTGAGATCTGTAGTATTTGACTCCTCCACAAAAACACAGCAGTGACGAGCTAGTGTGGAGTTACTTTCCTAGTTATGACTGCTTTAGTAATTACATTCATTCATAAAATTGCCAATACTTAGCTCGATACTTTTTATTCAAACTTTTGCCATTAATAATAATATAAGTACCAAAGCAATCAGAACCTTCTTGTATTTATTCGTGACCGAAAAATTTTGTACGGTCTCTTTTCGGACTATAAAAACTGATTAAGCAAGTTTTCACAGTGATTTCTTTGAAATCCGCTATCGATAGCATCTACTCAAATAAACCTTTCTTTTGATTTTTCTATAAAAGATCCAATAACGGTTATACTTTATAAGTCTTCTTCTATTTGAGTCTATTGGTATTTCTTATAAAGATTCAAAACAAATTTCCCTATCTCTGTTTAATATATGATAGGTAGTTCTTACATAATATTTACCGTTAGTATAATATGTATCGTGGCAATACAAGTATACAATAAAGAATATTGGTGAAGGAACATAACACAATAGCCTAAAATAATTTTCTAACTATCGATGAAATATTTTTTTTTATTTTAATTAAAAACTGGAGTCCGAGAAACAAACCAAAACTAATTGGAATTTTTTCATGATCCTAATGTTTAAAAGTAAGAGTATGTAGGTACGGTTTTTAAAAGAAATTCTTCAAACTTTTGAAAAGATAATTTTACTTGTTATGAATGATAAACGTGACCTTGTTCAAGTATTTTTTGAAGCTGGCAAGTAATAAGTCTTTCAACTAAACTAAAAATAAATTACATCGTAATCTTTGGATTCAAATTTTAATCAAATAACTTTTTAATATTATAGAAGCTTAAATGTATACGTAACGCTTTAACGTAATAGTCTTAAACGTATTTTGATTTATGAACAACAAAACATTATCTACTTAAGTAGGTAAATATTAAAAGATCTTATGAGTCCAATATCTACTTCTCCCTTCCTCCATTGAACTCAGGACCCGAAATTACTTATTATAATATGTTTTGGTTATATTAGACTTGGTTCTTCTTATGATAAAATTAAAAATACTTTCTTAATACATAATGAATTGGTCTTATATGGCACAAGCACGGTAAAATTTCTTAGCGTATACAATGGCCCTTATTGATAAATATTTTTCTTACAAAATCTAAAAAAATAGCACACCAAACGTAAAGATCCAAGGATGCTCTTCATCAAAGAACTATTTATCTTGTTTGGGATCATGGCCTTCGGTCCTCGATCCTAAGCTCAAGGATACCACTCAAAGTGGATATTCAAGCGGTTACTCAAAGTTGCGAGCACATAGTTCACATTGTTAAGATATGACACAGTTTCCGTAATCGAGATCACATGACGGTGGAATTTTGCATCGATTGAAGCTAAAAATACTTTATCATACTATGTCGTTGGAATGTCTGGCGTGGATTTTGGGATATTAACAAACATGGTTAGATATTTTGGAGATAATTATAGTGTACATAAATTTACCCTATCTACCAATCAGCAAACAAAATTATTTGAATATTTCCTAATTTCTTCCTTTCATGAGATAGTTTAGGTGCAGTTCTATTTTTCATAAAATAAAATTATAACATGATATTGGTCGAAGAAGTTATTATTTTCAGTGACATTCTGAAATTTCAATTTCATATATTTTTTAAGCTATTAATTATATAACTTTTTTTTTAATATGAACAATTATTGTGTTATTTTTATTAGGGGCAGAGTTAATAATAAAATAAAAAAAAAAAAACAAAAAATCATGAACATGAAGAAAACTAACTAGTACCTATTGCTATTTTTTTTATTCGGAACATTAGAGACGACCGCAGCAGTGTACTCAAGAACGATTTATTTGATAATTTATCAAGTCATTTGACACGCTACAAGCCTGGACTCTGTACGAAAGTGAAATATTTCCTTAAATCTAAATTATTAAGTTATGATCCAAGATTGAATTAAATTTGTATAATTAAAAAAAATACACCGTTAAAAATTCTAAATATCCCAAAACAGTACAACTGCTGGGAATTGAGAACTTACAGCTCATTTAGTGGTGTAGAGTATACGGCACCTCAATAAGAAATTGATTTTGGCAAAAATTAAGCAACGTATACCGCTGAGTTTCTCATACAACTTTGTATGAGAAACTACCACTAGATTAAATGAATCGCAAAACAGACGTAGGAAATATAACAAGTGATATACATTTATTTGACTTAGAAAAGAACTACGAAGTTTAGAAGCTGTTTACTATCAACACACAAAAATAACAAAAAACTTCTGTCTTATATTCTTATTCCTTACACAGCATTCTAATAACTTAGTATCTTGAACTGTTCCCAGGGAAACACCTTCTAATGAAGTTTTCTGTTTGCGCAATGTTTCAAGTGTCGTAAATATGCAACCCCTATTGTCTAGCAGTTTAGATTCCAGGTCTCAGTAGATATATAATCGATACAAAATGGCGTTATACAATGAGAGCAGTTTGCTGCTTTGGATAATAAAGATTAGTGAAATTTAAAATTTGCTTGCGTGCATATCTATTATAAATATTACTATAACAACTATTGAATGCTAAAATGATTTCCAACATCCAAGGAAAACATTTATTATAAAGACCCCAATAAATTACGCATTTTTTAAGGAAATATTGTAATTATACTTAGACTTCAAATAATTTTCATGTCCGTGTCGATTAGTAGGTATTTTGTTTTCTTATTATATTTTTAAGATGAGGCCACTGCACTGGGGACACTCAAAGGTTCTCAATCTTTGTTTGGTAAGATTTCGTTCCAGATTAAAGGCTCTAGATTGGCTCACAAATTGTATTGCATTGTATTATAGGTATATTATAATATTCAAACGATTAACTTGATTCGAAAAATATACAGATCATGTTTACGTTGAATACTTTTAAACCTTCGTGACTAGTACCTACTCATATTTCTTTTAATATTTAATAGCCTTTAAGGTGGCAAATACCAAGTTATTTGCCTGTCTTTTTGATCACATTGCACCGATCTTGGTAAGTGTGGTCACTGCTAACTCAGTTATCAAATAAATATTCCATATAAATAAATAGTTATCTGCCTCGGTGGCGCAGCGGGAAGTGTATACGACTGCTGTGCAAGAGGTCCCGGGGTCGATTCTCGGGTCGGGTGAAAATGGTATTGGGTTTCTCTATCATGAAATTCCAGTATTAAGATTTTCCCGGAGTTTGGTAAACAAATGTCCCGGTTGATGACAATAGGCTTGCCCCCTATTTCATGGGACCAAACATAGCTGGCGAAATGTGGGTGTGAAACACCTCTGCCTACCCCTTCGGGGAAAAAGGCGTGATGGTATGTATGTATGTATGTATATTCCATATAATATAATAACACTACGTCGACCTATAAATACAAATGTTAACTTTTTATCTAGTTATTAAATAACGAAATAGCCATTCCTATTATTATTTCTAAATTATGGATCTTCAAATATAAATTATGTTAATTTCATCCAACTTAAAGTAAAATAGCAATGCTTATAATTGAGAGATTATTCAAATGAGAATGCGTAATATCAAATTCTGATGTTAAACATGATTTATGGGAAACCACTTTTAGTAAGCACTTATCTGGTGAATTGGTTAAGAGGAACATTAATATAGTGAATAGATCTATCCAATGAATTATGGAGAAGATTTCCTATGAAACGCGCACGTCTGAGAGTAAACTACCACTAAATCGAAAATATAAGGAACAGTTTTGATCAAAGAATCCGCTTTGTGAAGCGAATTTATGTGTAGTTTATTATTATAATATATATAATCACGTGCAATGATATTGTTTTTTAACATACAATATCATTGATCACGTGTATCAAAGAAACAATTCTTCTTTAAACATAAATTTATAATTTCATTTATATTATTCACTCTTATATCGGAAACTGCTCTAACGATTACAAATATATAATGTTGTGTGTATTGATTGATTATTGTCATTTCTAGAAAATCGCAACAACTCGAAACAAAATATAATCTTTTAGAATAATTAATTAGTGTAATAAGATCAATAAGGATGTGTACTGCCACTATCATTTGCCTAATGATGATTTTTTAGCATAGTATATGTCTTTGTACATGCAAGTAATTGTACTTATATTTTAAAGGGAAACAAACATAATTATTTATGTTATTAAAACGTCACCATGCGTCACTGTATCGTGCGCAAAGCTGGACTTTTAGGGTGTAAAGAGCTGGTCTGCACGATGAGTTGTTCATAAATAATTCATCTTCGCATTCCAACGATAAATCTTCTTTGGTCACAAGCTACTTTGGGACGTGATTTGAACTGTACCTTAGTGAATCAGAGTTCTTTGCCACGATTGATCAAACGATGCTATAAATAAAATAGAGAAAACCAAGTTGGACACTGCTTAAGTTTGTACACTGAAATAAACGATAGTAATGAATTCAGTCCACCAAATACATAGATAACCATATTTTACCATCAGATTGTAGTCCATAGAAAATTGTGTATCAAGTCTATTTAAGGAAGAAAGTTTTCGGCAAATCTTTATTCACTCACATAAACGAACTTTACCGTAAGTGCTTCGTGCAGATGAACAACTTTTCCTATCACATACTTTTTTGTATCTTTCTTTTTGAACATCGAAGGTCAATACCAACATGATAATAAAAACAAATGTCAAGTGTTTAAATTAAGAACTACTAAAATAAAACTGGCCAGTGAAATAACAATTGTGTAATAAGGTTAGTACACAAAAACGATGTTCCAATTCAAGTTAATCTGTTCCAAAAAACTAAACAGTGTGATTAGATTCAGAGTGGCTAATAATTAGGTCATTCCGGTAGTCGTTAGAGATAAGAGTAGTAAGTGAGTCTCGTTCAAGGCTCTAATGAGATTAGGGGTCTTTGGGTCTCGGTCAACTTGCAAAAAATCGAATACAGGATGATAATGAAACAGTTTTACAAGTTGTACAGAATATAAATGGTTGTTTAATTTCAATGTTAACAATTATATAAATGTAGAATTTTGTTAGCTAGTGTTGTAATAGAATTTAAGGCCATATTAATTCGCTAAGTTAAATTTTGGAATTATTTTGCCTAATTGCTATAAAATACAAATACTTAATGTTTATGTATCAAGTGTCTTAAATTTTATGACGAACAATTATTAGGATGAAAAACAAAGTAAGTACTTTAACTTTAGTAGACGCAACTTACTAATCCAAATAAAGAAGTATATTTCAATTCTCAATATATTTATGTCAACTTAACAAATTGAAAGTAAAAAACCAAAATAATAAAGTTTTCCTCACCGGGTCCTATTATCTAACAAAGCCTTCAAGCATAGCCTACATAGTCACCCTGTAAATAGGTCTATGTCACGAAACTTGGGCAAATCCTGTATATAGGCTACGTTCAAATCTTACTTAATACGTACGCGTTTGTTTGGATACGTTCCAACTTATGTATCCACTAGATTGTAAGTAGTTTTACTTCGTATATACGACCTGTTTACGGGAAGTCGAATATGATTGGGCTGACGTCATCGCCAGTGAATAATATTTGACCATTGTGAGAAATTAATAACTTTCTGAATGGAATAAATAAGTTTGACGATATTTTATGGGTGCTCATTATATTGAGTTGAGCTTGCAAAACACATGATAAAATAATATTATTATTTTATTTTGGCTTCTGTTTCTTCTGTGACTGCGTTTTAACTGTAATGCATTTAAAGATGTTGTAATATTCACGTCACACACGTGACGTCTTTGTTTATCTATGGCTACTAAACGAATAAACTGATTTTGAGCATGACAATTGCAAAGAAAGGAGCAATATTAGGCTGTTATCACATAATTAAAATTTCTTCAGATTTTTAATCTGAATTTTGAAGTACTGATTATTATTATTGCGTGTTTATCATAAGATATCAAAATTCAACTGTCAACCAAATAAACAATCCATTGTACATTCCAAAATCTAGTTTACAGAAATTCTTTTTGCTGACATAATTACGTCATAATGTCAGCAGAAAAAGTTTCTCTAAACTAGATTTTGAAACGTTAGGAGATGATTGGATGAACGTTCACCTAATGAGGTCTAGACAGGATACCTAAGCTCACTAGAAAAGCGAATTCAACTTTAGTCTGGCTGCTATATAGAGCGTAACTAAAGCGAAAAATGTTTTAAGGAAAAAACACCGTATAGAATTTAGTTAGCAAATTACAATAGAGGCATCATCATCATCATCGTCAACAACCCATTAATATCCCACTGCTGGGCTCGGGTCTCCTCTCCTCTATCTAGAAACATAGACATCAAATATTTTAATTTATAAAACTAATCTTTATATAATTTGTAATGTTTTCATAATAGTGTTAAAATACGTCAGTAATCACCGGCCAAATTTATTGTCTAGCACGGATATTTACAACTAAAGCTTATTTTCAAGTACCATCAAAATAGGTTTTACAAAGTATTAGTTTAATCACTAGACTTTGAATCCTGTCCTAATTGAATAAAGTTAACCTAATTCTATCTAAGTCAAGGTTATTCTATTCAGCATTTTTATAGCTTTCCTTAAAGAAAATCAGTAAGATCTGCCATATAGGTCATAAATCACCACAAGAGATACGTGACAAACAGAATGTGGACGGCAGTTTTACTGCAATGGTATAATAAAATGAAAGTGCTGCCCAATCTAACATCAACAATACATCGAATAGGCTTCAAGGATACGTTTTATGACGTTAATGTGGACAAACAAAACGTTCACAAACAGTAGCGGCAAGTGCTTGGTGTTTGGTTTCTGTAAAAATAGTTAAGGTTAATGACCTTATAAAAAGACGTATGCTAAGGGCAGTTAGAAGAAAAGTTTTCAGTCACGTAGTCTTCTCGACTGCAATTAATTAATTTGTAACTTTTGTTATGATAATAATGCGTTGGCCACTTTTTGAAGGTGCTCATCTTTTGATTAGATTTATTTTTATTTAAAATCAGTTGATAGTAAATAGTTTAAAGTTCTTGTTCGTACTTTAAAATATGCCTGTCATTAAAATAGATGTATGTTATTATTTAGAGAAAGTTTTAATACCTTCGTAACTTTTAATAGGTACATAATTAAGTACTATAAGCGCTTCTGTTTATTTATCTCGTAGTAGTTTATTATATTTTTAATGTTCCAAACTTTCTTCATTCTTCTTCTGAAGTTTCTTATACCTTTTTATTTCTATAAAGATAACACTTTCAATTATAATTTATTATAAATCGATATAGTAAGAAATTGTCTGTGTATTAAGTAAGATTAGAACACAACTACGGACCTCTACGTAGAAATTGATTTATTGACTTTCAGTGTCACACGTGTCAAGAAAGTTTATCAAACTAACTTCAAATACCTTCGTCTCTCAGAAACCACTTTAGAAATCTCTTGAACTATTCACCAATACCAAAGTTTGTTAGTTGAAATAACCCCTTATACCACACACGTTGGGGTCGGAATAAAATAGCAATTAACTAGGTTTCATTGCCAATAATAATAAAATGTTAGTAAGTATATAAGCGTACACTGCTTGTCCTGACCTTAAGACACATTATGATAGGCTCGTCAATCTCGGCTACTCTTTGACGACAAGATACCGTTGTGTAATTAAATAGAAATCTCAGGCTTCACCGTCGTAAAATGTATAGATAGCAATACTGCATAATACCTCTTTATATTATAGGCATTATATACACTAGGTACAGTTGAATGATATAAAAAAAATAAACGTTAACTTGTTTCTCGTCTTGCAGTATGGTATGTGGATCATAAGAATCGAATGTGGATCGAATTCCCCATATTCCTAGATATTCTAAATGAACAAATGAGTATAAGCCAAGAAAAACAATCATAAATATGAAATAATCATTTCCCGAATTTTTGTGGCTAGGTCCAACTAAATTCTTGTCATAGGCTTATCTGCCACAGACTTGTTGCAATATCTAAGCGTGTACAAGGGCCCTTACGACGAATATCTATTCATATCCTTGCCCATTACGTTGAAAATTACCTACATAATAATAATGTTAGTTGAATTTCTCAAAGTTTATAATGGAAGAAAACATTGAATAAACTCCGTGCTTCACTCAAGGCTCATTCATGATTTGCTGAAAGGACTTTTAATGTACAGAAAAGAAAATTTTATTGAAATAAAATCAGGTCAAGAGTTGCTTTTCTTCCAAGTTTCTTTTTGTTGTTGTTGTTGTTGTTGTTTTAAAAAGACAACGCCCGCACTAGGGAACGAGCCCTGTGTCGCGGGGAGCTTTACAAACATGAAACTAACGGACACAAAGTACACCCAGACTAGAAACAAATATCTATGAATCACACAAATATTTGTCTCGTGTGGGAATCGAACCCACGTTACCCAGCACGGCGATGTAGTGGCGAGGCGACCACCTTAACCACTGCGCCACGGTGACAGTCACTGTTCTGTCATGAGCCTTGCTCTAAAAATCACATGAAGAGGGAAATTATATTTATAACGTATAGATTATTTTCCTTACGATTCAAATGTCATACGAGTGTTGATATTATGGTTATTTTATTACGTAGATTCTAATAACATCAAAATAGTAACTTTAGTTACTATAAAGAAGTAGGTATCCCAATATTTCGATTTTTTTTTTATTTCTTGTGAAAAAACGTTGAACAAAAATCAAATGCCGAGCAAGGAATAACCAGAATAGTTAATTATAACTCCAATTAGATTAATCGATCTAAAATACTCAAAAAACTTATTCATAACTGTATATTAACTTAATCAATAGCCTAAATTGGATAATATTCTAAAGAAACAAAAGTTTTCGTATTTTGTATATCTCAGGCGCTAAAAGTTTAATTCCTTTCAAAGCCCTCTAAAAAGAGATAAAAATTAGGTTAAGAATCCATTTCGCAGACAATTAGAGTGATCATGAACAAAAAACGTTGGAGTAAATTTTGTTCGCCTCTTTAATTGTATTATTTAATTTAGCATTCGGTTTACGGTACGGTTGCGCAGAAATATGATAATTTATTGGTAAATTAAAGTTAAAACCAACTTTAAAGGTAAAATTAAATGATTTGTTAACACAAAAAAATATTACATTAAATTATCATAATAAATATAATTAATAATGAAATTTCTTTGTATTTTCTCTATTTTTCTAAAACCCTAATCGTATCGTATATCGGTGCCTATTCAGCATGAGCGAAACTAATAAAGTATTTGGTCTTAAAATAGTTATAAACAAAATTTGATCCAATAAAAGGAAGGAACCCGATCGTATATCGTCCGTATCAACTACCATTTAACCGTTCCCAAGGGCAAATTGTATCCCTAAACATAAAATAACCAAAACAATTTACAAACTGGGCTCAAGTCGTGTGCCACATAGAAAGCAGTGAATTGCTCCAAAAACCTTTGTAACCGGGTCCCAACAAATCTTCAGATACGTGACTCGTAAACCATCAAGTGTACCAGATTCTGACAAACTAAGTCAAAAAGTAACACAGTTTTCAATTGTATACTTATGACAGAATGTAACCATTTTGCGATATACCAAAGTTTTCCCATTGAAAGAATTGTATAACATTAAATTCATTATAATTTTTGAAGAGATTAGAGGGTGACAAGTTGAAAGGTTACGTGATTTGTTTCATGACTTTAAATTCAGTTTATGAGACAAGAACATAAATCGCATCAAGTCTATGGGAACAAATTTTTGCACTAGAATGTCAGCGAGAAAACACGACAGATGTTTCATTAATATTGAAAATCTGCACGCAAAATAGATTCACGAAGTGCGCTCTAAATCTTTGGCATAATCGTTTAATACCTATTTCAATGTAAGTACGTGCTTGTTGTTATATGACAGCTCATTATTTCATTAATCTTGTAATTATGGCGTGTTAGCGACGTACGCATTAGATTGATGTATGGAAAGCGAGAGAGGTATGTTTGAATCCAAACAACTGACGCACTATACCGGTTACATGCGTAATAATTTATGTGTAAACACTTTGTGTTGTAACTAGATAACACCCGTGATTTCATCCACGTTGTAATTATGGGGATGAAAAGAGTCAGTCTTCCAACTATTCCTATACAATCAAAACCGTCGCCTTCCAGCAAATGATGCGGCGCGTCTGATTGTAAATGGTTTCTAGACAATGAATTAAAATACTTTACCCTACATTTAGGAAAGGGATCAAGGTACAATTCAGTCTGCAGAACTATTATCAATCTTGGTTCTGTAGGACAAGGGACCACGGTTGTAACGTTATGTAATATATCTGATGCTTGAAGGTCAAACTGTTAATCTGCTATTAGTTTGTCAGCGATCTTGGTCAGTCGTGCCATCAAATGTTAAAAGATAAGACGATTCAATATATTCCATTATTCATTGGATAATCAAAAATGATTAGGTATTATTGGAAAGATAAATTCGATATTTTTTGTGGCATTAATGTGTCTGTATACCATATTATATTATAAATTATTACAATATACCATACCCGCTCATCATTATTTCCTATGTATTGTAAGTGATGGAGAGCTCTAAACTAAATTAATAGAGAATAATATTGATAATTAATTATAATAATATCTGTGAATGTCCCTGACAATCTAGACATATTGTGTTCGTTACGTATTTGAACTTAATGTTGTCTTTTGTTAAAATTTATAGATAAGTCAAAGACAATGTCATTAGAAACTGATTTTACTACAAGACTTTTCATTTATTTACAAAAAAGACATTTACTTTTATATTGCTTGGGTAAATGGGAAGAAAGACTATTATTTCTCATTAATGAGTAAGTCATTGAAATAGGTTTTCTTTCAACTTTAAGGATCCAATTGCAGATAGAATTTCTCTTTCATACGATCCGACATTATTAAAAACAGCAGTCAATAAACTTTTCATGCATATAACAAACAATACTTTAAAGGCCTTGAAATCAGTGAACGATACAGATTTTAAAAGCACACACAATAATGATCATAACTTTTCCATCCATGAAACGAGAAATATTGTTGAAATATCTCAATATTCAAATAGCCATTGTTCATCGAACTCTATCAAGCAAGACATTGACATCTGAAGTAATTGAACAACTTAATGAATCAATATGTCAGTACATTTTGAACCGAACTATTAAACTGCAGATCCCAATTGGCCTGATGTCAATAACCACGCACTTTGGGTAACACTCGACCTTTGAAGGGTAGGCAAAATTTTATTTTTGATTTTTAATTATTGAACTTCTTATTGAACGGTTGAATTAATACACTATTCAAAAAAATAGTAATTGGTGAATTTTGCGATGGTGTTTGATTTTTAAATTATAAATACTTTGAAAAGGTGTCAGATACTACTTAGATTTTAGTCAGTAAATAACTTTGTCTTTCTAGCAGATATATTCAAGTGAAGTGACACTACTGGTATTCTTCAAGTAACAAACACTTTTTTGCTATGAAAATTAAGTTGCTACAAGTAAGCAGAAGCGATTTGTTCTGCAACTGAAGGAACCAGAGTCCAGTAGTTATTCAAAAAGTCTAGTTGTTGCGACATTACTTTTCAGATTTTTTTTATATTTAACAAAACGGGCGTCAAAAAGTCCTCACAAATAATATTGTTTATATATTTCAGAATATAATAAGTGGCGTGTTAACGATTTCATTGAAGTACAAAAATAATTTTAGTAAAAAAAAAAATCATTTCATATCACCAAAATCTTAACCAATTATATAACGACCTTTTTCTACAATAATTTAAAAACGAAATTGTTTGAAAACTCGTAACCTACATCGTCTATGACAATATGCGTTTCATCTACCATAAACTTAACATTTAAATTAATTCATTCCCTTCAACATTCGTCATATGATTCGTAACATATATTGTTATTCGAGATTAATTAATAGTATTTGTAGTGAGTGTGAGCACATTTGGTATTGAGTCCGGATGACTCAGTGCCAAATGTGCTTAGCTGAAATGTTACG
The DNA here is from genome assembly GCA_905147015.1 of Laspeyria flexula. Lineage (NCBI taxonomy): Eukaryota > Metazoa > Arthropoda > Insecta > Lepidoptera > Erebidae > Laspeyria > Laspeyria flexula. The sequence goes on along the minus strand of LR989960.1, from coordinate 16,051,381 downwards.
TTCGAGAATAATTAATTTGATATCTTGGAGAAACATACGGAAAGGCCTTGTCTCATTAAACGCCTGATAGAAGTAAGGTTTCCTATACCACAACAGAAACAAGAAGACAAGCCATCCGACTGATTTGCAGCAATGATCGTAGACATAACAAAAGATAACATATTCGCGTACTTCTCTCCACACCAATTTCAGGTTGACACTAACGACAACGTAATTTTGGAGGACAATAACCAAAGTGAACCTATTTGCTTGTGTTCGTAAAGATAACAATAAAAAATCATAATACATCCAAAGTTAGATTAGGTTTGTCGAGGCCGAAATTTCATACAAACAACGTAAACTGAGTGGAGATAAAACTAATAATGATGATGATTCTGTTAATATTATACGAGGACGTTGCCTTAACACAGTTAATTATGTTTATAAAGTCAAAGAAGTCCTTCACGTTAAAATTATTTATTATGAAGCTGCGGTGTCTGTAGGTTCTAACAATTGTTTAGAGGACATTTTGGAAATGTGGTAATTCTACCACATAATACAAATTCAATTTAATCTTTCTCAAAATAACGATCTGTAATTCCAAACAAAACGTTTTGGTAACGATTGGTAAATTCTAGGGCTTCACGTGTTTTTAACCAAGACATATCAGAAAGTTTGTTTTGTGAAGCGCTGGCATAGACTTCTGAACCTTATGAATCACGATATTGCTGTTTACAAGAAGATCATTCGGCGTACACAGAATTACACTGTAAGCATAGTAAAATTTGCGATTTTATTATTACAAGGTCATAAGGAACTTTTGCTAATCTTAGTGTATTGGAAAGCAATAAAATATGAGTCGTTTATGAGATATTTGTTGGGGAGTAGGCGATCCCATACCTAATCAACTTTACCAGTAAATAATGAACTGACTATTACTGGCAATCTGCCATTCATATTGTGGAAAAGTACTTATAAAAATATATAATAAAGATGTACAAAATTTAGATATGTTTTTCTTTAATTTCTATTACAGTTCATTCGCAATTTGTCTTTGCTTTTTTTATTGATAATTATTTATTACGATGTCACTGGATCCAGCCTGATTGGACCTTTGATAAACTGTTTAAGATAAGGTTATATAGTGTAGGTGATCCATGTACCAATAACAAACACAAGATTTATGGAAACTCCGAATTATCAGTTTATCTCCAGGTCTAGATAATAATTCAACAACTCCGACAAAGAGTTTTAAAGCTGATCACGACCCAGTTATGAGGCACCCCAATAAGAAGAGAAGATAATAAATATTTTTTCTGAGTTTGGTCACAGGCTATAAAGTACGCTTAGTCAGCTCTTAGTAGCAAGTTAAATTAGTAATAGTTATCTATATTTTCAAATAGACCAAACCAATAAAATTTAAACCCGTCTTGTAAAAGGTTCTGTGTGTTTTCAAAGTCAGTCCCAAGGTCTGGTCTGGTAAATCACTTGAGACAGTAATCTAATACCAATCTATACCTATTAAATGTTCTGTGAAGCAACGTTCAATAATTACACAAATTTATCTACTTTAGATTTTAGCACTTCATAATAAAGTACCATAACTACCTGAGATCGTAACTTATTGATTCAGGATTATTAATATTTCATAAATGTTGATAATTTTCATTTAACTTAGGTAGTTCAAAGTAGGTATACTGTGATTCTTCATATTTTATACATTCAAGAATCTACATTTTGAAAGAACGTAAATAAATACGGTTTCAACACGTTTTTCCTTTTAAAGCAAATCGGATTTTAAGTATTTTCCACAATCTTGGTTGGAACTTGGAACAGTCTATTTTACGTCTGAGACCACTTTTAAGCATCGCATTCAGAGCCTACTTAGTTACTTTTTATTAATTCTTTATTGTACACAAAAAAATACAAAAACAACACAACACAGAGAGAAAAGACATGTACATAGGCGAGCTTAACTCAAATTTGAGTTTTCTTCCAGCAAACCCCAAAGTGCAGAGGAAAGAAAAATATAGCGAGAGAGCAAGAGAAGTGTACAACGAAGTAAAGGTGAAAGGAAAACAAGAATAGCATAGATTTGGTATACCATAATGTATACCGTCGAAATAAATATTGAATAAATAACCATCAACAAATCAATAAATAAATATATCTAGATACATACATACATACATATATATATATATATATATATATATATAGTAATATAAATAAATAGATAGAAATAAATACATACACTACATATTAACCACAGAGAGGAAATATTGTTTTGTTCTGCTCTTAAATACATTTAGAGAAGGGCTATCACGTACGCTGTGCGGAAGCGAATTCCATAATCTCACCGCATGAACAGTAAAAGAACCGTTATAGCGGCTAGAACAATGTGGAGGAGTACGAAGTAGAAGAGAAGTGGAAGAGCGACAAGGTTTACCACGCGGAACGAGATACTCAAAGCGATCACGTAAGTAAGAAGGAGTATTAGGGTTAGTCAAGATACAGTAAAGAAGAGAGAGGATATGTGAGTCTCGACGCTGCCGAATAGGTAACCACCTCAGTTTACAGCGAAAGTCTGATACATGATCATATTTACGCAAACCATAAACGAAGCGGATACCCAAATTCTGCAGTCGTTCAAGTTTATTAAGGTGTTCCTCCTTAGCATCAAGGAAACAGACATCAGCATAGTCAAGAATTGGAAGTAGAAGGGACTGTGCAAGAGTAACTTTAGTTTGAAAAGGTAAGAATTTCTGAAGACGCTTGAGAGACTGAAAAGAGCAGTACACTTTCCTACTTACCTCAGCTATGTGTTTATCCCAAGACAAGGTACTATCCAAATGAATCCCTAGATTTTTAACGGTTTTTGTGAGAACTATCGGAACCCCATTCAAAACTATGTTTGGTAGCGACTGTTGAGGTATACAACTAAGCATATATCTGCCACCAATAAGAATAGCCTGAGTTTTTAAAGGATTAATAATAAGCCCGAAAGAACGAGCCCATTCGCTAATATTTTCAAGATCATTATTGATGGCAGATATAGCCACATGTAATTCACTCACTGGTGCATGTCGGTAGAGCTGTAGGTCGTCTGCGTAGAGATGATAATTCGAAGAAAGAACTTTCGTGATTGCGTTAATGAAAACGGAGAAGAGAAGAGGAGAAAGAACACCACCTTGAGGAACGCCCGCAGACAGGTCACACCATTCAGAGGAATCCTCTTCAATACGGACAGACTGCGAGCGACCTTGAAGATAAGATTCAAACCATGCAATTGCAGAGGGTGAGACATTGAGAGAGGACAGGATCCCCAAGAGTATATCATAATCAACACAATTGAAAGCACTACTAAAATCCAATAATACCAGGACTGTAACAAGTTTGTTCTCCATGGCCATGCGGATATCGTCTGTTATTTTTACCAAAGCTGTAACTGTGCTATGGCCAGGACGAAAACCTGATTGCAAAGGATTTAGCAGGCTATTCGAGAGGAGATAATGAGCGAGTTGTTTATTAACTATACTCTCAAGGACTTTGGAAAGTATCGGAAGGATAGATATAGGGCGAAAATGGGATAACATGGTGGGATTTGAGGTTTTGGGTAGAGGTAGTACATAGGCTTTTTTCCAAGTAGTAGGAAAAGAACTAGTATACAAGGAAAAATTTACTAGATGGGTGATGATCGGTACCAGTTCATTTAAAATTGGGCGGAACATTTGTAGTTGCAAACCGTCAACACCCACAGCTTTTGTGGAAACTTTATTCCATATTATATAATTCAATAGTATTTTTGATGAATGAGCGACTGAAATAACTTGTCGATTCTTACAATAAGTTCAAATTATAACAGTTCTTATATAAAATATTATGTAAGTTTTATGTGCAGTAATTTAAATTCATGTATGTTAAAAATTAAATGAGTCTTACTTATAACATGATTTATTTCAAACAACTAGATCTCATTAAATTTTACTTCGAAATTACTTCATTTACAACACTACATTTTCGACAGTTATTTAAAGTATCTTCTGGCCTTCGCTTGGCCTTCCAAAATATGCTAATACTGACTTCTTCGAAAACTCTTACTTGTGAAAACGCTGACTGATCTTTCAATAATTAATTGTTCCTTAAGTAACTGTCTAAAAGTAAACAGTCTGGCCTAATTAATAAGAAATGGAAATGTTAAAACACATCGCCTAAATTTCAAACTTGTTATCATTACAGGCGCTTTGTTTTCAGTTCAAATTATTTTGCAGTAAACAATTCAATATTTAAATTAAACAGTCTCTTATCTTTTGAATTTTCGATACCTGTTAATTAACAACAATAGTATTCACTACTTGCTCATAAGTGTCTGACAAGTGTATCCAAAATTGAAGCGGCGAAAATTTGTCATATAAAAGTGAATACCAATACTCTTAAACTATAATTTTCAACATAATCCAGCAAGAAAATGTTTCAAAGTATTTTCATCGTATTCTAGCACTTTAAACAGACGAGTATAGTAAGACTACTATAATCACTTAAAAGCTAGTTAGTGACAATGTAAGTGAATGTGCAAGAAATAAGTTAATTTGATCCTCAAGGGTAATAACTCCTCTAATTTATTAAGAAATAACTGAACTTGGAGAGGTGGTATCAGACTTAATACTACAGGTTTAAAGTAACCTTATGTATTTACTTTTGTAAGTAACCAATAATGATAATAATTAATCATGTAAACTTCAAATATTATAAAATATGCGACCTTATTTTCGTCTGTTATTCTTTAGTGGCCTTTAACAAATAATAAAATATCTTAATGAAACTTGACAGTAATATTATGAGTTTAGGATCTGAAGAAATACATAGGGCATTTTTAAGAAACAGTATACAGTGTTTTTCTATTATGATTTTTTCAGTATCCGCTCTAAGTCTGGATAAACGTGCCTGGTTAATGGCAACAGGTTCGCCCTCTATTATATGGCATCCAACATAGCTGGCGACATGTGAGTGTTATATATGACATGTCTTCCTACCGATACTGGGAAAAAGGCATGATGCTACGTCATTTTATGGTATTTTCATCAAGATGACGTGACGTACGGTAGTGGGAGCGTGGCAAGGGGAGCTCGCCGCGCTCTCGCTAACCAGCCACGCCACGCCCGCCGCGGCGAGTGCAACTGTCTCTCATCGAATTGGAATTTTATTTAGTACCTACATAGTTATCTACGGCACACTACGCAATCAAATCCGGGAACAAATGCTGGATTTTTTTTAAATTTGGATTTTTCCATAACCACCGATACAAGCAGTAATGTTCACTGAATGGACCCTTTGATTGCTAACACAAACATTCTTTGCGTCTCGGAACGTGGTACAAAGCTCTCGATAATTCCTTTTTGCTTTGATCTGTGCTCTCGTCTGAAGAAATTATTTAAATTCTTGTGTAAACCGAACACAGTAAAAAATGTAATCAGTTGTCTGAGTCTGTATAATGAATATGGTACACATTTTACATGTTAAGTATGTTAGAGGGTTAAATTAATTTGGTAACTTTTTCACTGGTAACTTTTTAGGTGGCCGCGATACGTGATTATCTTATTGAAAATGTTGGTATGTATTTAGAAAATCAAAATAATAAAATATATTTAATTAGCTTGACACAGTGTTTGTTCACAATATCATGCAGCAGCCCAGTCTGTTTACAAAAACTGAGCGAAACATTAACTAATAATAACTAGGCCAGCGTATGTAGATTATGGCTTAAAACCCTCTCATCTCTCTAGATAGAGGAGAGGAGACCCGAGCCCAGCAGTGGGACATTGATGGGTTGCTGATGATGATGATGACTAATACAAATCTACAAAACTTATTATTCACAAATATAAATATTAATGTTCTTAATTAGCTCCTATTGAACCTAGGTAACTAACTAATTAAGAATTATACTTGGCAGTGTGAGGTACATTAACTAAGCTTAACTCAGTTTATAATTGCATTTAGTAGGTGCGTTTGAATGACAAATATTTAAAGGTTAGTTTATTAAATTTCAGGGCTGTTTTCAGGGCTGTTGACATGTAAGTAGTTGAGAAGTAATTTTTATATTTTGCTGCTGAAGGTGTCTATCAGCTAGCGTTCCATCTGATAACATATTGGTAGCACCAGGGACACAGCAAAGGCTGACTGTTTTTATACGTTTCCCCGTGGATACATTAAAACAACGCTAGGCAGGCATTCAGTGTATTTCATTCCTTAAGCTGGATTAAAAACCAAATCCAACAAGTAGGAGCCGGTCCATTTTCCCTGAAATATGGGTATCCTTACCCCCTGACACCCTGCCTATCCTTTTAGAGTAAAAAGTGATGCGTGTGATGCTATTTTACATTCTTAAAATATATAAAGTACAGAAAATAAACAAGAAGAAAATTTGTTTCCATCATTAGTTGATATCAGAACTTTAGGTACCTTATAAATCTTCACATCTTTTATGCTTGGCAGGCAAGCAGACGTATTATATCCTTGATAAATAATACTACGCACTAGCAGTATTATGTAATGAATAGCGCTATTTACGACATTCAAGCTCTTAATGAAATTAGGTACTCAATCAACTATCTAGAGAATCCACCATAAATGTGTGTAATCTAAGGACGTACTATATGAAAGCTTAGTAACCACAATCTAAGAATAGTTCGTATACTTGTAAACATAATAATGTAGGTATAAGACAAAGTAACTGAACCTACCGTGAAAACTCGTTCATTTTCAAAATAATTGACAAATTTCTTGCCGTTCAGCTTAATTCATCAAGTTAATTGTATCATCTCTAAAGGATTCCCTAATCTCTTTGACTGCAAGTACCTATCGTTTCTTTAATGGCGATATAACGCCAATATTTAATAATACAGCTATTGATTTTATCTAACGAGCCGTATGTCTGTTTACAAGTAAAAATATTTATATACTTTTAAAATATATATAAGAAAACAACATCTACATAAGCAATCTTCCAATCCATAAAAATCTCTACAAAATAAAGCTAAAAATTTAGCACGTACTTTCAAACGTACTTGCAATGTTCCATTACAACTACAACAAATAAAACTGACACATTGATTTGCAGTCACATCAAAACCTAAGCTAAACTCACCCTTGTTGCAACGTGCACATCTCTAGCTCTCACATAGCAACCGAGAAGTGATCGTAGGGCCAATCTCCCGTGCCACTTGACACGGTGACCGGGCCGTAGAGGGCTATCGAGATTGCTGCTCGCATCTGGGTTATTGGTTGATGTGGACTTGGAATAGATTAGTGCTACCGCAGATTAAATAGAACGGATGTCTTGCTCACAGAAATACCACTGATATTTTCCTTTAGTACTTACGAGAAAGATGCAAGAAAATCGTCGCAATGTTAAGACATTGCGAATAATTGAAGATAGTAAAGAAATTTGACGATCAAGGAGATCAGGACCAATAAAAAACTAAAAGTCTGTCTCGTATTGGAATAGGCAAACACGCCTTTCACTTCCTCTCCTGTCATCAATCGCTGCAAGCAAGACTGTTTTAAACATTTCTATTTTGGCCTTTTTTCAGCGCATCATTTTAACATCATCATCATCATCTTGTCAGCCCAATGACGTCCACTGCTGAACATAGGCTAAATCGCTCGTTGTGGTGGAAATTAGTTGAGGCCTATGTTCATTTTAACATACACCTAAGTAATATGTTTATACTCAAATAGAAAAGCTATCATGTAAAAATAGTTTCTTGAAGCAAATTCAAACTTGTTTAAATTCAAATTTGCTTTAAGAATTCAAAATTAGACATCACGTCTAATTTTTCACCAGAAGAATGGAATCGGGTGAATTTCCCAAGCACGATTTTGGAGCGGCGTCGCTGAAAATCGATGTGTAAAATTTAACTAGCGTATAATAAATAATTCTATAATATAGTTCACATTGTTATCTACACGGTGCCAAAGCTTTTTAGCAATTAACTATTTATTTTCATATTTAAAAAAAATCTTAAAGGGCTAATTTCTAATTACGGTGGAGTGTCCCGATTCCATTTTTACGCACGAATTGCTTTATTTCGAGTTTTTGATAAACTTAATCTAAGAAATAGTGAATTATTCTTAAAATACATTAGATAACGACATTCAAAATATTTAGTTCGTTTAATTTATCTAATATTTTAGTATTTAAAACTGCCCTCCAAAAATGTCCCGAGGAAAAAAGCAATTACGCTGGCACAATTTGAACACTCCATAACTTGTGGCAACATTACATATGAGTCATCGAACTATAGTCACCCTCACCCCGTAGTTGCCCTCTTGCGAGCGGGATAGATGGTTGTGTGTTGTGCTGTACGAGGGTCACACCAAACATGCAAGTACGTGTTACGCTGGCATTGGAATACATTTTTTTACAATTACTGTGGCATCATTATTGTTAAAACTATAAGGTAGATTAATACGAAATTCCTTATACAAATTAAGATTAAAGCACATTACCTTCATTATAGACTAAATTTTATGTAGGAACAATATAATTTTTAATAATCTTAGTTTTGTCTCTTTATCTAAGTACGGTGGCGCAATTCCAGTGGCTCCAGTGGCGAAAAGTCGTGCCACCGTAATTGATCAGTACCACCGTAATTGATTTAATGGTGTTTTTCTCGATTTTTATGGGTTTTATATAATTTAATTAACAAAATTATATCTTTTATCAGAGTCATTTTTATAGAGTTACAGACCATATCAGAGAATGTCAATATGCCTTTATAATAAAGGCAGTGCCTAAAGGTAATGCCTAAGCATTACCTGTAGAACTAGCTTCTTTTCGTATTAGCCTAGAAAAGAAGCTAGTTCTGTACACACGAAGCCAGAGAAACTAGCTTGTTAACTTACTAACACTAGTAAAGTAAGCTACTAAATCTGACTTCGTGTGTACGGAACTATTACTAGCTAATTGGGCTTGAATAGAAGCTAGTTCTTGTCACGTATAGATTTCTGCACTAGCTTGCTATCCTGTATATTCTGGAAATGACACTAGCTTACTATTCTAGGTTGAGAAACTAGCTCAATGCCTACGGTACACGAGGCTACTTTTTCAAGCTAGGACAAGAAGCTAGTAACTTTGACTTTGTGTATACAGAATTATCTTCTTTTCTAGGCTAGTAATAGTTCCTTGTACACGAAGCCAGAATTATTAGCTTTCTGGCACTGACTTGCTATCATAGCTTCGTGTGTCTCAGGTATTGGCATGCCTAGACTGTCTAGTCCCCGCGCAGTAACTGCAAAGTCAAGTCAGGTGTATATAAAATTATGTGTGATGTACATATAATTTTATATAAATTCAACCCATTTTTTTTTCTTGTATGAGCATTTAGGGCCATCTAAATATCTATTGTTTTAGCATGGCGCCCCAAAAATAACAGATTAGAGAAGAAAGGTTGGAAAAAAAGCGAATAGCAGAAAGAAGAAGAAAAGAGAAAATAACGAGAAATCCTTTATTATATGCTGCTTTGAAAGAAAAAGACAAACAAAGATACATTAGACTTAAGGAAGAAAAAAAAATATACCTATGGCAGAAATGACACCGCGCTCTCGTAGAAATCGCCAAAAGCGAAACCGGATTAATTTAAAAAAAAATTACTACCGTAAGAAATCACTAAACGTGATTTCTTATGTATTTCTTATATGGCTTAGTAGGCCACAGGTATAATTTTTTCTTCTTCCTTAAGTCTAATGTATCTTTGTTTGTCTTTTCCTTTCAAAGCAGCATATAATAAAGGATCGTTCTTTATTTTCTCTTTTCTTCTTCTGTCTGCTATTCGCTTTTTTTCCAACCTTTCTTCTCTAATCTGTTTTTTTTTAGGGCGCCATGCTAAAACAATAGATATTTAGATGGCCATAAATGCTAATACAAGAAAAGAAAAAAAAATGGGTTGAAAATTATATGTACACCACATATAATTTTATATACACCTGTTTTGACTTTGCAGTTGCTGCGCGGAGACTAGACAGTCTAGGCATGCTAATGCCTGAGACACACAAAGCTATGATAGCAAGTCAGTGCCAGTAAGCTAATAATTCTGGCTTCGTGTACAAGGAACTATTACTAGCCTAGAAAAGAAGATAATTCTGTATACACAAAGTCAAAATTACTAGCTTCTTATCCTAGCTTGAAAAACTAGCCTCGTGTACACTAGGCAATGAGCTAGTTGCTCAACCTAGAATAGTAAGCTAGTGTCTTTCTTTGCTAATAAGTAGATATGTAGAAAAAACATGTGATAACAATATTATCTATATAAGAATTTGTTTGTTACCGAGTTTATTTTGATATAATAAAAAGATTTTTTAAATAAAGTTGATTTGAAATACATTGTTTTTTAAATATTTCTAATTCCACTGGCATTATGCAATTTCGGTGGAACGGTTTTCAATTTCGGTGGGCCAAATCTAATTACGGTGGCGTTTGAAAATTTCAAATTCAAATATCTCAAAAACTAAACATATTTTTTTGATCTCTACCATAGTACTCAAAATGTTATTTATTCAGCTACCTGTTAACATAAAAAAATCTTTTGAAAACAAGCAAATAAAATTCGCCACCGGAATTAGGCAAAAATCGAAGTTGTTGAAATTCACCCAATCACTTTTCTATCTGTAAAACTCCTTGACAAATGGATCATAAGGGCCCTTATCGTCTTATTGCCGATGATGTAATTAATAGATATTTGTTTCAAGTGGACTAGCTGTACTTGTCAACTTCTTTGGAAATAATAAATTGGATTTAAAGGAATTGTGTCTGTACTAGTAAATATAAAATTTTGTTGTAAGTTATTTGAAATTTGTTTGATCATTTCCATACTGAAATTTGAGTCAACAATACTAAACTATATACTAAAAAACAAAATTAGATCAATTATGCTGTTTTGGATGAGAATTTCAAAAATCCTACAAAATTTAATTCGTGCTAAAATCCATATTTTTTTTATAAATTACATATTTGAGTGAAACATTGACAAAGGAGTTTGGCATAATTACTTTGTCTATTTTTTGTAATTTAAAAATATACTTCGGAGAATATAGCCTTCTATACACTTATCAACATGAAATGATAGTAATAAAGATGTAAGATTTAGATCATCTGGTGTATTTTCAAACTTGTCGTGTGTCCGATAATTGCTTCTAACACTTGAAGCAACATTGCAGCCTGGAGCCTGCCTAAGTAAAAACGATCATTACGTATATGATGGCTCGATGGTTTAATAAAATACGTACGTATGTAAGGCAGTTAGGTAATCTTTGTAAATTGCCCACAAAAGCTAATAACTTGGCACTGGCGTCTAAATAAAAAAAGAAATAGGTTATGATAAACCAATGAATACGACCAGATGGTATACAATTCTGTTAACTACTCTTAATATATCACGTAAGAAGGTAAAACGTTAGATTAGCTTTGAACTTACCAAATGTTTGACTTTATACATATACTTCTAGCCTAGTACTTTATTATTTACCTATTTGAGTAAAAAAATTGCCTACCTTAGTTTCTTGCCATCTCATCTCAAGGCTCAAGGCTAATACCTTTTTTAGTTCTGTACGACATTCATATGTGTCATATGATCTAAACTAATAAATGGTTTTGACTAATTACCTTTCTAACAGTCTTGTTTTAAATAATCTAAGCTATTTCAAAACCATTCTGATTATAGCTACAAGGTGCCATTATGTATTCTAAAGGTCATTTTCAGAGCCACTTGCACATGCACTTAAGGTGCACTAATTAACCTAACGTAGTTAGTCGAGAACATGACAACGTAATACGACAATATAAGAAACGTTTATGCTTTATGCTAAATGTATACTAACAAAATGACTCTGCTAGAGTTTGCTTAGTATTTACACTTTAGGTAGGATTTTTGGCCTTAGGGTTACGAATGCTCCAAGGCTTTATATTTTAGAGATCATCTTCAATCAATTCAATCAATGATCGGCTTTTGTAACCTTTAAGAGCAATTTTAGAGAACAATTTTTTTTTTAATACGGATGATAAGTGACCGATGTCAATGTTAATAAAAATGATTTTATAGAACCTGTGTCATTAGTAGGTTATGAAAATTATGCATTTTTTGTTTGAATCATATTACATCACAAGTCGTTATTTTTTCAATAAATAAGGGTTTAATAGCAAATATATTTTAACACGTACTTCACCGTAATTTAAAAAACATTTTATAAAATCACATTTCAACTATTTTAGTGTGCAGGCGTTTAAAATTGTGTAAATATATATTGTTTTTTGTTTACGAACATCAATAACTTTTAGTAAGTAAAATCTCTATTGGTATTCTTAAATTGAAAAAGTCGTGTAGGTCATATAGGTGACAATAGACTGTAGGTAATAGGTGTACCCTAAAGTTGAATAATGATGCCTATAAACAATTCGTCTGGCAATGCACGAAATGTGAGTCAAATTGAACGATACGCTCACTGTGACCCAAGTTTATTTAGCTAAAGATTCCATTCATTTTATTTTGCTAGTACATGTATTAATAAAATTAAATAACTACCTATGTATATATAGCTATATAGCCTTTGAAGTATTTATACCTAATAATAAAATTATTAACTACCCTGATCCAGTTACGTCTAGTAACTTATCCAAGAAAGGCATTTTTTATTTGCGAGTTTTGAATTCCTACATAAGTTTTCGTAACCATCTTTAAATTTGGGGAATCTTGAATTCTTATTAGCATTAGGTATACCTATCGAAAGTGTGTTTGCTTGTTGTTTCCACTTTCATATAGCAAAGAATCATGATTTCTTTTTATTGCCTGAAGTAACAGACGTCTAGGTGGCACAACTGATGGTAAGTGGTTACCGCCGTTCAAAAAATCCTAAGAATAGTTAGAATACCGCTGAATGAATAAACAACAATTTACCTCTAATTTATCTTTCTTTCTTTATTTAAAAAGACAACGCCCGCACTAGGGAACAAGCCCTGTGTCGCGGGGAGCTTTACAAACATGAAACTAACGGACACAAAGTACACCCAGACTAGACACAAATATCTATTAATCACACAAATATTTGTCTCGTGTGGGAATCGAACCCACGTCACCCAGCACGGCGATGTAGTGGCGAGGCGACCACCTTAACCACTGCGCCACGGTGACAGTCAATCAAGTGATTATAATTCATTTCTGAAGTTAACATTTTAAATGTTAAATTAAACCTACATTACCACAGTCTGAAAGTGCTATACCAATATAAAATATCATAAATATTAGATCATATAATAGAAGGCGGGATAGCCTACTCGTTATGTCATCCGAAACCGTTCAGTAATCGTCCTCTTCTGGACCAATACCGGTTGCTGGGGAGCCGGGAGACACTTTGTATGGCCAATCAGTGTCAGCGTAAGTGTTATTACTGTATTATCTCATATTAGGTAATGGAAGAGATCGTTTTATCATATTATGACATTGTAGGATTTCATTGGGCTATTTTAGAGACAGTTTTCTTTTTTTTTTTTCATAATTTGTGAGATATCTATTGAAAACTTTTACGTATACAATACAACATGTTTATAATAGGCTTGTGTCAACTAACAATGAAATCAATGGATGAATGTTTCTAGACGTAAATTGTTATATTTAAACAGGGAAAACCGAAATAATTCCACATAAAAATTAATGATTATTGTTATTTTTACAAATTAAAATCAAATAAATACCCCCCCTGGCTCCTCCGCTGTGAACGCCAATCAGAACGTATTACGTCACATAGTGGTATGCCGCCATTATTGTTTTGACGCTTGGTTAACTTTTTCATACAACAGCACAAGTCACTTCGTTTTTATTATTCTATTAATATCATTTTTAAAATACGAGATTTCCATTTTTATTTCAACAAAACAAACTTTTGCCGTAAGTGAACACAATCGTTTGCCACTATGTGACGTCATTCACGACGCCATGACACTTCTTGTGTTTTTACGCCAGATTAAAAATATTTTCTTAAAACTTAAAATATGTGTTTTAAATATAATTTTTATCATGAAATATTATTTTTTTGGAGTAATACAGGTACTAAACTAACGAAATAAGCCATTTTTGAAATTTACGACACAGGCCTATTATAGATGTAGAATTTATGCGTACATAGTTGAATCGAAAGACTCTACCACTTCGAATTATTTTTTTACTTTAGTAAAATGTGCCATTTGAATGCATTTATTTTTATTTAAGTTTTTCAATATAAATGTAAAAAAAAGGCTTCAGTACCATTCTTAACGCAGCAAACAGCTCCATCTGATAGCCAATAGCCTACCTCCAATTGTTATTATATATATAAAGAGCGATTTCAGTCACCGGCGAGGTGATCTTAGTGACGAGGCGATCATCTGAACTACGGCACAATAACAGTGATTATCTTATCTTCAAAGCATCACAAATGTATGAGCAGTGGTTCCTTACCAACAGAAGTACAAACAAATGTAAGAAAAGTATCGATTAGTCCGGCGTGCATACATCGATCCGTGGGAATCGGGTCAGTTGGTCATTCACCGGGTGCCGACCTCGGTTGTAATGCATATTGGATACCAACGCCAATGTTGGCAATGCTATGGTGCGCGGTGGGTAGCAGGTAGTCAGGAGACTATTTGTCGACGAATGTTGAGTTATATTTTCACCAATGTTTTAATAACTAGTCTTTCATATAGCTAAAATTTAAGCAATAAGAAGATAGATACTCAATTCTTGATTCAATAATTCCCATCATAAATATATAAGTAAGTCAAATGTCTAACTGTATTCTTTTTGATGATTATTTCTTTTTAAACTATAGAGAATAAGCCTAACTTTCCTAGCCTACTAAACCTACAAAGCTCAGGTTTAGTATATTATTATTTTTTATTTTATTATTTAACTTGTTCATAGTGAATCCACAAATCTCAAGCATTGGTCTTAAACTCATTTAAAGTAATCTTTTAGGACCTCTATCAATACTTAATAATGTACCGTCACTAATACTAATAATAATAATACTTAATAATGTGGGTGTGAAACACCTCTGCCTACCCCTTCGGGGAAAAAGGCGTGATGCTATGTTTATGTTATGTTATGTACCGTCACTAAATAATAATTAAACTGACTAACGACTTCAATTTTTTCTGCATTATCTATTTGATTCACTAAGTTCTAAGCATTTCTTCAGATACTTATCAAAGTTTTTGCAAAAAAAAAGTGTATCTAATCAAAAAGTCTACTATAGGTACATACATCTTAATTTCATCTTATTTTGCTTTAAAAACGTTCATTAATAGATTTCAAGTTTTATTTACAAATATAATTCTATTAACTGTAACTTAAACTGTAATAAACAGCTTGACGGCCCCCAAAGTTGGACACATTGCACAGTGGTGTGTCGCACTTATGCTCATTTTGCCTCCGATGTTGGTTCCATCGAATAGAAGCTGAGCCTGGATTTTATTGAAAACTTTACGTCAGAAAAACTCAACCAATTCAGAGATCAAGCTGAGAGCTCTTGCATAGATGTTGTATACACACCCTTGAACCCCTAATGCAGTCAAGTGCTTACAAAATTAAATATAAACTTAACCTGATATTGCATGTACCATTAAATTGATATTATATTTTCAATGGCAGACGTTTTGAATCCATTATTCTACAATATAGTACGCTATTTTGTAAACTACCTTTAGAATATCTTATTTCTAGATAACATATTGTTTTCATGTTACGGTAAATGATGTTGAATTTATCTAAGCTTTCCTAAGTTCAAAGGCCACACAATGACATGATGTTTAATTATTTATCGTTTAAGGTACGAGTATAATGTTACTGCAATTTATAATATTATAAGATATTTTCTTAAGTGCAGGTGTTAGTTATAAATCAATGTATCGTATTTTACATAATTTGTTAGTATAATGGCTCTTTATTTAGATTTGTTAAATTAATTATCACTTACTTAAATAATTGGCTACTCATCAATGTCCTAGTGATAGACGTAGATCACCTCTCCCTTATCAAAAGAGCTGAGAATTCAATTCAAAATCAACAGACGCCAAATACGGGTTGGAGAATCAGATATTCCTTCAGCATTGCTTGTAACGATAAATTACCTGACAGTGTTGTTCTTCACCTTTATCAAATGTTATGATTTACATAAAACATAATCTACATTAGTGCTGCCAATTGAAAACAAACTCTGAACTCACGTATTGCACTGTCTAGTATTAAACATATTTCAAAAGTATCGCAGGTATTTAATAACTAATGTAATTTATTTCCAAAGAGCTTTAACCTTAGCAATTGTTCAAACAGTAATATTGTGTATTTCCACAAAT
This sequence comes from Laspeyria flexula, assembly GCA_905147015.1. Taxonomy (NCBI): domain Eukaryota; kingdom Metazoa; phylum Arthropoda; class Insecta; order Lepidoptera; family Erebidae; genus Laspeyria; species Laspeyria flexula. The sequence continues at coordinate 16,035,021 of LR989960.1, read as the reverse complement.
TTCAACAACTTCTGCAAGGGTTAAAGCTACCATATATTTTCATAAATTTATATCACCGTGTGAAACTGACTGGGGTTAAATTTGTTGATCCATTTATTAGATTGTCTGCAATGCACCGACGCGGGTAGTACTTGTAGTTATAGGAATATTTCTAAGCTCCCTATAAATATTGCTGTTCTTGAAGTGGAACTGCTTAAAGTGTTCTGGTTTTGAGATTGAAATGGACAAATGTTTGTTTATTACGTCTGTGCTTTGGTAGGGTTTATAGTTTTTAGATTTTGATACTTACAATTTATATTTAAATAGAAAGGCAGATTTAAGAGCCTACTAGTTATAATAGCGGATTAAATAGCTCACCTGCTTGTATCGCCAAGTATTATATTTAATTATTTTCGTTAGCTACAAATTCTTAGGTGCTCCTATAATATGTGTATTTTGGGTAAAGTATTGCGAGACACATTTTGCGTTTGCAAAGTTGAAAACATTTCGACTGAAAACCCTTAGAAGGTCTAAGAAGTTTAGAAAAACTTTAACTTTAATCAAAACGAATTAAATCTACATGTTTAATTTGACTGGCCTGTTGGTCTAGTGGTTAGTGACCCTGACTGCTAAGCCGGAGGTCGTGGGTTCGATCCCCACCCAGGACAAATCTTTGTGTGATGAGCATAAAGGTTTGTTCTGTGTCTGGGTGTAATTTATCTATAATATTATGTATGTATTTACAAAAAAAAAATGTATTTAAGTAGTATATCAGTTGTTTAGTACCCATAACACAAGCAAATATAATTGCTTACTTTGGGACTAGATGGCGCTGTGTGAATGTGGTAGAATATTATATTATTTTATTATTATATTAATTGAACAAGTGGCAACAATAAGTTGCATTGTCTACTTCCAAAATCAATGCAACAACAATATATAACCAACATTTGGTTTGCATTCAAGGAAATGAAGCAACATAAATTATTTGAGAGCCATTCACAACGAGGTCGTGGGAATTATGTCCACGAACACACTATCTACGATATGTCGCTTCAATTGTAAATTTTCTAAGAATCACTGCCTACTAATATTTTTGCTTTGTGAATAGTTTATTTTCTGTGAACTACAAAAGGATTGACATTGAAGGGATGATAACAGACTAGACGAATGTCTTTCGCTTTTTAATACATAATAACAAATAAAAACGCTTCTTCTATCAATATAATAATTTTAATATGTACAAATGTATGTGATACTTTGGTTGAATTCACTGAAAGGATCTTAAAATTTCTCGGAAAGATTCTTGACGAACCCTATTCAGCTCAATGAAATGGCCTATTCTCAACCAAAAGGGTCGAAATGATTAGATGTATCTCATCGTACCTTATAAAAAGTATTTATTTATAGCTCTATTTATTTTCTCAACTATTAAAAACGATAAGAAGATCCTCTTTTTATCTTCTTTAGTAGTCTCATTATAATAAAATGCGTTAAGTAGTTTATATGATAATTCATTTAAAAGAATTAGTAATTTCCTCATAGGACAACAAATTAATATTAAATTAGATTCGATCTCCATCAAATCAGAGATTAGTAAAAAGAGTTATAAAATAACTAATGAATAGGCATTAAACTATGTTTGTGATCGCTATTCTCTGAAACCACCATTAAATCAATGTACCAATTTGGACATGTCGTTAGAATAGATAGAACGTTCAAAAATTCCACTTGTTTAGGTTGGACTGGTTTTTATTAGTTCTAAATTTAAACATAGAATACTTTTTAGACTCAATATTGAAACTTTTATTTCCACTATTGAAGTACACGATTAACAAGAGTTTGCTTGAATGTTTAGTGTGGGATGAAACAGATACAATAGATGTATCTTTTGTATAACATAAGGATGAAAGAAAAATGATGGGTGAGCCAGTTGTGTACTCAAGGAAATTGATTGACTAATGGTACGAGTAGACAGTCTCTTGGTAACGAAACATAGCGTTTAGTAACAGTTTTAAATTAACGATAACATTGGTACTGCCGGTCGGGATCGACCTCGGTCCCTTATCCATTCAGCCACCATCGCACTAGATTAATAATAAAGAATAAATTCGTTGTATGATTTCGATTCATTATATAGTTTTCGCTTTATTAAACTTGATAAATCATCAATGTATTGCTAGTTTCTGTTTTCTCTTTATGTCAAGAAGAGTGAGTGAGAGAATAATCTGTTCTCGTCCATTCATAGTACATAAGAGGGTTGGCGGAGCCAATGTCTTTACAAAAGTAAGTAAGAATAAAAAAGTAAGCTTAAAGTAGCTAGTAGCTCTTCATCAGATTCTTAGCTTATTTTTCTCGCGAAATATAAAATGATAAACTTGAACTTTTTGCTTAAAATCCACTTTACCACTATTCTACGATATGACGTGTTACTGTCAGTCAAAACATAAAATTGTTTTTGTTACGAGTAAAATATACTATAACGAGTCTGAACAGAAAAACAGAATTATATAACGCTTCAGGCAGCAGGCTAAATAAATACTAACTTTAATTGACTAGGCTGTCTTCGACTGTATTATTTATTTATGTAACAACTAGGTTTAAACAAGTTTCTTGAAATGTGAAACTTATTTTTAGATTTAATTAATTGCTTCTATTTTATAAAAATACCTACATTTGCTACTCTGAATTGCTTTTCGCCGTTACGTCTAAACAACTGACCTTTCCATCATGGAAATAGATTTAAGAACTTGTCAGATAAAACATTTTTACCGATGGGTTTCAGAAGCAAACATAAGCTAACAATGTTACGATATTACATTTGGCAGTAGCATATCGACAAATTGCCTTTTTACCAGTCCCTGAAGATATTATTATAACCAAAACATCCTTATATATTTATTCAAATACGAAGCGACGCGACAACTATCAGAACTTAATATATATTTATTTCATAGGTTGAAAAAAATACTGAACTAAAATCACGCGCTGTTAAAATATTTTCAAACAAACTTTGTGAGAAAAATTTCTTAATAAGAAAAAGTCACGAACAATAATAATTATTATTGAAATAATAATATAAATGACAGCATCCCAATTATCGAGAATTGCTGACAATTTAGTGCTTAGTTGTTATAATTGCATTCCAAAGTTTTGCAATAACTAAAAACTAATTGTCAATCATATCTAAGAAGCATTTAAAGTTAGAAGTTGAATGAAAGTCGTTAAACTTAGATTATAATTATTTGTAGAACTTGGACGAATTTGCAGTTTGTCCGAGCTACGGTTGTGACGTTAAATGAGTTAGCTCTGTTAGTAGTGTTTGTTGTCTGATGGGTTTTAATTCTATTCTTAGCGTTGTGGATCACACTTAATGTTTTAAAAGTGAATCTATGTATGTATTTTCATAGTATCTTTAGCATTTCCGATAAAAAATAATACAGAGATCTTAATAGGTACTTCTTATTACTTAATCTATTACTTATTCTTAGTACATGTAAAATGGCTTCAAATACCAACCCATGTATCTGTTATACAACACAAAATGAATCTAAAAATTTGATAGATAGAAGGAGTATTTGAATGGAACCTTTTTAGCACAAACAAATAAAAGACTTGGCCCAATTTTCTACTTCGCTAGCTAATCTTAATCTTGCTTCAAGCAATGATACTTGATATAGAGAAAAAACGACCAATTTTTTTCAATTTCCTCTCAGCTTAGGTCTCTTAATACTTTTCGTTGTGTAATAAAAGAAATTGGTAAAGTTTTTATCATTTTTATTCTATTTAAAAAAAGTATAAGTACCTATAAGAAATTAATAGTGTCTTTGTTACAAAATGTGCAAGATTAAAAAAGAAATATAAGTTACTACATTCAACTTATTAAGATGCACAACTGACTACTGTTTAACAGTCTGGAATTAATACAATAATGAAAATATCATGTTATTTATCAGAAATAAAAATTACGATGCGCAAATGAACAAAAAGCTTTTTACCCGACTACCAGGACGGGTATTGTTTTTCGCGCGTATCTTGTATGTTTGTAAATTTCTTTATTCCCACGAATCTTCCAAACGGCTGGATGGATTTTGACAATTAGGGTATCATTAGATTCGTCTAGAAAACCCAAGTGTCCTTAGATAGGTTTTAAGATTAAAAAGACTTAAACGGCGGACTTTTGACGCCAAATTGTAAGTTCAATTTTTTTTTTAATCAAACCTATCGAGTAGAGTATCAAAATAAAGGAAATCAAATGGAGATTACAAATATATACATATGTTATGTATTTAAATGATTTTTTGCAGTCGGGTTATTAAATTTTTTTAATTATATTTACTTGTTTTAAATACATTTATACTGGAAAGTCATTAGGGAACTGTTCATTGAACAATCTGACAACTGTTGACACACTGTAATGACAGCTGAAATTTTCTTGCAATAAAATGCGTATTTAAAATTTTTAGCCTGCTCAGTAATGGAAACAATGCCTGAGACATAGCCTTGTTGACTGGCAGACTTTATTTAAAAAATATGCTCCAGAGATCATCAGTAGCTAGAAGAAAATAAAGTATTATAAGTTTAGGGTTTCATAGGTCAGAAGGGCTCGCCCAATTGGACGATAAGATTATAGCTACATTTTAGCGACGTTGTTGGTACCATCAACGCTCTTGTACACGTTAAGAAAAATCGCCCGGTTTAGGTAAGAATTTGTGTCGTTACTAAACACGAACTGAGTACATTGCTCTGGCCTAACAAAGAAAAAAAAATCTGCGCTTGACACGACGAATCTGATCACAAATTTTCGTGGCTATCCTACAGTACTAACTGATCCTATCTGCCACAGACATGGTGAAATTTCTTAACATGTACAACTGTACATACAAGAGCTCTCACAATTGATTTGCAGAACAAGGTAATACAAGACACTTATCTATTCAGTCACACTACATTTGTAAGCACTTTTCCTATTATGAGGTGGAATACCTTTACGTGCTTCTTCAAACCTAATGTGGGTGGAACATAAAAACACATCCGTAGAGTGTTCAGTGTACCCAGTTCAATGCACGCGTGCGACATTGACTGATGAAATATCTTGTACATTAGCTTTTAGTGCCAGTTTCCTACAACGTTTACTTATAGTTAACGTTGTGAAGAGATTTCTATTTGGCACGATACTGTGTGATTAGTTTCTAAGTATGAATTTTTAGTTTTGGCTATTAAGTCCCGGTCATAGTGAGGTGTCTTTTGGCCTGTACTGATCAAAGCGCTAGAGCATATAATTATGTTCAACTTTCTGACTGTGTTATAATTTATACAAGGATTCGACAATGAGAGAAAGAGTAGAGGTAATTTGTCATTACAATTATAAGTGTCTCTGTATTGTTAAAGTCCACAGTCAGCGATTACTTCTTACAAGCAGATGAACCTCTGGGTCGGCGGTCAACAAAGGTTTATTTTTTATTTTAAAGACCATACTTTTTCGTTTTTTATAGGAGATTCTTGTCCCAATGCTGTATAGGTACTACCCTACCACACACTCACGAACTTCCTAAAATTAAATTGGTTTGAAACACAAATGTTAAAAGAGTATTTTGGCGCCGCCGTAAACATTGAGTCCAATGTTTTTATTTGCTTAACAAAGTGAGGCACTTCGGCGGCGTTTCACCTGCATACGAATATAAATCTACTGAATGAAACAAAAATATACTTTTTAGTGTGGCTGTAAAATATGATAAATGTCGTTTATTTAAGTTTATGACTCGATTCCTTTATCAGACGTTTATCGTTTTTTTGGATTGTCAAGTTTTATAAAGAAATCAGACGTAGTTCTCACAATATTGGAACACAATGCATTAATGAAAGTGCCATTTAAAGTTGCTGCTTAAACTATTTTATTTGCAATTATCAAGAAAATCCTTATATAGAAAATCTCTGGTGCTGCATAATTAGCAATATTATTTAAATCTTCTTAACTTAAAAAGCTGTTGTAACAAATCAGGCACTTTACTTACTAATTAATATTCACATCAAAGTCTAAGTCGAAAATTCTTTTTGTAAACTCGAAACTATTCCTAAATCTAATTTCACTCTAATAAAAGTAATTACGCTCATTGAAAAGACATTAATTTTGTCTAAATCTGAGATAGATTTAACCAATTAATCTTGGAATTTTCATTTATGCCTCTAGAATTCAAAAGTATCTATCTATCTGAGGAAAGAAATTATGTATACAAAAATTTAATTAGAATATATTTCTATATCTATATTTTATATACTTATACCTATATTTATATGTCTATACTTAAAACTACTGGACCGATTTCAAAAATTCTTTTGCTGTTCGAAAGCTACATTATCACTGAGTAACATAATAATATGCTATATGTATATAGCGTAATGTATCACGCTCCAACCAATAGAAGTTGAGTAGTGGCCAAATAAAGAACTACGGGAGCGAAGTCCCGTCGATTTTTAGTAAGAGATATACGACTAAAACTTAATATTATTATAATTTATTTACAAGGTACTTATTTAAAAAAAAATGTTGATAAATTCTAGTCAAACTCGTGCGTCGAAGGTTCCGAACTATCAGGTATTATGACAAAGTATGATTACGGTAAAAAAAAACATAATGTTTAGGAAAACGAATTTAGTTATTTGGCTTTTTTGGTGATTACAAAAAAAGTGTGCTAGTTAGAAACATCGTTTATTTGTCCTGTAATATTTAACTGCAATGCCGTATGGTAGATTTATTATATAACTGATTCTATATAACCGATATCTTATTTATCGTGACCGGTTTATTTTAATTTATAACAGTTTGACTTGTGACAAAGGCCTCATCGAAAGACATCCAGCTTAACCTGTCGTTTGTTATCTGATATTCATTTTGTATATGAAGATTTATATAAACAAATAGGTACGTACGCGTATAAATTTTAATATAATTTTCACATGTTAAGCTAATCTCAGAAATTCAAATGCAAAATAAGGGTGACCTTAAACTTGCGACCTCATTTCCGCACGGGTGCCAGGTGTGCATACAGTGCTCTACACTCTACATGTCAAAGGCCCGTCTCTCTAAAGGTGAAAAAACCGTGAAGACTTCAGTGTGAAACGCTCGAGTGCCACAGAGTTATGTAACTACATAGACAGAAATAATATTATTTTATATGTACTGCAAAAAGTATTTTCTTATTGTACTTGTAAAAGGTTAGGACCTCACTAAAACAGAGACAAAACAATATGAAAGACAACGTGCTTCAACAATTAATAGATTGTGAACAACGTACTTCATCATTTCAACCCGTAAACGTCCCACTGCTGGGCACGGGTCTCCTCCAAAGAATGTGGAGGGAATTTAGCCTACTATACCACGCTGGCCAGATGGCTTGGTATAGAGTTTGTCACCTTAGTCACCTTTTTTGGGTATTGACATTATGTATTCTTAATCAGTCACTCTATCCAGGCAAAAAATTGGGATTGAAAAGTTGCATAGGTACCCTAGGTTGTAACCTAGGGTACCTATGCAACTTTGGAGTGTACCCCCTAGGTGACAAAGTCAAAACTATTTACCCAAACAGAAGTGTTCTTAATTCTTCAAAAAGAGTAACCAAGTATGTATCTATCTAATAGATCCTATGTTCTGTGAAATTCACCGCGTCCGAGTCGCGTTGGCTCAGATATGCACGTTATCTCACTATACAGTTTTTCTAGTTATGCCGCGAATGAAAGCCTACAGATTTGTTTATTTACTCTTTTCTCATTCTAGGAGGAAACTTTCTAAATAATTATAGCGTACGTATATTCAATTGCGACGTGGAAAATTCAAAAGGTTACAATAATAAGATTTGAATGTAGGTAAATAACTTTTATTGTTTATATTACGAACTGCGCCTCGTGGTGTTATCCACGGTTAAAAATTTAGCCTTTCAAGCCAAATTTCATTAAAATTGGTCCAAGCGTTTGAGCGTGAAATAGTAACAATTACGATTATGTTTTAGGTATTTACATATCTGATGCTTGACGTTTCGACCAGTTACACCGGCCGAGGTCACAAGCTGAAAAGAAAACAGCCTCTACCTACCCCTCTGTTGAAAAAGATGCGTGATCTATAAATCAGTATATACAACAACATTATTTTGTTTGAAATTTGAAAGTGACTGATAGACGTAATATATTTTATTTTAGCCTGGCAACAGCCCACAACGGTTCTAGAAACATAAGAAGATTATAACAACAAAAACTTTACCTTTGAAAACTAACCTGAATAATATTTCCCAGGCAAACAACTAAGAGATTTGTCACAAGAAATAAAGTACTTACATTAGTCTTGTGAGCGATTATTTCATACTATAGTAAACAAGACGATATGTATTGCGAAGACTGGACAAAAAAAACTTTCCTAAAGAATACGTTTTTGGGACAAAATGTCTCACAGGTGCCTTGTCATACCCAATTCTTGAATAAAAAATATAAGATATAAAGAGACCATTGCAGCCACAAAATTTAGATAAAATAATAAATAAAATGTGTTCAAAAACATTCAATTTAAAAGTGTGGCACGTCTATTTTACATGATTAGGTAATAGGGATAATAGGTATACAAATAAAATTATTTTTATAATTCAATTTAAAAGCAAAATTAAATGTTATCACGAATATAATTTAATATAATTTCACCTTTAAAAAACAAAAAGAATTTTCATCGTATAGTCGTTGTCACTACTCGTAGTATATCGTAGAATAATACTAGACAAAAGAAAATTGACTAGACAAATTAATAAATGTGTAGTTAGCACTAAAGCGTCAACGAGTAATAAACAAGAGAGTCAGACAAATTCAGTTGGCTGTCCTGTCCTCACGTACATTTATTAGTTTTTAACACGAAATGTTTGTTTAAAACATAATGTAACGAAGCATCATGCCTTTTTCCTCGAAGGGGTAGGTAGAGGTATTTCACACCCACTTGTCACCAGATATTTTCAGCCTATCGCCATCAACCGAGCGCATTTATTTCTAAACTCTGGGCATACTGAGAATTTTATGATAGAAAAACCCAATACAATTTTGCCCGACCCAGGAATAGAACGCAATACTTTTTATGACGCAGTCGTATACACATCTCGCTCCGCTGACTTTAAAATAACTTAGTTAACATTTGTCGTCATCTTCTTCGAAGATTACTTTAAGAATGAGCTGCAGATCTTTAACTTACTTACTTTATAAGTGACTTACAAAACTTCTTATTGGAGTCGTTATATGACTCAGTTCGCAAACTGTTACGTTTCATTGTAGCGACACGTGTAATGGTTCTGAAACTTTTTCTTCATATGAGACACACGTTTTATGATAAAAGAGAGAGGTACAAAGTTTGGATGACTTCTTTTCTCTAGTACTAGGAATAAGCTATTGAGAAAAAGTTATGTCGGTAAGTTGAAATTTGCCTGTGAATAGCGGTAACTAAAATATTTACAAAGCAATTTAAGCTGAATGATGAGAGCTGCTGACGGTATATACATTGGCCATGGCCAAGTTATAGGCCGACACAATTTGATTTCTTTTACTGTCGACATGAAAACAAGAAAAAGCAATTCAAACAAAAACGTCAAAAACTTAGACTGTTTCATATACCTACTCTATTTTATTCCAGACGAAATCTTTTGTCAATAGAACTACAAAGCTTGTTCGTGAATTGTTTTTTTATGAAAATAGTCTAGTGTTTTATTATTGCAAAACATTTTAACATCTAGATTCTTTAATCTCTAGACTTATGATTTATATCTACAACAACCAGAGAACAGTGTGAAATATTTAACAGAAAATTATTTAACCCCTCTCACTTTATTAACCTTCAAATAACGAACTTATGTAAATGTAGTATGGTTCAAAATTAAGTGACAGTATTCTCTTCATACTCGTAGCTAAATTAACGGGGTATCTACAGCGTTTAACTAATCGGAACTGAAGTCGCGAATCACTGATACAATTCTGATGGAACTTCTTAGCGCTTTTAGTTACGCGATAGTGAAAAAGGTTCACGACCCCACCAACTTTTATGTATCGTAAAATAATACTTAACTATAAAGTTTGTGCACAACACCTGGTTCGACTGTTATATGCGGCAAATTTGTTTCACTTTTACTTATTTTCGGAAACTGTATTTGTTTATGATTGTTGAGACAATTTGAAACCGATGTTAGTAACCATAAATTTGAAATCTTCAGAGCCCTAAATTTTACATTATTTGTCATTAATTTGCTGTTAATATTTTGAATTTAAACGTTCAATGATTATCAAAAATCGTTATGTATAGCAGGACGAAGGTTAATTTTTATTCAAATTGCAGTTGGTACGTTCAATATTTCTAACTCGTTTTCAACATCTAATATACCCAATGGCCAGCATTGTATAGCAGGCTAAATTCCCTCCACATTCTTTGGAGGAGACCAGTGTCCAGCAGTGGTACGTTTATGCGTTGAAATGAGGGTGATGATTTGCTTTATAATAGTAATTTTACGAATTCCCTGGCAAGTATGTAAATATCAATCTTTTGCGGCATTTGCAAGGGACCGCTTATCGAGCGACTTGTTTTCAAACTATTTTTGTTGTGTATTTCAAGAGTGTTTGCTAAATCAGTCGGAAAAGGTATCTATTTGAAAACTACTCATGAAAAACCAGGTTGGGTTGATAATTTCTATATCAAACTAGCTTCTGCCTGCGGCTTCGCCCACATCGTATGTCAGTTAAATGTAGCCTATACCAGACTACATCTGTGTTTTATGTATATTTTATAACAAACATCCATTCATACATCCATCCTAACTTTCACAATTATAATATTAGTGGGATGGATTAAAAGATATAAGAAACGTATTCTTGTACGAACTGTGAAATTCATCTCAAACAAAATCATCCAACTCAACATCTTGAAAATATTATATCCAAAATGAAATTCACAAGCTGCTTTATTTCTATCACTTCCACGCGATTTTTTCATGTTATAAATCTGAACTAGCAACAGTCAGCATAAATTAGAGCAGGTTGTCGCCTGAAACTACAGTGCATTGGGGTCAATGGCCTCTTGCCGCTCGATACCGACGCAGTCTAGGATTGCGTTTGGATGCACACACACATACTTAACCATGTCTCTACTCACATATAGACGAGGGTAACCCTTTCAATTGCGATATGATCGATTACTTGTTAGATTTGATCGACATCTGTAATATGTGTCGTAATGGGAACGACGCTAACTTAAACTTACTTAAGTTATATCGATGACATATTGCTAGCACTTTAACTTGCAATTCAGCGTTTAAATTTTTAGTTTTAATAAAAATTCTTTATGAAATATTTAGTTAAATTACATTTACTTATTATGAGTAGAAACCGGATTTTGTTCAAATATATGCTTCCGGTATAGCCTTAAAGTGTTCTTAAAAGCATTACATTAAAACACACGCATTCACCTCTAGCTATCCAAATTGCAAAAACTAATCCAAAAATATATTTTTTTCTAATTATGGTTAATCTAAAATCTTCATAAAATTCAAAGCAACTGATGAATGCATTGGTCTTTAAAAATATTTTGTTACTGTTTCAAACCATTTTTATGAGGATTATTATTAATTAAGCAGTTAAAAAAATATTCACAATTACAGTGTAAGGCGCTTAAATAGTATTTGAATATGTACAATTAAAAACGAACGAAGTCGCAGGTACCTACAGCTAGTCTTCACTAAATTCTAAGTGAAATGTAAAGTAACTAGAGAGAAGGCTTATGCAAATACTAATAGGTATAGTAGGAGTATATTAGATGCAAGTTCATGTAATTCTATGGGTAGTGAAAAGAAAAATCCTTCGTTTTGTAAATAATTTGACATGTCTGTGTGAATGAAGATGATTACCTACAATGATATCAATATCATTGATTACCTACGTATTTTTATTGTAAAAATATGACGTTGTATTTCATTCTATACTTACCTTTATATAAATATAGTTTGAAGATGAGATTGCACAATTAGTGGCTTTACTAAACTAACCAAAACTTAACTCTCACAAATACAATACAATCAATGTGATTAATTGAACTTCAAAATCAATCTTTTCAAGCTCATAGAGTCTTGGTTTTGAAAACTAAGAAGAAAAAGTAGTGAATTAAGAGATGATGATGTACTAGGAGAGCAGAAAGGGTAAAAGACCGTCTGACAAGAACTAATGTATTCAGTCAGCGTTCAAACACTTGAGATATGAACATGATTAGTTCAACTTTAGTTTATCGCTCTTGTCGGGAAGATTGAATTCCAGCTCACTTGTTTAGGTACGTGGTCGCAGTTGCAGCGTGTGAATGAGCGGAGTGACTAGCGATTTAAGTTTTTACAAAGACTGTTTACATCACACTAAGTTTTATAATTAATCTTCAAGGTCCAAAAACATGTTATGTTAGGAACGAAGCAGTTATAAAGATACCAGTTAAAAATTCTCAGCGCATTATTACATCGTGTCACTACCGAATTTTTATCATGGGAAGTCTACTGATAAGTAATTTCAGAGACTACATATACGTAGAACAATTTATACCAGAACAGTAACATTACCATTATGCTACAAAGAGCCTCTACTCAGAATGAAACTTATTTATACAAATTTGCAAGATCAGCTATAAATACTGTTGTACTGGCACCATACTTAGTAGAGATCTAAAGTTTTTTTTTAAATCTTCAAGAGAACATACATCTTAAGTATTGTGTAGTGAAATTGAAAAACGTAATGCCCATTGACGTCTTAAGACTAAGTCTGTTAGCCTGGGACAGATAGACAGACTGCTGGAAACAAAGGATGTATTTAATTTTAATCTGCAAGATTCTACTGTTGTTTCTGCTAAAAAGCATGTGAAAATCTATATTAAAGACAATAATGATATTTTTCTTTAATAATTTCTTTAAAATTATTTATATAAATTTGAGGATTTCAATATTGTATCAGAATAAATTTGATACGTCAATCTTACATGCAGCCCTTTTTTAAATGACTTCTGATATAGTAAGTAAGTCATCATCATCAGCCCACACCCACCCACTTCTGGGTACAGGCCCGTACAGGTCTCTTCTCCACAGCGCCACTGCTCACAGTCCTGTGCCAATCCAGTAAGATCCTATGATCTTGACAATATCGTCTGACCACCGGGCCAGTGCCAGTGGTAGTCAGTACCTACATATATTATAGTAAGCAAGTAGTTTGTAGTAATAAATATTTTTATGTGGATTAAACCAGAACAACTTTTAGCACGGGTACGGGACAGACCAAATAAAAATGAAATATTGCAGTTGTCAGCAGAATATTTCAGATCATATAAAGTTCAGACGATAGTAATGACTATTGAAAGTGATCATAACTTTGATTGTCGAGGTGTGGGTGAAAATTTTCATCATTATTTCACGAAGTCCGTACCGATGCATCGGGCAATAAAAAAAACCGTATTCGTGAAGAAATTAAATACGCGTGGGCGAATTAACAATAATTATGCTTAATATTTAAAAAGGTAAGTGTTTATAAAATGGCGATTGTCTACATATCTACAGAATATCAACATGGCTACAGAACAAAACAAACGAAAGAAATCACAAACGATTAGTCTCAATTTATTTTAAAGGACTTTGGTCAAGAGACTTTCAAGACTTTTTACTACTAGAAACATTAAATCAACAAGCAATTACTTTGTTTCCCACAAAATAGAGACAAATTTTCACATTCACAATTTAGGGGTTATTGGATTCTAAATGCTGCAAACTATTTGATATTTAGAGAAGTAGCTGACACAGGGAGTACAAAGAAAGATCATCCAGCTTAGTGGGAGGAGCAGCCCTTTGTAGCAAATAAGCATTGAGATAGAATATAAGTTTCTGAAATATACCATTTATTTATTTTTAGTTATTTCAGAGTAAGAAAACAAGGTGTCATTTATCACTAAAAGTAAGGATGAGGCTACAAGGAAAACAGAATACGCCTGTAGGAAATTAAAAAAATATTAACCACTTGGCAACCTAATTATCAAAGTTCCCCTTAGAGAATTCTTCATACTAGACTACTAACTACATAAAACACCTAACTTTTACTCGCAGCTTTGCCGGCGTCTATGAGAACACAATCGGAGTAATATTTATGATTTAATTTTGATGTATAATTGTATATCTGCAAAGTCTCAACTAAATCCATTCAGTAGGTTTTAACTGAAAGAATTAAATAAATAAAGACATCCACCCACAACATTTTATATTTTTAGTAGTAGTAAGATGTTTAATACCAAAAGCTGAAATAACGAGCGAACTAACTAGATTATAAGATACATTAAAAGCAGTCTATATTCACTGCAGCTAAATAGATTTTTGACTGAAATATTTTTAAGAGCGTGGTGTTTCATTTCATTTTTAATTAAAAGTGCCATTAAACACAAGTACTTAAATATCTTATTTAATATAAATATAATAACTATAATAATAACTTAATTGTGTTGAATAACACTGTTTAATGGAAATAATACTTAATGATTATTGCTATTTAGAAAATTCCTAGTTGTCTCTGGGAAAAAAATTCCTGGTTTTACTAAAAAAAAAAACTCTAAATAGACAAGTGCATAAGACATGTTGTGTAAGACATGGATTTTTTTGAGATAGTAGGTAAATCTGGAATATTCCGGTCTGTCCCACCGATCTGTCCCCCGGTGGGACAGATCGGAAAAAAAAGTTCGTTCTGTCCCACCGTGAGCAACGGTGGGACAGATCGAACTTTTTTCACTATCAAAAAGTTCGTTTTGTCCCACTGTGAGCAACGGTGGGACAAATCAAACTTTTTTTTTCCTGTTTGTCCCCTCTCTTATCTTTTATGTTTTTGTATAATTGTATGAGTCGAACCACCTACCAAAACAAGCTCAATATTCCATGTAATGCCAGAAGCATAACAACTAATAAATACCACGTTTTAAGGTCATATAAAAACGACACGTTTTAAAATACCAAAACAGAAAACAATACAATTAAAGATCACACGTTTTATTTTCAACGTATTTCCATAATTCATAAGACTGATCTTTTATTCAGGCATTCTTTGATCACTCGCCCAATTCACATTTCTGTTTTCATGGCTCAGTTTTGTTTAACAGATCTGTTTAAGATGAACAATCTTTCATTGTATTATGTTGATAAATCTGACAGGCTTTGCAAGCGTACGCAAAGCCTTGGTGACCCGTTTTTCTTCACTCAAATTCTAAGGCAGCTTCATTAACTAACCTTTTTTTCTTAAGGCTTTCGTATATATTATATAATTCAAGATTTATTTTTAAAGAAATGGTTTTAATTTTACTTTTGTTGATTATTTCAGTGTTACTGGGATTTAGTTCAAGATTGTTAAGCGATAAATGTTGATATTGGATGATGAGTGAGACGTTGTCTATATATCTATATCTATATATGTATATACTAATTTTATAAAGAGGAAAGATTTGTATTTTTGTATGTAACGAATAAACATAAAAACTACTGGACCGATTTCAATTGTCTTTTTTTGCCGTTAGATGTGTGCAAGAGGTCCCGGGTTCGATTCCCGTGTCGAGTGGAAATGGTATCATGAAATTCCAGTATTGAGATTTTCCCGAAGTTTGGTAAACAAAATAATGTTCCCGGTTGATGACAATAGGCTCGCCCCCTGTATCATGGGACCAGACATAGCGGGTGAAATGTGGGTGTGAAACACCTCTGCCTACCCCTTCGGAGAAAAAGGCGTGATGCTATGTTATGTTATGCTATTTATTCTAAAGAATCTGTTATAATAGTAAGAACAACTTTCCTGACCAGTTAAAGCATTATCATAAAGCGCTACTGGTTTATTAACCAGTTATTTAGAAACACGCACAGACTAAAAAGGATTATGTAGGTATTGTAGGATAATATTATCACAAATAGTTTCTAATACCAAAACCTCCTTGAACGTCCTCCAAAAATATACAAAGACCAATGTGAAGTAACATTTTTTAACTCCAACTCATAACACAATGTTAGACACTCTAACAACAATCACCCGTCTTGCTCGTCCCCAATTTATTGTTAAATTCGATAAACGAGAACCCGGTGACCGCGAAACCTGGCACATTGAGCTCTGAATAGAAAATGCGAGTCACCCCTCATGTCGGCTCTAAGTGTAACACTTGTAACCTACTACCAATATGAAGCCACTGTCAACGGACAAAATATTAAATTAAGTATACGCTGTCCTAGATAACGTTTTGCGCAATATAGGGTGACGAATTTTCAGATGATTTATGAGTGCGAACATTGGGGATTTGTTATTTGATTTAGTCGAACTGTGTAAACAATAAGAGATACCACAATCATGGAATGTGTACAAACACATTTTTTAATAATAACACAGATTTGGTTTTTCCTATCAGGAAGACACTCTAGTTCTTTATTGTCTTAACCGGCATAATAAGTACCTATATCACAACACTTCCAAGAATAATATAAGAAATATACTATTATCAAATTCATTAATTTTGTAATACTAAAAGAATCTAAGAAATGGTAGAATCTAATCAATGAATAAAGATTCTAAGCAGAAACTAACCATTATTTTGAGAGCCCATCAGGCTATTACCTCACTATAAACTATGGGTAAGTCTTGTATACCAAAACCGACATTCATAACCTAGTGAGTATTATCCCCCGTACACCTATGATTCACGTATGTTTATGGGCTGCTTTATAAAACTTTAGAATATTTAACTATTTTATTTGTTAACAAAGTTTTGAACAGTATTTCAAATGAATTGTCGCACGCATTTAGAATGGCAATAAAGGCATTAATCACCCGTAACGATGGCTCGGGGAATCAGGATTGAGAAATCAATCTTTATTCAAATAACGTTTACAAATTATACAATATTTATAACTAATTTTTATTTGTTTTTTCTATTGATGATGAGCAGACGGTCCACCTTACTTCACTTCATAAAATCGTTTAGTTATTTTAATTAAATAACAATCATGTTTTCTTTTATCAATAAAAGCCATTGTGTAATATTTATTTAGATACATCATCTTACATGGAATCTATAGGAAAGGATTTTAAGAAATTATATTTTTATTCTATATCCATTAACTTCTACAAGTTTTATATAAATTTGTTTATTGATCTATTTATATTATTGTAGTTGAGTTTAGATTTCCAATCACAGCTAATTTTCAATACTGTCATTGGAAATCCCAATATTATTCCTATTTACATTTCTAGACGTCTAAAGAGCTTTCTTTCTCATTAAGAGACAGACACTATAATCTTATCGAACACAAAAGCCTAATTTTATAAAACGCCTTGGCACTAGGGCTCTCAAAAAAAACGGAGATAAATAGGACGATACACAAAGTCACTAATAGAGAATATATGTAGAATAAAACTTTATACGAAACCTGACAATGTTTCTTACACGGCACTATTAAAGCACTCATTTATTATCGTGTCAAAAATCTAGGTGAATTAATTTTGTGGGGTGAATACACCAGTTGTAGGAAAGCAGGCCGCTATAATATATTGCAGTACAAAGGCTATTTTAATTACTTGCCTCTTACCGGTCGGATACCCTACAATCAGCGTAGAATATATTGTTTTAGATGATATCTATCTGAACAATGTAAATAAAACATTTGGAAAAGTAAATTATGGTCTATAAAATAATTGTAATAGTTTATTTAGCTTGAGCGGTTAAAGCAAGATTTTATGAAAAAACTTTGTACATTTAGACGATTAATGTAAATAATAATTAGAAATTTCAAAGCCACAAAAAGTTTTTGCGGAATAACAATTATACTCTATTTATAAAAATAGGTATTCATATTTATTTAATGAAACAAGGAATTATTAGACCCATTATTATAATTATTTGGTTTTAGGTTTTATGTGTATGTAATTAAGGTTTTGTGTATTTTAGGTGTTATAAAAACCTTTTTCAGTTTACCCAAATATATATAAAAAGTTATAAGCAACGTTTTACAAACACGAACCGTTAATTAAAAAGTACATATTTGTAAAAAAGGCAAAACTTTTAATAATAATTGTTGTTAAAACTTACATTTATAGATAATCCAATTTTTGATCAAGTTTATTTTTAATTGTGTGTAACTTAAGTATTATTGAAAATAATTTTATTCAATGTTTTTAATTTCTCAAATATAATATTGATATTTATCTATACTAATATTATAAAGTTGAGGAGTTTGTTTGGTTGAACGCGCAGGTCTCAGAAACTACTGGTTCGAATTGAAAAATTATTTTAGTTTTGGATAGCCTAACTAGTCAATACGTAAAATTCTATATACAACGAAGACAAAATTATAAATACTTAGTTACGATCAAAGTAGCATAAATTAGTTGTAGCATAAATTAAGTTTTCAATAATGTGTCAATTGCCTAACACCCAACTTGTTGTGACTTGTTCTATTGTCTTAAATAAGTATCACGGAGTTTTTTCTTTCAAAACTTAGTAAACTGGTTGAAAAGTTGAAATAAGCGATAACTGCTATCCAACTATCCATATAACTCAGTAGAACCAGTAAGAGAGTCGTAATATCCTCTTTTTAATAAGGGAGTCTTAGTAAATTATAGTACTAGGTATATAGATTGTAAGTATAACATAATTATGCGGTACAATAATTTCCATTGACTTACGGAATGTATTTATAAAAAAAGCTTTTGTTTATTTAATGTTATATAGTTACTTTATTATTTAAAATAGTGAAGTTCAAATTGATACCTTAGAGAATACACAGTTCTTTAAAATCGCAATTGTACTATTTTCTTAGTTGTAAATGGAGATTTTAATGTGACAGTAAACCTACAGTGATAGACTTGAGAACAAATAATGTATATTTTTTAATTTGCCACGTTGGTTTAAGATAGCAAAACGTAAAGACAGAGAAAATAAACTTTTATATATTTCAGTTATTTTATTTTATATAATATATAAGGTTAGTTATTTTTTCAATATTAGTATCTAACTTGAAATGACTCAAATCCATAACCAATACTCTTTTTGGTATCATTCCATTAACGTCTACTATGGGTAATTAGATCTATTCAACATAGAAGAAAGCTAGGCCATAATTAATTTGAACCTTATCCATGACTTTCTAAATCTAAAGATATCTTAACTAAATTACATTAATACAATAAAATACAGTCCAACAAATATAGTGCTCTCAATTAGATTAATTATAACGACAATGTTCTAGATTTATAAAATGTAGTCTTTACCAACAAACGCTAAGTAATCATTGTTTTTAATTAACACAAGCGTCTATTTATTTTATGGTCTGTTTTTGTTTAATATACCAAAAATAAAATATTTGCTCTTTATAATGTATGAATGAAATGAATACCTACAATACAATAAAAGGTCTTCATGGAATGTGAACAAACAGACAAATTTAAATTGATTACTGTCCTATTTTTAGCTTTTTAAAAATATACTGTTCCAATAATAAATTTTAAAAAGTGTTTCTCTAAGTGCTTTATAAAAAAAAAGTTTATAAAGATACTCGTTTATGTTTTGCAAAGGCATCTTTAAATACTTTAACATTTAGTTTTAAACCACCAAGTACATTTGTGTCTTTGTTGAGGGCAAAAACCCACGTCTAAAAACCCCAAAATTTACGGGTAAATAAGTTTTAAAACGGGTGCATCGCTCGATGCTCCTAGAATTGCAAATTAGGGTAGAACCACAAGCCGGGGGCTGGCCTGGGGGAATTGGGTCATGAGGTTGTGGTTTTTTGTAGTTGATGTTACTATTAGTTTCATTAAAGATTATGCACGAATAGTTTTGATAAATTCAAGGAGATTTTCGGCCAGTACTAAAAGTATTAAAAAAAATTTCTTAGATTTAGCCCAAAAATAATAAAATGGTTGTTAGAAAACTTAAGATTGAGATAGAGCAGAAGATAACAGGCGATTAATGCCCGGTTTCTAAACCATAAAAGTTATTCATCGATTAAGTATACCCTGACTGGATATAAAAGTAAATATAACTATAAATAGAACAAGACAATTCATAAAAATTACATTTTTAATTTGTTAGTTTTATTTTATCCTATCAATAACTTTTATTTGGTGGTTCAGAAATCAATTACAATGGTGTTACTAATCGTAGCAAACGAACAATCAGCGTTCTGAACGATGAGTGAGATCTTTTCAATGAAAAATTCTATAAAATTCAGATTAGTACTTAAAAACTTGATCCAATATCAATATATATAAATATAAATCATTATAACTACTATATTCAAAATTATTTACTTTTAATTACAAAACTTACCAAGGACAAATTCATTAATAGGAGCTTCTTAATAACTTTAACGTGTACTTTTAAATAAGGTTTGATAGCAATAAAAGGTTCGACACGCTGCTGGGCGGGGGGCGCTGTGACAGATGTCCAATTAACGACAAGATCGGCAGAGATGCGAAAAACCTGATTAATGAGCACCCTGACACAGATACTGGGGTACGTAGTATTATTAAAAATAAAGAAGATCTTATAGAATGTATAGACAAATTCAAGGCGTCACGTATGATAGTAGATTATTTTATTTTTATTTTATTTAGAGTTTATGGCAATGATAAAATTTAAATAGTTAGCCTCAATATATTTATTCTTCAAATCAATTTGAAATCGCTGTCAAATTTTAGATTTAAACTAAATTAAAGCCTACACTATTCTGAGGTCACATTTAACAGTATCAATGGGGTAATAAAGCTACCCTCGTCACTCATTGATATTACCAAAATCTCTGTACTAGTCTGTTTTGAAAACTTTAGGCTACAAAATCGTGAAACAAATATAAATCACTTTCTTACATTAATTTAATCTCAAGGATATATAATTTTAATGTATTCTGAAAACAGAATTTAAAACAAACCCTAGTCAAATCATCAAGTTTCTTTATTAATAAAGAAACTTGATGATTTGACTAGGGTTTGTTTATCCAATTAGTATTGAGGAGATATTCTTAAGAATATCTCCTCAATACTAATTGGATCTAAAGAAACTTTCAACATTCTCTTGAAAATTAGTCCTAATTCAAAGTCCTTAATTAAGACTCCATTTAATAAAACACGTATTATATAATATATTTAAAGCCTAAAGAGTGCATTTGTTTGTATGTTTATTTTAAACTGCTCGGTGGTACAGAGGGTGTTTATTTGTATTGTGCAAGATATCGTAAGTTGTTTAAGTTGCAGCTGGGAGTTTGTATAGATATACCCGGCTAATGGCAACAGCTCACCTCTATTATATTTATAATTGTATTATATTAGGAGGCGAATAGATAATTTACGAAATGTGTGGGTATGATGTACCTCTCCTTACCCCTGCAGGGAAGAAGGCATGACGCTATTTTGTCATGTTTTATTTGTTTTAACGCGGTAATCTCAAAAATCAGTGTAGTATATTATGTAGTATTATTTTATTTATTATTATTTTTGTGTTAAACACGAAGAGAGGCTTCTTTGCTACGTCGACCAGTTACTGATATTATAGCGCCCACGCATACACTTAGAATTACTTTTATGGTATATGGGTTTCCTCATGATGTTTTCTTCAGCGACAACAGATGGTAAATCAACTGAATAGTACATATAAATCCACAAAGTGAAATCCACATTGGTACTGCATGTCGGAATCGAACTCGGACCGCATGACTTGCACGCCGCAGCGTCCGAGTCATCCGTTCGGCCACCACCGCTAGTCTAGTAGATGTAACCGTGTGGCATAGTTGATACTCAAATAATATACATATATTAAACCAACACTAATCTAAAACTTAAATATATCCTGTCTGCCCGAGGCAAAATTAACTTCAAAACTGAGTCTTATTTGACTTATGATTATGAATGAAAGTTTTAGGATTAATTTCAATACAAGAACTTGTACATTTGGCCTAGATAGAGTTGAATTTATTAGCCTCAGGGAGACTTGCAAAATAATATTAGTGAGTTTCAAAAGTAAAGTTGTAAAAGTGCCAAAGGCATTTTAGTTTACCTTTATATTGTCTGCCTTAACCTTTATTCATCTAGGTTACGCGTAACTCTTACGAAAGTCATAAGGTAAAAACAATACCCGTCCTGACAGTCGGGTAAAAATATAACAAATATTTTGGAAAAAGATTAATCAGTTTTCCGATGAGACAATAATAATCCTGATAAAAATAAATTTTATAAATAAATCTCTTTAGCTGTAAGACCATAATTTTTTTCTCCACAGAAAATACTCTATTAATGTTACTGTTTTAAGTTCAAATTTTTTGTTGATTTTTTTCAATTATCTTCACGATCTTGGGAATTAAGAGTAGGGTGATATTGGTAGAAACAGTCAAAAATTTGATAATAAACAATAAATAAAAATTCGCAATCAACATTATATAAATCATAATGGAAGAAACATAAAACTGCAGCTAGGTCACGTTGTAAATGTACACGTTTCTTTGTGCGATGTTCAAAACATCATAATATCTTCTATGTCTTGACTTAAATTATTTAAACGTTCAGTTATAAAAGATTTTACGCTTAGGTACCAAATTTCATAAATCTTTAACACGTTCAATGCGTAAAAACACCTTTTTTTTCCTGAAACGAGTTAGATTTATGTTTGTATGTAGTATAATATTTTATATGAAATATATTTGTGTACACACTTTCATAAGCCAAAAGCGTGATGCTATAACTAAATATTCAGAATATTTCATCATTAAACAAGTTATTAACCCTTTAGTAGTTGTTTCGTGCATATTCAGTCATACCTTTTCATTTATAGATATAATGACTATCAATATAATATTACTACCACAAATAAAAGAAACATTGAACTTAGCAGTCATTATTATCTTGGTAATGCTCACGGATATCGTAATAACAGTACGTAACCATAAAGTTTACATAAACATTTTTTCAGGCCATTTGCCTTTCTAAGCTATTGCTCTGTCTTTTTTATTATATCACCAGTTTTACTATCATCGAAGTCTTTTAAGAAATTGAAACTAATCTTTTACACTTTTATCTTAGGATTAAGAGACTTGTTGTTTAAGACTAAAATATCTAGTAGTCAAAATTTTCTCATGAAGATGACAAATAAAAATTGGTCGTCTAAAAAAACTCGTGATTGATAGGACATATCGTTGAGATAAATAATTAGAGCTTAATTAATTTCTATACAAAAATAAACAACTTAATCCGTTGCTCCTTTCGTAAACGAAAGAATAGAAACAAACAAACTGGCCCATATTAGTAAGGATTATTGCGTACGATATCCGATCCAATAAATTACTTAGTGTAAATACCGAAAACTTTAACTGCGTATTTAATTATAAATAAGACCTAATTAAAAGTGTACATGACAAACACAGACATACATTTTGTACCCACTTTTGTGTTATATTTAGGGTTTATAATATCAATCTTACACAAAGGTAACAAAGGGTTAATAACTCGTTTACAGACGTGCAAAAAATGTTCACCCTCCCACATTTGCAAACAATAGCATCAAAAGAGTAATAACTCTCCTAAAACCTACAATAATTCTAAAAATACACTTAGATTTTAGGCTATAGTTTGGCTGGTCGCAACACATTTCGTTGCATAACAAAAGTGTTATATAAAGTGTAACAACATTGCTAAAACACGCAGTTCATTTAAAAGATATAAAAATGTTAAAGGTTGTAAAAGGAATCCCTTTGAATGTTAAAAAATAAATTAAAGTTGGCTGTTATGCGAATATGTTGGCGAAAAGAAAAGCCATTTAAAAACGAAAACTGTAGGTAAAATATGTGTGTGTCAATGACCGCAGAGCGGTAGTTACGTAGGTAGGTGAAAAAACAATTTTAACTTACACGTTTTTTCTTCAGACTTCGGGGCAGAGATTGGCAAATGAAAGGGTTTGGGCTCCGCTTACCCCTCAAAAAGGGAAAACTATACTGTACGCTTTTGTGCAGCCATAGGATAGCAATACACCAATTAACAAAAAACCTATATTTCCTTAGAAGAATGCTGTAGTGAAGAAAAAAAAATATTATCTTTGTTAAAAGCATTAAATAATAAAAGTTATAACAAACACTATAAATTAATGTTTTTGGAATTAAAGATTTTCTCACTACAACAATCCAACCCAGGTATGTTACAGAAATTACCAGCACTACAACACGAATCCATTACTTTTCATCCATTATAAAAGTAAAAAAGTGCCTGTATGTAATAATCTCGATTGCTCTCAACGCTTTCCTTTTGTGTGTCTACGTCACAGCTACAATTCATGTGGACAATACTCGTGTTATATAATATAGAGCCTACAGCCCTTATGTTCTGAGCTATCTTGTCAACGTAATGCGCAAAAACATTTAGAGTGATATTGTCATGATGAATTATATAACAAATAAATGCTGGTGCCATTTTTTTTCTTACTTAGATTTTTTTTGGATACTCTCTCCCTAAAACAAGATTTCGTTGCTATCAATTTGTGGAATGTCAGATTTTTATAGTTTAGATTTAATGGAGGAAAAATTATTCAAAACGTTGTTAAAACGCAATGTTATGCAACGTAATAGAGATGTACTATGTGGCATAAACGCGCAAACTTTCTTCTAGTGTAAAATTTCCCTGAATTAAATTCGTTATGTATCCATTAATTAATGTAAGTGTACTGCTCTACCTACCCTAAGATGCCGTAAAGATAACAGTCCGTTGACGTCGCATAATTAGAATTTATGAAATAACTGTGTCTGTGTAATTATGACGTCGATGTTATAGTGTCTGAAATGGATGACGATTGAAATGAGCTTTTTTAATCAGGCTATTAGATTATTTTTGTTTTTGAATATGGTAGATAGTAATTAAATGAGCCAGCTTATGGTAAGTCGTACCATTAAAATATGATTATCATTGTGTCAGGACCGTAATAATTATGATTTAACATTATTCCCTACCGATCGAGACTGATAAAAACTTA